>CM060375.1:171820119-173042027 GCA_030545235.1 Helianthus tuberosus | reverse complement strand
TGATTTAGTTTACGAAGATTTTTCAATGCCGAGAACCTCGATCAGAGAGTAAAAAAGGCGTAAGGTTCACAATGGTGTAAAATTAAAATGGGATATACCGGGCTAGAATTCGAGTTACCGGAACAAGGACCAAACCAACCACCCAAGAATGGAATCGTCGAGCGAAAACACTTGACAACCTCCTAGAAGCTGCTTTTCTTGCCACCAGACCTTTCTCCATCAAGTAGGAATCTGATGCCGTCACTAAACACATTCCTTAAATTGTAGCCATTTGTTGAGTGTTTTTTTTGGAGTCTAATCCGCATATATATCACCATTGCCCTTGATTTTCTTGACTGTGTATCTCTTAAATGTCAACATATACACGTGTGATTTAGTTTACGAAGATTTTTCAATGCCAAGAACCATGATCAGAGAGTAAAAAAGGTATAAGGTTCACAATGGTGTAAAATTTTCAATGCCGAGAACCTCGACCAGAGAGAAAAAAAGGCGTAAGGTTCACAATGGTGTAAAATTAAAATGGGATATACCGGGCTAGGAGTCGAGTTACAGAAACAAGGGCTAAACCAACCACCCAAGAATAGAATCGTCCAGCGAAAACACTTGACAACCTCCTAGAAGCAGCTTTTCTTGCCACCAGACCTTTCTCCATCAATTAGGAATCTGATGCCGTCACTAACCACATTCCTTAAATTGTAGCCATTTGTTGAGTGTTTTTTTTGGTGTCTAATCCGCATATATATCACCATTGCCCTTGATTTTCTTGACTGTATATCTCTTAAATGTCAATATATACACGTGTGATTTAGTTTACGAAGATTTTTCATTTCCGAGAACCTCGATCAGAGAGTAAAAAAGGCGTAAGGTTCACAATGGTGTAAAATTAAAATGGGATATACCGGGCTAGGATTCGAGTTACGTGAACAAGGGCCAAACCAACCACCCAAGAATGGAATCGTCGAGCGAAAACACTTGATAACCTCCAGGAAGCAGCTTTTCTTACCACCAGACCTTTCTCCATCAATTAGGAATCTGATGCCGTCACTAAACACATTCCTTAAATTGTAGCCATTTGTTGAGTGTTTTTTTGGTGTCTAATTCGCATATATATCACCATTGTCCTTGATTTTCATGACTGTATATCTCTTAAATATCAAGATATACACGTGTGATTTAGTTTACGAAGATTTTTCAATTCCGAGAACCTCGATCAGAGAGTAAAAAAGGCGTAAGGTTCACAATGGTGTAAAGTTAAAACGGGATATACAAGGGGCAGACCCACCCCCCAAGAATGGAATCGTCGAGCGAAAACACTTGACAACCTCCTAGAAGCAGCTTTTCTTACCACCATACCTTTCTCCTTCAATTTGGAATCTGATGCCGTCACTAAACACATTCCTTAAATTGTAGCCATTTGTTGAGTGTTTTTTTTGGTGTCTAATCCGCATATATATCACCATTGCCCTTGATTTTGTTGACTGTATATCTCTTAAATGTCAGCATATACACGTGTGATTTAGTTTACGAAGATTTTTCAACGCCGATAACCTCGATCAAAGAGTAAAAAAGGTGTAAGGTTCACAATGGTGTAAGATTTAAATGGGATATACCCGGCTAGGATTCGAGTTACAGGAACAAGGGCCAAACCAACCACCCAAGAATGGAATCGTCGAGCGAAATCACTTGACAACCTCCTAGAAGCAGCTTTTCTTGCCACCAGACCTTTCTCCATCAGTTAGGAATCTGATGCCGTCACTAAACACATTCCTTAAATTGTAGCCATTTGTTGAGTGTTTTTTTTGGTGTCTAATCCTCATAAATATCACCATTGCCCCTGATTTTCTTGACTATATATCTCTTTAATGTCAACATATACACGTGTGATTTAGTTTACGAAGATTTTTCAATGCCGAGAACCTCGATCAGAGAGTAAAAAAGGTGTAAGGTTCATAATGGTGTAAGATTAAAATGGGATATACCGGGCTAGGATTCGAGTTACAGGAACAAGGGCCAAACCAACCACTCAAGAATGGAATCGTCGAGCGAAAACACTTGATAACCTCCTAGAAGCAGTTTTTCTTGCCACCAGACCTTTTCCATCAATTAGGAATCTGATGCCGTCACTAAACACATTCCTTAAATTGTAGCCATTTCTTGAGTTTTTTTTGGTGTCTAATCCGCATATATATCACCATTGCCCTTGATTTTCTTGACTGTATATCTCTTAAATGTCAACATATACACGTGTGATTTAGTTTACGAAGATTTTTCAATGCCGAGAACCTCTATCAGAGAGTAAAAACGGCGTAAGGTTCGAAATGGTGTAAAACTAAAATGGGATATACCGGGCTATGATTCGAGTTACAGGAACAAGGGCCAAACCAACCACCCAAGAATGGAATCGTCGAGCGAAAACACTTGACAACCTCCTAGAAGCAGCTTTTCTTACCACCAGACCTTTCTCCATCAATTAGGAATCTGATGCCGTCAGTAAACACATTCCTTAAATTGTAGCCATTTGTTGAGTGATTTTTTTTTGGTGTCTAATCCGCATATATAACACAATTCCCCTTAATTTTCTTGACTGTATATCTCTTAAATGTCAACATATACACGTGTGATTTAGTTTACGAAGATTTTTCAATGCCGAGAACCTTGATCAGAGAGTAAAAAAGGCGTAAGGTTCACAATGGGTGTAAAATTAAAATGGGATATAACGGGCTAGGATTCGAGTTACAGGAACAAGGGCCAAACCAACCACCCAAGAATGGAATCGTCGAGGGAAAACACTTGACAACCTCCTAGAAGCAGCTTTTCTTACCACCAGACATTTCTCCATCAATTAGGAATCTGATGCCGTCACTAAACACTATCCTTAAATTGTAGCCATTTGTTGAGTGTTTTTTGGTGTCTAATCCGCATATATATCACCATTGCCCTTTATTTTCTTGACTGTATATCTCTTAAATATCAACATATACACGTGTGATTTAGTTTACGAAGATTTTTCAATGCCGAGAACCTCGATCAGAGAGTAAAAAAGGCGTAAGGTTCACAATGGGTGAAAAATTAAAATGGGATATACCGGGCTGGAATTCGAGTTACAGGAACTAGGGCCAAACCAACTACCCAAGAATGGAATCGACGAGCGAAAACACTTGACAACCTCCTAGAAGCAGCTTTTCTTACCACCAGACCTTTCTCCATCAATTAGGAATCTGATGCCGTCACTAAACACTATCCTTAAATTGTAGCCATTTGTTGAGTGTTTTTTTGGTGTCTAATCCGCATATATATCACCATTGCCCTTGATTTTCTTGACTGTATATCTCTTAAATATCAACATATACACGTGTGATTTAGTTTACAAAGATTTTTCAATGCCGAGAACCACGATCAGAGAGTAAAAAAGGCGTAAGGTTCACAATGGTGAAAAATTTTCAATGCCGAGAACCTCGACCAGAGAGAAAAAAAGGCGTAAGGTTCACAATGGTGTAAAATTAAAATGGGATATACCGGGCAAGGAGTCGAGTTACAGGAACAAGGGCCAAACCAACCACCCAAGAATAGAATCGTCGAGTGAAAACACTTGACAACCTCCTAGAAGCAGCTTTTCTTGCCACCAGACCTTTCTCCATCAATTAGGAATCTGATGCCGTCACTAAACACATTCCTTAAATTGTAGCCATTTGTTGAGTGTTTTTTTTGGTGTCTAATCCGCATATATATCACCATTGCCCTTGATTTTCTTGACTGTATATCTCTTAAATGTCAACATATACACGTGTGATTTAGTTTACGAAGATTTTTCAATTCTGAGAACCTCGATCAGAGAGTAAAAAAGGCGTAGGGTTCACAATGGTGTAAAATTAAAATGGGATATACCGGGCTAGGATTCGAGTTACATGAACAAGGGCCAAAGCAACCACCCAAGAATGGAATCGTCGAGCGAAAACACTTGACAACCTCCAGGAAGCAGCTTTTCTTACCACCAGACCTTTCTCCATCAATTAGGAATCTGATGCCGTCACTAAACACATTCCTTAAATTGTAGCCATTTGTTGAGTGTTTTTTTGGTGTCTATTTTGCATATATATCACCATTGCCCTTGATTTTCATGACTGTATATCTCTTAAATATCAAGATATACACGTGTGATTTAGTTTACGAAGATTTTTCAATTCCGAGAACCTCGATCAGAGAGTAAAAAAGGCGTAAGGTTCACAACGGTGTAAAGTTAAAACGGGATATACCGGGCTAGAATTCGAGTTACAGGAACTAGGGGCAGACCCACCCCCCAAGAATGGAATCGTCGAGTGAAAACACTTGACAACCTCCTAGAAGCAGCTTTTCTTACCACCATACCTTTCTCCTTCAATTTGGAATCTTATGCCGTCACTAAACACATTCCTTAAATTGTAGCCATTTGTTGAGTGTTTTTTTTGGTGTCTAATCCGCATATATATCACCATTGCCCTTGATTTTCTTGACTGTATATCTCTTAAATGTCAGCATATACACGTGTGATTTAGTTTACGAAGATTTTTCAACGCCGAGAACCTCGATCAGATAGTAAAAAAGGTGTAAGGTTCACAATGGTGTAAGATTAAAATGGGATATACCCGGCTAGGATTCGAGTTACAGGAACAAGGGCCAAACCAACCACCCAAGAATGGAATCGTCGAGCGAAATCACTTGACAACCTCCTAGAAGCAGCTTTTCTTGCCACCAGACCTTTCTCCATCAGTTAGGAATCTGATGCCGTCACTAAACACATTCCTTAAATTGTAGCCATTTGTTGAGTGTTTTTTTTGGTGTCTAATCCTCATAAATATCACCATTGCCCTTGATTTTCTTGACTATATATCTCTTAAATGTCAACATATGTTGGGATTGAACCCTATCAGAGGAACAGATAATTAAAGCCAAAACTGGATCAGAGCAGTGGATCAAGAATAAGCAGACGATTACAGATTAGTTCATGCAAATCTCTCCCCTTGAAAGTGGTTTCATATCTGCTGACCTCCTATCTGCTGATCTTACTAAGTGCTGACCTACAACTGCTGCTTTGCATCTACTGACCAATGTCAAAGACTGATGGAAGACCAAAGCTCTGCTGACTCAATCTACTGCCTTGAGTCAAGTACTGCTGATCCGGACAAGCACTGCTGGGTTCACAGCAGTGGAAGGATGCAGCAGCTGTTTATGTGTCTTTTATGTAATGAATTGTAATAGCAGTAGTTAGTACATCAGTGTTTGTATAGATCAGAGGTTAGAGTTTGTTAGGAGGTTAGATGTCACTTTCATGGTGACGTCAGCTAAAGATGCTCAGTGGTTTGCAAGTGCCTATAAATAGTTCAGTACTTTGTATTGTTCTATGAGCTCTTTCACCACATCGTCTTCTTTGCACGAACAAACTACTGAGCTCTGGCTGAGGGGGAGTTTGCATTCATTCATCAATCATTGTAATCGGTGTTGAAACAAATTCAATCTTTCGATTCATTGTGTAAAGATGTTTGATAAAAGTATTACTCTCGTTTGATTGTATGCAAAGTTTGTTTTCATCTTAATTCCGCTGCACAACTCTTTCATTTCCATCTTAATTTCAAACGAAAATACAATAAAAAAGAAACTCAGATCCAACAATTGGTATCAGAGCTTGGACAGTCAAATTTGATTTAACAATCATTTTGACGTAAATAGTTCAGCTCATAATAGTTGATACTGATCGTTTGTTCGTCCGTTGAAAAACAGAGCAAGGATTAATCACCATTAAAGTTGATTTCTCAGTGTCTGTAAAACAACAAGAATGACGTCACAATCTCAGGATGATAAAAACAACATCGGCTCGCTTTTTAAACCACCTATGCTAAAGAGAAATGAGTACAACATCTGGCAGAGGAGGATGGGTCACATCCTCGCTCAACAAAGCACAGGTTGTTGGAGGTCTGTCATTTATGGTCCCCATGTTCCTTCAGTGCCAAGCGCTGAAGATGCTAAAAAGTTCGTTCCAAAACCAGTTGAAAATTATACCGAAACCGACTTTCAAAAGATCAAACTAGATGCTAAGGCTTTTAGCATCATAGCATCAGCGCTGCCCAATGAGATATATGCTGGACTGTTACACTGTAACAGTGCCAAAGAGTTATGGGACGCACTTAAGGAACAGTTTGGTGGAACTGAAGAAGTCATAGAAAACAATAGGGAAATCCTGAACCAACAGTATGAAACATTTTGCTACGTTAAAGGTGAATCACTAACGCAACAATTTGAGCGTTTTAGTTGTCTCATCAGTGAACTGAGGCTTGTTAACACCACTTTTACAAACTCAACTCAAAATAGCAGGTTTCTCAGGTCACTGCCAGAAAAATGGGACACTATAGCTTTTGTCACCCGAAATTCATCTGAATTCAAGGATCTGACCTTGACCCAACTCCATGGTCGACTCCTGACCTACGAAAGGGAGTTGAACCAGAAAAGGAGGTTACAAGAGTCAAGAAAAGCTACCGATGATTACACTTTCGGTAATACTGCTCTTCTGGGTCAAGAAGAATCTGGGAGCAGTGGTAAGGATCAGGGTTATGATCACTTCATTGACATAACTGCTGGTGCAAATTTTAACAACCCTGATCCTCACTCTGCAAGTTATGCATTCACTGCTAACGAAAACCAGATGTCAGACAATTTAAGTTTTGAACTAAATGATTTGCAACATTTTGATCCCACTGATTTAGAGGAAATGGACATCCTGCATCAACTGGCTTTGCTAAGTGTTAGAACTAGCAAGTTCTACAAAAGAACAGGGAGAAAATTCCCAGGTTTGCATGGGAATCTAAGGGTTGGGTTGGATAAATCGAAAATCAAGTGCTACAAGTGTAATAGGTTGGGACATTTCGCTAGGGAATGTAGGAGTCAAACCGCTGGTCCCATAATTACTCATCCTAGCTCAAATCCTCGACCTCAAAACCAAAACACTGTGCACTATGCCCAATATGCCCCAGCAGCACAAGTGAACACTGCTCACTATGCTGCTGCCCCTGTGCCAGTACATTATGTCCAAACTACTGTTCCACAAATCCAATATGTTCAAACCCCTGCTCCACAGGTACAAGTGCAATCTGTTGCACCTCAAACCACTGCTCCAGCAGCAGCACAACCAGATCAACAAAGTTTTTTCACTCAAGGGTTTGTTGACTGGAGCAGTATGCCTGAAGATCTTAATGATGAAAATTTTGCACTCTATGCTTTTAATGATTCTTCTCATGATGAGTTTTGTTTGATGACATTAGAGTCAATACAGGAGGGGGTTGAAGCTGAGGAGGAACAGCAGTGCTTTGAAACAGTGGAAGAGGTGACTGAAGCAGTGGTTACTGCAGTGGCTGATGAAATACTGTTGGGAGAAAGTTCAGGTACCCTGATTGAACCAATGACAGATCCATGGTCCATAGAGGACAAAGAAGAAGAGAAAGAAGAAAAGACTGGTGAAAAGAAGGTAAAAGCTGATGATGATGAAGATCATCAATGTGATTGTGCAATGATGGCAGCTGCCAAGGTATCTCCTCAAGTTCTTGAAAAACTGTGTTCTGACAATTGCATAATTGCTTTTGCTAACATCAAAGAGGTGAATGAAAACCTTCGGGATAAAATCTTGTCTGATGAGGTCAAATTTGAAAGGTCTTTAAAAGAACTTAAAAACAAATTGACTGAAAAGGAAAAAGAAATCAGCTGTCTAAAAGAAGAGCAAAGCATCACCAAAACCCAACTTCAAACTATGGTAGAAAAATACCATAGTTGCAAAAAGGAGTTGGAATCCACCCAGATTACTTGTGAACGATGGGTAGAATCCTGCAGAGGATATGAGGTGATGCTTGCTAAACAGATTGAAAGTAATGTGAAATTTGGGGTTGGGTATAGAAAATATGATGATGAACACATTGCTTGTGAAAAATCTGTTCAAAACACTGATGTAACCACTGAGTTCATCCCCACAAACAAGAATGGCCAAGAAGTGAAAATCACTAACAAACTTGGTAACAAAATCACACTTGGCAGAACAAGGAGTTCCTCAACTTTTGAAGAACTTGAAAAATATCAGTTTAAACCTACCTGGTCTGACGAGTGTGATATTCTTGAAAATTTCAAGCCAATGGACTTTACATCAACTGATGGTGTTAAAGCTCCAAAAGCTAAAGTCATACCTCTCAAGGACATCCAAGCAGTGGTTAAAACCTCTGCTGCAAAGGAGTCTGAAAAGAGAAAGAAGAAAGAAAAAATTGACAACTTGTTTTGTGAATTCTGTGAAAAAAGGAATCATCTAACAAAAGACTGTTTCCACTTGAAAGCTTATGATTTAAACAAGACAAGTGTCATTGTTTCAGCAGAAAGCTGCATTGTCTGTGGTAAAACAAACCACAAAACTCAAGCATGTGTGTACCTCAAAAACTTTGATGTGAAAAAGAATGAGTACATGGCTAAAACATCCTTGAGTCCATCATCATCATCATCATCATCATCATCTGTCAAGTTCACCAAGAAACAACCACTGTTTGTGCCAGTTCAAACAGCTGTTACAAAACAGCTGAACCAAACATCTGTCAAAAGAGATGTTCAGGTTACTGATGCACCCCCTGCCAATCAGTTCAGAAAAGGCAGAGAAAAACAGTCTTACCAAAGGATTCCACACGTTTATGAGGCCTACAAAAGGCCCTCTAAACCCAAAGTGAACAAGCATCCTTTTGGTTATCAGCAGATGATTGGTCAGGACCCACAATAGTGGTTAGAGAAGAACTGTCCTAAAATAGTTCAAACCCCTGACCTAACCACTGTCCATCATTCTGCATCCATCCCAGACACTGTTGAGACCCCATCCAAAGCCTTGTTGGCTTTGGAGACCTTAATGAACTAATCCTTTTACTTCATGTGCAGGGAGCTTCTGCATGCTTTGATAGTCTTTGGTATGTAGATAGTGGAGGCTCCAGGCACATGACAGGATGTAAAGCCCTCCTCAAAGACTTTAAAATCCATGGAGGGGGTGATATATCCTTTGGGAATAATAGTAAAGGAAAAGTTCTGGGGTCGGGTACAGTGGAGTCTGGAAAAGTAAAATTTGAAAATGTCAATCTAATAGACAATCTAAAATTCAACCTTCTGAGTGTGTCCCAAATGAGTGACAAGGGTTTTGGGTCATTCTTCACAAAAGATTGTTGTAGGATTGTTGGACCAGAAATGGTCAAAAAGATTGAAGCAATAATCAAAACTGGTCAAACTAAACTTGTTGCTCAAAGAAGTGGCAATGTTTATGTTGTTGACATGTCAAAAGAGTGTCCCAGAGCTGATGCCTGTCTGTTCTCAGCTGCCTCTAACAAAGAGACAGAACTTTGGCACAGAAGGTTAGGACACACAAATCTTAAGACAATCACAGAAATTTCAAAAAATGGTTTGGTGAGAGGCCTACCACAAAAATTGTTTTCATGTCCTGAACATTGCATTTCCTATTTAAAAGGAAAACAACATAAAAGTTCTTACAAGTCCATTGAAGAGTCCAAAACAACCCAGTGTTTGCAAATGCTACACATGGATTTGTTTGGCCCAGTTCAAGTCATGAGCCTCAAAAAGAAAAGATATTGTTTGGTTATTGTTGATGACTTTTCTAGGTTCACATGGACTTTCTTTTTGCACTCAAAAGATGAAACTGCAGGCATTTTGCAAGACTTTGTAATACAGGTTGAAAAGCAATTTGACCTTCCAGTGAAAAGCTTCAGGAGTGACAATGGCACATAATTCAAAAATAGGGAGTTGGATGCCTTCTATGTGAAGAAAGGGATTGTAAGGCAGTACAGCATCCCAAGAACACCAGAGCAGAATGGGGTAGTGGAAAGGAAGAACAGAACTCTGATTGAGGCTGCCAGAACCATGCTTGCAGATTCAGGTTTGCCATTAACTTTCTGGGCAGAGGCAGTAAACACTGCTTGCTATGTTCAGAACAGAGTTTTAATAAACCCCAGGCACAAAAAGACTGCCTATGAAATTCTGTATAAAATTAAACCGCTGATCTCATATTTCAAAGTGTTTGGCTGCCCATGCTTTATTTTGAACTTAAAAGATTCCATTTCAAAATTTGCAGCCAAAATTGATTGTGGTTATCATCTGGGATACTCAACCACTGCCAAGGCCTACAAAGTGTTCAATACACGGACCAAGGCAGTGAAGGAGACTTTGAATGTTAAGTTCAATGAACTCTCATCAATGAAAATCCCAGCAAATCCTGCAGATCTGTTTGATCTTGAAAAATTCACTTTTGAAAATACTGCTGTCAAGACTAACAGTGCAGGTCCATCAGAGGATACAACACCAGACTATGGGTATGAAATCATCATCCCTCAAAGGTCTGCCACAAAGGGAAAAGCACCAGCTGTTCAAAACAGTTGTCAAAGCTCAACCACTGCTACCTCAACAGTTGTTGACCAAAGTAGCCCATCAACCACTGCTTCCACATCCTCAAACACTGCTGACAAAAATCCTCAAACAGTGGATAAAAGTCAGCAGTTGTCCACTTCATTACCTCCTATACCACCACCTTTTGAAGCCACTGCTGGATCATCAAAGTCCCCAGCAGTGGTTAGCTCAGATGATACACATTTGCAGCCTTCACCAACCAATGCCATCATACCATACCAAGGAGATTTAATCTTCTTGAGATCTCATCCACCTGATCAAATCATTGGCAACATAAATGAAGGGGTGCTCACAAGAAGCCAAACCCAAAACATTTGTCTTTTTGCTGGTTTTCTATCACTCCATCAGCCAGTCAAGTACCAAGAGGCACTGAAAGACAACAGCTGGGTAGAAGCCATGCAAGAGGAGCTCCAACAGTTTAAAAGACAACAAGTATGGGAGCTTGTACCACTGCCAGAAGAGGTTAGTCCCATTGGCACAAAGTGGGTCTTCAAGAACAAAACTGATGAAAGGGGTATTGTTGTCAAGAATAAAGCCAGGCTTGTGGTTCAAGGTTACAGACAGGAAGAGGGGATTGATTATGATGAAACATTTGCCCCTGTTGTAAGATTGGAAGCCATTAGACTGTTCCTGGCCTTTGCTGTCAACCACAATATGAAGGTGTTTCAAATGGATATCAAAAGTGCTTTCCTCTATGGTACAATTCAAGAAGAGGTGTATGTTTGTCAACCTCCAGGTTTTGAGGATCCATTTTATCCAGATCATGTCTACAGGCTAAACAAAGCCTTGTATGGCTTGAAACAAGCACCAAGGGCCTGGTATGAAACTCTTTCCAACTTCCTACTCTCAAATGGTTTCAAAAGAGGTACCATTGATAAAACACTGTTTTTAAAATGGAGAGGGAAGGATTTAATGATTGTCCAGATTTATGTGGATGACATTATTTTTGGAAGCACATGTAATTCAATGTGTGAAGAGTTTAGAGAACTCATGACAGCTGAGTTTGAAATGAGTGCAATGGGTGAGCTGCAATGCTTTCTTGGTCTCCAAGTTCAGCAAATGCAAAATGGAACTTTCATTCATCAAAGCAAATATGCTAAAGAACTTTTGACAAAATTTGATATGAATGATTGTAAACCATGCAGCACACCCATGGCAACAAATAAGCTAGTCATGTCTGATGAAAAGGATGAGCTGATTGACCAAACACTTTATAGAAGCATGATTGGGTCTTTATTGTACCTAACTGCATCTAGACCCGACATCATGTTTGCAACATGTGTCTGTGCAAGAAGTCAATCAGCTCCCAGAAAATCAAATCTCATTGCTGTAAAAAGGATCTTCAGGTACATAAAAGGTGCTCCCACACTTGGTATCTGGTATCCAGCTAATGGGAACATCAAGCTTTCAGGTTTCTCAGACAGTGACTTTGCTGGATGTCACACCACAAGGAAGTCCACATCAGGAGGGTGCCAGTTTCTAGGTGATTGCTTAGTTTCATGGCAAAGCAAAAAGCAAGCAGCTGTTTCAACATCCACTGCTGAAGCTGAATACATTGCTGCTGCAAGCTGTACAGCCCAACTCCTGTGGCTTCAAAATCAGTTGTTGGATTTTGGTATCACTGCCTTAAAGACACCACTCATGTTGGACAGCCAGGCAGCAGAAAATATCATCAAAAATCCAGTTTCCCACTCAACCACCAAACACATCGACATCAGACATCACTTTGTGAGGGATTGCTATGAAAAAGGTTTGATTTCTCTGCATCATGTCCCAACTAAAGACCAGATGGCTGATGTGCTCACAAAAGCACTTGATACAACCACTTTTGAAAGCTTGTTCTCTAGGATTGGGATGCTGAACATGGAATAACAAGCAACATCTTGTTTTTCTATGAATAAAAGCAACAAAATGTTTTCAGAAAATCAAAACTCCATCCTTAAAAATAGCTAAAAATGGAAATTTTTCATTAAAATCCTTAAAAGTCTGCCATTAACCACTGATTGTTCAAAAGTCTGCTTCTTTCAAAAGTCTGTCCACTGCTGAAAGTCAACCCCTGCTCTCTCATTATTTTGATAAACTCTGTTGTTCAAAAGCAGTGTCTTATCCACTGATATGCTATCCACTGATAGTAAAAATCATCCACTGCTTTCATACCACTGCCTTCATTAGTCACTTTCACAAAAGTACTGTCCTTCACTTTCAACAGGGGTTGTCACGTGGGCAGTACATATTGGTCAGACTTTTTGTAACGGCTGCCACCTCAGCATTCACTTTCTTCCCTATAAAATCCCCCACTCACCATCAAAATAGGGTTTTACTGTCGAATTGAATTCTTAAAAATTCTCTTCTGAAAGCAGTTTTTCATCTCATTTCTTCACAAATTTCTTTGATCAATCATCCTCAAAATGACAAAATCAAAGAAATCTGCAAAACCCTCATCCAAATCATCATCGAAAACAGCCTCTCAAAAGGCAATCTCCACTGAAATTCCACATAAACCATCTCACAATCTCCTGGGTCTTCTTACAAAACCCAGTTCCACAAAGGAGTTCGATTCCATCATTGATATCATCACCACCTCAAAGTACAAAACTTTGTTGACAGCGAATGCACCAATTTACTTGGCAACCCAAAGGGAGTTCTGGAAAAATGCAACCCTTGAAAAACAAGGAGACACTGCAACCACCATAAACTCTTCGATAAAGGGTAAAGTTGTCCAAATCACGCCACAATCCATTTCAGAGGTCTTTCAACTCGGTGATCAGGAAGGTAAAATTTCTTTCACTAAAAACGAGTTACAAACTGACTTCATTGAGAGAGGGTATGAAGCTACAATGATGAAGAAAATTACCTTAGAAAAAGGTTATTTTCCGTCTGCAACCAGATTTTTATTTCATACCCTCCTACTATGTGTTTCAAACAAAACCACTTCTTTCAATGAAATCCATTTAAAGATTCAAAATCTGGGATATGCAATTCTTCAAGGAGAAAATTTTAACTATTCTCGGGAAATTTTCAAAGATTTGGTAAATAATGTTGAAACAAAATCATTCTTACTGTTTCCAAGGTTTTTAAGTTACTATTTTACAAAGAAATTCAGTAAGGATGATTTAGCTATAATAAACCAAGGTGATTCTACTCAAATAAACAGTTTAACAACTGAAACTTTTTCAAGAATGTTAGCACCTTGCAAAACACAAGCAGAGGTGCCTGAGCAGATTTTCGCAGTTACAACTGCTCCTCAGGTATCTGCTGCTGAGCCCACTGCTCAAGGTGATCAAAGCAGCAGCACAACTGCTTTGAAACCCACACCTATTATCTCCAAAAAGCCAAAAAGAAAAAATCAAAACCCCACAAAACCCATCAAAAAGGCAACTCTGGAGGATGAGATACCAGAGCCCCTGCCTGTGACAACACAAATGTCACAAGAAACCACTGCTGCTACTTCCTCACAGCAGTTGGTACAAATATCTCAAACCATAACCACAACTCCTCCTGCTTCTTCACAAAAAGAACAGGTTGTACAAATAGGGTCTCCACATCATGATGCTCTGGAAACACTCGTTTCTATCATCCGCAGTCCAATGCCCGAGACACATCCTTTTTCTACACCAATCATCACATCCACAATTCCCTCACCAATAAAACCACTGTTGGATGCAATTGATTTGAACCAGGCATTAACCAGTCCTTCTCAATCACCTACTAATGAGAATATACCTCAACAACTGACTGGGTCTGATGTATCAATCTTTGCTAACCCACCAACACAACCTGAGGAAGTTACACCCCTTGAGTTACAAGTAACTCTTGGTGGTAATCCAAGTGAAGCAGCCACTACAAGTGTTACACCCACTGGGTTACATTTGGACAGTGGTTACATTAATAAGACTTCCTTGGAGGCAATTCCTTTTATAGCACCTCTGCCAACCACCAGTGGATTTATTTATCCTACTAGCAACATCAAAAGGTTGTCAAGTGTTGAAGGAAGAAGACCCCAGTACCAAGAAAAAGGGGCATCAGTGGTTAATGTTTGGAGTATACTCCCTATATCTACCACTGATAAAACCACTGCTAGTGGGAAATCAGATGATCCCATTAACTTGGGTGATGGTTTAAAGTACCAAAAATTGACGGATCGCATTGAAAAACTTGATAACTCTGTTGCAGAACTCAAAGATATGCTACAACAGGTGTTACAAGTTCAGAAGGTACAATCAACTGCTGTTCCATCTCAAGCACCTGCTCCAAATGAGCTCTGGAAGTTATTTCAACCTTTTCTCCATCAACAAGCAAAACTAGCAGATCAGCAACATGAAAAACATGTTCAACAGCTGAGAAATGCAATGGAGTCAAGGTTCAAAAACACTCAGGCTGATTTAAAGGCTCTCAAAACTCAGATCTTGCACACCACTGACACTGCTCCTCCAAAAGTATGCTATATTTATCAACTCCCAGAAGATAATGCCAAAAAGGGGGAGAAAATTAAGGAGTGGAAAAAGAAGGGTATAGAGGATGGTCTCTATCTTGAACCAGAAAATTCAAACATGACCAAAAGGATCCCTTTGCCAGATGGCAGCAAGAAAATTGATGTGACAACAAATGCACTAGCAGAAGCAGTTGCAAGTGTAAAAAGGGATAGAGAGGCCAAAAGGAAAGCCAGGGTTGACAGAATGGATCATCCAGATCAGGGTACTTCTGGGTCAAAGGATCATGAAAATCCTGTTGAGGAAAAGAAGAAGCCTACTAGAAAAGTGAGGCAACCCAAATCCATTCCAACCAGACGTTCAAAGTCTGCTCAAAAACCACCATACAAAACAGCTGATGCAACAGGAGTTACAAAAACTACTGCTTGCCAAACAGTTGTTCCATCAACACACACCACTTCAACACACACAACACCCACTGCTTTACCATCATTACCACCAAAAACAACACCTGCTGACATACAGCAGAAGACAGCAGATGTTATAACATCTGTTGTAATGACAACAGTGGTTGAAACACCAGTTGTTTCAACAGCTGTTAGTCAATCACAATCCACTGCCACTACATCTACCACCACTGTTCCATCCAAAACATCATCAGTCCCTCCTACAAAAAGGAGAAGGCTAATTTTAAAAGATGATGACACATCTCCATCACCAACATCTTCAAAATCCCTGTCACTTGTCACTATTCCAAAACCCATACCTCTCTCTTCAGCTCAAATTATAAAATCACTACCTCCTGCTGGTGTCTCATTTCCTCTGGAACTCATTGCAGTCAGAGAAGAAATCAAATCCTTTTATTATGAAGATGACCCAGCCAAAAGGAGTTTGCCATCGATTGCAAATTATCCCAGGCCTAACAATATTGAAGAATACTTGAAACTCAAAGCTAAACAAGCAGAGGATATTGCAATCAAAAACAGAAAAGGGAATTCTGATAGAGAATTTCAACAAAACTATCAGTTTTTACTCTCACAGGTCAATGGTATGGAGCATTTTGCTAAAAATGTATGTCAGAAAATTTCAGAAAGGGCAGATGAGTCCTTAAGAAAAGACTACATTGAAAACATCATGACCTACAAGAAATACAAGGGGGAGAAACACATGTACATGACCTGGACCATTCCTGAGCTTGAAAGAGAAGCAGCCAGGATTCAAGACATGATCAAAAATAAGGTCAAGCAGACTCCTCCTGAAAGATTCAAACAATTTGAAGCTGAAAAGATGCTAGAGTTGAGGAGAATGAAAGAGGAGCTGATTACAGCAGATTATGGGTCAAAGAATTCAGTGTCAAAGTGGGGAGAAGAGAGAGTCAGGGCAACTTATAAAAGATTAGAGGAACTTAGAAAGAAAGATCCAAGAGTTCCACAAAAGCCTGACTATTCCAAAGCAGAGGTTTCTAAAAGACCACCAAAGCTGCAAGTCAAAAGAACCACTGCTCCAGCTGGTGCTGCCATCTACAAAAGAAGGAGCAAAAACCAGTTTAGCATGGAAACAATTCAAGATCTTTTAGCCGGAGATGCCATTGTAAAAGCTGGCATGGAAGTAATGATAAAAGAAGATCTTGAATTGAAACAATCTGCTTGTGCTGCTCAGCCAGCTATGAACAGGCCAGCCTCACCAAATACTTCTGCAAATAAACATCTCCCAAGAAACCCACCAGGCTAAAAAATACAAAAGTGGGAAACTGACAAACAGACCTGCGTATTGACTCTGCTCAGGTCTGGTGGAGAAGTGAAGAAAATATCAAGGGAACAAGCTCTTGGCCTGAGTCTTGAAGATTTGCAGGATCTCCTTGATCTTCCACTTAGCAGGGATGATGAAGATACAGATGCCCTAGAGTTTGAATTACAGTTTAAAGGTCAGATAAGGGAGCTGTTGATGAGGAAATAAAGAATTCCACAAATAATGAAGAGTTTTGGCATTATCTGTTCCAGGGGGAGATTGTTGGGATTGAACCCTATCAGAGGAACAGATAATTAAAGCCAAAACTGGATCAGAGCAGTGGATCAAGAATAAGCAGACGATTACAGATTAGTTCATGCAAATCTCTCCCCTTGAAAGTGGTTTCATATCTGCTGACCTCCTATCTGCTGATCTTACTAAGTGCTGACCTACAACTGCTGCTTTGCATCTACTGACCAATGTCAAAGACTGATGGAAGACCAAAGCTCTGCTGACTCAATCTACTGCCTTGAGTCAAGTACTGCTGATCCGGACAAGCACTGCTGGGTTCACAGCAGTGGAAGGATGCAGCAGCTGTTTATGTGTCTTTTATGTAATGAATTGTAATAGCAGTAGTTAGTACATCAGTGTTTGTATAGATCAGAGGTTAGAGTTTGTTAGGAGGTTAGATGTCCCTTTCATGGTGACGTCAGCTAAAGATGCTCAGTGGTTTGCAAGTGCCTATAAATAGTTCAGTACTTTGTACTGTTCTATTAGCTCTTTCACCACATCGTCTTCTTTGCACGAACAAACTACTGAGCTCTGGCTGAGGGGGAGTTTGCATTCATTCATCAATCATTGTAATCGGTGTTGAAACAAATTCAATCTTTCGATTCATTGTGTAAAGATGTTTGATAAAAGTATTACTCTCGTTTGATTGTATGCAAAGTTTGTTTTCATCTTAATTCCGCTGCACAACTCTTTCATTTCCATCTTAATTTCAAACGAAAATACAATAAAAAAGAAACTCAGATCCAACAACATATACACGTGTGATTTAGTTTACGAAGATTTTTCAATGCTGAGAACCTCGATCAGAGAGTAAAAAAGGTGTAAGGTTCATAATGGTGTAAGATTAAAACGGGATATACCGGGCTAGGATTCGAGTTACAGGAACAAGGGCCAAACCAACCACTCAAGAATGGAATCGTCGAGCGAAAACACTTGACAACCTCCTAGAAGCAGTTTTTCTTGCCACCAGACCTTTTCCATCAATTAGGAATCTGATGCCGTCACTAAACACATTCCTTAAATTGTAGCCATTTCTTGAGTTTTTTTTGGTGTCTAATCCGCATATATATCACCATTGCCCTTGATTTTCTTGACTGTATATCTCTTAAATGTCAACATATACACGTGTGATTTAGTTTACGAAGATTTTTCAATGCCGACAACATCAATCAGTGAGTAAAAAAGGCGTAAGGTTCACAATGGTGTAAAATTAAAATGGGATATACCGAACTAGGATTCGAGTTACAGGAACAAGGGCTAAACCAACCACCCAAGAATGGAATCGTCGAGCGAAAACACTTGACAACCTCCTAGAAGCAGCTTTTCTTACCACCAGACCTTTCTCCATCAATTAGGAATCTGATGCCGTCAGTAAACACATTCCTTAAATTGTAGCCATTTGTTGAGTGATTTTTTTTGGTGGCTAATCCGCATATATATCACAATTCCCCTTGATTTTCTTGACTGTATATCTCTTAAATGTCAACGTATACACGTGTGATTTAGTTTACGAAGATTTTTCAATGCCGAGAACCTCGATCAGAGAGTAAAAAAGGCGTAAGGTTCACAATGGGTGTAAAATTAAAATGGGATATAACGGGCTAGGATTTGAGTTACAGGAACAAGGGCCAAACCAACCACCCAAGAATGGAATCGTCGAGCGAAAACACTTGACAACCTCCTAGAAGCAGCTTTTCTTACCACCAGACCTTTCTCCATCAATTAGGAATCTGATGCCGTCACTAAACACATTCCTTAAATTGTAGCCATTTGTTGAGTGTTTTTTTTGGTGTCTAATCCGCATATATATCACCATTGCCCTTGATTTTCTTGACTGTATATCTCTTAAATATCAACATATACACGTGTGATTTAGTTTACAAAGATTTTTCAATGCCGAGAACCACGATCAGAGAGTAAAAAAGGCGTAAGATTCACAATGGTGTAAAATTAAAATGGGATATACCGGGCGAGGATTCGAGTTACAGGAACAAGGGCCAAACCAACCACCCAAGAATGGATTCGTCGAACGAAAACACTTGAAAGGCTCCTAGAAGCAGCCTTTCTTGCCCCCAGACCTTTCTCCATCAATTAGGAATTTGATGCCGTCACTAAACATATTCCTTAAATTGTAGCCATTTGTTGAGTGTTTTTTTGGTGTCTAATCCGCATATATATCACCATTGCCCTTAATTTTCTTGACTGTATATCTCTTAAATGTCAACATATACACGTGTGATTTAGTTTACGAAGATTTTTCAATGCCGAGAACCTCGATCAGAGAGTAAAAAAGGCGTAAGGTTCACAATGGTGTAAAATTAAAATGGGATATACCGGGCTAGGATTCGAGTTACAGGAACAAGGGCCAAACCAACCACCCAAGAATGGAATCGTCAAGCGAAAACACTTGACAACCTCCTAGAAGCAGCTTTTCTTGCCACCAGACCTTTCTCCATCAATTAGGAATCTGATGCCGTCACTAAACACATTCCTTAAATGGTAGCCATTTGTTGATTGTTTTTTTTTGGTGTCTAATCCGAATATATAACACCATTGCCCTTGATTTTCTTGACTGTATATCTCTTAAATGTCAACATATACACCTGTGATTTAGTTTACGAAGATTTTTCAATGCCGAGAACGTTGATCAGAGAGTAAAAAAAGGTGTAAGGTTCATAATGGTGTAAAATTTCAATGCCGAGAACCTCGATCAGAGAGTAAAAAAGGTGTAAGGTTCACAATGGTGTAAAATTAAAATGGAATATACAGGGCTAGGATTCGAGTTACAGGAACAAGGCCAAACCAACCACCCAAGAATGGAATCGTCGAGCGAAAACACTTGACAACCTCCTAGAAGTAGCTTTTCTTGGCACCAGACCTTTCTCCATCAATTAGGAATATGATGCCCTCACTAAACATATTCCTTAAATTGTAGCCATTTGTTGAGTGTTTTTTTTGGGGTCTAATCCGTATATATATCACCATTGCGCTTGATTTTCTTGACTGTATATCTCTTAAATGTTAACATATACTTGTGTGATTTAGTTTACGAAGATTTTTCAATGCCGAGAACCTCGATTAGAGAGTAAAAAACGGGTAAGGTTCACAATGGTGTAAAATTTCAATGCTGAGAACCTCGATCAGAGAGCAAAAAAGGCGTAAGGTTCACAATGGTGTAAAATTAAAATGGGATATACCGGGCTTGTATTCGAGTTATAGGAACAAGGGCCAGACCAACCACCCAAGAATGGAATTGTCGAGCGAAAACACTTGACAACCTCCAAGAAGCAGCTTTTCTTACCACCAGACCTTTCTCCATCAATTAGGAATCTGATGCCGTCACTAAACACATTCCTTAAATTGTAGCCATTTGTTGAGTGTTTTTTTTGGTGTCTAATCCGCATATATATCACCATTGCCCTTGATTTTCTTGACTGTATATCTCTTAAATATCAACATATACACGTGTGATTTAGTTTACAAAGATTTTTCAATGCCGAGAACCACGATCAGAGAGTAAAAAAGGCGTAAGGTTCACAATGGTGTAAAATTAAAATGGGATATACCGGGCGAGGATTCGAGTTACAGGAACAAGGGCCAAACCAACCACCCAAGAATGGATTCGTCGAGCGAAAACACTTGAAAGCCTCCTAGAAGCAGCCGTTCTTGCCCCCAGACCTTTCTCCATCAATTAGGAATTTGATTCCGTCACTAAACACATTCCTTAAATTGTAGCCATTTGTTGAGTGTTTTTTTTGGTGTCTAATCCGCATATATATCACCATTGCCCTTAATTTTCTTGACTGTATATCTCTTAAATGTCAACATATACACGTGTGATTTAGTTTACGAAGATTTTTCAATGCCGAAAATCTCGATCAGAGAGTAAAAAAGGCGTAAGGTTCACAATGGTGTAAAATTAAAATGGGATATACCGTGCTAGGATTCGAGTTACAGGAACAAGGGCCAAACCAACCACCCAAGAATGGAATCGTCAAGCGAAAACACTTGACAACCTCCTAGAAGCAGCTTTTCTTGCCACCAGACCTTTCTCCATCAATTAGGAATCTGATGCCATTACTAAACACATTCATTAAATTGTAGCCATTTGTTGATTGTTTTTTTTGGTGTCTAATCCGAATATATAACACCATTGACCTTGATTTTCTTGACTGTATATCTTTTAAATGTCAACATATACACGTGTGATTTAGTTTACGAAGATTTTTCAATGCGGAGAATGTCGATCAGAGAGTAAAAAAGGCGTAAGGTTCACAATGGTGTAAAATTAAAATGGAATATACCGGGCTAGGATTCGAGTTACAGGAACAAGGCCAAACCAACAACCCAAGAATCGAATCGTCGAGCGAAAACACTTGACAACCTCCTAGAAGTAGCTTTTCTTGGCACCAGACCTTTCTCCATCAATTAGGAATATGATGCCCTCACTAAACATATTCCTTAAATTGTAGCCATTTGTTGAGTGTTTTTTTTTTGGGTCTAATCCGTATATATATCACCATTGCGCTTGATTTTCTTGACTGTATATCTCTTAAATGTCAACATATACTTGTGTGATTTAGTTTACGAAGATTTTTCAATGCCGAGAAACTCGATCAGAGAGTAAAAAAAGGGTAAGGTTCACAATGGTGTAAAATTTCAATGCCGAGAACCTCGATCAGAGAGCAAAAAAGGCGTAAGGTTCACAATGGTGTAAAATTAAAATGGGATATACCGGGCTAGTATTCGAGTTATAGGAACAAGGGCCAAACCAACCACCCAAGAATGGAATTGTCGAGCGAAAACACTTGACAACCTCCAAGAAGTAGCTTTTCATACCACCAGACCTTTCTCCATCAATTAGGAATCTGATGCCGTCTCTAAACACATTCCTTAAATTGTAGCCATTTGTTGGGTGGTTTTTTTGGTTTCTAATCCGCATATATATTACCATTGCCCTTGATTTTCTTGACTGTATATCTCTTAAATGTTAACATATACACATGTGATTTAGTTTACGAAGATTTTTCAATGCCGAGAACCTCGATCAGAGAGTAAAAAAGGCGTAAGGTTCACAATTGTGTAAAATTAAAATGGGATATACCGGGATAGGATTCGAGTTACAGCACAAGGTCCAAACCAACCACCCAAAAATGGAATCGTCGAGCGAAAACACTTCACAACCTCATAGAAGCAGCTTTTCTTGCCACCAGACCTTTCTCCATCAATTTGGAATCTGATGCCATCACTAAACACATTCCTTAAATTGTAGCCATTTGTTGAGTGTTTTTTTTGGTGGCTAATCCACATATATATCAACATTGCCCTTGATTTTCTTGACTATATATCTCTTAAATATCAATATATACACGTGTGATTTAGTTTACGAAGATTTTTCAATGCTGAGAACCTCGATCAGAGAGTAAAAAAGGCGTAAGGTACACAATGGTGTAAAATTAAAATGGGATATACCGGGCTAGGATTCGAGTTACAGGAACATGGGCCAAACCAACCACCCAAGAATTGAATCGTCGAGCGAAAACACTTGACAACCTCCTAGCATCTTTTCTTACCACCAGACCTTTCTCCATCAATTAGGAATCTGATGCCGTCACTAAACATATTCCTTAAATTGTAGCCATTTGTTGAGTGTTTTTTTTGGTGTCTAATCCGCGTATATATCACCATTGCCCTTGATTTTCTTGACTGTATATCTCTTAAATATCAACATATACACGTGTGATTTAGTTTACGAAGATTTTTCAATGCCGAGAACCTCGATCAGAGAGTAAAAAAGGCGTATGGTTCACAATGGTGTAAAATTAAAAGGGGATATACCGGGCTAGGATTCGAGTTACAGGAACCAACCACCCAAGAATGGAATTGTCGAGCGAAAACACTTGACAACCTCTTAGAAGCAGCTTTTCTTGCCACCAGACCTTTCTCCATCAACTAAGAATCTGATGCCGTCACTAAACACATTCCTTAAATTGTAGCCATTTGTTGAGTGTTTTTTTTGGTGTCTAATCCGCATATATATCACCATTGCCCTTGATTTTCTTGACTGTATATCTCTTAAATGTCAACACATACACGTGTGATTTAGTTTACGAAGATTTTTCAAAGCCGAGAACATCGATCAGTGAGTAAAAAAGGCGTAAGGTTCACAATGGTGTAAAATTAAAATGGGATATACCGGGCTAGGATTCGAGTTACAGGAACAAGGGCCAAACCAACCACCCAAGAATGGAATTGTCGAGCGAAAACACTTGACAACCTCTTAGAAGCAGCTTTTCTTGCCACCAAACCTTTCTCCATCAATTAAGAATCTGATGCCGTCACTAAACACATTCCTTAAATTGTAACCATTTGTGGAGTGTTTTTTTGGTCGCTAATCCGCATATATATCACCATTGCCCTTGATTTTCTTGACTGTACATCTCTTAAATATCAACATATACACGTGTGATTTAGTTTACGAAGATTTTTCGATGCCGAGAACCTCGATCAGAGAGTAAAAAAGGCGTAAGGTTCACAATGGTGTAAATTAAAATGGGATATACCGGGCTAGGATTCGAGTTACAGGAACAAGGGCCAAACCAACCACCCAAGAATGGAATCGTTGAGCGAAACAACTTGACAACCTCCTAGAAGCAGCTTTTCTTACCACCAGACCTTTCTCCATCAATTTGGAATTTGATGCCGTCACTAAACACATTCCTTAAATTGTAGCCATTTGTTGAGTGATTTTTTTTGGTGTCTAATCCGTATATATATCTCCATTGCGCTTGATTTTCTTCACTGTATATCTCTTAAATGTCAACATATACTTGTGTGATTTAGTTTACGAAGATTTTTCAATGTCGAGAACCTCGATCAGAGAGTAAAAAAGGGGTAAGGTTCACAATGGTGTAAAATTTCATTGCCGAGAACCACGATCAGAGAGCAAAAAAGGCGTAAGGTTCACAATGGTGTAAAATTAAAATGGGATATACCGGGATAGGATTCGAGTTACAGGAACAAGACCAAACCAACCACCCAAGAATGGAATCGTCGAGCGAAAACACTTGAAAGCCTCCTAGAAGCAGCTTTTCTTGCCCCCAAACCTTTCTCCATCAATTAGGAATATGATGCCCTCACTAAACATATTCCTTAAATTGTAGCCATTTGTTGAGTGTTTTTTTGGGGTCAAATCCGTATATATATCACCATTGCGCTTGATTTTCTTGACTGTATATCTCTTAAATGTCAACATATACTTGTGTGATTTAGTTTACGAAGATTTTTCAATGCCGAGAACCTCGATCAGAGTGTAAAAAAGGGGTAAGGTTCACAATGGTGTAAAATTTAATGCCGAGAACCTCGATCAGAGAGTAAAAAAGGCGTAAGGTTCACAATGGTGTAAAATTAAAATGGAATATACCGGGCTAGGATTCGAGTTACAGGAACAAGGCCAAACCAACCACCCAAGAATGGAATCGTCGAGCGAAAACACTTGACAACCTCCTAGAAGCAGCTTTTCTTGCCACCAGACCTTTCTCTATCAATTAGGAATATGATGCCCTCACTAAACACATTCCTTAAATTGTAGCCATTTGTTGAGTGTTTTTTTTGGGGTCTAATCCGTATATATATCACCATTGCGCTTGATTTTCTTGACTGTATATCTCTTAAATGTCAAAATATATTTGTGTGATTTAGTTTACGAATATTTTTCAATGCCGAGAACCTCGATCAGAGAGTAAAAACGGGGTAAGGTTCACAATGGTGTAAAATTTCAATGCCGAGAACCTCGGTCAGAGACCAAAAAAGGCGTAAGGTTCACAATGGTGTAAAATTAAAATGGGATACACCGGGCTAGGATTCGAGTTACAGGAAAAAGGGCCAAACCAACCACCCAAGAATGGAATCGTCGAGCGAAAACACTTGACAACCTCCTAGAAGCAGCTTTTCTTACCACCTGACATTTCTCCATCAATTAGGAATCTGATGCCGTCACTAAACACATTCCTTAAATTGTAGTCATTTGTTGAGTGTTTTTTTTGGTGTCTAATCCGCGTATATATCACCATTGCCCTTGATTTTCTTGACTGTATATCTCTTAAATATGAACATATACACGTGTGATTTAGTTTACGAAGATTTTTCAATGCCGAGAACCTCGATCAGAGAGTAAAAAAGGCGTAAGGTTCACAATGGTGTAAAATTAAAAGGGGATATACCGGGCTAGGATTCGAGTTACAGGAACAAGGGCCAAACCAACCACCCAAGAATGGAATTGTCGAGCGAAAACACTTGACAACCTCTTAGAAGCAGCTTTTCTTGCCACCAGACCTTTCTCCATCAATTAAGAATCTGATGCCGTCACTAAACACATTCCTTAAATTGTAGCCATTTGTTGAGTGTTTTTTTTTGGTGTCTAATCCGCATATATATCCCCATTGCCCTTGATTTTCTTGACTGTATATCTCTTAAATGTCAACATATACTTGTGTGATTTAGTTTACGAAGATTTTTCAATGCCGAGAACCTCGATCAGAGAGTAAAAAAGGGGTAAGGTTCACAATGGTGTAAAATTAAAATGGGATATACCGAGCTAGGATTCGAGTTAAAGGAACAAGGGCTAAACCAACCACCCAAGAATGGAATCGTTGAGCGAAAACACTTGACAACCTCCTAGAAGCAGCTTTTCTTACCACCAGACCTTTCTCCATCAATTTGGAATTTGATGCCGTCACTAAACACATTCCTTAAATTGTAGCCATTTGTTGAGTGATTTTTTTTGGTGTCTAATCCGTATATATATCACCATTGCGCTTGATTTTCTTGACTGTATAACTCTTAAATGTCACCATATACTTGTGTGATTTAGTTTACGAAGATTTTTCAATGCCGAGAACCTCGATCAGAGAGTAAAAAAGGGGTAAGGTTCACAATGGTGTAAAATTTCAACGCCGAGAACCTCGATCAGAGAGCAAAAAAGGCGTAAGGTTCACAATGGTGTAAAATTAAAATGGGATATACCGGGTTAGCATTCGAGTTACAGGAACAAGGCCAAACCAACCACCCAAGAATGGAATCGTCGAGCGAAAACACTTGACAACCTCCTAGAAGCAGCTGTTCTTGCCACCAGACCTTTCTCCATCAATTAGGAATATGATGCCCTCACTAAACACATTTCTTAAATTGTAGCCATTTGTTGAGTGTTTTTTTTGGGGTCTAATCCGTATATATATCACCATTGCGCTTGATTTTCTTGACTGTATATCTCTTAAATGTCAACATATACTTGTGTGATTTAGTTTACGAAGATTTTTCAATGCCGAGAACCTCGATCAGAGAGTAAAAAAGGCGTAAGGTTCACAATGTTGTAAAATTAAAATGGAATATACCGGGCTAGGATTCGAATTACAAGAACAAGGCCAAACAAACCACCCAAGAATGGAATCGTCGAGCGAAAACACTTGACAATCTCCTAGAAGCAGCTTTTCTTGCCACCAGACCTTTCTCCATCAATTTGGAATCTGATGCCATCACTAAACACATTCCTTAAATTGTAGCCATTTGTTGAGTGTTTTTTTTGGTGGCTAATCCACATATATATCAACATTGCCCTTGATTTTCTTGACTATATATCTCTTAAATATCAATATATACACGTGTGATTTAGTTTACGAAGATTTTTCAATGCTGAGAACCTCGATCAGAGAGTAAAAAAGGCGTAAGGTACACAATGGTGTAAAATTAAAATGGGATATACCGGGCTAGGATTCGAGTTACAGGAACATGGGCCAAACCAACCACCCAAGAATTGAATCGTCGAGCGAAAACACTTGACAACCTCCTAGCAGCTTTTCTTACCACCAGACCTTTCTCCATCAATTAGGAATCTGATGCCGTCACTAAACATATTCCTTAAATTGTAGCCATTTGTTGAGTGTTTTTTTTGGTGTCTAATCCGCGTATATATCACCATTGCCCTTGATTTTCTTGACTGTATATCTCTTAAATATCAACATATACACGTGTGATTTAGTTTACGAAGATTTTTCAATGCCGAGAACCTCGATCAGAGAGTAAAAAAGGCGTATGGTTCACAATGGTGTAAAATTAAAAGGGGATATACCGGGCTAGGATTCGAGTTACAGGAACCAACCACCCAAGAATGGAATTGTCGAGCGAAAACACTTGACAACCTCTTAGAAGCAGCTTTTCTTGCCACCATACCTTTCTCCATCAACTAAGAATCTGATGCCGTCACTAAACACATTTCTTAAATTGTAGCCATTTGTTGAGTGTTTTTTTTGGTGTCTAATCCGCATATATATCACCATTGCCCTTGATTTTCTTGACTGTATATCTCTTAAATGTCAACACATACACGTGTGATTTAGTTTACGAAGATTTTTCAAAGCCGAGAACATCGATCAATGAGTAAAAAAGGCGTAAGGTTCACAATGGTGTAAAATTAAAATGGGATATACCGGGCTAGGATTCGAGTTACAGGAACAAGGGCCAAACCAACCACCCAAGAATGGAATTGTCGAGCGAAAACACTTGACAACCTCTTAGAAGCAGCTTTTCTTGCCACCAAACCTTTCTCCATCAATTAAGAATCTGATGCCGTCACTAAACACATTCCTTAAATTGTAACCATTTGTTGAGTGTTTTTTTGGTCGCTAATCCGCATATATATCACCATTGCCCTTGATTTTCTTGACTGTACATCTCTTAAATATCAACATATACACGTGTGATTTAGTTTACGAAGATTTTTCGATGCCGAGAACCTCGATCAGAGAGTAAAAAAGGCGTAAGGTTCACAATGGTGTAAATTAAAATGGGATATACCGGGCTAGGATTCGAGTTACAGGAACAAGGGCCAAACCAACCACCCAAGAATGGAATCGTTGAGCGAAACAACTTGACAACCTCCTAGAAGCAGCTTTTCTTACCACCAGACCTTTCTCCATCAATTTGGAATTTGATGCCGTCACTAAACACATTCCTTAAATTGTAGCCATTTGTTGAGTGATTTTTTTTGGTGTCTAATCCGTATATATATCTCCATTGCGCTTGATTTTCTTCACTGTATATCTCTTAAATGTCAACATATACTTGTGTGATTTAGTTTACGAAGATTTTTCAATGTCGAGAACCTCGATCAGAGAGTAAAAAAGGGGTAAGGTTCACAATGGTGTAAAATTTCATTGCCGAGAACCACGATCAGAGAGCAAAAAAGGCGTAAGGTTCACAATGGTGTAAAATTAAAATGGGATATACCGGGATAGGATTCGAGTTACAGGAACAAGACCAAACCAACCACCCAAGAATGGAATCATCGAGCGAAAACACTTGAAAGCCTCCTAGAAGCAGCTTTTCTTGCCCCCAAACCTTTCTCCATCAATTAGGAATATGATGCCCTCACTAAACATATTCCTTAAATTGTAGCCATTTGTTGAGTGTTTTTTTGGGGTCAAATCCGTATATATATCACCATTGCGCTTGATTTTCTTGACTGTATATCTCTTAAATGTCAACATATACTTGTGTGATTTAGTTTACGAAGATTTTTCAATGCCGAGAACCTCGATCAGAGTGTAAAAAAGGGGTAAGGTTCACAATGGTGTAAAATTTAATGCCGAGAACCTCGATCAGAGAGTAAAAAAGGCGTAAGGTTCACAATGGTGTAAAATTAAAATGGAATATACCGGGCTAGGATTCGAGTTACAGGAACAAGGCCAAACCAACCACCCAAGAATGGAATCGTCGAGCGAAAACACTTGACAACCTCCTAGAAGCAGCTTTTCTTGCCACCAGACCTTTCTCTATCAATTAGGAATATGATGCCCTCACTAAACACATTCCTTAAATTGTAGCCATTTGTTGAGTGTTTTTTTTGGGGTCTAATCCGTATATATATCACCATTGCGCTTGATTTTCTTGACTGTATATCTCTTAAATGTCAAAATATATTTGTGTGATTTAGTTTACGAATATTTTTCAATGCCGAGAACCTCGATCAGAGAGTAAAAACGGGGTAAGGTTCACAATGGTGTAAAATTTCAATGCCGAGAACCTCGGTCAGAGACCAAAAAAGGCGTAAGGTTCACAATGGTGTAAAATTAAAATGGGATACACCGGGCTAGGATTCGAGTTACAGGAAAAAGGGCCAAACCAACCACCCAAGAATGGAATCGTCGAGCGAAAACACTTGACAACCTCCTAGAAGCAGCTTTTCTTACCACCTGACATTTCTCCATCAATTAGGAATCTGATGCCGTCACTAAACACATTCCTTAAATTGTAGTCATTTGTTGAGTGTTTTTTTTGGTGTCTAATCCGCGTATATATCACCATTGCCCTTGATTTTCTTGACTGTATATCTCTTAAATATGAACATATACACGTGTGATTTAGTTTACGAAGATTTTTCAATGCCGAGAACCTCGATCAGAGAGTAAAAAAGGCGTAAGGTTCACAATGGTGTAAAATTAAAAGGGGATATACCGGGCTAGGATTCGAGTTACAGGAACAAGGGCCAAACCAACCACCCAAGAATGGAATTGTCGAGCGAAAACACTTGACAACCTCTTAGAAGCAGCTTTTCTTGCCACCAGACCTTTCTCCATCAATTAAGAATCTGATGCCGTCACTAAACACATTCCTTAAATTGTAGCCATTTGTTGAGTGTTTTTTTTTGGTGTCTAATCCGCATATATATCACCATTGCCCTTGATTTTCTTGACTGTATATCTCTTAAATGTCAACATATACTTGTGTGATTTAGTTTACGAAGATTTTTCAATGCCGAGAACCTCGATCAGAGAGTAAAAAAGGGGTAAGGTTCACAATGGTGTAAAATTAAAATGGGATATACCGAGCTAGGATTCGAGTTAAAGGAACAAGGGCTAAACCAACCACCCAAGAATGGAATCGTTGAGCGAAAACACTTGACAACCTCCTAGAAGCAGCTTTTCTTACCACCAGACCTTTCTCCATCAATTTGGAATTTGATGCCGTCACTAAACACATTCCTTAAATTGTAGCCATTTGTTGAGTGATTTTTTTTGGTGTCTAATCCGTATATATATCACCATTGCGCTTGATTTTCTTGACTGTATAACTCTTAAATGTCACCATATACTTGTGTGATTTAGTTTACGAAGATTTTTCAATGCCGAGAACCTCGATCAGAGAGTAAAAAAGGGGTAAGGTTCACAATGGTGTAAAATTTCAACGCCGAGAACCTCGATCAGAGAGCAAAAAAGGCGTAAGGTTCACAATGGTGTAAAATTAAAATGGGATATACCGGGTTAGCATTCGAGTTACAGGAACAAGGCCAAACCAACCACCCAAGAATGGAATCGTCGAGCGAAAACACTTGACAACCTCCTAGAAGCAGCTGTTCTTGCCACCAGACCTTTCTCCATCAATTAGGAATATGATGCCCTCACTAAACACATTTCTTAAATTGTAGCCATTTGTTGAGTGTTTTTTTTGGGGTCTAATCCGTATATATATCACCATTGCGCTTGATTTTCTTGACTGTATATCTCTTAAATGTCAACATATACTTGTGTGATTTAGTTTACGAAGATTTTTCAATGCCGAGAACCTCGATCAGAGAGTAAAAAAGGCGTAAGGTTCACAATGTTGTAAAATTAAAATGGAATATACCGGGCTAGGATTCGAGTTACAAGAACAAGGCCAAACAAACCACCCAAGAATGGAATCGTCGAGCGAAAACACTTGACAATCTCCTAGAAGCAGCTTTTCTTGCCACCAGACCTTTCTCCATCAATTAGGAATATGATGCCCTCACTAAACACATTCCTTAAATTGTAGCCTTTTGTTGAGTGTTTTTTTTGGGGTCTAATCCGTATATATATCACCATTGCGCTTGATTTTCTTGACTGTATATCTCTTAAATGTCAAAATATGTTTGTGTGATTTAGTTTACGAATATTTTTCAATGCCGAGAACCTCGATCAGAGAGTAAAAACTGGGTAAGGTTCACAATGGTGTAAAATTTCAATGCCGAGAACCTCGATCAGAGAGCAAAAAAGGCGTAAGGTTCACAATGGTGTAAAATTAAAATGGGATACACCGGGCTAGGATTCGCGTTACAGGAACAAGGGCCAAACCAACCACCCAAGAATGGAATCGTCGAGCGAAAACACTTGACAACCTCCTAGAAGCAGCTTTTCTTACCCCCAGACCTTTCTTCATCAATTAGGAATCTGATGCCGTCACTAAACACATTCCTTAAATTGTAGCCATTTGTTGAGTGTTTTTTTTGGTGTCTAATCCGCGTATATATCACCATTGCCCTTGATTTTCTGGACTGTATATCTCTTAAATATGAACATATACACGTGTCATTTAGTTTACGAAGATTTTTCAATGCCGAGAACCTCGATCAGAGAGTGAAAAAGGCGTAAGGTTCACAATGGTGTAAAATTAAAAGGGGATATACCGGGCTAGGATTCGAGTTACGGGAACAAGGGCCAAACCAACCACCCAAGAATGGAATTGTTGAGCGAAAACACTTGACAACCTCTTAGAAGCAGCTTTTCTTGCCACAAGACCTTTCTCCATCAATTAAGAATCTGATGCCGTCACTAAACACATTCCTTAAATTGTAGCCATTTGTTGAGTGTTTTTTTTTGGTGTCTAATCCGCATATATATCACCATTTCCCTTGATTTTCTTGACTGTGTATCTCTTAAATGTCAACATATACACGTGTGATTTAGTTTACGAAGATTTTTCAATGCCGACAACATCAATCAGTGAGTAAAAAAGGCGTAAGGTTCACAATGGTGTAAAATTAAAATGGGATATACCGAACTAGGATTCGAGTTACAGGAACAAGGGCTAAACCAACCACCCAAGAATGGAATCATCGAGCGAAAACACTTGAAAACCTCCTAGAAGCAACTTTTCTATCAGACCTTTCTCCATCAATTTGGAATCTGATGCCGTCACTTAACACATTCCTTAAATTGTAACCATTTGTTGAGTGTTTTTTTTGTCGCTAATCCGCATATATATCACCATTGCCCTTGATTTTCTTGACTGTATATCTCTTAAATATCAACATATACACGTGTGATTTAGTTTACGAAGATTTTTCAATGCCGAGAACCTCGATCAGAGAGTAAAAAAGGCGTAAGGTTCACAATGGTGTAAATTAAAATGGGATATACCGGGCTAGGATTCGAGTTACAGGAACAAGGGCTAAACCAACCACCCAAGAATGGAATCGTTGAGCGAAAACACTTGACAACCTCCTAGAAGCAGCTTTTCTTACCACCAGACCTTTCTCCATCAATTTGGAGTTTGATGCCGTCACTAAACACATTCCTTAAATTGTAGTCATTTGTTGAGTGATTTTTTTGGTGTCTAATCCGTATATATATCACCATTGCGCTTGATTTTCTTGACTGTATATCTCTTAAATGTCAACATATACTTGTGTGATTTAGTTTACGAAGATTTTTCAATGCCGAGAACCTCGATCAGAGAGTAAAAAAGGGGTAAGGTTCACAATGGTGTAAAATTTCAATGCCGAGAACCTCGACCAGAGAGCAAAAAAGGCGTAAGGTTCACAATGGTGTAAAATTAAAATGGGATATACTGGGCTAGGATTCGAGTTACAGGAACAAGGCCAAACCAACCACCCAAGAATGGAATCGTCGAGCGAAAACACTTGACAACCTCCTAGAAGCAGCTTTTCTTGCCACCAGACCTTTCTCCATCAATTAGGAATATGATGCCCTCACTAAACACATTTCTTAAATTGTAGCCATTTGTTGAGTGTTTTTTTTTGAGGTCTAATCCGTATATATATCACCATTGCGCTTGATTTTCTTGACTGTATATCTCTTAAATGTCAACATATACTTGTGTGATTTAGTTTACGAAGATTTTTCAATGCCGAGAACCTCGATCAGAGAGTAAAAAAGGCGTAAGGTTCACAATGTTGTAAAATTAAAATGGAATATACCGGGCTAGGATTCGAGTTACAAGAACAAGGCCAAACAAACCACCCAAGAATGGAATCGTCGAGCGAAAACACTTGACAATCTCCTAGAAGCAGCTTTTCTTGCCACCAGACCTTTCTCCATCAATTAGGAATATGATGCCCTCACTAAACACATTCCTTAAATTGTAGCCATTTGTTGAGTGTTTTTTTTGGGGTCTAATCCGTATATATATCCCCATTGCGCTTGATTTTCTTGACTGTATATCTCTTAAATGTCAAAATATGTTTGTGTGATTTAGTTTACGAATATTTTTCAATGCCGAGAACCTCGATCAGAGAGTAAAAACGGGGTAAGGTTCACAATGGTGTAAAATTTCAATGCCGAGAACCTCGATCAGAGAGCAAAAAAGGCGTAAGGTTCACAATGGTGTAAAATTAAAATGGGATACACCGGGCTAGGATTCGCGTTACAGGAACAAGGGCCAAACCAACCACCCAAGAATGGAATCGTCGAGCGAAAACACTTGACAACCTCCTAGAAGCAGCTTTTCTTACCCCCAGACCTTTCTTCATCAATTAGGAATCTGATGCCGTCACTAAACACATTCCTTAAATTGTAGCCATTTGTTGAGCGTTTTTTTTGGTGTCTAATCCGCGTATATATCACCATTGCCCTTGATTTTCTGGACTGTATATCTCTTAAATATGAACATATACACGTGTGATTTAGTTTACGAAGATTTTTCAATGCCGAGAACCTCGATCAGAGAGTGAAAAAGGCGTAAGGTTCACAATGGTGTAAAATTAAAAGGGGATATACCGGGCTAGGATTCGAGTTACAGGAACAAGGGCCAAACCAACCACCCAAGAATGGAATCGTCGAGCGAAAACACTTGACAACCTCCTAGAAGCAGCTTTTCTTACCACCAGACATTTCTCCATCAATTAGGAATCTGATGCCGTCACTAAACACATTCCTTAAATTGTAGTCATTTGTTGAGTGTTTTTTTTTGGTGTCTAATCCGCGTATATATCACCATTGCCCTTGATTTTCTTGACTGTATATCTCTTAAATATGAACATATACACGTGTAATTTAGTTTACGAAGATTTTTCAATGCCGAGAACCTCGATCAGAGAGTAAAAAAGGCGTAAGGTTCACAATGGTGTAAAATTAAAAGGGGATATACCGGGCTAGGATTCGAGTTACAGGAACAAGGGCCAAACCAATCACCCAAGAATGGAATTGTCGAGCGAAAACACTTGACAACCTCTTAGAAGCAGCTTTTCTTGCCACCAGACCTTTCTCCATCAATTAAGAATCTGATGCCGTCACTAAACACATTCCTTAAATTGTAGCCATTTGTTGAGTGTTTTTTTTTGGTGTCTAATCCGCATATATATCACCATTGCCCTTGATTTTCTTGACTGTATATCTATTAAATGTCAACATATACTTGTGTGATTTAGTTTACGAAGATTTTTCAATGCCGAGAACCTCGATCAGAGAGTAAAAAAGGGGTAAGGTTCACAATGGTGTAAAATTAAAATGGGATATACCGAGCTAGGATTCGAGTTAAAGGAACAAGGGCTAAACCAACCACCCAAGAATGGAATCGTTGAGCGAAAACACTTGACAACCTCCTAGAAGCAGCTTTTCTTACCACCAGACCTTTCTCCATCAATTTGGAATTTGATGCCGTCACTAAACACATTCCTTAAATTGTAGCCATTTGTTGAGTGATTTTTTTTGGTGTCTAATCCGTATATATATCACCATTGCGCTTGATTTTCTTGACTATATAACTCTTAAATGTCACCATATACTTGTGTGATTTAGTTTACGAAGATTTTTCAATGCCGAGAACCTCGATCAGAGAGTAAAAAAGGGGTAAGGTTCACAATGGTGTAAAATTTCAACGCCGAGAACCTCGATCAGAGAGCAAAAAAGGCGTAAGGTTCACAATGGTGTAAAATTAAAATGGGATATACCGGGCTAGGATTCGAGTTACAGGAACAAGGCCAAACCAACCACCCAAGAATGGAATCGTCGAGCGAAAACACTTGACAACCTCCTAGAAGCAGCTTTTCTTGCCACCAGACCTTTCTCCATCAATTAGGAATATGATGCCCTCACTAAACACATTTCTTAAATTGTAGCCATTTGTTGAGTGTTTTTTTTGGGGTCTAATCCGTATATATATCACCATTGCGCTTGATTTTCTTGACTGTATATCTCTTAAATGTCAACATATACTTGTGTGATTTAGTTTACGAAGATTTTTCAATGCCGAGAACCTCGATCAGAGAGTAAAAAAGGCGTAAGGTTCACAATGTTGTAAAATTAAAATGGAATATACCGGGCTAGGATTCGAGTTACAAGAACAAGGCCAAACAAACCACCCAAGAATGGAATCGTCGAGCGAAAACACTTGACAATCTCCTAGAAGCAGCTTTTCTTGCCACCAGACCTTTCTCCATCAATTAGGAATATGATGGCCTCACTAAACACATTCCTTAAATTGTAGCCTTTTGTTGAGTGTTTTTTTTGGGGTCTAATCCGTATATATATCACCATTGCGCTTGATTTTCTTGACTGTATATCTCTTAAATGTCAAAATATGTTTGTCTGATTTAGTTTACGAATATTTTTCAATGCCGAGAACCTCGATCAGAGAGTAAAAACGGGGTAAGGTTCACAATGGTGTAAAATTTCAATGCCGAGAACCTCGATCAGAGAGCAAAAAAGGCGTAAGGTTCACAATGGTGTAAAATTAAAATGGGATACACCGGGCTAGGATTCGCGTTACAGGAACAAGGGCCAAACCAACCACCCAAGAATGGAATCGTCGAGCGAAAACACTTGACAACCTCCTAGAAGCAGCTTTTCTTACCCCCAGACCTTTCTTCATCAATTAGGAATCTGATGCCGTCACTAAACACATTCCTTAAATTGTAGCCATTTGTTGAGTGTTTTTTTTGGTGTCTAATCCGCGTATATATCACCATTGCCCTTGATTTTCTGGACTGTATATCTCTTAAATATGAACATATACACGTGTGATTTAGTTTACGAAGATTTTTCAATGCCGAGAACCTCGATCAGAGAGTGAAAAAGGTGTAAGGTTCACAATGGTGTAAAATTAAAAGGGGATATACCGGGCTAGGATTCGAGTTACAGGAACAAGGGCCAAACCAACCACCCAAGAATGGAATTGTCGAGCGAAAACACTTGACAACCTCTTAGAAGCAGCTTTTCTTGCCACAAGACCTTTCTCCATCAATTAAGAATCTGATGCCGTCACTAAACACATTCCTTAAATTGTAGCCATTTGTTGAGTGTTTTTTTTTGGTGTCTAATCCGCATATATATCACCATTTCCCTTGATTTTCTTGACTGTGTATCTCTTAAATGTCAACATATACACGTGTGATTTAGTTTACGAAGATTTTTCAATGCCGACAACATCAATCAGTGTGTAAAAAAGGCGTAAGGTTCACAATGGTGTAAAATTAAAATGGGATATACCGAACTAGGATTCGAGTTACAGGAACAAGGGCTAAACCAACCACCCAAGAATGGAATCATCGAGCGAAAACACTTGAAAACCTCCTAGAAGCAACTTTTCTATCAGACCTTTCTCCATCAATTTGGAATCTGATGCCGTCACTTAACACATTCCTTAAATTGTAACCATTTGTTGAGTGTTTTTTTTGTCGCTAATCCGCATATATATCACCATTGCCCTTGATTTTCTTGACTGTATATCTCTTAAATATCAACATATACACGTGTGATTTAGTTTACGAAGATTTTTCAATGCCGAGAACCTCGATCAGAGAGTAAAAAAGGCGTAAGGTTCACAATGGTGTAAATTAAAATGGGATATACCGGGCTAGGATTCGAGTTACAGGAACAAGGGCCAAACCAACCACCCAAGAATGGAATCGTTGAGCGAAAACACTTGACAACCTCCTAGAAGCAACTTTTCTTACCACCAGACCTTTCTCCATCAATTTGGAGTTTGATGCCGTCACTAAACACATTCCTTAAATTGTAGCCATTTGTTGAGTGATTTTTTTGGTGTCTAATCCGTATATATATCACCATTGCGCTTGATTTTCTTGACTGTATATCTCTTAAATGTCAACATATACTTGTGTGATTTAGTTTACGAAGATTTTTCAATGCCGAGAACCTCGATCAGAGAGTAAAAAAGGGGTAAGGTTCACAATGGTGTAAAATTTCAATGCCGAGAACCTCGACCAGAGAGCAAAAAAGGCGTAAGGTTCACAATGGTGTAAAATTAAAATGGGATATACCGGGCTAGGATTCGAGTTACAGGAACAAGGCCAAACCAACCACCCAAGAATGGAATCGTCGAGCGAAAACACTTGACAACCTCCTAGAAGCAGCTTTTCTTGCCACCAGACCTTTCTCCATCAATTAGGAATATGATGCCCTCACTAAACACATTTCTTAAATTGTAGCCATTTGTTGAGTGTTTTTTTTGGGGTCTAATCCGTATATATATCACCATTGCGCTTGATTTTCTTGACTGTATATCTCTTAAATGTCAACATATACTTGTGTGATTTAGTTTACGAAGATTTTTCAATGCCGAGAACCTCGATCAGAGAGTAAAAAAGGCGTAAGGTTCACAATGTTGTAAAATTAAAATGGAATATACCGGGCTAGGATTCGAGTTACAAGAACAAGGCCAAACAAACCACCCAAGAATGGAATCGTCGAGCGAAAACACTTGACAATCTCCTAGAAGCAGCTTTTCTTGCCACCAGACCTTTCTCCATCAATTAGGAATATGATGCCCTCACTAAACACATTCCTTAAATTGTAGCCATTTGTTGAGTGTTTTTTTTGGGGTCTAATCCGTATATATATCCCCATTGCGCTTGATTTTCTTGACTGTATATCTCTTAAATGTCAAAATATGTTTGTGTGATTTAGTTTACGAATATTTTTCAATGCCGAGAACCTCGATCAGAGAGTAAAAACGGGGTAAGGTTCACAATGGTGTAAAATTTCAATGCCGAGAACCTCGACCAGAGAGCAAAAAAGGCGTAAGGTTCACAATGGTGTAAAATTAAAATGGGATATACCGGGCTAGGATTCGAGTTACAGGAACAAGGCCAAACCAACCACCCAAGAATGGAATCGTCGAGCGAAAACACTTGACAACCTCCTAGAAGCAGCTTTTCTTGCCACCAGACCTTTCTCCATCAATTAGGAATATGATGCCCTCACTAAACACATTTCTTAAATTGTAGCCATTTGTTGAGTGTTTTTTTTTGGGTCTAATCCGTATATATATCACCATTGCGCTTGATTTTCTTGACTGTATATCTCTTAAATGTCAACATATACTTGTGTGATTTAGTTTACGAAGATTTTTCAATGCCGAGAACCTCGATCAGAGAGTAAAAAAGGCGTAAGGTTCACAATGTTGTAAAATTAAAATGGAATATACCGGGCTAGGATTCGAGTTACAAGAACAAGGCCAAACAAACCACCCAAGAATGGAATCGTCGAGCGAAAACACTTGACAATCTCCTAGAAGCAGCTTTTCTTGCCACCAGACCTTTCTCCATCAATTAGGAATATGATGCCCTCACTAAACACATTCCTTAAATTGTAGCCATTTGTTGAGTGTTTTTTTTGGGGTCTAATCCGTATATATATCCCCATTGCGCTTGATTTTCTTGACTGTATATCTCTTAAATGTCAAAATATGTTTGTGTGATTTAGTTTACGAATATTTTTCAATGCCGAGAACCTCGATCAGAGAGTAAAAACGGGGTAAGGTTCACAATGGTGTAAAATTTCAATGCCGAGAACCTCGATCAGAGAGCAAAAAAGGCGTAAGGTTCACAATGGTGTAAAATTAAAATGGGATACACCGGGCTAGGATTCGCGTTACAGGAACAAGAGCCAAACCAACCACCCAAGAATGGAATCGTCGAGCGAAAACACTTGACAACCTCCTAGAAGCAGCTTTTCTTACCCCCAGACCTTTCTTCATCAATTAGGAATCTGATGCCGTCACTAAACACATTCCTTAAATTGTAGCCATTTGTTGAGTGTTTTTTTTGGTGTCTAATCCGCGTATATATCACCATTGCCCTTGATTTTCTGGACTGTATATCTCTTAAATATGAACATATACACGTGTGATTTAGTTTACGAAGATTTTTCAATGCCGAGAACCTCGATCAGAGTGTGAAAAAGGCGTAAGGTTCACAATGGTGTAAAATTAAAAGGGGATATACCGGGCTAGGATTCGAGTTACAGGAACAAGGGCCAAACCAACCACCCAAGAATGGAATCATCGAGAGAAAACACTTGACAACCTCCTAGAAGCAGCTTTTCTACCAGACCTTTCTCCATCAATTTGGAATCTGATGCCGTCACTTAACACATTCCTTAAATTGTAACCATTTGTTGAGTGTTTTTTTTGGTCGCTAATCCGCATATATATCACCATTGCCCTTGATTTTCTTGACTGTATATCTCTTAAATATCAACATATACACGTGTGATTTAGTTTACGAAGATTTTTCAATGCCGAGAACCTCGATCAGAGAGTAAAAAAGGCGTAAGGTTCACAATGGTGTAAATTAAAATGGGATATACCGGGCTAGGATTCGAGTTACAGGAACAAGGGCCAAACCAACCACCCAAGAATGGAATCGTTGAGCGAAAACACTTGACAACCTCCTAGAAGCAGCTTTTCTTACCACCAGACCTTTCTCCATCAATTTGGAATTTGATGCCGTCACTAAACACATTCCTTAAATTGTAGCCATTTGTTGAGTGATTTTTTTTGGTGTCTAATCCGTATATATATCACCATTGCGCTTGATTTTCTTGACTGTATAACTCTTAAATGTCACCATATACTTGTGTGATTTAGTTTACGAAGATTTTTCAATGCCGAGAACCTCGATCAGAGAGTAAAAAAGGGGTAAGGTTCACAATGGTGTAAAATTTCAACGCCGAGAACCTCGATCAGAGAGCAAAAAAGGCGTAAGGTTCACAATGGTGTAAAATTAAAATGGGATATACCGGGCTAGGATTCGAGTTACAGGAACAAGGCCAAACCAACCACCCAAGAATGGAATCGTCGAGCGAAAACACTTGACAACCTCCTAGAAGCAGCTTTTCTTGCCACCAGACCTTTCTCCATCAATTAGGAATATGATGCCCTCACTAAACACATTTCTTAAATTGAAGCCATTTGTTGAGTGTTTTTTTTGGGGTCTAATCCGTATATATATCACCATTGCGCTTGATTTTCTTGACTGTATATCTCTTAAATGTCAACATATACTTGTGTGATTTAGTTTACGAAGATTTTTCAATGCCGAGAACCTCGATCAGAGAGTAAAAAAGGCGTAAGGTTCACAATGTTGTAAAATTAAAATGGAATATACCGGGCTTGGATTCGAGTTACAAGAACAAGGCCAAACAAACCACCCAAGAATGGAATCGTCGAGCGAAAACACTTGACAATCTCCTAGAAGCAGCTTTTCTTGCCACCAGACCTTTCTCCATCAATTAGGAATATGATGCCCTCACTAAACACATTCCTTAAATTGTAGCCTTTTGTTGAGTGTTTTTTTTGGGGTCTAATCCGTATATATATCACCATTGCGCTTGATTTTCTTGACTGTATATCTCTTAAATGTCAAAATATGTTTGTGTGATTTAGTTTACGAATATTTTTCAATGCCGAGAACCTCGATCAGAGAGTAAAAACGGGGTAAGGTTCACAATGGTGTAAAATTTCAACCACCCAAGAATGGAATACACGAGCCAAACCAACCACCCAAGAATGGGATACACCGGGCTAGGATTCGCGTTACAGGAACAAGAGCCAAACCAACCACCCAAGAATGGAATTGTCGAGCGAAAACACTTGACAACCTCTTAGAAGCAGCTTTTCTTGCCACAAGACCTTTCTCCATCAATTAAGAATCTGATGCCGTCACTAAACACATTCCTTAAATTGTAGCCATTTGTTGAGTGTTTTTTTTTGGTGTCTAATCCGCATATATATCACCATTTCCCTTGATTTTCTTGACTGTGTATCTCTTAAATGTCAACATATACACGTGTGATTTAGTTTACGAAGATTTTTCAATGCCGACAACATCAATCAGTGAGTAAAAAAGGCGTAAGGTTCACAATGGTGTAAAATTAAAATGGGATATACCGAACTAGGATTCGAGTTACAGGAACAAGGGCTAAACCAACCACCCAAGAATGGAATCATCGAGCGAAAACACTTGAAAACCTCCTAGAAGCAACTTTTCTATCAGACCTTTCTCCATCAATTTGGAATCTGATGCCGTCACTTAACACATTCCTTAAATTGTAACCATTTGTTGAGTGTTTTTTTTTGTCGCTAATCCGCATATATATCACCATTGCCCTTGATTTTCTTGACTGTATATCTCTTAAATATCAACATATACACGTGTGATTTAGTTTACGAAGATTTTTCAATGCCGAGAACCTCGATCAGAGAGTAAAAAAGGCGTAAGGTTCACAATGGTGTAAATTAAAATGGGATATACCGGGCTTGGATTCGAGTTACAGGAACAAGGGCCAAACCAACCACCCAAGAATGGAATCGTTGAGCGAAAACACTTGACAACCTCCTAGAAGCAGCTTTTCTTACCACCAGACCTTTCTCCATCAATTTGGAGTTTGATGCCGTCACTAAACACATTCCTTAAATTGTAGCTATTTGTTGAGTGATTTTTTTGGTGTCTAATCCGTATATATATCACCATTGCGCTTGATTTTCTTGACTGTATATCTCTTAAATGTCAACATATACTTGTGTGATTTAGTTTACGAAGATTTTTCAATGCCGAGAACCTCGATCAGAGAGTAAAAAAGCGGTAAGGTTCACAATGGTGTAAAATTTCAATGCCGAGAACCTCGACCAGAGAGCAAAAAAGGCGTAAGGTTCACAATGGTGTAAAATTAAAATGGGATATACCGGGCTAGGATTCGAGTTACAGGAACAAGGCCAAACCAACCACCCAAGAATGGAATCGTCGAGCGAAAACACTTGACAACCTCCTAGAAGCAGCTTTTCTTGCCACCAGACCTTTCTCCATCAATTAGGAATATGATGCCCTCACTAAACACATTTCTTAAATTGTAGCCATTTGTTGAGTGTTTTTTTTTGGGTCTAATCCGTATATATATCACCATTGCGCTTGATTTTCTTGATTGTATATCTCTTAAATGTCAACATATACTTGTGTGATTTAGTTTACGAAGATTTTTCAATGCCGAGAACCTCGATCAGAGAGTAAAAAAGGCGTAAGGTTCACAATGTTGTAAAATTAAAATGGAATATACCGGGCTAGGATTCGAGTTACAAGAACAAGGCCAAACAAACCACCCAAGAATGGAATCGTCGAGCGAAAACACTTGACAATCTCCTAGAAGCAGCTTTTCTTGCCACCAGACCTTTCTCCATCAATTAGGAATATGATGCCCTCACTAAACACATTCCTTAAATTGTAGCCATTTGTTGAGTGTTTTTTTTGGGGTCTAATCCGTATATATATCCCCATTGCGCTTGATTTTCTTGACTGTATATCTCTTAAATGTCAAAATATGTTTGTGTGATTTAGTTTACGAATATTTTTCAATGCCGAGAACGTCGATCAGAGAGTAAAAACGGGGTAAGGTTCACAATGGTGTAAAATTTCAATGCCGAGAACCTCGATCAGAGAGCAAAAAAGGCGTAAGGTTCACAATGGTGTAAAATTAAAATGGGATACACCGGGCTAGGATTCGCGTTACAGGAACAAGGGCCAAACCAACCACCCAAGAATGGAATCGTCGAGCGAAAACACTTGACAACCTCCTAGAAGCAGCTTTTCTTACCCCCAGACCTTTCTTCATCAATTAGGAATCTGATGCCGTCACTAAACACATTCCTTAAATTGTAGCCATTTGTTGAGTGTTTTTTTTGGTGTCTAATCCGCGTATATATCACCATTGCCCTTGATTTTCTGGACTGTATATCTCTTAAATATGAACATATACACGTGTGATTTAGTTTACGAAGATTTTTCAATGTCGAGAACCTCGATCAGAGAGTGAAAAAGGCGTAAGGTTCACAATGGTGTAAAATTAAAAGGGGATATACCGGGCTAGGATTCGAGTTACAGGAACAAGGGCCAAACCAACCACCCAAGAATGGAATTGTCGAGCGAAAACACTTGACAACCTCTTAGAAGCAGCTTTTCTTGCCACAAGTCCTTTCTCCATCAATTAAGAATCTGATGCCGTCACTAAACACATTCCTTAAATTGTAGCCATTTGTTGAGTGTTTTTTTTTGGTGTCTAATCCGCATATATATCACCATTTCCCTTGATTTTCTTGACTGTGTATCTCTTAAATGTCAACATATACACGTGTGATTTAGTTTACGAAGATTTTTCAATGCCGACAACATCAATCAGTGAGTAAAAAAGGCGTAAGGTTCACAATGGTGTAAAATTAAAATGGGATATACCGAACTAGGATTCGAGTTACAGGAACAAGGGCTAAACCAACCACCCAAGAATGGAATCATCGAGCGAAAACACTTGAAAACCTCCTAGAAGCAACTTTTCTATCAGACCTTTCTCCATCAATTTGGAATCTGATGCCGTCACTTAACACATTCCTTAAATTGTAACCATTTGTTGAGTGTTTTTTTTTTGTCGCTAATCCGCATATATATCACCATTGCCCTTGATTTTCTTGACTGTATATCTCTTAAATATCAACATATACACGTGTGATTTAGTTTACGAAGATTTTTCAATGCCGAGAACCTCGATCAGAGAGTAAAAAAGGCGTAAGGTTCACAATGGTGTAAATTAAAATGGGATATACCGGGCTAGGATTCGAGTTACAGGAACAAGGGCCAAACCAACCACCCAAGAATGGAATCGTTGAGGGAAAACACTTGACAACCTCCTAGAAGCAGCTTTTCTTACCACCAGACCTTTCTCCATCAATTTGGAGTTTGATGCCGTCACTAAACACATTCCTTAAATTGTAGCCATTTGTTGAGTGATATTTTTGGTGTCTAATCCGTATATATATCACCATTGCGCTTGATTTTCTTGACTGTATATCTCTTAAATGTCAACATATACTTGTGTGATTTAGTTTACGAAGATTTTTCAATGCCGAGAACCTCGATCAGAGAGTAAAAAAGGGGTAAGGTTCACAATGGTGTAAAATTTCAATGCCGAGAACCTCGACCAGAGAGCAAAAAAGGCGTAAGGTTCACAATGGTGTAAAATTAAAATGGGATATACCGGGCTTGGAATCGAGTTACAGGAACAAGGCCAAACCAACCACCCAAGAATGGAATCGTCGAGCGAAAACACTTGACAACCTCCTAGAAGCAGCTTTTCTTGCTAAACACATCAATTAGGAATATGATGCCCTCACTAAACACATTCCTTAAATTGTAGCCATTTGTTGAGTGTTTTTTTGGGGTCTAATCCGTATATATATCACCATTGCGCTTGATTTTCTTGACTGTATATCTCTTAAATGTCAACATATACTTGTGTGATTTAATTTACGAAGATTTTTCAATGCCGAGAACCTAGATCAGAGAGTAAAAAAGGGGTAAGGTTCACAATGGTGTAAAATTTCAATGCCGAGAACCTCGATCAGAGAGCAAAAAAGGCGTAAGGTTCACAATGGTGTAAAATTAAAATGGGATATATCGGGCTAGGATTCGAGTTACTGGAACAAGGGCCAAACCAACCACCCAAGAATGGAATTGTCGAGCGAAAACACTTGACATCCTCCAAGAAGCAGCTTTTCTTACCACCAGACCTTTCTCCATCAATTAGGAATCTGATGCCGTCACTAAACACATTCCTTAAATTGTAGCCATTTGTTGGGTGTTTTTTTTGGTTTTTAATCCGCATATATATTACCATTGCCCTTGATTTTCTTGATTGTATATCTCTTAAATGTCAACATATACACATGTGATATAGTTTACGAAAATTTTTCAATGCCGATAACCTCGATCAGAGAGTAAAAAAGGCGTAAGGTTCACAATGGTGTAAAATTAAAATGGGATATACCGCGCTAGGATTCGAGTTACAGGAACAAGGGCCAAACCAACCACCCAAGAATGGAATCGTTGAGCGAAAACACTTGACAACCTCCTAGAAGCAGCTTTTCTTACCACCAGACCGTTCTCCATCAATTTGGAATTTGATGCCGTCACTAAACACATTCCTTAAATTGTAGCCATTTGTTGAGTGTTTTTTTGGGGTCTAATCCGTATATATATCACCATTGCGCTTGATTTTCTTGACTGTATATCTCTTAAATGTCAACATATACTTGTGTGATTTAGTTTACGAAGATTTTTCAATGCCGAGAACCTCGATCAGAGAGTAAAAAAGGCGTAAGGTTCACAATGGTGTAAAATTAAAATGGAATATACCGGGCTAGGATTCGAGTTACAGGAACAAGGCCAAACCAACCACCCAAGAATGGAATCGTCGAGCGAAAACACTTGACAACCTCCTAGAAGCAGCTTTTCTTGCTAAACACATCAATTAGGAATATGATGCCCTCACTAAACACATTCCTTAAATTGTAGCCATTTATTGAGTGTTTTTTTGGGGTCTAATCCGTATATATATCACCATTGCGCTTGATTTTCTTGACTGTATATCTCTTAAATGTCAACATATACTTGTGTGATTTAATTTACGAAGATTTTTCAATGCCGAGAACCTAGATCAGAGAGTAAAAAAGGGGTAAGGTTCACAATGGTGTAAAATTTCAAAGCCGAGAACCTCTATCAGAAAGCAAAAAAGGCGTAAGGTTCACAATGGTGTAAAATTAAAATGGGATATATCGGGCTAGGATTCGAGTTACTGGAACAAGGGCCAAACCAACCACCCAAGAATGGAATTGTCGAGCGAAAACACTTGACATCCTCCAAGAAGCAGCTTTTCCTACCACCAGACCTTTCTCCATCAATTAGGAATCTGATGCCGTCACTAAACACATTCCTTAAATTGTAGCCATTTGTTGGGTGTTTTTTTTGGTTTTTAATCCGCATATATATTACCATTGCCCTTGATTTTCTTGACTGTATATCTCTTAAATGTCAACATATACACATGTGATTTAGTTTACGAAAATTTTTCAATGCCGATAACCTCGATCAGAGAGTAAAAAAGGCGTAAGGTTCACAATGGTGTAAAATTAAAATGGGATATACCGCGCTAGGATTCGAGTTACAGGAACAAGGGCCAAACCAACCACCCAAGAATGGAATCGTTGAGCGAAAACACTTGACAACCTCCTAGAAGCAGCTTTTCTTACCACCAGACCTTTCTCCATCAATTTGGAATTTGATGCCGTCACTAAACACATTCCTTAAATTGTAGCCATTTGTTGAGTGTTTTTTTTGGGGTCTAATCCGTATATATATCACCATTGCGCTTGATTTTCTTGACTGTATATCTCTTAAATGTCAACATATACTTGTGTGATTTAGTTTACGAAGATTTTTCAATGCCGAGAACCTCGATCAGAGAGTAAAAAAGGCGTAAGGTTCACAATGGTGTAAAATTAAAATGGAATATACCGGGCTAGGATTCGAGTTACAGGAACAAGGCCAAATCAACCACCCAAGAATGGAATCGTCGAGCGAAAACACTTGTCAACCTCCTAGAAGCAGCTTTTCTTGCTAAACACATCAATTAGGAATATGATGCCCTCACTAAACACATTCCTTAAATTGTAGCCATTTGTTGAGTGTTTTTTTTGGGTCTAATCCATATATATATCACCATTGCGCTTGATTTTCTTGACTGTATATCTCTTAAATGTCAACATATACTTGTGTGATTTAATTTACGAAGATTTTTCAATGCCGAGAACCTAGATCAGAGAGTAAAAAAGGGGTAAGGTTCACAATGGTGTAAAATTTCAATGCCGAGAACCTCGATCAGAGAGAAAAAAGGCGTAAGGTTCACAATGGTGTAAAATTAAAATGGGATATATCGGGCTAGGATTCGAGTTACTGGAACAAGGGCCAAACCAACCACCCAAGAATGGAATTGTCGAGCGAAAACACTTGACATCCTCCAAGAAGCAGCTTTTCTTACCACCAGACCTTTCTCCATCAATTAGGAATCTGATGCCGTCACTAAACACATTCCTTAAATTGTAGCCATTTGTTGGGTTTTTTTTTGGGTTTTTAATCCGCATATATATTACCATTGCCCTTGATTTTCTTGACTGTATATCTCTTAAATGTCAACATATACACATGTGATTTAGTTTACGAAAATTTTTCAATGCCGATAACCTCGATCAGAGAGTAAAAAAGGCGTAAGGTTCACAATGGTGTAAAATTAAAATGGGATATACCGCGCTAGGATTCGAGTTACAGGAACAAGGGCCAAACCAACCACCCAAGAATGGAATCGTTGAGCGAAAACACTTGACAACCTCCTAGAAGCAGCTTTTCTTACCACCAGACCTTTCTCCATCAATTTGGAATTTGATGCCGTCACTAAACACATTCCTTAAATTGTAGCCATTTGTTGAGTGTTTTTTTTGGGGTCTAATCCGTATATATATCACCATTGCGCTTGATTTTCTTGACTGTATATCTCTTAAATGTCAACATATACTTGTGTGATTTAGTTTACGAAGATTTTTCAATGCTGAGAACCTCGATCAGAGAGTAAAAAAGGCGTAAGGTTCACAATGGTGTAAGATTAAAATGGGATATACCGGGCTAGGATTCGAGTTACAGGAACAAGGGCCAAACCAACCACCCAAGAATGGAATCGTCGAGCGAAAACACTTGACAACCTCATAGAAGCAACTTTTCTTGCCACCAGACCTTTCTCCATCAATTTGGAATCTGATGCCATCACTAAACACATTCCTTAAATTGTAGCCATTTGGTGAGTGTTTTTTTTGGTGGCTAATCCGCATATATATTACCATTGCCCTTGATTTTCTTGACTGTATATCTCTTAAATATCAATATATACACGTGTGATTTAGTTTACGAAGATTTTTCAATGTCGAAAACGTCGATTAAAGAGTAAAAAAGGCATAAGGTTCACAATGGTGTAAAATTAAAATGGGATATACCGGGCTAGGATTCGAGTTACAGGAACAAGGGCCAAACCAACCACCCAAGAATGGAATCGTCGAGCGAAAACACTTGATAACCTCCTAGAAGCAGCTTTTCTTACCACCAGACCATTCTCCACCAATTAGGAATCTGATGCCGTCACTAAACACATTCCTTAAATTGTAGCCATTTGTTGAGTGTTTTTTTTTTGGTTTCTAATCCGCGTATATATCACCATTGCCCTTGATTTTCTTGACAGTATATCTCTTAAATATCAACATATACACGTGTGATTTAGTTTACGAAGATTTTTCAATGCCGAGTACCTCGATCAGAGAGTAAAAAAGGCGTAAGGTTCACAATGGTGTGAAATTAAAAGGGGATATAACGGGCTAGGATTCGAGTTATAGGAACAAGGGCCAAACCAACCACCCAAGAATGGAATTGTCGAGCGAAAACACTTGACAACCTCTTAGAAGCAGCTTTTCTTGCCACCAGACCTTTCTCCATCAATTAAGAATCTGATGCCGTCACTAAACACATTCCTTAAATTGTAGCCATTTGTTGAGTGTTTTTTTTGGTGTCTAATCCGCATATATATCATCATTGCCCTTGATTTTCTAGACTGTATATCTTTTAATTGTCAACATATACACGTGTGATTTAGTTTACGAAGATTTTTCAATGCCGAGAACATCGATCAGTGAGTAAAAAAGGCGTAAGGTTTACAATGGTGTAAAATTAAAATGGGATATACCGGGCTAGGATTCGAGTTACAGGAACAAGGGCTAAACCAACCACCCAAGAATGGAATCATCGAGCGAAAACACTTGACAACCTCCTAGAAGCAGCTTTTCTACCAGACCTTTCTCCATCAATTTGGAATCTGATGCCGTCACTTAACACATTCCTAAAATTGTAACCATTTGTTGAGTGTTTTTTTTGGTCGCTAATCCGCATATATATCACCATTGCCCTTGATTTTCTTGACTTTATATCTCTTAAATATCAACATATACAGGTGTGATTTAGTTTACGAAGATTTTTCAATGCCGAGAACCTCGATCAGAGAGTAAAAAAGGCGTAAGGTTCACAATGGTGTAAATTAAAATGGGATATACCTGGCTAGGATTCGAGTTACAGGAACAAAGGCCAAACCAACCACCCAAGAATGGAATCGTTGAGCGAAAACACTTGACAACCTCCTTGAAGCAGCTTTTCTTACCACCAGACCTTTCTCCATCAATTTGGAATTTGATGCCGTCACTAAACACATTCCTTAAATTGTAGCCATTTGTTGAGTGATTTTTTTTGGTGTCTAATCCGCATATATATCAACATTGCCCTTGATTTTCTTGACTGTATATCTCTTAAATAATAACATATACACTTGAGATTTAGTTTACGAAGATTTTTCAATGCCGAGAACCTCGATCAGAGAGTAAAAAAGGCGTAAGGTTCACAATGGTGTAAGATTAAAATGGGATATACCGGGCTAGGATTCGAGTTACAGGAACAAGGACCAAACCAACCACCCAGGATTGGAATCGTCAAGCGAAAATACTTGACAACCTGCTAGAAGCAGCTTTTCTTACCACCAGACCTTTCTCCATCAATTAGGAATCTTATGCCGTCACTAAACACATTCCTTAAATTGAAGCCATTTGTTGAGTGTTTTTTTTGGTGTCTAATCCGCATATATATCACCACTGCCCTTGATTTTCTTGACTGTATATCTCTAAAATATCAACATATATATGTGTGATTTTGTTTACAAAAATTTTTCAATGCTGAGAATCTCGATCAGTGTGTAATAAAGGCGTAAGGTTCACAATGGTGTAAAATTAAAGTGGGATATACCGGGCTAGGATTTGAGTTACAGGAACAAGGGCCAAACCAACCACCCAAGAATGGAATCGTGGAGCGAAAACACTTGACAACCTCCTAGAAGCAGCTCTTCTTGCCACCAGACCTTTCTCCATCAATTAGGAATCTGATGCCGTCAGTAAACACATTCCTTAAATTGTATCCATTTGTTGAGTGTTTTTTTGGTGTCTAATCCGCATATATATCACCATTGCCCTTGATTTTCTTCGCTGTATATCTCTTAAATGTCAACATATACACGTGTGATTTAGTTTACGAAGATTTTTCAATGCCGAGAACCTCGATCAGAGAGTAAAAAAGGCGTAAGGTTCACAATGGTGAAAAATTAAAATGGGACATACCGAGCTAGGATTCGAGTTACAGGAACATGGGCCAAACCAACCGCCCAAGAATGGAATCATCGAGTGAAAACACTTGACAACCTCCTAGAAGCAGCTTTTCTTACCACCAGACCTTTCTCCATCAATTAGGAATCTGATGCCGTCACTAAACACATTCCTCTGTGTTGGACAAAAGCTAAATTACCGGCCCAGAACTTGCACTTGACACAACGGGTAGGATTGCCCCGAACAGACAACGCATGGCGGCAGCTCCAGACCGTCAGAAAGGCTACGCGGATAAGCGTAGGAAACCTCTAGAATTCCTAGTCGGAGATTGGGTTCTACTTAAAGTTTCACCCTGGAAGGGTGTGGTACGTTTTGACCAACAGGGCGAGCTTAACCTGTGATATGTTGGACTGTTCGAAATTACCGAGAGGATCGGTAAAGTAGCCTTGCAGACTAGACCTGCCTGAAGAGCTGAGTGCGGTACACGTCTTTCACGTGCCCAATCTGAAGAAGTGTATGTCAGATGAAACATTCGTTGTTCCTTTTTAGGAACTCATGATCAGCAACAAACTACGCTTCATTGAGGAACCGGTTGAGATCAAGGATCAAGAAATCAAAACCCTCTAGCGTAGTGTAACCAACAGACTGAGTTTGTTGGAACTCGCGCCGTGGCCCAGAGCTTACCTGGGAACGGGAAGACCAGATGATGCACAAGTATCCCCAGTTGTTTACAAACGTTATTTCTAGTACTGAGGCTACAACTGGATTTTGGAAGAAAATTCAAACCAACAAGGGGATGATGAGACACCCCACGAAAACGTTTAAACACACTAGCCTGTCAGTGGCTGCACTCTAAATTTCGGGACGAAATTTCTTGAACTTTCGATCCCGATCATCGAGAGAATGGTATTTGATTCTACAATTATTAATATTGTTATCACTTAATACCCGCAGTGAAAAACACGTACCATTCAACTGATAGAACGAAACTACACAATTTGACATGCACGACTTTATAATATATTAACCATTATAATTATTTGTAAAATTCAAAACGAACGATTTGGGCTTAGCGAGATACATAAACATTTAACGAGTTCACGCACTCGGGCCAAGCCCAACCCAACTTCCTAAACCTAAGACCCAACCTTATAAATGTGTCCTTAACCCCATTTAACCTTCTTTCAAAAAAAAAAAAAAAAAAAAACCCTACATGCTCCTCATCTTCATTCAGCCGACACCCACAAACCCCTTCCCTCCGATGAGACTTTTCCGGCGATGGACCGGACTCCGGCGACTCCACCTGTCGTTTAATCTCCGTCAACAACCACCCACTCACACACACTTCCCCTCCTCCCTCTGTTACACACACTCATCTCGATCTCTCAAATAAATCCAGCAACGGAGTAGCTCCGGTCGTCGTTTCGACAGTAACACTGGCATGCACCCCCTTAAACTCCTTCCTCATACCCTTTTAACACCTCCGTTCGTATGCACGCACATCTGGTTACGGTCTCATTCGGCGAAATCAGAGGAGAGAAAGATGGCGCGGGCGGCGGAGTGAAAGAATGACGAGAGAGAGAGACGGTGGTGATTATTACAGTAGTAGCAGCAGCGGCGTCGCCGTCTGCGGAGGCGGCGACTGTGCTTTTCCCGCGGTTACGAACGACAACAGCACCGACCCGAGGTCGGCGCCGGCGACAGAGACAACGACGGAAACGGGTGTTCATTTCATACTCCTCTCGGGTATGGTTGACCAACGTAACACGACTAAATTGTCAACCGAGCAAATCAAAGGTGAGTTCACTACTTTTTACTTAAAGCATGCGTTCCCGGTGGTTGGGAAACGGAACAAAACAACTTTTCCTGGTTTGGGATTGCTTACTATCTCCTTGTGCGGGATACGGTATTTCTATCTCCTTGTGTGGGATACGGGTAACAACACTATCCCCTGTGAGCGATACAAACCTACTTTTCTCCCCTTATGCGGGACCCTTAGTTAATTACTATTTATATTGGATGCAACAAGCAAAACTAAACGAAACTCTATCACTCAAGTCCTCACTACTTAATACCGATTAATCGTCGGGGCCTGGCGAACGGGTTATTAGTTGATAGCGCTATTTAGGTCTCACCAGCCTCACACCGTGCCCGTGTATGGGATCAGGCGTGAACTAATAGACTCTGGCAAACCGTCAATGATGTTAGAACATTGACAAACGGGGCACTACGGAAACGTACGGATGACTAGTATTCGGTATTGTAAAAACAGTTTAGTGGCTTACTTTTGGGGTAGCTCCCCATGGCATGTATAAATGAGTAAATTAACTGTTGAAACAAGTTTTTGGAATTAAAACTGGAAAACTGCAAACACGTGAACTCGCCAACGTTATGTTGACACTCTACTGCATGCTTTGCAGGTTGCTAGTTACAACTCTGGACGGACGTTGCAAGCGGATGGAGTGCGTGGTTCGTAAGTGACATGATAACAAACTTGTGGTTTTAAATTACGATGTGTTTTCTTCCCCTTTCCGCTGTGAACTTAAACTATGTTTTGAAAAATTTAAATTAGGTCACTAATTATGCTAATGTTTATAACAATAACTAATTTGTTCAAAATAATTAGTGGCTAAGACCCTGGTCGTCACACGCCTCGCGGTAATACTCCGCGTGCGGATTTTGAGGGTGTGAACCACCCAAGAATGGATTCGTCGAGCGAAAACACTTGAAAACCTCCTAGAAGCAGCTTTTCTTGCTCCCAGACCTTTCTCCATCAATTAGGAATCTGATGCCGTCACTAAACACATTCCTTAAATTGTAGCCATATGTTGAGTGTTTTTTTTGTGTCTAATCGGCATATATATCACCATTGCCCTTAATTTTCTTGACTGTATATCTCTTAAATGTCAACATATACACGTGTGATTTATTTTACGAAGATTTTTCAATGCCGAGAACCTCGATCAGAGAGTAAAAAAGGCGTAAGGTTCACAATGGTGTAAAATTAAAATGGGATATACCGGGCAAGGATTCGAGTTACAGGAACAAGGACCAAACCAACCACCCAAGAATGGAATCGTCGAGCGAAAACACTTGACAACCTCCTAGAAGCAGCTTTTCTTGCCACCAGACCTTTCTCCATCAATTAGGAATCTGATGCCGTCACTAAACACATTCCTTAAATTGTAGCCATTTGTTGAGTGTTTTTTTTGGTGTCTAATCCGAATATATAACACCATTGCCCTTGATTTTCTTGACTGTATATCTCTTAAATGTCAACATATACACATGTGATTTAGTTTACGAAGATTTTTCAATGCCGAGAACCTCGATCAGAGAGTAAAAAAAGGCGTAAGGTTCATAATGGTGTAAAATTACAATGCCGAGAACCTCGATCAGAGAGTAAAAAAGGCTTAAGGTTCACAATGGTGTAAAATTAAAATGGGATATACCGGGCTAGGATTCGAGTTACAGGAACAAGGCCAAACCAACCACCCAAGAATGGAATCGTCGAGCGAAAACACTTGACAACCTCCTAGAAGCAGCTTTTCTTGCCACCAGACCTTTCTCCATCAATTCGGAATCTGATGCCATCACTAAACACATTCCTTAAATTGTAGCCATTTGTTGAGTGTTTTTTTTGGTGTCTAATCCGAATATATAACACCATTGCCCTTGATTTTCTTGACTGTATATCTCTTAAATGTCAACATATACACATGTGATTTAGTTTACGAAGATTTTTCAATGCCGAGATCCTCGATCAGAGAGTAAAAAAAGGCGTAAGGTTCATAATGGTGTAAAATTACAATGCCGAGAACCTCGATCAGAGAGTAAAAAAGGCTTAAGGTTCACAATGGTGTAAAATTAAAATGGGATATACCGGGCTAGGATTCGAGTTACAGGAACAAGGCGAAACCAACCACCCAAGAATGGAATCGTCGAGCGAAAACACTTGACAACCTCCTAGAAGCAGCTTTTCTTGCCACCAGACCTTTCTCCATCAATTAGGAATATGATGCCCTCACTAAACACATTCCTTAAATTGTAGCCTTTTGTTGAGTGTTTTTTTTGCTGTCTAATCCGCATATATATCACCATTGTGCTTTATTTTCTTGACTGTATATCTCTTAAATGTCAACATATACTTGTTTGATTTAGTTTACGAAGATTTTTCAATGCCGAGAACCTCGATCAGAGAGTAAAAAAGAGATAAGGTTCACAATGGTGTAAAATTTCAATGCCGAGAACCTCGATCAGAGAGCAAAAAAGGCGTAAGGTTCACAATGGTGTATAATTAAAATGGGATATACCGGGCTAGGATTCGAGTTACAGGAACAAGGGCCAAACCAACCACCCTAGAATGGAATCGTCGAGCGAAAACACTTGACAACCTCCAAGAAGCAGCTTTTCTTACCACCAGACATTTCTCCATCAATTAAGAATCTGATGCCGTCACTAAACACATTCCTTAAATTGTAGCATTTGTTGGGTGTTTTTTTTGGTTTCTAATCCGCATATATATCACCATTGCCCTTGATTTTCTTGACTGTATATTCACGAAGATTTTTCAATGCCGAGAACCTCGATCAGATAGTAAAAAAGGCGTAAGGTTCACAATGGTGTAAAATTAAAATGGGATATACCGGGCTGGGATTCGAGTTACAGGAACAAGGTCCAAACCAACCACCCAAGAATGGAATCGTCGAGCGAAAACACTTGACAACCTCCTAGAAGCAGCTTTTTTTGCCACCAGACCTTTCTCCATTAATTAGGAATCTGATGCCGTCACTAAACACATTCCTTAAATTGTAGCCATTTAGTTTACGAAGATTTTTCAACGGCGAGAACCTTGATTAGAGAGTAATGGCGGCAGCTAAATTACCGGCCCAGAACTTCCACATGTGATTTAGTTTACGAAGATTTTTCTATGCCGAGAATCTCGATCAGTGTGTAATAAAGGCGTAAGGTTCACAATGGTGTAAAATTAAAATGGGATATACCGGGCTAGGATTCGAGTTACAGGAACAAGGGCTAAACCACCCACCCAAGAATGGAATCGTGGAGCGAAAACACTTGACAACCTCCTAGAAGCAGCTCTTCTTGCCACCAGACCTTTCTTCATCAATTTGGAATCTGATGCCGTCACTTAACACATTCCTTAAATTGTAACCATTTGTTGAGTGTTTTTTTTTGTCGCTAATCCGCATATATATCACCATTGCCCTTGATTTTCTTCGCTGTATATCTCTTAAATGTCAACATATACACGTGTGATTTAGTTTACGAAGATTTTTCAATGCCGAGAACCTCGATCAGAGAGTAAAAAAGGCGTAAGGTTCACAATGGTGAAAAATTAAAATGGGATATACCGGGATAAGATTCGAGTTACAGGAACAAGGGCCAAACCAACCACCCAAGAATGGAATCGTTGAGCGAAAACACTTGACAACCTCCTAGAAGCAGCTTTTCTTTCCACCAGACCTTTCTCCATCAATTTGGAATTTGATGCCGTCACTAAACACATTCCTTAAATTGTAGCCATTTGTTGAGTGATTTTTTTTGGTGTCTAATCCGCATATATATCAACATTGCCCTTGATTTTCTTGACTGTATATCTCTTAAATATCAACATATACACGTGAGATTTAGTTTACGAAGATTTTTCAATGCCGAGAACCTCGATCAGAGAGTAAAAATGGCGTAAGGTTCACAATAGTGTAAGATTAATAAGGGATATACCCGGCTAGGATTCGAGTTACAGGAACAAGGACCAAACTAACCACCTAGGAATGGAATCGTCGAGGCAAAACACTTGACAACCTTCTAGAAGCAGCTTTTCTTACCACCAGACCTTTCTCCATCAATTAGGAATCTGATGCCGTCACTAAACACATTCCTTAAATTGTAGCCATTTGTTGAGTGTTTTTTTTGGTGTCTAATCCGCATATATATCACCATTGCCCTTGATTTTCTTGACTCTATATCTCTTAAATATCAACATATATATGTGTGATTTAGTTTACACAAATTTTTCAATGCCGAGAACGTCGATCAGAGAGTAAAACAAGGCGTTAGGTTCATAATGGTGTAAAATTACAATGCCGAGAACCTCGATCAGAGAGTAAAAAAGGCTTAAGGTTCACAATGGTGTAAAATTAAAATGGGATATACCGGGCTAGGATTCGAGTTACAGGAACAAGGGCCAAACCAACCACCCAAGAATGGAATCATCGAGCGAAAACACTTGACAACCTCCTAGAAGCAGCTTTTCTACCAGACCTTTCTCCATCAATTTGGAATCTGATGCCGTCACTTAACAAATTCCTTAAATTGTAACCATTTGTTGAGTGTTTTTTTTGGTCGCTAATCCGCATATATATCACCATTGCCCTTAATTTTTTCTTGACTGTATATCTCTTAAATATCAACATATACACGTGCGATTTAGTTTACGAAGATTTTTCAATGCCGAGAACATTGATCAGAGAGTAAAAAAGGCGTAAGGTTCACAATGATGTAAATTAAAATGGGATATACCGGGATAGGATTCGAGTTACAGGAACAAGGGCCAAACCAACCACCCAAGAATGGAATCATTGAGCGAAAACACTTGACAGCCTCCTAGAAGCAGCTTTTCTTTCCACCAGACCTTTCTCCATCAATTTGGAATTTGATGCCGTCACTAAACACATTCCTTAAATTGTAGCCATTTGTTGAGTGATTTTTTTTTGGTGTCTAATCCGCATATATATCAACATTACCCTTGATTTTCTTGACTGTATATCTCTTAAATATCAACATATACACGTGAGATTTAGTTTAAGAAGATTTTTCAATGCCGAGAACCTCGACCAGAGAGTAAAAAATGCGTAAGGTTCAGAATGGTGTAAGATTAAAATGGGATATACCGGGCTAGGATTCGAGTTACAGGAACACGGACCAAACCAACCACCTAGGAATGGAATCGTCGAGCGAAAACACTTGACAACCTTCTAGAAGCAGCTTTTCTTACCACCAGACCTTTCTCCATCAATTAGGAATCTGATGCCGTCACTAAACACATTCCTTAAATTGTAGCCATTTGTTGAGTGTTTTTTTTTTGTGTCTAATCCGCATATATATCACCATTGCCCTTGATTTTCTTGACTGTATATCTCTTAAATATCAATATATATATATATGTGTGATTTAGTTTACAAAAATTTTTCAACGCCGAGAACCTCGATCAGAGAGTAAAAAAAGGCGTAAGGTTCATAATGGTGTAAAAATTCAATGCCGAGAACCTCGATCAGAGAGTAAAAAAGACGTAAGGTTCACAATGGTGTAAAATTAAAATGGGATATACCGGGTTAGGATTCGAGTTACAGGAACAAGGTCCAAACCAACCACCCAAGAATGGAATCGTCGAGCGAAAACACTTAACAACCTCCTATAAGCAGCTTTTCTTACCACCAGACCTTTCTCCATCAATTAGGAATCTGATGCCGTCACTAAACACATTCCTTAAATTGTAGCCATTTGTTGAGTTTTTTTTTTGGTGTCTAATCCGCATATATATCACCATTGCCCTTGATTTTCTTGACTGTATATCTCTTAAATGTCAACATATACATGTGTGATTTAGTTTACGAAGATTTTTCAATGTCGAGAACCTCGATCAGAGAGTAAAAAAGGCGTAAGGTTCACAATTGTGTAAAATTAAAATGGGATATACCAGGCTAGGATTCGAGCTACAGGAACAAGGGCCAAACCAACCACCCAAGAATGGAATCGTCGAGCGAAAACACTTGATAACCTCCTAGATGCAGCTTTTCTTGCCACCAGACCTTTCTCCATCAATTAGGAATCTGATGCCGTCACTAAACACATTCCTTAAATTGTAGCCATTTATTGAGTGTTTTTTTTTGTGTCAAATCCGCATATATATCACCATTGCCCTTGATTTTCTTGACTGTATATCTCTTAAATGTCAACATATACACATGTGATTTAGTTTACGAAGATTTTTCAATGCCGAGAACCTCGATCAGAGAGTAAAAAAGGCGTAAGGTTCACAATGGTGTAAAATTAAAATGGGATATACCGGGCTAGGATTCGAGTTACAGGAACAAGGGCCAAACCAACCACCCAAGAATGGAATCATCGAGCGAAAACACTTGACAACCTCCTAGAAGCAGCTTTTCTACCAGACCTTTCTCCATCAATTTGGAATCTGATGCCGTCACTTAACAAATTCCTTAAATTGTAACCATTTGTTGAGTGTTTTTTTTGGTCGCTAATCCGCATATATATCACCATTGCCCTTAATTTTTTCTTGACTGTATATCTCTTAAATATCAACATATACACGTGCGATTTAGTTTACGAAGATTTTTCAATGCCGAGAACATTGATCAGAGAGTAAAAAAGGCGTAAGGTTCACAATGATGTAAATTAAAATGGGATATACCGGGATAGGATTCGAGTTACAGGAACAAGGGCCAAACCAACCACCCAAGAATGGAATCATTGAGCGAAAACACTTGACAGCCTCCTAGAAGCAGCTTTTCTTTCCACCAGACCTTTCTCCATCAATTTGGAATTTGATGCCGTCACTAAACACATTCCTTAAATTGTAGCCATTTGTTGAGTGATTTTTTTTTGGTGTCTAATCCGCATATATATCAACATTACCCTTGATTTTCTTGACTGTATATCTCTTAAATATCAACATATACACGTGAGATTTAGTTTAAGAAGATTTTTCAATGCCGAGAACCTCGATCAGAGAGTAAAAAATGCGTAAGGTTCACAATGGTGTAAGATTAAAATGGGATATACCGGGCTAGGATTCGAGTTACAGGAACACGGACCAAACCAACCACCTAGGAATGGAATCGTCGAGCGAAAACACTTGACAACCTTCTAGAAGCAGCTTTTCTTACCACCAGACCTTTCTCCATCAATTAGGAATCTGATGCCGTCACTAAACACATTCCTTAAATTGTAGCCATTTGTTGAGTGTTTTTTTTTTGTGTCTAATCCACATATATATCACCATTGCCCTTGATTTTCTTGACTGTATATCTCTTAAATATCAATATATATATATGTGTGATTTAGTTTACAAAAATTTTTCAACGCCGAGAACCTCGAACAGAGAGTAAAAAAAGGCGTAAGGTTCATAATGGTGTAAAAATTCAATGCCGAGAACCTCGATCAGAGAGTAAAAAAGACGTAAGGTTCACAATGGTGTAAAATTAAAATGGGATATACCGGGTTAGGATTCGAGTTACAGGAACAAGGTCCAAACCAACCACCCAAGAATGGAATCGTCGAGCGAAAACACTTAACAACCTCCTATAAGCAGCTTTTCTTACCACCAGACCTTTCTCCATCAATTAGGAATCTGATGCCGTCACTAAACACATTCCTTAAATTGTAGCCATTTGTTGAGTTTTTTTTTTGGTGTCTAATCCGCATATATATCACCATTGCCCTTGATTTTCTTGACTGTATATCTCTTAAATGTCAACATATACACGTGTGATTTAGTTTACGAAGATTTTTCAATGTCGAGAACCTCGATCAGAGAGTAAAAAAGGCGTAAGGTTCACAATTGTGTAAAATTAAAATGGGATATACCAGGCTAGGATTCGAGCTACAGGAACAAGGGCCAAACCAACCACCCAAGAATGGAATCGTTGAGCGAAAACACTTGACAACCTCCTAGATGCAGCTTTTCTTGCCACCAGACCTTTCTCCATCAATTAGGAATCTGATGCCGTCACTAAACACATTCCTTAAATTGTAGCCATTTATTGAGTGTTTTTTTTGTGTCAAATCCGCATATATATCACCATTGCCCTTGATTTTCTTGACTGTATATCTCTTAAATGTCAACATATACACATGTGATTTAGTTTACGAAGATTTTTCAATGCCGAGAACCTCGATCAGAGAGTAAAAAAGGCGTAAGGTTCACAATGGTGTAAAATTAAAATGGGATATACCGGGCTAGGATTCGAGTTACAGGAACAAGGGCCAAACCAACCACCCAAGAATGGAATCGTCGAGTGAAAACACTTGACAACCTCATAGAAGCAGCTTTTCTTGCCACCAGACCTTTCTCCATCAATTAGTAATCTGATGCCGTCACTAAACGCATTCCTTAAATTGTAGCCATTTGTTGAGTGTTTTTTTTGGTGTCTAATCCGCATATATATCACCATTGCCCTTAATTTTCTTGACTGTATATCTCTTAAATGTCAACATATACACGTGTGATTTAGTTTACGAAGATTTTTCAATGCCGAGAACCTCTATCAGAGAGTAAAAAAGGCGTAAGGTTCACAATGGTGTAAAATTAAACTGGGATATACCGGGCTAGGATTCGAGTTACAGGAACAAGGGCTAAACCAACCACCCAAGAATGGAATCGTCGAGCGAAAACTTTTGACAACCTCCTAGAAGCAGCTTTTCTTACCACCAGACCTTTCTCCATCAATTAGGAATCTGATGCCGTCACTAAACACATTCCTTAAATTGTAGCCATTTGTTGAGTGTTTTTTTTGGTGTCTAATCCCCATATATATCACCATTGCCCTTGATTTTCTTGACTGTATATTTCTTAAATATCAACATATACACATGTGATTTAGTTTACGAAGATTTTTCAATGCCGAGAACCTCGATCAGAGAGTAAAAAAGGCGTAAGGTTCACAATGGTGTAAAATTAAAATGGGATATACCGGGCTAGGATTCGAGTTTGTTGGGATTGAACCATACCAAAGGAACAGATAATTAAAGCCAAAACTGGATCAGAGCAGTGGATCCAGAATTAGCAGATGTTATGTATACGAGTCTCTCCCCTTGAAAGTGGTTTCAACATCTGCTGACCTCCTATCTACTGATCGTACAAACTACTGATCTACAAACTGCTGATCAAGTAAAAGACTAAAGCTCTGCTGTTCAATCTACTGCCTTGAGTCAAGCTCTGCTGATCATGACAAGTACTGTTGGGTTCACATCAGTGGAAGGATGCAGCAGTAGTTTAGATGTCTTTATGTAATGAAATGTAATAACAGTAGTTAGTATAGTAGAGGTTGTATAGATCAGAGGTTAGAGTTTGTTAGGAGGTTAGATGTCACTTTCATGGTGACGTCAGCTTAGATGCTTCAGTGGTTTGCTCGTGCCTATAAATAGAACAGTACCATGCACTGTTCTATTTAGCTCTTTGCAACATCTTCTTCCGGCACGAACAAACACTGTGAGCTCAGGCTGAGGGGGAGTTTGTATTCATACATTGCATTGTAATCGTTATTGAAATAAATTCAATCTTTCGGTTCTTTGTGGAAAATGTTTGATTAAAGCAATTCTCTCGTTTGATTGTGTGCAAAGTTTGTTTCCATCTTAATTCCGCTGCACAACTCATCCATCTTCATCTTAATTCAAACGTAAAACACAATCAAAACCAAACTCAGATCCTAACAATTGGTATCAGAGCTTGGACAGGCAAATTTGATTAACAATCATTTTGACATAAATAGTTCAGCTCATAATCGTTGATACTGATAGTTTGTTCGTTTTGTTGAAAAACAGAGCAAGGTTTAATCACCATCAAAGTTGATTAATCAGTGCCTATAAAACAACCAGGATGACGTCACAATCACAAGATGATAAGAATAACATTGGCTCTCTTTTCAAACCACCCATGCTTAAACGTAATGAATACAACATCTGGGAGAGAAGGATGGGTCACATCCTTGCTCAACAGAACACTGGATGTTGGAGGTCTGTTGTTTTTGGTCCCCATGTTCCTATGGTGCCAAGTGCTGAGGATGCAAAGAAGTTCGTTCCTAAACCAACTGAAAACTATACTGAAACAAATTTTCAAAAGTTCGAACTCGATGCCAAAGCATTTAGCATCATAGCATCTGCATTACCCAATGAAATCTATGCTGGACTGTTACATTGTAACAGTGCCAAAGAGCTATGGGATGCATTGAAGGAACAGTTTGGGGGAACTGAAGAAGTTATTGAAAACAATAGGGAAATTCTGAATCAGCAGTATGAAACCATCTGTCACATTAAGGGTGAATCATTGACCCAACAGTTTGAACGTTTTAGTTGTCTCATCAGTGAGCTAAGGCTTGTTAAAGTTGAAATTCCAAAATCAACACAAAATAGTAGGTTTCTTAGATCACTACCTGATAAATGGGACACAATTGCATTTGTGACTAGAAACTCAGTTGTGTTTAAAGATCTGACCCTGACCCAACTTCATGGTAGACTCCTGACCTATAAAAGGGAGTTAAACCAGAAAAGGAAGTTGCAAGAGTCTGGCAAAGTTACTGATGATTATTCATTTGGCAGCACAGCTCTGTTTGGTCAGGAAGAATCTAGTAGCAGTAGTAAGGATCCGGGTTATGATCACTTTATTGATATAACTGCTGGTGGAAATTTCAACAACCCTGAATCTCACTCTGCCAATTATGCTTTTACTGCAAATTGTGAAAACCAGATGTCAGATAACTTGTGTTTTGAACTCAATGATTTGCAGCACTTTGATCCCACTGACTTAAAAGAAATGGACATTTTGCATCAATTGGCTTTGCTTAGTGTAAGAACAAGCAAATTCTATAAAAGAACAGGGATAAAATTCCCAGGGTTACATGGGAATTTAAAAGTGGGGTTGGATAAGTCAAAAATTAAGTGCTATAAGTGCAATAGGCTAGGTCCTTTTGCTAGGGAATGCAGGAGTCAAACCACTGGTCCAATAGTTACTCATCCCAGCTCAAATCCTAGACCACAACACCAAAGCACTGTGCACTATAACCAATATAACCCTGCTGCCCATGTCAACACTGCTCACTATGCTGCAACCCCTATGCCTGTGCACTATGTTCAAACTACTGTTCCACAAATTCAGTATGTTCAAACCCCTGTCCCTCAGGCACAAGTGCAACCTGTTGCACCTCAACAAGCTGCTCCAACAGTGGTACAACCAGATCAACAAATCTTTTTCACCCAAGGTTTTGTTGACTGGAGCAGCATGCCTGATGAGCTTGGTGATGAAAATTTTGCACTCAATGCTTTTAATGATCCTTCTAATGATGAATTTTGTTTGATGGCATTAGAGTCAATACCAGAAGGGGTAGAAACTGAAGGTGAACAGCTAAGTGATGAAATAGTGGATAAAGTGGCTGAAGCAGTGGTTACTGCAGTTGCTGGTGAACTACTGCTGGGAGAAAATTCAGAAACCCTGATTGAACCACTGACTGACCCCTGGTCCAAAGAAGACAAGGAAGAAAAAAAAGCATGTTAGAAAGAAGAGAGTGTTGATGAAGAAGGTGATCATCAATGTGATTGTGCCATGATGGCTGCTGCTAAGGTAACACCTCAAGTTCTTGAAAAACTGTGTTCAGACCAATGCATTATTGCATTTGCTAACATCAAAGAGGTAAATGAAAACCATAGGGATAAAGTCTTGTCTGATGAAGTCAAATTTGAAAAGTCATTAAAAGAACTTAAAAAAAAATTGGCTGAAAAAGACAAAGAAATCAGCAGTCTCAAAGAAGAGCAAAGCATAACCAAGACTCAACTCCAAACTATGGTAGAAAAATACCAAGTTTGCAAAAAGGAGTTGGAGTCCACCCAGATCACTTGTGAAAGATGGGTGGAATCTTGCAAAAGGTATGAGGTTATGCTTGAGAAACAGATTAAAAGCAATGTGAAATTTGGTGTTGGTTATAGAAAATATGATGATGAAAACACTGCTTTTGAAAAATCTGTTCAAACCACTGATGTAACAACTGAAGTCATTCCAACCAACAAGAATCGCCAAGAAGTGAAAATCACTGACAAACTTGGTAACAAAATCACTTTGGAAAGATCAGTGGGATCCTCAACTTTTGAGGAAATTGAGAAATATCAATTTACACCCACATGGTCTAATGAGTGTGACATTCTTGAAAATTTCAAGCCCATGGACTTTACAACCACTGATGGTGTCACAGCTCCAAAAGCAAAAGTCATCCCTCTTAAGGACATCCCAGCAGAGGTTTAAAACTCTGTTGTAAAGGAGTCTGAAAAGAGAAAGAAGAGAGAAAAGATTAAAAACCTGTTTTGTGAATTTTGTGAAAAAAGGAATCATCTAACAAAAGATTGTTTCCATTTAAAAGCATATGATTTAAACAAAACAAGTGTCATTGTTCCTGCTGAAAGCTGCACCATCTGTGGTAAGTCAAACCACAAAACTCAAGCATGTGTGTATCTCAAAAACTTTGATGTGAAAAAGAATGAGTACACTGCTAAAACATCCTTGAGTCCATCAACATCATCTGTAAAATTCACCAAGAATCAACCACTGTTTGTGCCAGTCCAAACAGCTGTTACAAAACAGCTGAATCAAACATCTGTCCAAAGAGATGTTCAAGTGACTGATGCACCCCCTACAAACCAATTCAGAAAAGGCAAGGGACAATCATCTTTCCAAAGGATTCCACATGTTTATGAGACCTACAAAAGGCCCTCTAAACCAAAAGTGAACAGGCATCCTTTTGGGTATCAACAGGTGATTGGTCAAAACCCACAACAGTGGTTAGAGAGAAACAGTCCTAAAACTGTCCAAACCCCTGACCTAACCACTGTCCATACATCTGCATCCATCCCAGACACTGTTGAGACCCCATCCAAAGCCTTATTGGCTTTGGAAACCCTAATGAACTAATCCTTTTACTTCATGTGTAGGAAGCTTCTGCATGCTTAGATAGTCTTTGGTATGTAGATAGTGGAGGCTCCCGGCACATGACAGGATGTAAAGCCCTACTTAAAGATTTCAAAATCCATGGAGGGGGTGATATATCCTTTGGGAATAATAGTAAAGGGAAAGTTCTGGGGTCTGGTACAGTGCAGTCTGGAAATGTAAAATTTGAAAATGTCAATCTAATAGACAATCTGAAATTCAACCTCCTAAGTGTTTCACAAATGAGTGATAAGGGGTATGGGTCATTCTTCACAAAGGAGTGTTGGACCAGAAATGGTTGAAAAGATTGAAGCAATAATAAAAACTGGAAAAACAAAACTTGTTGCTCAAAGAAGTGGGAATGTTTATGTTGTTGATATGTCAAAAGAGAGTCCCAGAACTGATGCCTGTCTGTTCTCAGCTGCCTCTAACAAAGAGACAGAACTTTGGCACAGAAGACTAGAGCACACAAATCTCAAGACAATCACTGAAATTTCAAAAAATGGCTTGGTAAGAGGCTTACCACAAAAATTGTTTTCATGTCCTGAGCATTGCATTTCTTGTTTAAAAGGAAAACAGCATAAAAGCTCTTTTAAGTCCATTGAAGAGTCCAAAACAACCAAGTGTTTACAAATGCTGGACATGGATTTGTTTGGCCCAGTTCAAGTCATGAGTCTCAAGAAGAAGAGATATTGTTTGGTTATTATTGATGACTTCTCTAGGTTTACATGGACCTTCTTTTTACACTCAAAAGATGAGATTGCAGGCATTTTGCAAGACTTTGTGACAGAAGTTGAAAAGCAATTTGACCTTCCAGTAAAAGTCTTCAGGAGTGACAATGGCACAGAATTCAAAAATAAGGAGTTGGATGCCTTCTGTGTGAAGAAAGGGATTGTAAGGCAGTACAGCATCCCTAGAACACCAGAGCAAAATGGGGTAGTTGAAAGAAAGAACAGAACTTTGATTGAGGCTGCTAGAACCATGCTTGCTGATTCAGGTTTGCCATTAACTTTTTGAGCAGAGGCAGTAAACACTGCTTGCTATGTCCAAAACAGAGTTTTAATAAACCCCAGGCACAAAAAGACTGCTTATGAAATTCTGTATAAAATCAAACCACAGATCTCATACTTTAAAGTATTTGGCTGCCCATGCTTTATTTTGAATTTAAAAGATTCCATCTCAAAATTTGCAGCCAAAGTAGATTGTGGTTATCACCTGGGATACTCAACCACTGCCAAGGCCTACAAAGTGTTTAATACACGGACCAAGGCAGTGGAGGAGACTTTGAATGTAAAGTTCAATGAACTTTCATCAATGAAAATCCCAGCAAATCCTGCAGATTTGTTTGATCTTGATAAATTTACTTTTGAAAACACTGCTGTCAAGACTAACAGTGCAGGTCCATCAGAGGATTCAACACCAGACTATGGATATGAAATCATTATTCCACAAAAGTCTGTCAGAATGGGAAGAGCAGCAGATGTTCAAAACAGCCGTCAAAGCTCAACCACTGCTACCTCAATAGTTGTTGAGCAAAGTAGCCCTTTAACCACTGCTTCCACATCATCAAACACTACTGACAAAAGTCCCCAAACAGTGGATAAAAGTCAGCATGTGTCCACACCATTACCTCCTATTCCACCACCTTTTGAAGCCACTGCTGGATCATCAAAGTCACCAGCAGTGGTTAGCTCAGATGATACACATCTGCAGCCCTCACCAACAAATGCCATCATACCATACCAAGGAGATTTAATCTTCTTGAGATCTCATCCACCTGACCAAATCATTGGCAACATAAATGAAGGGGTGCTCACAAGAAGCCAAACCTAAAACATTTGTCTTTTTGCTGGTTTTCTATCACTCCATCAGCCAGTCAAGTACCAAGAGGCACTGAAAGACAACAGCTGGGTAGAAGCCATGCAAGAGGAGCTCCAACAGTTTAAAAGACAACAAGTATGGGAACTTGTACCACTGCCAAAAGATGTAAGCCCCATCGGCACAAAGTGGGTCTTCAAAAACAAAACTGATGAAAGGGGTATTGTTGTCAAGAATAAAGCCAAGCTTGTGGTTCAAGGTTACAGACAGGAAGAGGGGATAGACTATGATGAAACTTTTGCCCCTGTAGCAAGATTGGAAGCTATAAGATTGTTCCTGGCCTTTGCTGTCAACCACAACATGAAGGTGTTTCAAATGGATATCAAAAGTGCTTTCCTCTATGGTACAATTCAAGAAGAGGTGTATGTTTGTCAACCTCCAGGCTTTGAGGATCCATTTTATCCAGATCATGTCTACAGGTTAAACAAAGCTTTATATGGCCTGAAACAAGCACCTAGAGCCTGGTATGAAACTCTTTCCACCTTTCTACTCTCAAATGGTTTCAAAAGAGGTACCATTGATAAAACACTGTTCCTAAAATGGAGAGGAAAGGATTTAATGATTGTCCAAATTTATGTGGATGACATTATTTTTGGAAGCACATGTAATACAATGTGTGAAGAGTTCAGGCAACTCATGACAGCTGAGTTTGAAATGAGTGCATTGGGTGAGCTGCAATGCTTTCTTGGTCTCCATGTTCAGCAAATGCAAAATGAAACTTTCATTCATCAAAGCAAATATACTAAAGAACTTTTAATCAAATTTGATATGAATGATTGTAAACCATGCAGCACACCCATGCAACAAATAAGCTAGTCATGTCTGATGAAAAGGATGAGCTGATTGACCAAACTCTATATAGAAGCATGATTGGGTCTTTGTTGTACCTAACTGCATCTAGGTCAGACATCATGTTTGCAACATGTGTTTGTGCAAGAAGTCAATCAGCCCCTAGAAAATCCAACCTTATTGCTGTAAAAAGGATATTCAGATACATGAAAAGTGCTCCCACACTTGGTATCTGGTATCCAGCTAATGGGAATATCAAGCTTTCAGGATTTTCAGACAGTGACTTTGCTGGATGTAACACCACAAGGAAGTCCACATCAGGAGGGTGCAAGTTTCTAGGTGATTGCTTAGTTTCTTGGCAAAGCAAAAAGCAAGCAGCTGTTTCAACATCCACTGCTGAAGCTGAATATATTGCTGCTGCAAGCTGTACAACCCAACTCATGTGGCTTCAAAATCAGTTGCTGGATTTTGGTATCACTACCTTAAAGACACCACTCATGTTGGATAGCCAAGCAGCAGAAAATATTGTCATAAATCCAGTTTCCCATTCAACCACCAAACACATCGACATCAGACATCACTTTGTGAGGGATTGCTATGAAAAAGGTTTGATTTCTCTGCATTATGTTCCAACTAAAGACCAGCTGGCAGATGTGCTCACAAAAGCATTAGATACATCCACCTTTGAAAGCTTGGTCTCTAGGATTGGCATGCTAAACATGGAATAACAAGCAAAATCTTGTTTTTCTTTGAATAAAAGCATTAAAATGTTTTTAGAAAATCAAAAATCCATCCTTAAAAATAGCTAAAAATGAAGTTTTCATTAAAATCCTTGAAAGTCTGCCATAACCAATGCTTGTTCAAAAGTCAGCTCTACTTCAAAGTCTGTCCATTGCTGAAAGCCATCCCTTGTTCTCACATTTCCTTGATAAGCACTGTTGTTCAAAATCAGTGTTTTATCCACTGATATGCTATCCACTGATAGTGAAAATCATCCACTGCTTCCATTTGTTACCGTTGTAACCACTGCCATTCATCAGTAACTTTTATAAAAGTACTGTCCTTCATTTAATCAGGGGCTGGCATGTGGGCAGTACATAGTGGTCAGTCCTTTTGTAACCGCTGCCACGTCAGCATTCACTTTTTCTCTATTAAACCCCCATCCAACACCCAGACAGGGTTTTACTGTCGAATTGAATTCTTAAAAATTCTATTCTCAAAGCAGTTTTTCTCAAATTTCTTCACAATCTTCTTCGATCATCATCTCCAAAATGACAAAATCGAAGTCATCTGCAAAACCCACCTCCAAATCATTTTCAAAAGAGGTCTCTCAAAAGGCCAAATCCACTGAAATTCCACACAAACCTTCTCACAACCTTTTGGGTCTTCTCACAAAACCCCGCACCACCGAGGTTTTTGATACCATTATTGATCTCATTTCTGCGTCACAGTACAAAACTTTGCTTATAGCAGATGCACCCATCTACCTGCAAACCCAAAGGGAGTTTTGGAAAAATGTAACCCTTGATAAATAAGGCGACGATGTCATAGCCATTAACTCCACTTTACAGGGTAAAGCAGTCAAAATCACACCACAATCCATCTCAGAGGTCTTTCAACTCGATGATCAGAAAGGTATGACTTCTTTTCCTAAAAACGAGTTAAAAATTGACTTTATTGAAAGAGGGTATGCAGATACAATGATGAAAAGGGATACCTTACAAAAAGGTTTCTTCCCCCCTGCAACAAGATTTTTATTTCATACTCTCCTAATGTGTGTTTCAAACAAAACTGCTGCTTTTAATGAAATACCATTAAAGATTCAAAACCTGGGGTATGCTATTCTTCAAAAAGAAAATTTTAATTATTCTCAGGTAATCTTTAATGATCTGGTTAAAAATATTGAAACAAAGGCATTTTTACTGTTTCCTAGATTTTTAAGTTACTATTTTGAAACGAAACTTGGTAAGAATGATGCTGCTGCAATAAAACAAGGTGAATCTATTCAAATAAACAGCTTAACTGCTGAAACTTTTACAAGAATGTCAACACCTTGCAAAACACAAGCAGAGGTGCCTGAGCAGAATTTAGCAGCTACCACTACTCCTCAGGTATCTGCTGCTGAGCCCACTGCTCAAGGTGATCAAAGTAGCAAAACAACTGCTTTGAAACCCACACCTGCAATCACCAAAAAGCCAAACAAAAAGAAAATTCAAAAACCCCCCAAACCCATCAAAAAGGCAACTCTGGAAGATGAGATACCAGAGCAACTGCCTGTGATAGCACAAAAGTCACAAGAAACCACGGCTGCTACTTCCTCACAACAGTTGGTACAAATATCTCAACCCATAACCGAAACTCCTCCTGCTTCTTCTAATAAAGAATAGGTTGTACATATAGGGACTCCACAATATGATGCTTTGGAATCACTTGCTTCCATCATCCACAGCCCAATGCCCGAGGCAAATTCGCTTTTTACACCAACCATCACATCCACTATTCCCCCACCAACTAAACTTTTGTTGGATGCAATTGATTTGAACCTGGCACAAACCAGTCCTTCTCAATCACCTATCAATGAGAACATGCCTCAACAAATGACTGGGTCTGATGTATCAATCTTTGCTAACCCACCAACACAACCTGAGGAGGTTACACCCCTTGAGTTACAAATAACTCTTGGTGGTAATCCAAGTGAAGCAGCCACTACAAGTGCTGAACCCACTGGTTTGCACTTGGAAAGTGGTTACATCAATAAGACTTCCTTCGAGGCAATTCCTTCCATAGCACCTCTGACATCCACCAGTGAGTTTATTTTACCCTCTGGTATCATCAAAAGGCTGTCAAGTGTTGAAGGAAGAAGTCCCCAGTACCAAGAAAAAGGGGCATCAGTAGTTAATGTTTGGAGTACATTCCCTACCTCAACCACTGATAAAACCACTGCTAGTGGGAAATCAGATGATCCGATTAAATTGGGTGATGGTTTAAAATATCTGGAATTGACGGAACGAGTCGACAAACTGGATACAACTGTGGCAGATATCAAAGACATGCTACAACAATTGTTGAAAGTACAAAAGATGCAATCCACTGTTGTTCCACCTCAAGCACCTGCTCCACCACAAGCATCTGCTGCAAATGAGCTCTGGAATCTATTTCAACCTTTTCTCCAGCAACAAAAACAAATGGCTGATCAGCAACATGCAATACATGTACAAGAGTTGAGAAACACAATGGAGTCTAGGTTCAAGAACACACAAGCAGACATCAAGGCACTCAAGGCCCACATATTACAAACCACTGGCACTGCTCCTCCAACTGTTCTTTTCATTGATCAATTACCCTCAGATAATGCCAAAAAGGGGGAGAAAATTAAAGAATGGAAGAAGGGAGTAGATGATGGTCTCTATATAGAACTAGAAATGGAGAATATGACCAAGCAGATACCTTTGCCAGATGGTAGTAAAAAGGTTGATGTTACCCAAAATGCACTTGCTGAAGCTATAGCAAGTGTAAAAAGGGACAGAGAGGCAAAGGATATGTCAAGGAGGAATGCGGAGAAAAGAGCTTACATGGAGCTGAATGCGCATGGTTGTTCTGGGCTAAAGGATGTTCAAAATCCTGAGGATGTTCAAAATCCTGAGCTAAAAAGAAATCCCACTAGAAAAGTGAGGGAACCCAAGTTCACACCATCCAGACTCACAAAGCATACTCCAAAACCACCATCCAAAAGCCCCCAACATCAAACCTCCACCCAAACAGCTGTTGTAACTCCTGCTGTATCAACTACTGCTGGTACTTCAGAGGTTTCAACATCTGTTATCACTTCAACACACACCACAAACACTGCCTTACCATCACCACCAAAAACAACATCACCACCATCGCCTCCTGCCAAAAATCAGAAGACAGCAGATGTTACAACATCTGTTGTAATGACAACAGTGGTTGAAACACCAGTTGTTTCAACAGCTGTTAGTCAATCACAAATCACTGCCACTCAAATCACCACTACTGATCCACCTAAAACATCATCTGCCTCTCCTACAATAAAAAGGAGAAGGATTTTCATACCAGATGATGATTCACCATCACCACCACCAACATCTTCAAAATCTCTATCACTTGTTACAATACCCAAGCCTGTTCCTCTCTCATCAGCTCAAATTCAAAAGCCCTTAGCTCCTGCAGGTGTTCAATTCCCTCTTGAACTTATAGCAGTCAGAGAAGAAATCAAGTCTTTTTATTATGTGGATGACCCTGCTAAAAGAAGTTTGCCAGCAGTTGAAGGATATCCAAGGCCAAACAATATTGAAGAATATTTGAAAGTCAAAGCTAAACAAGCAGAGGATATCTCAAACAGAAATGCACAAGGAAAATCTGATAGAGAAATTCAGCAGAACTATCAGTACTTGCTCACACAAGTCAGATCCTTGGAACAATTTGCAAAAAATGTATGTCAGCAAATCTCAGAGAAAGCAGATGAAACTCTGAGAAAAGACTACATTGAAAGCATCATGGCAACCAAGAAGTACAAAGGAGAAAAACACATGTACAAAGAGTGGACCATTTCTGAGCTTGAAAATGAAGCAGCCAGGATTCAAGAAATGATCAAGAATAAGGTCAAGCACACTCCTCCAGAATGGGCGCAGTTCAAAAAGAATGTACCTGATAAAAAGATAGAGCTGGGGAGAATGAAAGAGGAATTAGCTGCTGCAGATTATGGGTCTTTGAATCAAGTGTTGAGATGGAAAGAAGATAAAGTCAGGGCCACCTACAAAAGTTTGGAGAAGTTAAGAAAGACAGATCCTACTGCTCCACAAAAGCCTGACTATCTTGAAGCAGAGGATTCAAAAAGACCATCAAAGCTGCAAATCAGGAGAGCCACTGCTCCAGCTGGTGCAGCCATCTATAAAAGAAGGCCACACAAACGGTTGGTTACTGAAACAGTGGATGAATTATTGGCAGGAGATGAGCTTGTGAAGGAAGGTATCAAAGAAATGATAGATGAAACTCTTAGCCTTAATCAACCTGCAAGCACTGCTCAAATAGTCATGAATAGGCCTGGATCTCCAAACACCTCATCTAATAAAAATCTCCCAAGAAACCCACTAGGCTCAAAAGTACTAAAGTGGGCAACTGACAAACATACCCATGTACTGACTTTGTTCAAGTCTAGTGGAGAAGTGAAGAAAATAACAAGGGAACAAGCACTTGGCCTAAGTCTTGAAGATATGCAGGATTTCCTTGATCTTCCACTTAGAAGGGATGAAGATGACACAGATTCCCTAGACTTTGAGTTACAACTTAAAGGTCAGATAAGGGAGATGTTGATGAGGCAATAAAGTTCCACAATAATGAAGAGTTTTGGCATTATCTGTTCCAGGGGGGAGATTGTTGGGATTGAACCCTACCAAAGGAACAGATAATTAAAGCCAAAACTGGATCAGAGCAGTGGATCCAGAATAAGCAGATGTTATGTATATGAGTCTCTCCCCTTGAAAGTGGTTTCAACATCTGCTGACCTCCTATCTACTGATCGTACAAACTACTGATCTACAAACTGCTGATCAAGTAAAAGACTAAAGCTCTGCTATTCAATCTACTGCCTTGAGTCAAGCTCTGCTGATCATGACAAGTACTGCTGGGTTCACATCAGTGGAAGGATGCAGCAGTAGTTTAGATGTCTTTATGTAATGAAATGTAATAACAGTAGTTAGCATAGCAGAGGTTGTATAGATCAGAAGTTAGAGTTTGTTAGGAGGTTAGATGTCACTTTCATGGTGACGTCAGCTTAGATGCTTCAGTAGTTTGCTCGTGCCTATAAATAGAACAGTACCATGCACTGTTCTATTTAGCTCTTTGCAACATCTTCTTCCTGCATGAACAAACACTGTGAGCTCAGGCTGAGGGGGAGTTTGTATTCATACATTGCATTGTAATCGTTATTGAAATAAATTCAATCTTTCAGTTCTTTGTGGAAAATGTTTGATTAAAGCAATTCTCTCGTTTGATTGTGTGCAAAGTTTGTTTCCATCTTAATTCCGCTGCATAACTCATCCATCTTCATCTTAATTCAAACGTAAAACACAATCAAAACTAAACTCAGATCCTAATAGAGTCACAGGAACAAGGGCCAAACCAACCACCCAAGAATGGAATCGTCGAGCGAAAACAGTTGACAACCTCCAAGAAGCAGCTTTTCTTGCCACCAGATCTTTCTCCATCAATTAGGAATCTGATACCGTCACTAAACACATTCCTTAAATTGTAGCCATTTGTTGAGTATTTTTTTTTTGCGTCTAATCCGCATATATATCACCATTGCCCTTGATTTTCTTGACTGTATATCTCTTAAATATCAACATATACACGTGTGATTTAGTTTACGAAGATTTTTCAATGCCGAGAACCTCGATTAGAGAGTAAAAAAGGCGTAAGGTTCACAATGGTGTAAGATTAAAATGGGATATACCAGGCTAGGATTCGAGTTACAGGAACAAGGGCCAAACCAACCACCCAAGAATGGAATCGTCGAGCGAAAACACTTGACAACCTCCTAGAAGCAGCTTTTCTTACCACCAGACCTTTCCCCATCAATTAGAAATCTGATGCTGTCACCAAACACATTCCTTAAATTGTAGCCATTTGTTGAGTGTTTTTTTTTATGTCTAATCCGCATATATATCACCATTGCCCTTAATTTTCTTGACTGTATATCTCTTAAATATCAACATATACACGTGTGATTTAGTTTACGAAGATTTTTCAATGCCGAGAACCTCGATCAGAGAGTAAAAAAGGCGTAAGGTTCACAATGGTGTAAAATTAAAATGGGATATACCGGGCTAGGATTCGAGTTACAGGAACAAGGGCCAAAACAACCACCCAAGAATGGAATCGTCGAGCGAAAACACTTGACAACCTCCTAGAATCAACTTTTCTTACCACCAGACCTTTCTCCATCAATTAGGAATCTGATGCCGTCACTAAACACATTCATTAAATTGTAGCCATTTGATGAGCGTTTTTTTTTGGTGTCTAATCCGCATATATATCACCATTGACCTTGATTTTCTTGACTGTATATCTCTTAAATATCAACATATACACGTGTGATTTAGTTTACGAAGATTTTTCAATGCCGAGAACCTCGATCAGAGAGTAAAAAAGGCGTAAGGTTCACAATGGTGTAAAATTAAAATGGGATATACCGGGCTAGGATTTGAATTACAGGAACAAGGGCCAAACCAACCACCCAAGAATGGAATCGTCGAGTGAAAACACTTGACAACCTCCTAGAAACAGCTATTCTTGCCACCACACCTTTCTCCATCAATTAGGAATCTGATGCCATCACTAAACACATTCCTTAAATTGTAGCCATTTGTTGAGTGTTTTTTTTGGTGTTTAATCCGCATATATATCACCATTGCCCTTGATTTTCTTGACTGTATATCTCTTAAATGTCAACATATAGATGTGTGATTTACTTTATGAAGATTTTTCAATGCCGAGAACCTCGATCAGAGAGTAAAAAAGGCGTAAGTTTCACAATGGTGTAAAATTAAAATGGGATATACCGGGCTAGGATCCGAGTTACAGGAACAAGAGCCAAACCAACCACCGCAGAATGGAATCGTCGAGCGAAAACACTTGACAACCTCCTAGAAGCAGCTTTTCTTACCACCAGACATTTCTCCATCAATTAGGAATCTGATGCCGTCACTTAACACATTCATTAAATTGTAGCCATTTGATGAGTGTTTTTTTTGGTGTCTAATCCGCATATATATCACCATTGCCCTTGATTTTCTTATCTGTATATCTCTTAAATATCAACATATACACGTGTGATTTAGTTTATGAAGATTTTTCAATGCCGAGAACCTCGATCAGAGAGTAAAAAAGGCATAAGGTTCACAATGGTGTAAAATTAAAATGGGATATACCGGGCTAGGATTCGAGTTACAGGAACAAGGGCCAAACCAACCACCCAAGAATGGAATCGTCGAGCGAAAACACCTGACAACCTCCTAGAAGCAGCTTTTCTTGCCACCAGACCGTTCTCCATCAATTAGGAATTTGATCCCGTTGCTAAACACATTCCTTAAATTGTAGCCATTTGTTGAGTGTTTTTTTGGTGTCTAATCCGCATATATATCACCATTGCCCTTGATTTTCTTGACTGTATATCTCTTAAATGTCAACATATACACGTGTGATTTAGTTTACGAAGATTTTTCAATGCCGAGAACCTCGATCAGAGAGTAAAAAAGGCGTAAGGTTAACAATGGTGTAAAATTAAAATGGGATATACCGGGATAGGATTCGAGTTACAGGAAGAAGGGCCAAACCAACCACCCTAGAATGGAACCGTTGAGCGAAAACACTTGACAACCTCCTAGAAGCAGCTTTTCTTACCACCAGACCTTTCTCCATTAATTAGGAATCTGATGCCGTCACTAAACACATTCCTTAAATTTTAGCCATTTGTTGAGTGTTTTTTTTGTGTCTAATCTGCATATATATCACCATTGCCCTTGATTTTCTTGACTGTATATCTCTTAAATGTCAACATATACATGTGTAATTTAGTTTACGAAGATTTTTCAATGCTGAGAACCTCGATCAGAGAGTAAAAAAGGCGTTAGGTTCACAATGGTGTAAAATTAAAAAGGGATATACCGGGCTAGCATTTGAGTTACAGGAACAAGGGCCAAACCAACCACCCAAGAATGGAATCGTCGAGCGAAAACACTTGACAACCTCCTAAAAGCAGCTTTTCTTACCACCAGACCTTTCTCCATTAATTAGGAATTTGATGCCGTCACTAAACACATTCCTTAAATTGTAGCCATTTGATGAGTGTTTTTTTTTGGTGTCTAATCCGCATATATATATCACCATTGCCCTTGATTTTCTTGACTGTATATCTCTGAAATATCAACATATACACGTGTGATTTAGTTTACGGAGATTTTTCAAATGCCGAGATCCTCGATCAGAGAGTAAAAAAGGTGTAAGGTTCACAATGGTGTAAAATTAAAATGAGATATACCGGGCTAGGATTCAAGTTACAGGAACAAGGGCCAAACCAACCACCCAAGAATGGAATCGTCGAGAGAAAATACTTGACAACCTCCTAGAAGCATCTTTTCTTGCCACCAGACATTTCTCCATCAATTAGGAATCTGATGCCGTCACTAAACACATTCCTTAAATTGTAGCCATTTGTTGATTGTTTTTTTTGTGTCTAATCCGCATATATATCACCATTGCCCTTGATTTTCTTGACTGTATATCTCTAAAATGTTAACATATACACGTGTGATTTAGTTTACGAACATTTTCAATGCCGAGAACCTCGATTAGAGAGTAAAAAAGGCGTAAGGTTCACAATGGTGTAAAATTAAAATGATATATACCGGGCTAGGATTCTAGTTACAGGAACAAGGGCCAAACTAACCACCCAAGAATGGAATCGTCGAGCGAAAACACTTGACAACCTCCTAGAAGCAGCTTTTCTTACCACCAGACCTTTCTCCATCAATTAGGAATCTGATGCCGTCACTAAACACATTCCTTAAATTGTAGCCGTTAGTTGAGTGTTTTTTTTTGGTGTCTAATCCGCATATATATCACCATTGCCCTTGATTTTCTTGACAGTATATCTCTTAAATATCAACATATAACCGTGTGATTTAGTTTACGAAGATTTTTCAATGCCGAGAACCTCGATCAAAGAGTAAAAAAGGCGTAAGGTTCACAATGGTGTAAAATTAAAATGGGATATACCGGGCTAGGATTCGAGTTACAGGAACAAGGGCTAAACAAACCACCCAAGAATGGAATCGTCGAGCGAAAACACTTGACAACCTCCAAGAAGCAGCTTTTCTTGCCACCAGACCTTTCTCCATCAATTAGGAATCTGATGCCGTCACTAAACACATTCCTTAAATTGTAGCCATTTGTTGAGTATTTTTTTGGTGTCTAATCCGCATATATATCACCATTGCCCTTGATTTTCTTGAATGTATATTTCTCTTAAATGTCAACATATACACGTGTGATTTAGGTTTCGAAGATTTTTCAATGCCGAGAACCTCGATCAGAGAGTAAAAAAGGCGTAAGGTTCACAATGGTGTAAAATTTAAATGGGATATACCAGGCTAGGATTCGAGTTAGAGGAACAAGGGCTAAACCAACCACCCCAGAATGGAATCGTCGAGCGAAAACACTTGACAACCTCCTAGAAGCAGCTTTTCTTACCTCCAGACCTTTCTTCATCAATTAGGAATCTGATGCCGTCACTAAACACATTCCTTAAATTGTAGCCATTTGTTGAGTGTTTTTTTGGTGTCTAATCCTCATATATATCACCATTGCCCTTGATTTTCTTGATTGTATATCTCTTAAATGTCAACATATACACGTGTGATTTAGTTTACAAAGATTTTTCAATGCCGAGAACCTCGATCAGAGAGTAAAAAAGGCGTAAGGTTCACAATGGTGTAAAATTAAAATGGGATATACCGGGCTAGGATTCGAGTTACAGGAACAAGGGCCAAACCAACCACCCAAGAATGGAATCGTCGAGCGAAAACACTTGACAACCTCCTAGAAGCAGCTTTTCTTACCACCAGACCTTTCTCTATCAATTAGGAATCTGATGCCGTTACTAAACACATTCCTTAAATTGTAGCCATTTGTTGAGTGTTTTTTTTTGGTGTCTAATCCACATATATATCACCAATGCCCTTGATTTTCTTGACTGTATATCTCTTATATATCAACATATACACGTGTGATTTAGTTTACGAAGATTTTTCAATGCCGAGAACCTCGATCAGAGAGTAAAAAAGGCGTAAGGTTCAAAATGGTATAAAATTAAAATGGGATATAACGGGCTAGGATTCGAGTTACAGGAACAAGGGCCAAACCAACCACCCAAGAATGGAAGCGTCGAGCGAAAACACTTGACAACCTCCTAGAAGCAGCTTTTCTTACCACCAGACCTTTCTCCATCAATTAGGAATCTGATGCCGACACTAAACACATTCCTTAAATTGTAACCATTTGTTGAGTGTTTTTTTTGGTGTCTAATCCGCATATATATCACCGTTGTCCTTGATTTTCTTGACTGTATATTTCTTAAATGTCAACATATACACGTTTGCTATAGTTTACGAAGACTTTTCAATGCCGAGAACCTAGATCTGAGAGTAAAAAAGGCGTAAGGTTCACAATGGTGTAAAATTAAAATGGGATATACCTGGCTAGGATTCGAGTTACAGGAACAAGGGCCAAACCAACCACCCAAGAATGGAATCGTCGAGTGAAAACACTTGACAACCTCCTAGAAGCAGCTTTTCTTACCACCAGACCTTTCTCCATCAATTAGGAATCTGATGCCGTCCCTAAACACATTCCTTAAATTGTAGCCTTTTGTTGAGTGTTTTTTTTTGGTGTCTAATCCGCATATATATCACCATTGCCCTTGATTTTCTTGACTGTGTATCTCTTAAATATCAACATATACACGTGTGATTTAGTTTACAAAGATTTTTCAATGCGAAGAACCTCGATCAGAGAGTAAAAAAGGCGTAAGGTTCAGAATTGTGTAAAATTAAAATGGGATATACCGGGCTAGGATTCGAGTTACAGGAACAAGGGCCAAACCAACAACCCAAGAATGGAATCGTCGAGCGAAAACACTTGACAACCTCCTAGAAGCAGCTTTTCTTGCCACCAGACCTTTCTCCATCAATTAGGAATCTGATGCAGTCACTAAACACATTCCTTAAATTGTAGCCATTTGTTGAGTGTTTTTTTTGTGTCTAATCAGCATATATATCACCATTGCCCTTGATTTTCTTGACTGTATATCTCTTAAATGTCAACATTTACACGTGTGATTTAGTTTACGAAGACTTTTCAATGCCTAGAACCTCGATCATAAAGTAAAAAAGGCGTAACGTTCAGAATGGTGTAAAATTAAAATGGGATATACCGGGCTAGGATTCGAGTTACAGGAACAAGGGCCAAACCAACCACCCCAGAATGGAATCGTCGAGCGAAAACACTTGACAACCTCCTAGAAGCAGCTTTTCTTACCACCAGACCTTTCTCCATCTATTAGGAATCGGATGCCGTCACTAAACACATTCCTTAAATTGTAGCCATTTGTTGAGTGTTTTTTTGGTGTCTAATCCGCATATATATCACCATTGCCCATGATTTTCTTGACTGTATATCTCTTAAATGTCAACATATACACGTGTGATTTAGTTTACGAAGATTTTTCAATGCCGAGAACCTCGATCAGGAGTAAAAAAGGCGTAAGGTACAGAATGGTGTAAAATTAAAATGGGATATAACGGGCTAGGATTCGAGTTACAGGAACAAGGGCCAAACCAACCACCCAAGAATGGAATCGTCGAGCGAAAACACTTGACAACCTCCTAGAAGCAGCTTTTCTTACCACCAGACCTTTCTCCATCAATTAGGAATCTGATGCCGTCACTAAACACATTCCTTAAATTGTAGCCATTTGTTGAGTGGGTTTTTTTTGGTGTCTAATCCGCATATATATCACCATTGCCCTTGATTTTCTTGACTGTATATCTCTTACATATCAACATATACACGTGTGATTTAGTTTACCAAGATTTTTCAATGCCGAGAACCTCGATCAGAGAGTAAAAAAGGCGTAAGGTTCAGAATGGTGTAAAATTAAAATGGGATATAACGGGCTAGGATTCGAGTTACAGGAACAAGAGCCAAACCAACCATCCAAGAATGGAATCGTCGAGAGAAAACACTTGACAACCTCCTAGAAGCAGCTTTTCTTACCACCAGACCTTTCCATCAATTAGGAATCTGATGCTGTCACTAAACACATTCCTTAAATTGTAGCCATTTGTTGAGTGTTTTTTTTGGTGTCTAATCTGCATATATATCACCATTGCCCTTGATTTTGTTGACTGTATATCTCTTAAATGTCAACATATACACGTGTGATTTAGTTTACGAAGATTTTTCAATGCCGAAAACCTCGATCAGAGAGTAAAAAAGGCGTATGGTTCACAATGGTGTAAAATTAAAATGGGATATAACGGGCTAGTATTCAAGTTACAGGAACAAGGGCCAAACCAACCACCCAAGAATAGAATCGACGAGTGAAAACACCTGACAACCTCCTAGAAGCATCTTTTCTTGCCACCAGACCTTTCTCCATCAATTAGAAATCTGATGCCGTCACTAAACACATTCCTTAAATTGTAGCCATTTGTTGAGTGTTTTTTCTTGGTGTCTAATCCGCATATATATCACCATTGCCCTTGATTTTCTTGACTGTATATCTCTTAAATGTCAACATATACAGGTGTGATTTAGTTTACGAAGATTTTTCAATGCTGAGAACCTCGATCAGAGAGTAAAAATGCGTAAGGTTCACAATGGTGTAAAATTAAAATCGGATATACCGGGCTAGGATTCGTGTTACAGGAACAAGGGCCAAACCAACCAACCACCCAAGACTGGAATCGTCGAGCAAAAACACTTGACAACCTCCTAGAAGCAGCTTTTCTTACCACCAGACCTTTCTCCATCAATTAGGAATCTGATGCCATCACTAAACACATTCCTTAAATTGTAGCCATTTGTTGAGTGTTTTTTTTTGGTGTCTAATCCGCATATATATCACCATTGCTCTTGATTTTCTTGACTGTATATCTCTTAAATATCAACACATACACGTGTGATTTAGTTTACGAAGATTTTTCAATGCCGAGAACCTCGATCAGAGAGTAAAAAGGCGTAAGGTTCACAATGGTGTAAAATTAAAATGGGATATACCGGGCTAGGATTCGAGTTACAGGAACAAGGGCCAAACCAACCACCCCAGAATGGAATCGTCGAGCGAAAACACTTGACAACCTCCTAGAAGCAGCTTTTCTTACCACCAGACCTTTCTCCATCAATTAGGAATCTGATGCCGTCACTAAACACATTCCTTAAATTGTAGCCATTTGTTGAGTGTTTTTTTTGGTGTCTAATCCACATATATATCACCATTGCCCTTGATTTTCTTGACTGTATATCTCTTAAATGTCAACATATACACGTGTGATTTAGTTTACGAAGACTTTTCAATGCCGAGAACCTAGATCAGAGAGTAAAGAAGGCGTAAGGTTCACAATGGTGTAAAATTAAAATGAGATATATCGGGCTAGGATTCGAGTTACAGGAACAAGGGCCAAACCAACCACCCAAGAATGGAATCGTCGAGTGAAAACACTTGACAACCTCCTAGAAGCATCTTTTCTTGCCACCAGACATTTCTCCATCAATTAGAAATCAGATGCCGTCACTAAACACATTCCTTAAATTGTAGCCATTTGTTGAGTGTTTTTTCTTGGTGTCTAATCCGCATATATATCACCATTTCCCTTGATTTTCTTGACTGTATATCTCTTAAATATCAACATATACACGTGTAATTTAGTTTACGAAGATTTTTCAATGCCGAGAACCTCGATCAGAGAGTAAAAAAGGCGTAAGGTTCACAACGGTGTAAAATTAAAATGGGATATACCGGGCTAGTATTCGAGTTACAGGAACAAGGGCCAAACCAACCACCCCAGAATGGAATCGTCGAGCGAAAACACTTGACAACCTCCTAGAAGCAGCTTTTCTTACCACCAGACCTTTCTCCATCAATTAGGAATCTGATGCCGTCACTAAACACATTCCTTAAATTGTAGCCATTTATTGATTGTTTTTTTTTGGTGTCTAATCCGCATATATATCACCATTGCCCTTGATTTTCTTGACTATATATCTCTTAAATGTCAGTATATACACGTGTGATTTAGTTTACGAAGATTTTTCAATGCCGAGAACCTCGATCAGAGGGTAAAAAAGGCATAAGGTTCACAATGGTGTAAAACTAAAATGGGATATAACGGGCTAGGATTCAAGTTACAAGAACAAGGGCCAAACCAACCACCCAAGAATGGAATCCTCGAAAGAAAATACTTGACACCTTTCTAGAAGCAGCTTTTCTTGCCACCAGACCTTTCTCCATCAATTAGGAATCTGATGCCGTCACTAAACACATTCCTTAAATTGACGCCATTTGTTGAGTGTGTTTTTTTTGGTGTCTAATCTGCATATATATCACCATTGCCCTTGATTTTCTTGACTGTATATCTCTTAAATGTCAACATATACACGTGTAATTTAGTTTACGAAGATTTTTCAATGCCGAGAACCTCGATCAGAGAGTAAAAAAGGCGTAAGGTTCACAACGGTGTAAAATTAAAATTGGATATACCGGGCTAGGATTCGAGTTACAGGAACAAGGGCCAAACCAACCACCCCAGAATGGAATCGTCGAGCGAAAACACTTGACAACCTCCTAGAAGCAGCTTTTCTTACCACCAGACCTTTCTCCATCAATTAGGAATCTGATGCCGTCACTAAACACATTCCTTAAATTGTAGCCATTTATTGATTGTTTTTTTTGGTGTCTAATCCGCATATATATCACCATTGCCCTTGATTTTCTTGACTATATATCTCTTAAATGTCAGTATATACACGTGTGATTTAGTTTACGAAGATTTTTCAATGCCGAGAACCTCGATCAGAGGGTAAAAAAGGCATAAGGTTCACAATGGTGTAAAACTAAAATGGGATATAACGGGCTAGGATTCGAGTTACAAGAACAAGGGCCAAACCAACCACCCAAGAATGGAATCCTCGAAAGAAAATACTTGACACCTTTCTAGAAGCAGCTTTTCTTGCCACCAGACCTTTCTCCATCAATTAGGAATCTGATGCCGTCACTAAACACATTCCTTAAATTGACGCCATTTGTTGAGTGTGTTTTTTTTGGTGTCTAATCTGCATATATATCACCATTGCCCTTGATTTTCTTGACTGTATATCTCTTAAATGTCAACATATACACGTGTAATTTAGTTTACGAAGATTTTTCAATGCCGAGAACCTCGATCAGAGAGTAAAAAAGGCGTAAGGTTCACAACGGTGTAAAATTAAAATTGGATATACCGGGCTAGGATTCGAGTTACAGGAACAAGGGCCAAACCAACCACCCAAGAATGGAATCGTCGAGCGAAAATACTTGACAACCTCCTAGTAGCATCTTTTCTTGCCACCAGACCTTTCTCCATCAATTAGGAATCTGATGCCGTTACTAAACACATTCCTTAAATTGTAGCAATTTGTTGAGTGTTTTTTTTTTGGTGTCTAATCTGCAAAGATATCACCATTGCCCTTGATTTTCTTGAATGTATATTTCTCTTAAATGACAACATATACACGTGTGATTTAGTTTACGAAGATTTTTCAATGCCGAGAACCTCGATCAGAGAGTAAAAAAGGTTTAAGGTTCACAATGGTGTAAAATTAAAATGGGATATACCGGGCTAGGATTCGAGTAACAGGAGCAAGGGCCAAACCAACCACCCCAGAATGGAATCGTCGAGCGAAAACACTTGACAACCTCCAAGAAGCAGCTTTTCTTAGCACCTGACCTTTCTCCATCAATTAGGAATCTGATGCCGTCACTAAACACATTCCTTAAATTGTAGCCATTTGTTGAGTGTTTTTTTTGGTGTCTAATCCGCATATATATCACCATTGCCCTTGATTTTCTTGAATGTATATCTCTTAAATATCAACATATACACGTGTGATTTAGTTTACGAAGATTTTTCAATGCCAAGAACCTCGATCAGAGAGTAAAAAAGGCGTAAGGTTCACAATGGTGTAAAATTAAAATGGGATATACCGGGTTGGGATTCGAGTTACAGGAACAAGGGCCAAACCAACCACCCAAGAATGGAATCGTCGAGCGAAAATACTTGTCTACCTCCTAGTAGCATCTTTTCTTGCCACCAGACCTTTCTCCATCAATTAGGAATCTGATGCCGTCACTAAACACATTCCTTATATTGTAGCCATTTGTTGAGTGTTTTTTTTGGTGTCTAATCCGCATATATATCACCATTGCCCTTGATTTTCTTAACTGTATATCTCTTAAATGTCAACACATACACGTGTGATTTAGTTTACGAATATTTTTCAATTCCGAGAACCTCTATCAGAGAGTAAAACAGGCGAAAGGTTCACAATGGTGTAAAATTAAAATGGGATATATCGGGCTAGGATTCGAGTTACAGGAACAAGGGCCAAACCAACCACCCCAGAATGGAATCGTCGAGAGAAAACACTTGACAACCTCCTAGAAGCAGCTTTTCTTACCACCAGACCTTTCTCCATCTATTAGGAATCGGATGCCGTCACTAAACACATTCCTTAAATTGTAGCCATTTGTTGAGTGTTTTTTTGGTGTCTAATCCGCATATATATCACCATTGCCCATGATTTTCTTGACTGTATATCTCTTAAATGTCAACATATACACGTGTGATTTAGTTTACGAAGATTTTTCAATGCCGAGAACCTCGATCAGGAGTAAAAAAGGCGTAAGGTACAGAATGGTGTAAAATTAAAATGGGATATAACGGGCTAGGATTCGAGTTACAGGAACAAGGGCCAAACCAACCACCCAAGAATGGAATCGTCGAGCGAAAACACTTGACAACCTCCTAGAAGCAGCTTTTCTTACCACCAGACCTTTCTCCATCAATTAGGAATCTGATGCCGTCACTAAACACATTCCTTAAATTGTAGCCATTTGTTGAGTGGGTTTTTTTTGGTGTCTAATCCGCATATATATCACCATTGCCCTTGATTTTCTTGACTGTATATCTCTTACATATCAACATATACACGTGTGATTTAGTTTACCAAGATTTTTCAATGCCGAGAACCTCGATCAGAGAGTAAAAAAGGCGTAAGGTTCAGAATGGTGTAAAATTAAAATGGGATATAACGGGCTAGGATTCGAGTTACAGGAACAAGAGCCAAACCAACCATCCAAGAATGGAATCGTCGAGAGAAAACACTTGACAACCTCCTAGAAGCAGCTTTTCTTACCACCAGACCTTTCCATCAATTAGGAATCTGATGCTGTCACTAAACACATTCCTTAAATTGTAGCCATTTGTTGAGTGTTTTTTTTGGTGTCTAATCTGCATATATATCACCATTGCCCTTGATTTTGTTGACTGTATATCTCTTAAATGTCAACATATACACGTGTGATTTAGTTTACGAAGATTTTTCAATGCCGAAAACCTCGATCAGAGAGTAAAAAAGGCGTATGGTTCACAATGGTGTAAAATTAAAATGGGATATAACGGGCTAGTATTCAAGTTACAGGAACAAGGGCCAAACCAACCACCCAAGAATAGAATCGACGAGTGAAAACACCTGACAACCTCCTAGAAGCATCTTTTCTTGCCACCAGACCTTTCTCCATCAATTAGAAATCTGATGCCGTCACTAAACACATTCCTTAAATTGTAGCCATTTGTTGAGTGTTTTTTCTTGGTGTCTAATCCGCATATATATCACCATTGCCCTTGATTTTCTTGACTGTATATCTCTTAAATGTCAACATATACAGGTGTGATTTAGTTTACGAAGATTTTTCAATGCTGAGAACCTCGATCAGAGAGTAAAAAGGCGTAAGGTTCACAATGGTGTAAAATTAAAATCGGATATACCGGGCTAGGATTCGTGTTACAGGAACAAAGGCCAAACCAACCAACCACCCAAGACTGGAATCGTCGAGCAAAAACACTTGACAACCTCCTAGAAGCAGCTTTTCTTACCACCAGACCTTTCTCCATCAATTAGGAATCTGATGCCATCACTAAACACATTCCTTAAATTGTAGCCATTTGTTGAGTGTTTTTTTTTGGTGTCTAATCCGCATATATATCACCATTGCTCTTGATTTTCTTGACTGTATATCTCTTAAATATCAACACATACACGTGTGATTTAGTTTACGAAGATTTTTCAATGCCGAGAACCTCGATCAGAGAGTAAAAAGGCGTAAGGTTCACAATGGTGTAAAATTAAAATGGGATATACCGGGCTAGGATTCGAGTTACAGGAACAAGGGCCAAACCAACCACCCCAGAATGGAATCGTCGAGCGAAAACACTTGACAACCTCCTAGAAGCAGCTTTTCTTACCACCAGACCTTTCTCCATCAATTAGGAATCTGATGCCGTCACTAAACACATTCCTTAAATTGTAGCCATTTGTTGAGTGTTTTTTTTGGTGTCTAATCCACATATATATCACCATTGCCCTTGATTTTCTTGACTGTATATCTCTTAAATGTCAACATATACACGTGTGATTTAGTTTACGAAGACTTTTCAATGCCGAGAACCTAGATCAGAGAGTAAAGAAGGCGTAAGGTTCACAATGGTGTAAAATTAAAATGAGATATATCGGGCTAGGATTCGAGTTACAGGAACAAGGGCCAAACCAACCACCCAAGAATGGAATCGTCGAGTGAAAACACTTGACAACCTCCTAGAAGCATCTTTTCTTGCCACCAGACATTTCTCCATCAATTAGAAATCAGATGCCGTCACTAAACACATTCCTTAAATTGTAGCCATTTGTTGAGTGTTTTTTCTTGGTGTCTAATCCGCATATATATCACCATTTCCCTTGATTTTCTTGACTGTATATCTCTTAAATATCAACATATACACGTGTAATTTAGTTTACGAAGATTTTTCAATGCCGAGAACCTCGATCAGAGAGTAAAAAAGGCGTAAGGTTCACAACGGTGTAAAATTAAAATGGGATATACCGGGCTAGTATTCGAGTTACAGGAACAAGGGCCAAACCAACCACCCCAGAATGGAATCGTCGAGCGATAACACTTGACAACCTCCTAGAAGCAGCTTTTCTTACCACCAGACCTTTCTCCATCAATTAGGAATCTGATGCCGTCACTAAACACATTCCTTAAATTGTAGCCATTTATTGATTGTTTTTTTTGGTGTCTAATCCGCATATATATCACCATTGCCCTTGATTTTCTTGACTATATATCTCTTAAATGTCAGTATATACACGTGTGATTTAGTTTACGAAGATTTTTCAATGCCGAGAACCTCGATCAGAGGGTAAAAAAGGCATAAGGTTCACAATGGTGTAAAACTAAAATGGGATATAACGGGCTAGGATTCGAGTTACAAGAACAAGGGCCAAACCAACCACCCAAGAATGGAATCCTCGAAAGAAAATACTTGACACCTTTCTAGAAGCAGCTTTTCTTGCCACCAGACCTTTCTCCATCAATTAGGAATCTGATGCCGTCACTAAACACATTCCTTAAATTGACGCCATTTGTTGAGTGTGTTTTTTTTGGTGTCTAATCTGCATATATATCACCATTGCCCTTGATTTTCTTGACTGTATATCTCTTAAATGTCAACATATACACGTGTGATTTAGTTTACGAAGATTTTTTAATGCCGAGAACCTCGATCAGAGAGTAAAAAAGGTTTAAGGTTCACAATGGTGTAAAATTAAAATGGGATATACCGGGCTAGGATTCGAGTAACAGGAACAAGGGCCAAACCAACCACCCCAGAATGGAATCGTCGAGCGAAAACACTTGACAACCTCCAAGAAGCAGCTTTTCTTTCCACCTGACCTTTCTCCATTAATTAGGAATCTGATGCCGTCACTAAACACATTCCTTAAATTGTAGCCATTTGTTGAGTGTTTTTTTTGGTGTCTAATCCGCATATATATCACCATTTCCCTTGAATTTCTTGACTGTATATCTCTTAAATATCAACATATACACGTGTGATTTAGTTTACGAAGATTTTTCAATGCCGAGAACCACGATCAGAGAGTAAAAAAGGCGTAAGGTTCACAATGGGGTAACATTAAAATGGGATATACCGGGCTAGTATTCTAGTTACAGGAACAAGGGCCAAACCAACCACTCAAGAATGGAATCGTCGAGCGAAAACACTTGACAACCTCCTAGAAGCAGCTTTTTTTACCACCAGACCTTTCTCCATCAATTAGGAATCTGATGCCGTCACTAAACAAATTCCTTAAATTGTAGCCATTTGTTGAGTGTTATTTTTTTGGTGTCTAATCCGCATATATATCACCATTGCCCTTGATTTTCTTGACTGTATATCTCTTAAATGTCAACATATACACGTGTGATTTAGTTTACGAAAATTTTTCAATTCCGAGAACCTCTATCAGGGAGTAAAACAGGCGAAAGGTTCACAATGGTGTAAAATTAAAATGGGATATACCGGGCTAGGATTCGAGTTACAGGAACAAGGGCCAAACCAACTACCCAAGAATGGAATAGTCGAGCGAAAACACTTGACAACCTCCTAGAAGCAGCTTTTTTTACCACCCGACCTTTCTCCATCAATTAGGAATCTGATGCCGTCACTAAACAAATTCCTTAAATTGTAGCCATTTGTTGAGTGTTATTTTTTTGGTGTCTAATCCGCATATATATCACCATTGCCCTTGATTTTCTTGACTGTATATCTCTTAAATGTCAACATATACACGTGTGATTTAGTTTACGAAAATTTTTCAATGCCGAGAACCTCGATCAGAGAGTAAAAAAGGCGTAAGGTTCACAATGGTGTAAAATTAAAATGGGATATACCGGGCTAGGATTCGAGTTACTGGAACAAGGGCCAAACTAACCACCCAAGAATGGAATCGTCGAGCGAAAATACTTGACAACCTCCTAGTAGCATCTTTTCTTGCCACCGGACCTTTCTCCATCAATTAGGAATCTGATGCCGTCACTAAACACATTCCTTAAATTGTAGCCATTTGTTGAGTGTTTTTTTTTGGTGTCTAATCCACATATATATCACCATTGCCCTTGATTTTCTTGACTGTATATCTCTTAAATGTAAACATATACACGTGTGATTTAGTTTACGAAGATTTTTCAATGCCGGGAACCTCGATCAGAGAGTAAAAAAGGCGTATGGTTCACAATGGTGTAAAATTAAAATGGGATATACCGGGCTAGGATTCGAGTTACAGGAACAAGGGCAAAACCAACCACCCCAGAATGGAATCGTCGAGCGAAAACACTTGACAACCTCCAAGAAGCAGCTTTTCTTACCACCTGACCTTTCTCCATCAATTAGGAATCGGATGCCGTCACTAAACACATTCCTTAAATTGTAGCAATTTGTTGAGTGTTTTTTTTGGTGTATAATCCGCATATATATCACCATTGCCCTTGATTTTCATAACTGTATATCTCTTAAATATCAACATATACACGTGTGATTTAGTTTACGAAGATTTTTCAATGCCGAGAACCTCGATCAGAGAGTAAAAAAGGCGTAAGGTTCACAATGGTGTAAAATTAAAATGGGATATACCGGGCTAGGATTCGAGTTACAGGAACAAGGGCCAAACCAACCACCCAAGAATGGAATCGTCGAGCGAAAATACTTGACAACCTCCTAGTAGCATCTTTTCTTGCCACCAGACCTTTCTCCATCAATTAGGAATCTTATGCCGTCACTAAACACATTCCTTAAATTGTAGCCATTTGTTAAGTGTTTTTTTTGGTGTCTAATCTGCATATATATCACCATTGCCCCTGATTTTCTTGACTGTATATCTCTTAAATGTCAACATATACATGTGTGATTTAGTTTACGAAGATTTTTCAATGCCGAGAACCTCGATCAGAGAGTAAAAAAGGCGTAAGGTTCACAATGGTGTAAAATTAAAATGGGATATACCGGGCTAGGATTCGAGTTACAGGAACAAGGGCCAAACCAACTGTGACACCCCAGGAAAACCAGGTAAATCATGCAACTTAACTAGCTTCCTCAGTAACCGCGTGCTAAATTTCGGGACGAAATTTCTTTCAAGATGGGGATAATGTGACAACTCGAGTTTCTGAGATTCCATCTTCGTATTATTGCACGTTAATTGTTTAGATTGTTTGTTTCACCACCATACACGTTTGTAATATGTTAAACCGTATTGTGATTGATTATGTTATATACGGTGTGTATTAAGTGTGTTTGTAGATTTGTGGTTTGCATGATATGTATATATATGTTATATATTGTGACAATATTATATTCAAAACAAATGTTCAAGTCTTGGCCGAAAACCCTTACCCATGAAATCACTCCCTAGCTGAAAACACCTTTACTCACGAAAACAGTCCCTGATGAAAGCACATATGTGTTTTCGTCCACTAGTGTGGCCAACGAAAACAGATGTGGGCTTGGCCCAGTAACGTCATGATATATTGTTTTGATTATAACCTTACGCGAGAATATTCGGCAAAAACCCTAACCACCTATCATATTCCCTTTCTCTCTCGCTATCCTTTGAAACCCGACGGCTGCCTCTCCTTCAAAGCCAGACTTCCTTTGTTCGATCATTCTTAGTATTCGGTTAGTAATATCATTGCATTGATGTTTTCTTGGTTTTGTGGGCTCAATATCTTATAATATTAGTACATGTTGGTTTGTAAATTGTATTGAAAGTGCAGCCAAAGTTAATGTTTGCATGTGATGGCATAAGATTTGTCGGCTAGCTTGCATGTGATTCATTGTTTAACCTAACAGTAGTCAAACCTACCCAAACTAATTGGTCCAATAACCTCTTGAGGTGATTAAATAGTTGTCGTCCATGATTGATTTTTTTGGATGATAGAGTGTTAGTAGGGTTATGATTTTATCCTTGATGATCATAATAATATTGATGGTAAATGATTATGTATAACTGTTATGTTGAATGATGGAATAATAAATAGATGGATGCGATAGGAATCCCCATGATCTGATGTCATCGAACCGTAGAAACTGCTAGAATCTGATTAGGGTTTCTATGCTGTAACTGTTACTGATTATGAGGACGTTCCAGAAGAAAACACAGAAGTCAGACGAAAACACATGGTGTTTTCGTCAAGCCATGGGTCCGACGAAATCTCTTTGATTTCGCCTAAGTGATTTCGCCACATGGGGGATTTCGTCGAGTGTCAGCTTGTTATCTCTGTTAGTTCAGTTAATCTTGTTAGCTTGTTATCTCTGTTAGTTCAGTTAATCTTGTTAGCTTGTTATCTCTGTTAGTTTAGTTAATCTTGTTAGCTTGTTAACTATGTTGAGTGAGTTAACCTTGTTAGGTACATTAACTACGCTAAGTGTGCTAACTTTATTATGTATACTAATTCTGATAATCCTGATTAACACTGTTAAACTTACCAAGACTGTTGATGAGTAACTGAGTTAAAACAAACTGAGAAAGCCTTTAATGTAAAGCTTGAGTTGCATGAATGTGATTAACTGCTTATGTGATACATGATGTTAACTGTCAAACGTTTTGTGACATAAATTACATGCGTATCATTACGAACATGAACTGATTGAATATACCTGCATACTATAGGACGTGATTTATTACTTGCAAGCACATAGTTTAGCATACCGAGCAAACCAAGGTGAGTTCACACTTTCTACAAAGCATGGGATTCCCAGGGGTTAGGAATGGGTTAAGGAACATGGATTCCTCGTCCTTTCTTCGGTAGGATAGTACGGTTCAGGAATATAATTCCTCGTCCTCATGGACAGTTAACTTTCACTAGACCAAAACTCTATCACGAAGTCCCTCCTTTTTATATCGACTTAATCGCCGGGCCAATGGCGAGCGGGTCATTAGTTAGATAGCGCTATTTAGGTTTGACAAACCTCACACCGTGCCGCAGAGGACGGGCGTGAACTAATGGATCTGGGCACGTCAATGATGATAGACATTGACAGTTCAGGGCACATAAACATGACTACAGTCAGCAGTCGATATGGTAACGAGTCTAGTAGCACATACATGGGGTAGCCCCCACGGCCGAAAAGCCAGATAACTAAACATGGGGTAGCCCCCACGGCTGGATTGCCAGAGTAAACAGGAATAAATAAAACACGTTTTCAACTATGGGGTAACCCCCACGGCAGGATGCCAGTTAAAGGAAACTGTTTTCGAAACAACTTAAAACAAACACCCAACTGTGAACTCGCTCAACATTATTGTTGACTCGTTACTACATGCTTTGCAGGTCAATAGGTACTTAGCTGGAGCTTGCATCGGGAAGAGTCTTTGTGGGACATGGATAATTGTGTGCCATGTTAAACATTGAAACATTTGAACTTATATTTGGTTTTGGATTTTAATCGTTATGCTTCCGCTTGCAACTTAAACTATATTTTGTTTGGACACCAATTGTATTGGTTGGATTTTTATACTTACTTACATGCTTGTTCAATATGATTGGTGGCTGGAGCCTGGTCAGTCACGCCTCCAAGCGGTGATATTCCGCAGGTGGATTTTGGGGGTGTGACACCAACAACCCCAGAATGGAATCGTCGAGCGAAAACACTTGAGAACCTCCAAGAAGCAGCTTTTCTTACCCCCTGACCTTTCTCCATCAATTAGGAATCTGATGCCATCACTAAACACATTCCTTAAATTGTAGCCATTTGATGAGTGTTTTTTTGGTGTCTAATCCACATGTATATCACCATTGCCCTTGATTTTCTTGACTGTATATCTCTTAAATATCAACATATACACGTGTGATTTAGTTTACGAATATTTTTCAATGCCGAGAACCTCGATCAGAGAGTAAAAAAGGCGTAAGGTTCACAATGGTGTAAAATTAAAATGGGATATACCGGGCTAGAATTCGAGTTACAGGAACAAGGGCCAAACCAACCACCCAAGAATGGAATCGTCGAGCGAAAACACTTAACAACCTCTTAGAAGCAGCTTTTTCTGCCACCAGACCTTTCTCCATCAATTAGGAATCTGATGTCGTCACTAAACACATTCCTTAAATTGTAGCCATTTGTTGAGTGTTTTTTTTGTGTCTAATCCGCATATATATCACCATTGCCCTTGATTTTCTTGACTGTATATCTCTTAAATGTCAACATTTACACGTGGGATTTAGTTTACGAAGATTTTTCAATGCCGAGAACCTCTATTAGAGAGTAAAACAGGCGAAAGGTTCACAATGGTGTAAAATTAAAATGGGATATACCGGGCTAGGATTCGAGTTACAGGAACAAGGGCCAAACCAACTACCCAAGAATGGAATCATCGAGCGAAAACACTTGACAACCTTCTAGAAGCAGCTTTTCTTAACACCAGACCTTTCACCATCAATTAGGAATCTGTTTCCGTCACTAAACATATTCCTTAAATTGAAGCCATTTGTTGAGTGTTTTTTTTGGTGTTTAATCCGCATATATATATCACCATTGCCCTTGATTTTCTTGACTGTATATCTCTTAAATATCAACATATACACGTGTGATTTAGTTTACGAAGATTTTTCAATGCCGAGAACTTCGATCAGAGAGTAAAAAAGGCGTAAGGTTCACAATGGTGTAAGATTAAAATGGGATATACCGGGCTAGGATTCGAGTTACAGGAACAAGGGCCAAACCAACCACCCAAGAATGGAATCGTCGAGCGAAAACACTTGACAACCTCCTAGAAGCAGCTTTTCATGCCACCAGACCTTTCTCCATCAATAAGGAATCTGATGCCGTCACTAAACACATTCCTTAAGTTGTAGGCATTTGTTGAGTGTTTTTTTTTGGTGTCTAATCCGCATATATATCACCATTGCCCTTAATTTTCTTGACTCTATATATCTTAAATATCAACATATACACGTGTGATTTGGTTTACGAAGATTTTTCAATGCCGAGAACCCCGATCAGAGAGTAAAAAAGGCGTAAGGTTCACAATGGTGTAAAATTAAAATGGGATATACCGGGCGAGGATTCGAGTTATAGGAACAAGGGCCATACCAACCACCCAAGAATGGAATCGTCGAGCGAAAACACTTGACTTAAATTGTAGCCATTTGTTCAGTGTTTTTTTTGGTGTTTAATCCGCATATATATATCACCATTGCCCTTGATTTTCTTGACTGTATATCTCTTAAATATCAACATATACACGTGTGATTTAGTTTACGAAGATTTTTCAATGCCGAGAACTTCGATCAGAGAGTAAAAAAGGCGTAAGGTTCACAATGGTGTAAGATTAAAATGGGATATACCGGGCTAGGATTCGAGTTACAGGAACAAGGGCCAAATCAACCACCCAAGAATGAAATCGTCTAGCGAAAAGACTTGACAACCTCCTTAAAGCAGCTTTTCTTACCACCAGACCTTTCTCCATCAATTAGGAATCTGATGCCGTCACGAAACACATTCCTTAAATTGTAGCCATTTGTTCAGTGTTTTTTTTGGTGTATAATCCGCATATATATCACCATTGCCCTTGATTTTCTTGACTCTATATATCTTAAATATCAACATATACACGTGTGATTTAGTTTACGAAGATTTTTCAATGCCCAGAACCTCGATCAGAGAGTAAAAAAGGCGTAAGGTTCACAATGATGTAAGATTAAAATGGGATATACCGGGCTAGGATTCGAGTTAGAGGAACAAGGGCCAAATCAACCACCCAAGAAAGAAATCGTTGAGCGTAAACACGTGACAACCTCCTTAAAGCAGCTTTTCTTACCACCAGACCTTTCTCCATCAATTAGGAATCTGATGCCGTCACGAAACACATTCCTCAAATTGTAGCCATTTGTTCAGTGTTTTTTTTGGTGTCTAATCCGCATATATATCACCATTGCCCTTGATTTTCTTGACTCTATATCTCTTAAATATCAACATATACACGTGTGATTTAGTTTACGAAGATTTTTCAATGCCGAGAACCTCGATTAGAGAATAAAAAATGTGTAAGGTTCACAATGGTGTAAGATTAAAATGAGATATACCGGGTTAGGATTCGAGTTACAGGAACAAGGGCTAAACCAATCACCCAAGAATGGAATCGTCGAGCGAAAACACTTGACAACCTCCTAGAAGCAGCTTTTCTTGCCTCCAGACCTTTCTCCATCAATTAGGAATCTGATGCCGTCACTAAACATATTCCTTAAATTGTAGCCATTTGTTGAGTCTTTTTTTTGGTGTCTAATCCGCATATATATCACCATTGCCCTTGATTTTCTTGACTGTATATCTCTTAAATATCAACATATACACGTGTGATTTAGTTTACGAAGATTTTTCAATGCCGAGAACCTCGATTAGAGAGTAAAAAAGGCGTAAGGTTCACAATGGGGTAACATTAAAATGGGATATACCGGGCTAGTATTCTAGTTACAGGAACAAGGGCCAAACCAACCACTCAAGAATGGAATCGTCGAGCGAAAACACTTGACAACCTCCTAGAAGCAGCTTTTCTTGCCACCAGACCTTTCTCCATCAATTAGGAATCTGATGCCGTCACTAAACACATTCCTTAAATTGTAGCCATTTGTTGAGTGTTTTTTTTGGTGTCTAATTCGCATATATATCACCATTGCCGTTGATTTTCTTGACCGTATATCTCTTAAATATCAACATATACATGTGTGATTTAGTTTACGAAGACTTTTCAATGCCGAGAACCTCGATCAAAGAATAAAAAATGTGTAAGGTTCACAATGGTGTAAGATTAAAATGGGATATACCGGGTTAGGATTTGAGTTACAGGAATAAGGGCCAAACCAATCACCCAAGAATGGAATCGTCGAGCGAAAACACTTGACAACCTCCTAGATGCAGCTTTTCTTGCCTCCAGACCTTTCTCCATCAATTAGGAATCTAATGCCGTCACTAAACATATTCCTTAAATTGTAGCCATTTGTTGAGTGTTTTTTTTGGTGTCTAATCCGCATATATATCACCATTGCCCTTGATTTTCTTGACTGTATATCTCTTAAATATCAACATATACACGTGTGATTTAGTTTACGAAGATTTTTCAATGCCGAGAACCTCGATTAGAGAGTAAAAAAGGGGTAAGGTTCACAATGGTGTAACATTAAAATGGGATATATCGGGCAAGGATTCGAGTTACAGGAACAAGGGTCAAACCAACCACCCAAGAATGGAATCGTCGAGCGAAAACACTTGACAACCTCCTAGAAGCAGCTTTTCTTGCCACCAGACCTTTCTCCATCAATTAGGAATCCGATGCCGTCACTAAACACATTCCTTAAATTGTAGCCATTTGTTGAGTTTTTTTTTTTTGTGTCTAATCCGCATATATATCACCATTGCCATTGATTTTCTTGACTGTATATCTCTTAAATATCAACATATACACGTGTGATTTAGTTTACGAAGACTTTTCAATGCCGAGAACCTCGATCAGAGAGTAAAAAAGGCGTAAGGTTCACAATGGTGTAAGATTAAAATGGGATATACCGGGATAGGATTCGAGTTACAGGAATAAGGGCCAAACCAACCACCCAAGAATGGAATCGTCGAGCGAAAACACTTGACAACCTCCTAGAAACAACTTTTCTTGCCACCAGACCTTTCTCCATCAATTAGGAATCTGATGCCGTCACTAAACATATTCCTTAAATTGTAGCCATTTGTTGAGTGTTTTTTTTGGTGTCTAATCCGCATATATATCACCATTGCCCTTGATTTTATTGATTGTATATCTCTTAAATATCAATATATACATGTGTGATTTAGTTTACGCAGATTTTTCAATGCGGAGAACCTCGATCAGAGAGTAAAAAAGGCGTAAGGTTCACAATGGTGTAATATTAAAATGGGATATATCGGGTTAGGATTCGAGTTACAGGAACAAGGGCCAAACCAACCACCCAAGAATGGAATCGTCGAGCGAAAACGATTGACAACCTCCTTAAAGCAGCTTTTCTTCCCACCAAACCTTTCTCCATCAATTAGGAATCTGATGCCGTCACAAAACACATTCCTTAAATTGTAGCCATTTGTTGAGTGTTTTTTTTTTGTGTCTAATCTGCATATATATCACCATTGCCCTTGATTTTGTTGACTGTATATCTCTTAAATGTCAACATATACACGTGTGATTTAGTTTACGAAGATTTTTCAATGCCGAGAACCTCGATCAGAGAGTAAAAAAGGCGTAAGTTTCATAATGGTGTAAAATTAAAATGGGATATATTGTCACACCCCCAAAATACCACTCCCGTAAACACCGCAGGGCGTGTGACGTACCAGGGTCTTAGCCATCAATCACATTGAACTCATAGGTATATGTAAATAAAACTTTCATTGATTAACTGTAAATGTTACAACGTTACACTAATTTACCGTTTACGGCGGAAGCATAAATCATTCGTTAAGTGTTTATTAACCACATGTAAAAAGCCATTAGTCTTGTATTGTGTTTCCATGTATCTCGACCCATGACCACTCCAGCTTCTCAGACAGCAAGTTCCATTTATATGTACCTAAAGGCCTACAAGGCATGTAACAACGAGTCAACAACAAAGTTGAGCGAGTTCACAGTTGGTTGTTTAGTTTTACCAGTTTGTTCTGAAATCATAAGTTGTTTCATAAACCACGAGTTAACCCGTAACCTTTTGTTTTCCCAAATCATAATCATAACCAGTGGGGGGCTTCGCCTTGTGAACCACTAGACCGTACCATATCGAAAACTAACGAAAATAAGTTGTGCCCTACATCAGTGTCTATCATCACTGACAGTTTGCCATAGTCCATTAGTACACGCCCGTTCGAATGACACGGTGTGAGGTTTGTCAAACCTAATAGCGCTATTAACTAATGACCCGCTCGCCATCGGCCTCGGCGATTAAGTCGATATAACGTGTGGGACTTCATGATAGAGTTTTGTCTAGTAAGTTGTAAGGTTGTTGTCCTACCCAAGGAGGACGAACGTACGTATTCTACCCAAGGAGAATACGCAGGATTTATAGTGGCATCCTACCCAAGGAGGATGGCCGTACATATCCTACCCAAGGAGGATGGCCGTACATATCCTACCCAAGGAGGATATGTAGAATTCCGTTTTAGTTTCTTAACCCATTCCCAAACCATCGGGATTCCCATGCCTTGTAGAAAGTGTGAACTCACCTCGGTTTGCTCGGTATGAATAACTACTTGTTTCCAATAAATCAGTCAATGCCTAATGTAATCATACGTACATAATCAGTTTGTTTACACAGCATTATGTATAAATATAGGCCATCGTGGTCATTCAATCAGTGATCACCAGGTAGCACATAATAGTTACACAACCTGTTCTATTTCCTAGTTTACACGTAATAATAGTCAAGTATGCTAATCAACACTAATCATGTTCCCTCATGCATATTTTCAACTGTCAACAATCAGCACAAAAGTATATGTCACTACAGTTGCACAAAACTACCTTCTGTTGTATTCATCTAATTTAGAGAACAGTCTTATCATGTAATCATGCTCATGTTTCAATCATTCACACTATCTTTAGAACAATACTCGCATAACAGTTGTAAAATCCCATTAAACCACATAGCACTTAATAGCTAATCAACTCATTCTTATTTAAGGTGACATCATCAACAGTAAGTGACAAAACCAGTTTCTATTTATGCAGTATACGTAAACATATGAATCCACTGTTCATGATAAGCTTCTCGGCGAAACTCGCAAGGTTTCGTCGATAAGGGCCACGACGAAAGGTATGACGAAACACTCTAAGGTTTCGTCGAGCATTGGGGTTTCGTCGAGATAGAGGTTTTGTCGCGTAACCATGATCATCACCAACAGTTTCGTATCTCAGGAACCCTAACTATCATCTGACAGTTACGTCACTTCATCAATCAATCACTCAACAGATCAATTCCTAAAATCACGTAATTTATTGTTAATCATATGATCAGAACTAGTCATTCAATCATCATACATTATAAGCAGCTCGTCATGATTACCAAGCATTCATCCACACCTTTTAACATGAAACCCTAGTCTGCTAAACAATCATTTATACGTTAATCGAATCTTATAGACATCAAACATCCATTAACATCTCAAGATCATTAAAATACAACAAGCATATCACTACACTAATAAGTTTCAGAAACATACGCTCTACTACTTTACAACCACACTCACCATGCACATAACAAACAAGAATCATGATCTGGAATAACAGGGTTACATACCGATCAAGTGCAAGAATACGAGAGATAAAGCTTCAAAGATAGAAAATTTCCGATGGGAAGTGTTTTCTGCCGTCAAGAGATGTGGGGGAAAACTAGGGTTCGCAAGTTATGGTTCACGTAATATAACCTAAGTGCGCCTGGGCCTAACCTGGGCCGAAGCCCATGTCCACGAAACATCAAAAGGGGTGGCGAAACCCCATGTTTCGTCGTGATGTGCTTGACGAAACTCCTAGGTGGCGAAACTCCTAGGTTTCATTCCAAAGAACGAGGATGCACAAGTTAGGTTTACAACTCAAACAGTTCACAGATTTATAACGCTAGACACCTCTAACCCAAAAATCATATACCAATTAATACCATCATTACTCAACATATATCAGACGTGTGCAAAATTTCAAAGTAACAAGTTATACAAATACAGTTGTGAACAAATAATGTGTCGAAGAAAGACCTTGGAAACTCGAGTTGTCACATTATCCCCAACTTGAAAGAAATTTCGTCCCGAAATTTAGCACGTAGTCACCGAGGAAGCTAGTTAGGTTTGCGTGGTTTCCTGGTTTTCCTGGGGTGCCATATCATTCCCCCATTGGTTTGGAATTTCGTCCCGAAATTCCGCAGTAGGGTCAACCTCAGTAGTGGTTTCATTGTTCTCGACAATGGGGATATGTGAGTTTCATTTGGTTTTCTCATTCCCAGGTAACCTCTGGGCCACGACGAGAGTTCCAGCGAACTCGAATAATAGATATCCTGGTGTGTTTGAGAATCTTGACCTCCCGGTCCAAGATTTCCACTGGTTTTTCGACAAAACGCAACTGATAGTCGACGGTGAGCTCCTTGAAGGGAACTATGAGGGTTTCATCTGGCAGACACTTCTTCAGATTCGTCACATGGAATACGTTGTGAACTCCACTGAGTTCTGCGGGTAGGTTTAGTTTGTAGGCCACTTTGCCTATTTTCTCAATGATTATGAAAGGTTCCACATATCGCGGTTTGAGTTCCGTCTCGTATATCAAAACGAAGTACACCTTCCCAAGGTGAGACTTTAGGTAGTACTTGATCCCCAACTTGGAACTCGAGTGGTTTCTTGCGCTTAACAACGTAGCTTTTCTGACGGTCACGAGCCGCCGCCATTCGTTGTCTTATCTGAGCAATCTTCTCGGTTGTAATTACTACAAGTTCTGGGCTAGTGATTTGGCTGTCGCCAACCTCTGCCCAACAAAGAGGTGATTGGCACTTCCGTCCGTAGAATGCCTCGAACAGAGCAGCCTGAATGCTGGTGTGGTAACTGTTGTTACACGAAAGTTCTACTAAAGTGAGATGTCTTCTCCAATCGTTGACAAAGTCGATTTCACGTGCTCGAAGCATGTCATCGAAAGTTTGGATGGTGCGTTCAGTTTGCCCATCCGTCTGTGGATGATATACTGCACTCATGTCTAAACGTGAGCCAAAGGATTTATGTATCGCTTGCCACAAATCAGATGCAAATCGTGGGTTGCGATTAGAGATAATGAAGGTTGGCACCCCGTGCCTAACTGTTTACTTTAGATAGATGACTGCAAGTGTAGAAACTTATCCGTTTCTTTGATGGCTAGAAAGTGTGCTGGTTGCGCAAAACAATCGATGAGTATCCAAGTGATGTTTCCATTTCGAGATGTAAGTAGACTGTCCACCAAATCCAGGGTAGTCTGTTTTTATTTCCATGCGAGTGTGGCTGGTTGCTGATGCTACACCTTAACTCTCCACAAGTCCATCCATCATTCACATACTTAACTAGATGAGCCTTCATGTCCGATTACTAGTACAAGGTTTATAAATCCTAATGCCTCTCATCAAAACCTAGACGGCTAGAATGTCAACACTGGTGTGCTTGCTCAACGCGAGTTTCCTACAGTTGCTGTGTGATGAGACCCGCATTCGTTTCATGAAGTAAGGAGTAACATCCGACTGGTCAAAGGTTGCTTCTCCATGCCCCGCATGGGTTCAACTTGAAGATTTTTTTTTTCAGTTCTCCAGTTTGGATAGAGCAAGTCTGGTCCTGGTAAGTTAGAGTCGATAGTGAGTTGCAGAGCTCGTGTACGTTCAGGTTTTGTAATCGTATTCATCCAGAAATTCCATCCAGCGTTGTCATTGTATGCTTTAGCTCTTTTGAACGTCGGTGCATGGGAGGCCCTTGTGATCGGTCTAAATAACGCATCTGGTACCGCCCAAGTGATGTCTCCATCCAAAATCCCAAATCCATGATTTTCACCGTCCATTGAGTGTGTCGCACAGTTCCTCTTTGTGACTCTTTCACGTATGTCATCACTCTCTCGTGTTGCATCGTTGTGCAGCTGGGACTCTGATTCGGACCATGAGGATAAAACACTGAATCACCCACATCTCCGGGTAAAACGATGCTCAGAGCATTGCAGAGTTGGGATTCGAAAGCTGAAAGACGTCCTCCTGTTCTGTCCTTCCTGAACACAGCACCCTGCTGTGCTAGAGAGATTTAAGCTGCACGACCTTCGAAAATCCTGTGATTTATCGGTGATAGCATCAAGTGAGACCAAGAAATTGCTGTGTCCATGAAGGACTCTTTGGTGTCGATCAGTTCCAACTAAGACGGATCTTAGCGAGATCCACGTGCATTTCCACTTCGCTGATTACATGATCAAAATGCTTTTCTCGTATCTAAGTGTTACATTTAACAAGACTTCTCACGTAATGACTCCTCCCCCAGGAGTTCTAAGATACAATATAGGCGTCGTCCATGGTGTCCCTTCCTCCCGGATATGACCCAAAATGTCACCAATAAATACGATCGATTCATGTGATACCTGAAGCTGCTAGTGTGTTGATTCACTCAATGATCATGATGTACAAAGTTGAAATGGCTGCCATGCGTTCGACGTGTTGTTCTAAGAGCATTCTCCTCTTGGACTTCCTTCTGACAATAGTTCGTTCACTAGCCAATCCTCGAATGGAAGCTTGTTCCTTGCAGCTGGTCGACGAGTTGTCAATACGTGGTTGATGCGAACGGTTCCTAACTGTCACCTTGTTGAGTTCCCGATAATCAGTACACCTACGAAACGGCTTCTCTTCCTGGGTATAGCGAGGGCTCCTTACAGCAAAAACTAGATCCGATGAAACTCAAGTCCAATAATCCCTGAAGTTGACTAGGAAGTTCCTGCAACCTTCCTGGTGTAAGATAATAAGGTATACTAGTAACAAGGGCTACCTCTGACATGATACCGATATGATATTCCACCTGACGATGCGGGGGTAAACCTGACAGTTCTTCTTGTAGTACTTAGGGAGAATCACGAACAATTGGTGGATCCTCGATCCTCCTTTCCTTAGCCTTGACATCAGTAACGAGTGCTATCATTGCGGGGTAATCCTTCCGTAAACGCTCCTAGATTTTCTTGCTGAAATGGCGCTAACCGTTGTACCGCTCTGGCGCGTTAGAAAAGATAACAATCCTCCATGAGGGATACGCAAAATTGTCCCCTCACAGGGTACATCTATCAAGAATAACAGAAGAAAGGTCGATGCCGAACACTTGTCCCACAAGGTCATGTTTGCATCCCAACGATCATATGAGGTTTCTATTGTCTAGCCATCGGCCGATTCCACAACTGGTTCAAACTCTTAAGAGCATCAGGGTCGAACGAAACAAAGACGAAGCGGGCTGCTACTCATACTTGCTACCATGTCATTAAGTCCTGACGTCGCCCACGCCAATTCTGAATGCCCTTCCAAGAGCATTATTTCTGGTGTTGCTATTTTCATTACTAGGATTCCAAGTACTGTCGTTGTTTCCTTTGATCGTTGACCTCTTAACTTAACTACGGCCAATCCATGTTGTAGGCACCTTTATTTCCTTACTGAAAGCTAGGTTTACGGGTACCTTGTTGTCGCTGTGATAGCTGCCCCCAATGCCGTTGCTCGAAACGAAGCCCTACGATTCTTCACCATCATAGTCCATCTTTTCACATCCTGAGCCACATCCTGAATCGCTACTCTCTGTGCTGGTAGTTACCATGCCACACTAGGGTCAAATATCATCACTTATGCCTCGATTGATTCGTAAGAGTTGACTCCCATGGGTCGCTGACAAGGGTTAAGGATTCGATTTAAGCCAATTCGCTGGTGCTATTTGCTGGTAATCAGGGTCGTCAAAGTACTGAGGTCGGTAAAGTGCTACGCTCATCCTCCTGTCTATCGATGTTGCAAGTGGTTCGAGTAATACTCAGTACGTTGCGGGAGTGTTGCAGAAGTGATCGCACTTCAGAATCTGAGGCGTCAATACGTTAAGTTCCAGCAAGCGAAGAAAGGTGAGAAAGATATCGATCAATCATTCGATGCTGTGACCGCGAACACATGGACGTTCGTATAAGCAACTAACATTCTACACGGTTCGCTAAGTTCAGATGGGTTGTTCAGGTAACACTCGATAGCATCGAGTTTCGAAAGGATCCAAAGATAAATGAAAAGTTCACGTTGAGTTTGAGTAGGGGACAATTACTGCTATGACCCCTATAGGTTTGTTATGTTTCATATTAATCAAATAACGGGACGGAACCCTTTTTCCACTTGTTAAGCCTCACTGGGACTCACATGCACCCCACATTATTATTATGTGTGCACCCACAATAATATTGTGATTTGCGTGCTCATCTCAGCTCCTCTTAACTCATGTCCAATGGTTCCTCAAACTCGAGTAGCAACAAAGAGTATCACGAAGCGTAAGTCATGAAGGTTTAGGGAAATACCATCCTATCAGTCACATAACACATGCGAGTGTACATGAATTCATACAGTTGTGCTAAACGTGCAATCACATGCAATATCATATGTAGGTGTTCACTAGTTATGCAGTACAATGAGTATACGAGAGACGAACCTTGCAATCTGGAGCTGAGTGTCATGGTCGTATTCACGTCTTTAGAACTGTTCGGTTATAGTCTGGTTTTACAAAAACATTTTCCCCTTTTTAAAACCAAGTTCACTATAACCAATAGCTCTGATACCAATCTGTCACACCCCCAAAATACCACTCGCGTAAACACCGTAGGGCGTGTGATGTGTGACAACTCGTGTTTTAGAACTCTTTTGTGCGCTTAGTGTAACATGTTATGTATGATATGTGTTTTGTGTAATGTCTGTATGTATATAAACGAACCCACTAAACACTATATTTGATCTCGGCCCACTTAACTAATTGATTTCGGCCACTATGTCTTGTGATTTGTTATGGAGTGTTACAAGTTAACCACCAACCCACTTTGTGTGTTGAGGTTATATTATTACGTGAAACAACAAACTAATATACAAACCACAAACTTAATATACAAACCCAACTTGTTCGACGGCAGTGAAACCCCCCCCCCCTTCTTCGAGATAACATCTTGTGCGACCCCAAATCTCTGGTTAGTGAGTCTTGGCTGTTGATTATTCATACTTGTATAATATTGTTTCTATGTGATATTGAATGATTGTTATGTGAACCTGTTTGATTATCGAAGTTGTAGGGCTTGAGGTTACCAAACATTATATAGATTTATCACGAAGATTTATTAATGAGTTGTACTTATTAAAAACACATACACATTAGGTTTAATGCGGCCGGGTTATTCACCGATCTGAGCCGAGTAGATTGTCTCGAAAGCAACAGCAAGAGCATAAGGGTACTCAGTAATAATAGTCAAAGGATTTTTGTGTGTTTAGAGTTGTGTGACGAATCTGAATAGGCTGCTTATGCATGATAAATTATATGATTATGACATGATGATATATGAACCATAATTAGTGATGATGTAAGAGTAGCAGTAACAGTTCAATAGCTTTGCATGTTAGAGTTTGATAAAGAGGATAACCTTGTATAAACTGGCAGCCATGTGCGTGTGTTTCTAAGCAAAACATGTGCATACCTTAATGATGTGGGGTCCACTAGTAAAGGTGTATTACGAAGTACTGTATGTTGCAATTGATTATGTATGTGTAACAAGGAGTTTAGTTATAAATGTAGAACCATTGGATGATAATTATGCATGCATGACTAAATCAAATAGTGGGTTGAATAGGATAATGTCTATATTGAAACAACAACTTGGGATGGGTAATCTGAATCGTGAACCTGCACCATGTTTGGGTATCTTGCGAGTGAGCATTGGGCAGGATACAAACAGTCCAAAACGACTTGATCTAGTTAGATAAGGGGATTAGGGAATTGAATTGGTTGCATAAATGGGGTGGATTATATTAATTGGGCCGAAAGCATGAACGGGTTATATGTGATTTGATATAGGGTATTTGCATGATATGATAAATTGTTACCATATGAACTTGTGTGTTGTGATTAACTGGTATTGAGAATAAACTATGATCAGGGTACTTGCATGACCTATGTGACAATATGTGTTGCATGGTTACTGCTGAGCATTACATGTGAATAAATATGTGAACACATGGAACTAACTATCTCTGTTAACCCGGTAGGAATTTGATTGGTTAACTATTAATCAAGCGCTTAGTCTAACCGAGCAAACCTAAGGAGAGTTCACACTTTCTACAAAGCATGGGATTCCCAGGGGTTGGGAATGGGTTAAGGAATACGGATTCCTCGTCCTTTCTTGGGTAGGACAGTACAGGTTCAGGAATAGAATTCCTCGTCCTCTTCGACAGTTTACATTTCACTAGACCAAAACTCTATCACGAAGTCCCTCCTTTTTATATCGACTTAATCGTCGGGCCAATGGCGAGCGGGTCATTAGTTAGATAGCGCTATTTAGGTTTGACAAACCTCACACCGTGCCGCAGAGGACGTGCATGAACTAATGGATCTGGGCACGTCAATGATGATAGACATTGACAGTTCAGGGCACATAAACATGACTACAGTCAGCGGTTGATATGGTAACGAGTCTAGTAGTATATACATGGGGTAGCCCCCACGGCCAAAGAGCCAGATAATTAAACATGGGGTAGCCCGCACGGCTGGATTGCCAGAGTAAATGGGATAAACAAATCACATTTTCAACTATGGGGTAACCCCCACGGCAGGGATGCCAGTTAAAGGAAACCGTTTTTGGAAACAACTTAAAACAAACACCCAAATGTGAACTCGCTCAACTTTATTGTTGACTCGTTACTACATGCTTTGCAGGTCAATAGGTTTAGTAGGAGCTTGCATGGAGAAGGGTCGTTGTGGAGCATGGACATTGAGTGTTCATGATGAACTTAAACATTATTTATTTATGCCTTGGTTTTAGATATTATGCTTCCGCTTGCAACTTAAACTATGTTTTGTTTGGACACCAATTTTATTGGTTGGATTTTTATAATTACTTACATGCTTGTTCAATATGATTGGTGGCTGGATCCTGGTCAGTCACGCCTCCAAGCGGTGATACTCCGCGTGTGGATTTTGGGGGTGTGACAGATTGGTATCAGAGCCATTGGTTATAGAGAACTTGGTTTTAATAAGGGAAAACGTTTTTGTTAAAACCAGACTATAACCTGTACAGTGCTCAACGGTCCACAACGACGCTTCACTCCACGTGCAAGGCTCGACATTCTAGGTGATATGATTTATGCTTATATTGCCTACTTGCTAGATTACATAGAACTTTGCTTATGGTATGCTTAGATAAGCGTAGCAACGATAGTTTGAAAACACATGTGTGCTTACTCTCTTCTGTCATCGCACTTTCACGAACCCTTCTCACACATGTTTCCCTTGATATGAAGATCATGGCTGGACGTGTTAACATGACTCAAGCCCAGTTGACGGCTCTGATTAACCAACAAGTTGTTGCGGCACTTGCAGCCGCACAAGCAGGAGGTATACCCTGCAGTCTAAACTCACTCTAGGATTTCTAGATCCTACTCTCGTGAACCAACACTTGTGTTTAACCTTGTCCCTTCTTACACCCATGATAGGTCAACCTGCACAGCCTCCTGTGTGCACTTTCAAAACTTTTATGGACTGCCGACCAACTACTTTCAGCGGCACTGAAGGAGCTGTAGGTCTCCTCCACTGGTTTGAAAAGCTCGAATCTGTTTTCGAGATGTGTGAATTCCCCGAGGCTCGCAGGGTGAAGTATGCTACTGGTACTCTTGAGGGTTTAGCGTTCACGTGGTGGAACGCTCAAGTTCAAATGTTGGGGTTGGTTGCTGCTAACGCCACCCCATGGAACAATTTTAAGGAAATGATTAAGGAAGAGTACTGCAATCGTGATGACATTCACAAACTGGAGGTAGAGTTCTTCAACCTCAAGATGACGGGGTCAGAAATTGAGGCGTATACAAAAAGATCGAATGAGCTAGCCATCTTGTGTCCTACTCTGGTGGACCCTCCCATTAAGCGTATCGAACTATATCTCAAGGTCTTAGTGCCAGAGATTCAAAGTCATGTGACTTCAGCTAACCTCGCCACCATCTAGCAAGTTGTACAATTGGCTCATCGTCTCACTGATCAGGCGGTGGAGCAGAATGGGTTACCAAAGCGTATTAGTGCTACAGCTACTTCTGATACCCCCAACGACAATCGGAAATGGGATGGAGCTTCAAGAAAAGGTTCAACTTCTGTCCAGTCTCAGTCTCAACAGAGAAGGACTGACGACTACAAGAGCCCTAGTCAGCAATCATCTGGTAGTCAAAGTCTTGGTGGGTACAAGGGGAATCACCCCAAATGCAATCGCTGCAACCTACACCACAGCAGACCATGCACCAGGAGTAACTGTCATCGGTGCAACAAGCCAGGCCACGCTGCAAAGGATTGCAGAAGTTTATACCCATCAAACCAGAATCGTCAACAACAAGCCCCACAAAATCAACGCCAGCAGCAGCGGCAGCAAGGCATCAACAAAGGGTGCTTTCAGTGTGGAGCTAAAGGCCACTTCAAGAGAGATTGTCCCCAACTGGACCGGAACCAGAACAACAACAATAATAACAACCAGGGGAAAGGAAACAACGGGGGTAACAACGGCAATGGTGCAAGGGGTCGTGTGTTCGTTATTGGCCAGGGTGAAGTGAGGAATGATCCCAATGTTGTGATGGGTAAGTTCCTTCTTGACGACTTTTATGTTACAGTTTTATTTGATTCGGGTGCCGATACTAGCTACGTGTCCTTAAAAGTTAGTCAAATGCTTAAACGTACCCCAACACCTTTTAACACCAAGCACACTGTAGAGCTAGCTAATGGTAAGAGTTTAGAGGCCACACACGTAGACAAGGGTTGTAACCTTGTTCTTGGTAATCAGACCTTCTCTATCGACCTCATTCCTATCATTCTGGGTAGTTTCGACGTTGTCATTGGGATGGACTGGTTATCCCAACACCAAGCAGAGATTCTGTGCAACGAAAAGATTGTCTGTATTCCTCGTTCAGGTGATGAACCTCTCATGATTCGTGGCGACAAGAGTGGTGCTGTTGTGAGCATCATCTCTTTCCTTAAGGCCCAGAAGTGTTTGAGAAAGGGCCACACTGCTATTTTGGCTCTCGTTACTGAGACCTCGAAGAAAGAGAAGAAGATAGAAGATTTTCCGATTGTACGTGACTTTCCTGAGGTATTCCCTGAGGAATTACCTGGCCTTCCGCCTCATCGTCAAGTTGAGTTTCAAATCGAGCTGGCTCCTAGAGCAGCACCTATAGCTCGTGCACCTTATCATTTAGCCCCATCAGAACTAGAAGAGCTGTCTACGCAACTACAAGAACTCTTGGACAAGGGTTTCATTCGTCCTAGTTCTTCGCCATGGGGAGCTCCAGTGCTATTTGTAAAGAAGAAAGACGGTACCTTCAGAATGTGTATCGACTATCGCGAGCTCAACAAGGTGACGGTGAAGAATCGTTATCCTCTTCCACGTATTGATGACCTATTCGACCAGTTGCAAGGGTCGAGCTTTTACTCGAAGATTGATTTAAGATCGGAATATCACCAGCTGAGAGTCCGAGAAGAGGGCGTCTCCAAAACAGCCTTTAGAACTCGTTATGGACACTACGAGTTTTTGGTCATGCCTTTTGGGCTGACCAACGCACCTGCGGTCATCATGGACTTGATGAATCGAGTGTGCAAGCCTTACCTTGACAAGTTCGTTATTGTTTTCATCGACGACATCCTGATCTATTCGAAGAGTCAGGAGGAACACGAGCAGCATCTACGACTTATTTTGGAACTCCTTCGAACAGAACAGCTTTATGCAAAGTTCTCGAAATGCGAATTCTGGCTTCGTGAAGACCATTTCCTAGGCCACGTGGTAAACAAGGATGGGATTCACGTTGATCCATCCAAGGTAGACTTGATTAAGAACTGGCCTGCACCTCGCACACCAATGGAAATTCGCCAATTCTTGGGCTTGGCAGGTTACTACAGAAGGTTCATTAAGGATTTTTCCAAGATTGCACAACCTCTCACCTCACTAACGCAGAAGGGCGTTACTTATCGATGGGGTAATGCACAAGAATCAGCATTTCAGCACCTAAAGGATATACTCTGCAGCGCACCTATTCTTTCATTGCCAGAGGGCACGGACGATTTTGTAGTCTATTGCGACGCATCCATTCAGGGTCTTGGATGTTTGTTGATGCAATGTGACAAGGTCATAGCCTATGCCTCACGCCAACTTAAAGTTCATGAAAGGAACTACACTACGCATGATTTAGAGCTGGGAGCTGTTGTTTTTGCGCTTAAGATATGGAGACATTACCTGTACGGTACCAAGTGCGCCATTTACACCGATCACAGGAGTCTCGAGCATATCTTCAAACAGAAGGAACTGAATATGCGACAACGACGATGGGTCGAGCTACTGAATGATTAGGAATGCTCGATCAGATACCATCCGAGCAAAGCCAATGTGGTGGCCGATGTCCTCAGTCGAAAGGACACTGCGCCTAAACGCGTACGAGCTTTACAACTCACTATCCAATCTAGTCTTCCTGCACAGATACGAGATGCTCAGGTGGAAGCATTGAAACCAGAAAACATCAGGTCTGAAGCCCTACGTGGCTCAAGGCAACGATTAGAACAAAAGGAAGACGGTGCTTACTATGTAACGGGACGCATTTGGGTCCCACTTTATGGCAACCTATGAGAGCTTGTGATGGATGAGGCACACAAGTCTCGCTACTCAGTACATCCTGGTTCGGATAAGATGTACCACGATATCAAAACTACGTATTGGTGGCCTAGCATGAAGGCCCACATAGAAACCTACGTTAGTAAATGCTTGACTTGTGCGAGAGTTAAAGTCGAGTACCAAAAACTTTCAGGCCTACTTCAACAACCAGAGATACCACAATGGAAATGGGAGCAAATTTCCATGGATTTCGTTACTGGCCTACCTAGATCCCAGCGCGAAAATGACACTATTTGGGTAATCGTGGATCGACTCACAAAGTCTGCACACTTCTTGGCTATCAAGGAAACGGATAAGTTATCCACTCTAGCAGACGTATATTTTAAGGAAGTTGTATCGAGGCACGGGGTGCCCACCTCTATTATCTCCGATCGTGATGCACGTTTTACTTCTGAATTGTGGCAAGCAATGCACAAATCCTTTGGCACACGTTTAGATATGAGCACAGCTTATCACCCGCAAACGGATGGGCAGTCTAAACGCACCATCCAGACACTAGAATACATGCTTCGTGCATGTGTTATCGATTTTGGCAACGGCTGGGAAAAGCATCTGCCACTAGTGGAATTCTCGTATAATAACAGTTACCACACCAGCATTAAGGCTGCTCCGTTTGAGGCACTGTACGGGCGTAAGTGCCGATCACCTCTTTGCTGGGCAGAAGTTGGTGATAGCCAAATCACTGGCCCAGAACTCGTAGTAGACACAACAGAAAGGATTGCTCAGATACGACAACGCATGGCGGCAGCTCACGACCGTCAGAAAGCATACGCTAATAAGCGCAGGAAACCACTCGAGTTCCAGGTTGGGGATCGAGTGCTACTCAAAGTTTCACCCTGGAAGGGTGTGGTTCGTTTTGGCAAACGAGGCAAACTTAACCCATGATACGTTGGACCATTCGACATCATAGAGAAAATAGGCAGGGTGGCCTACAAACTGAACTTACCAGCAGAACTCAGTGGAGTTCACAACGTTTTCCACGTGTCGAATCTGAAGAAGTGTCTGTCAGATGAGACCCTCATAGTTCCTTTGAAGGAGCTCACTATCGACGATCAGTTGCGATTCGTCGAGGAACCAATTAAAATCACGGACCGGGATGTTAAGGTCCTCAAGCGCACTAGAATACCTCTCATTCGAGTTCGTTGGAACTCCCGTCGTGGCCCAGAGTTTACCTGGGAATGCGAAGACGAAATGAAACAAAAGTAACCCCAACTATTCGCAAACAGTACAACCACTACTGAGGCTGAAGCTACTACGGAATTTCGGGACGAAATTCCAGATCAACGGGGGGGAGGATGTGACACCCCAGGAAAACCATGCAACTTAACTAGCTTCCTCAGTGAGTACGTACCAAATTTCGGGACGAAATTTCTTTCAACTTGGGGATAATGTGATAACTCGTGTTTTAGAACTCTTTTGTGCGCTTAGTGTAACGTGTTATGAATGATATGTGTTTTGTGTAATGTATGTATGTATATAAACGAGCCCACTAAACACTATATTTGATCCCGGCCCACTTAACTAATTGATTTCGGCCACTATGTCTTGTGATTTGTTATGGAGTGTTACAAGTTAACCACCGGCCCACTTTGTGTGTTGAGGTTATATTATTACGTGAAACCACAAACTAATATACAAACCACAAACTTAATATACAAACCCTACTTGTTCGACGGCAGTGAACCCCCCCTTCTTCGAGATAACATCTTGTGTGACCCCAAATCTCTGGTTAGTGAGTCTTGGCTGTCGATTATTCATACTTGTATAATATTGTTTCTATGTGATATTGAATGATTGTTATGTGAACCTGTTTGATTATCGAAGTTATAGGGCTTGAGGTTACCAAACATTATATAGATTTATCATGAAGATTTATTAATGAGTTGTACTTGTTAAAAACACATACGCATTAGGTTTAATGCGGCCGGGTTGTTCACCGATCTGAGCCGAGTAGATTGTCTCAAAAACAACAGCAAGAGCATAAGGGTACTCGGTAATAATAGTCAAAGGATTTTTGTGTGTTTAGATTTGTGTGACGAATCTGAATAGGCTGCTTATACATGATAAATTATATGATTATGACATGATGATATATGAACCATAATTAGTGATGATGTAAGAGTAGCAGTAACAGTTCAATAGCTTTGCATGTTAGAGTTTGATAAAGAGGATAACCTTGTATAAACTGGCAGCCATGTGCTTGTGTTTCTAAGCAAACCTAAGGTGAGTTCACACTTTCTACAAAGCATGGGATTCCCAGGGGTTGGGAATGGGTTAAGGAATACGGATTCCTCGTCCTTTCTTGGGTAGGACAATACGGGTTCAGGAATAGAATTCCTCGTCCTCTTGGACAGTTTACATTTCACTAGACCAAAACTCTATCACGAAGTCCCTCCTTTTTATATCGACTTAATCTTCGGGCCAATGGCGAGCGGGTCATTAGTTAGATAGCACTATTTAGGTTTGATAAACCTCACACCGTGCCGCAGAGGATGGGCATGAACTAATGGATCTGGGCACGTCAATGATGATAGACATTGACAGTTCAGGGCACATAAACATGACTACAGTCAGCGGTCGATATGGTAACGAGTCTAGTAGTATATACATGGGGTAGCCCCCACGGCCAGAGAGCCAGATAATTAAACATGGGGTAGCCCCCACGGCTAGATTGCCAGAGTAAATGGGATAAACAAATAACGTTTTCAACTATGGGGTAACCCCCACGGCAGGGATGCCAGTTAAAGGAAACCGTTTTTGGAAACAACTTAAAACAAACACCCAACTGTGAACTCGCTCAACTTTGTTGTTGACTCGTTACTACATGCTTTGCAGGTCAATAGGTTTAGCAGGAGCTTGCATGGAGAAGGGTCATTGTGGAGCATGGACATTGAGTGTTCATGATGAACTTAAACATTATTTATTTATGCCTTGGTTTTAGATATTATGCTTCCGCTTGCAACTTAAACTATGTTTTGTTTGGACACCAATTGTATTGGTTGGATGTTAATAATTACTTACATGCTTGTTCAATATGATTGGTGGCTGGATCCTGGTCAGTCACGCCTCCAAGCGGTGATACTCCGCGTGTGGATTTTGGGGGTGTGACATGACGTACCGGGATCTTAGCCATCAATCACATTGAAATCATAGCTATATGTAAATAAAACTTTCATTGATTAACTGTAAATGTTACAACCTTACAATAATTTACAGTTTACAGCGGAAGCATAAATCATTCGTTAAGTGTTTATTAACCACATGTAAAAAGCCATTAGTCTTGTATTGTGTTTCCATGTATCTCGACCCATGACCACTCCAGCTTCTCAGACAGCAAGTTCCATTGATATGTACTTAAAGGCCTGCAAGGCATGTAACAAGGAGTCAACAACAAAGTTGAGCGAGTTCACAGTTGGTTGTTTAGTTTTACCTGTTTGTTCTGAAATCATAAGTTGTTTCGTAAACCACGAGTTAACCAGTAACCTTTTGTTTTCCCAAATCATAATCATAACCAGTGGGGGGCTTCCCCTTGTGAACCACTAGACCGTACCATATCGACTACTAACGAAAATAAGTTGTGCCCTACATCAGTGTCTATCATCACTGCCAGTTTGCCATAGTCCATTAGTACACGCCCGTTCGAACGACACGGTGTGAGGTTTGTCAAACCTAATAGCGCTATTAACTAATGACTCGCTCGCCATTGGCCTCGGCGATTAAGTCGATATAAAGTGAGGGACTTCATGATAGAGTTTTGTCTAGTAAGTTGTAAGGTTGTTGTCCTAGCCAAGGAGGACGAATGTACGTAATCTACCCAAGGAGAATACGCATGATTTATAGTGGCATCCTACCCAAGGAGTATGGCCGTACATATCCTACCCAAGGAGGATATGCAGAATTCCGTTTTGGTTTCTTAACCCATTCCCAAACCACCGGGAATCCCATGCCTTGTAGAAAGTGTGAACTCACCTCGGTTTGCTCGGTATGAATAACTACTTGTTTCCAATAAATCAGTCAAAGCCTAATGTAATCATACGTACATAATCAGTTTGTTTACACAGAATTAAGTATAAATATAGACCATCGTGGTCATTCAATCAGTGATCACCAGGTAGCACATAATAGTTACACAACCTGTTCTATTTCCCAGTTTACACGTAATAACAGTCAAGTATGCTAATCAACACTAATCATGTTCCCTCATGCATATTTTCAACAGTAAAAAATCAGCACATAAGTATACGTCACTGTTGTTGCACAAAACTACCTTTTGTTGTATTCGTCTAATTTAGCGAACAGTCTTATCATGTAATCATGCTCATGTTTCAATCATTCACACTATCTTTAGAACAATACTCGCATAACAGTTGTAAAATCCCATTAAACCACATAGCACTTAATAACTAATCAACTCATTCATATTTAAGGTGACATCATCAACAGTAAGTGACAAAACCAGGTTCTATTTATGCAGTATACATAAACATATGAATCCACTGTTCATGATAAGCTTCTCGGCGAAACTCCAAAGGTTTCGTCGATAAGGGCCACGATGAAAGGCCATGACGAAACACTCTAAGGTTTCGTCGAGCATGGGGGTTTCGTCGAGATAGAGGGTTTCGTCGCGTAACCATGATCATCAAAAAACAGTTTCGTATCACAGGAACCCTAACTATCATCTGACAGTTACGTTACTTCATCAAACAATCACTCAACAGATCAATTCCTAAAATCACTTAATTTATCGATAATCATATGATCAGAACCAGTCATTCAATCATCATACATTATAAGCAGCTCGTCATGATTACCAAGCATTCATCCACACCTTTTAACATGAAACCCTAGTCTGCTAAACAATCATTTATACGTTAATCGAGTCTTATAGACATCAAACATCCATTAACATCTCAAGATCATCAAAATACAACAAGCATATCACTACACTAATAAGTTTCAGAAACATACGCTCTACTTCTTTACACCTACACTCACCATGCACATAACAAACAAGAATCATGATTTGGAATAACAGGGTTACATACCGATCAAGTGCAAGAATACGAGAGATAAAGCTTCAGAGATAGAAAAGTTCCGATGGGAAGTGTTTTCTGCCGTCAAGAGATGTGGGGGAAAACTAGGGTTCACAAGTTATGGTTCACGTAATATAACCTAAGTGCGCCTGGGCCTAACCTGGGCCGAAGCCCATGTCCACGAAACATCAAAAGGGGTGGCGAAACCCCATGTTTCGTCGTGATGTGCTTGACGAAACTCCTAGGTGGCGAAACTCCTAGGTTTCGTTCCTAAGAATGAGGATGCACAAGTTAGGTTTACAACTCAAACAGTTCATAGATTTATAACGCTAGACACCTCAAACACAAAAATCATATACCAAATAATAACATCTATACTCAACATAAATCAGACGTGTGCAAAATTTCAAAGTAACAAGTTATACAAATACAGTTGTGAACAAATAATGTGTCGAAGAAGGACCTTGGAAACTCGAGTTGTCACATATACCGGGCTAGGATTCGAGTTACAGGAACAAGGGTCGAACCAACCACCCAAGAATGGAATCGTCAAGCGAAAACACTTGACAACCTCCTAGAAGCAGCTTTTCTTGCCACCAGACCTTTCTCCATCAATTAGGAATCTGTTGCCGTCACTAAACACATTCCTTAAATTGTAGCCATTTGTTGAGTGATTTTTTTTGGTGTCTAATCCACATATATATCACCATTGCCCTTGATTTTCTTGACTGTATATCTCTTAAATATCAACATACACACGTGTGATTTAGTTTACGAAGATTTTTCATAGCGGAGAACCTCAATCAGAGAGTAAAAAAGGCATAAGTTTCACAATGGTGTAAAATTAAAATGGGATATACCGGGCTAGGATTCGAGTTACAGGAACAAGGGCCAAACCAACCACCCAAGAATGGAATCGTCGAGCGAAAACACTTTGTTGATGCATTAATGTCTATCGCCTTCGTCAATTCGAGCCGTAGTGAGAAACCGAAGAAATTAAGCTTTTATTGTAATATTTAGATAGTTTTAGCAAGGTGGCATTTTGGTAATTAATGAGAAATCTCATTAATTCCAAGGGCTATAAATAGAAGCTTTAGTTGTAAAGTGTAAGACTTTTGCTCATTTGTGATCTAGGAGTTTGGAGACTAGAGAGAGAAAATACTCTCTACGTGATTCTTGTATCGTACACGTCATATATTTCAATAGATTCACGGTTCTAGTACGTTATTGTGTGTTCGGTTACGCACGTTCACGGATTCCGCACGTCGATCGTTCGTTACGCAATCGAACGGTGTCAAAACCGATCCTACAAGTGGTATCAGAGCTAGGAGCTCGATTGCGCTGACCAAATACATAAATTCGTACCAGAATTCAGCTATTTCAGATCTGATTTTCGTCAAATTCTTCTTATTCTACTATTTTTCACTTTTTTGAAGGTTTTTCGTCAAATTGAACGTGTTTTACCGGTCCGAATCTGCTGATTTTTTAGTATGTTGTGCGAAAATACTTGATTTACAATCCTACCAAATTTCAGATTCAAACTCCTAGCCGTTTAGGAGAAATTCGTGTTTTTAGGTCCGACTTCGTTTGAATCATAGCGTGTCCGTTTGAAAATTCGCCTGACCGTTTGAAATCAAGCACATGACAGTTTGAAAGCACCTGACCGTTTGAACAAGCACATGACCGTTTGAACAATCACCTGAACGTTTGAATCTGACTGGCCGTTTGAAGGTGTGACAGTTTGAGGGTTTGACCGTTTGAAATTGGTATGACCGTTTGAGGATACTGTTTGAAACACGATGCCCGTTTGAAAGTGGTTCAGTTGTTCATGTGAATTGTTTTTGCAGAATCTCGAGATATATAGTCAGCCATTATTGTTGCGGTCCAATTAAAATCCATATCATAAAATTGTTTAGAACTTGATATATGTTCTCGTGAATCAAAATTGACAGAACCCATGTGATTGAATCAGAGAACCATGTGTTTTGATTGAAAAATTGATAAACTCTGTGTTTCGACTGAATACATTAAAAAGGTCCAATTAAAATTTTTGATCCAACAATTTTATCAGAATTCATGTGATATGTGTTTAATCTGATCATTTGTTATCGACCTATGTGCTGTGTCAGACATCTATAATATCAACGGCTAAATAAAATTTAGAACACATGAAAATTGTCGGATGATAATCTGAACTCACGATTGGGAATTGTAAGATAAAATGACATCGGTCAAAGTCCACGACTTCTCCTGTATCATTACTATTGCCACTATTGGTCTTTACACATGACAAAACTTCCTGTGGTTTCTGTGCACTGAATTCCATAATTATGTAGGCCTCCATAATTACGTACTTCCTTGCAAAGTCCGCACAGTTCATTTCATAATGCGTATGGGAAAAAAAATCAAATGAATAATCCTGTGGTGATTTAACTTGACTGCAATAGAGTCTCTTTAACTAGGTCACCAAAGGATTAGATCAACGAACAATCTCTTCAGCTAAACTACCCAAGAGAAATATTTAACTACATCAACGTAGGATGTCTTTAACTAGATTGTCGAACCAATCTATTTAACTTAGATCGACGTAGGATCTCTTTAACTAGACCACCAGAGGGCCTTTTTAACTATATCAACGCATGATATATTCAACTAGATTGTCGAACCAATCTCTTTAACTTAGATCGACAAAGGATCTCTTTAACTAGACCACCAGAGGGCCTTTTTAACTATATCAACGTATGATATATTCAACTAGATTGTTGAACCAATCTCTTAGATCAACGAATGATCTATTTAACTAAACTACCCACGGGGAATATTTAACTACATCGACGTAGGATATCTTTAACTAGATTGTCGAACCAATCTCTTCAACTATATCAACACATGTTGTCCTTAAACTTTGGAATAGTACTTTATAATCCAAGGTACTTAACTACAACGTAGAAGTCCATTTAAGGATTTAAGATAGTACCTTTTTGAATATCCTACTACGAATCCCTCATATGAAGGTATGAAACATTCTACGAGGATTTGGATAGCGAATATCCAGAGTATACAAAAACACAAAATGCATAAATGGAAAGACAAGATGCATAAACACAAAGTCACATAACCACAAAATTGTTTATCTAGATCTTTAATTTGTAAGTTTTGTTTTGTTAATTACGTACATGCATTTAAAGCACACTAGGAATCCATTTCATGGATTTCATTTGGTACTTTAAACATTAGCAAGAATCTAACTATGAAGATAGAAAGATCTTCCAAAAATTCGATTTCGTTTTCAAGAAAACGCAATATTCGAATTAAGGTACAATAATTTTTGAATATACGGAAATACCCTTAGGTACCCTATTAAGAATTTATAGTGTTACTTTGGGTATTCGTACAAAGTTGTAACTTGCGCCTTGTACTTCGTTTCTTTGGAAGAAACGGGTACTTTGGATTTCCGTGGAAAACGCAAGAGATAATAAAATGGAAGAGATTACGGGGTAGTCTGTTCTTCAAGGAATACGGTTCCTTGATTGTCGGTATTGTAGAGGATACGTTGTTTATACATGCCATCACATTTGTACATTGCAATGTAAAATAAAAATATTTATTTATAAACAACAACTGTTTCATGGACCTTGACTACAAAAGAAAATAATACATAAGGCTTGATTATTTCTAAACACATTGTCTTCTAGTCGGTCCGATGCTCATCCCTGCACTGGATTCACATTAGCAAGCTTTGGGCAATTTCTTCGGAAATGGCCCATCTAGCCACAGTTGAAGCAAGGACCTAGTGGAAGACGAGCTTGAGCAGGATTTACTTGAGGTTGGTTTAGACCACCTTGGTTTTGGGGTAAATCGACAAGCATTTGCCAGGTGACCGAGTCGCCCACATGATGCACATAAACGACACTGTAGGTGAGCTAAGTGGTGTGCATTACATTTGTCGCATATCGGTGCAGTACCGGCATAAGGTTTCTTTGCAGGAGGTTGAGTTGGTTGGTTGGGTTGAGCAGCAATCGCACAATTCTGCGAAGCCTTACGCTTCTTAGACTTCTCAGGGGATCCAGTCTGTTCATCCATGGTCTTTGATTCCTCGATTGGCTTCTTGTCACCCTTTCAAAAAAGTTTATGCTTTCTGATCTGAGATTCAGTCAAGGTTGCAAATAGCTCAATGGCCTGCCTAACCGTAGTGGGGTTACTACCAGTAACAATGTCCTGAACTGAGTCAGGGAGACCATCAATGTATTTCTCGATCGCCTTATCCAAAGGCGTAACCATGGTAGGGCACAACAGGCTCAGCTCCTCATATCGATCAGTGTATGCTCGATGTTCACCGCTGTCTTGCTTAAGATCGTCGAATTCCCTTTCCAATGCCCTGATCTCGTGACGAGGACAGAATTCCTTCATCATCAGTGCTCGAAGTTCTTCCCAAGTTTGGGCCAGTGCCACTTCGGCACCCCTATCTCTCACCACACCGTTCCACCACGTCAAAGCTCGTTTCTCAAAGACACTAGATGCGAAATCTACCTTTCGCTCGTTTGGACATTGAACATGCCTGAAGGTGCTCTCTAGACTCTCGAACCATTGCAGAAGTGGAGTCGCTCCTTGAGACCCAGAAAACTTTGATGGCTTAGCCGAGTTGAACGTCTTGAAGTTGCAGAGGGCATTATTGTTGTTGAGAGCTTGGTGACATTGGGCAACGATGTTCGGGATTGCAGCAGTTATTTGCTGTGTAATGACAGCTGCCAGATCTTCAATAGATACCGGATTTTCGCGTCGTGGAGGCATTCTAAAAGGGGAAACAAGAGAGAAAACAAATGAAATGGTATTGGGTAAGAATAGGATGTTAAAATTACCGACCAAAATTATGGGTGATGGTCATTTGTTTGAACCACGAAGCAAACAAACGACACACAAAGGCTGAATCAAAGCAAATAGATCCTCATAATGTATCGCGAAGACATACTCGCCTATAAGTGGACACTCACCCCAAGAGTTCCCAGGTAAGAGTGACTGGTCCGATTATGTGGATTTGTACGAACACTCTAGCCTTAGACAGAAAACTCAGGGTACAGGCATTCACTCTTCCAGTTTGCACGTGTTCACATTACTTAGGACCAAAAACTTTGACGAGATTTTTGAAAACTCAAACGGGTTCAAAACCTTGTAATAGAGGGTTCAAAACCTAGTAATCAATCATCCAAGAACAGATGATTAATTTTCAAAGCCGTTTTGAAATTTATGTTCTCATTGTGGTTATCACCTAAGGATAGGTGAAGGTATCGTTTTATGACTAAACGCAAGTAAACTCGCGTTAGGGTCCTAAGAAGGTTATAGACTAGGTCAAAGTATTACTAATAACCTAATTCCCTATAACCATTGGCTCTGATACCAACTTTTCTGTCACACCCCGACCACGTAGAACATACAAAACGTGGCGGAAACGTCGGGGAGTGTTGTAACAGAATTAATCATTTCAAATCCATGGCAATTAAAGTTTCGTTTTATTAATCAAACATGAGAGTTTACATTGTTTTAAACAAGAAACAAAGAGTACATAACATAAATTAACTAGTTCTTGTCTCGTTTTAAGTCACTAAGGCACAGGTCCGCCTAAGTATGTCTTGATAAGTCCTATGCATCATCTCCTGAAAACACATGTGAAAATAGGTACGTCAGCATAAAAATGCCTGTGAGATACATAGGTTTTGAGAAAATGTTTAGTCATGAACCTTGTAATTTTCTTTGTCTTGTAAATCATTTGAAAAACGATAAGATCAGATGATATGTATAAATAAGAGAATGATGTATGGTTAAATGAATAACCATGTAAGATGAGTTTGTATAAGATAAGTTGTTTGTAAATCAATGTCTTGTGAAAAGTATGTTATTTGTATAAAATGTTATATGTCATAAACTGAAATGATTCAAATAACGCTACGATATGTAATACCATACAAACACTTATATATAGGAAGTACCAGCGGCGTGTCCACCATGCTTGTATCATATTACACACGCCTCGTTACTTAATCACTTACTCAAACCAAACTACCAAAGTAAAATGTTCATGTCTAATGTGAATCATGTAATGTGTATCCAAAATGTAAGCATATGATGAATAACAATGTACTAAGTATGCAACAAAGGACATACATAGCATATAGTGTAATGTATAACAATGTACTAAGTACGCACACAATGGGCATACATAGCATAAAATGTAATGTAAAACAATGTACTAAGTACGTACACAATGGGCATACATAGCATGTGATGTAAGGCAATGTACTAAGTACGCACACAATGGGCATACATAGCATGTGATGTAAGGCAATGTACTAAGTACGCACACAATGGGCATACATAGCATGTAATGTAAGGCAATGTACTAAGTACGCACACAACGGGCATACATAGCATGTAATGTAAGGCAATGTACTAGGTACACACACAATGGGCATACATAGCATAAAATGTAATGAAATCATGTACTATAAATGTACTAAAGAACATAGCAGGTATATGATGTGAAAGCATGAAAGTAACAAGTAGGCACATGTGTTCCATCCCAAAACGTTTGAAAACGGTAAAAGAGGGGTCTATGTACTCACTTGAGATTGCTCAGAAGTCCTAAGATAACCACCAAGCAAAGCTAGAGATCACGGAATCAAACGGCACCTAATATAGGTAACTATGTTAATAAACCGGACCTATATCGGAGGATCGGATAGAATTAGGGTTCGTAAACCAAACGAGTATGGAGACTCATGTAATATGGTTTTAACAAAGCCTACATACTAAATGAAACCTAACATAAGTGCTTACGACCCATTACGACCCGTTTAGGTAGCTTATGCTACTTTAACGCGTCGTTCGCGTGAAACGCGTTCGGACCGCCTAACTAGTCCTATGACAAGTAACATATGCCTTAACATGTCTAATATTGTTGTCAAATCAGTTTAGATGTCAAAAGTTATGTTACATATGTTTAAAATGAATTTTGGCATCAAGGGGTATTTTGGTAATTTACCTAAGGCATATAAACTACTTATCATACAACTACTTAAACGAAGCGACCATAAGGTATAACCTCGGAAGGTTATTCCCTATATACTATGGCACCTAATGTATTTGGTCAGATCCTAATGATCGACCAAATGGGTCGGGTTCGAAGGTATAAGCGATTTATTAGATCCCTTACCCTTACGACCCTAGACAACGTGGTAATCAGTAGGCATAGTCACAAGGGACTATAACCATCGTGATTACAATCACGTTGCAAAGTTCAAACGAACTTCGCATTGACCATAAACTGGTCAATGTAGAAAGTCAAACAAAGTTTGACTTTCGGACTCGAAAAGCAATAAAAGAACGAAGGAATACTTACGAAGGGTCCCCGCAAGATTGATAATCCAAGTATTCTCAGGTATGAGGTGATGAAACACCCCAACTTAGAGAAATCTCAGATTTCAAGTGGGTTTGGCTATGAAGGGGGTTGGGTATTTATAGGATTTCCCGAACCGTTAGGATCGTTTCTTGGAAACCGTGCTTTGATCTTGGCCATACATGTGCACACATGGTTTTGTAATACCATGTGCACTCAATACCAGCCCATAGATTCCCCAAAACCATGTGCAACAAGTGGAACGGACCAGATTCGATGTTTCTGCCAAGTTTCTGTTCAGCTTAGGCGCTCGCGTAACGTCACGGTAAAAGCCTTTAGGGCTCGCGCTACGCCACCATGTACCATATTCAGCAAAGTTTCAAAAATGGCATAAATGGTCCCTGCAGCCCTTTTAAGCTATTTTCGATGCGTTTGAACCCCGTTAACCTCATTTCAAGGCTCTAAAATGAAGTTAAAGTATAGGGAACTCAAAACATGCTCAAAAATATCTCGGATGTCGGTTCGTTTGGTCGTACGATCGCGATGTTCGGTTAATTACGACGGAATGCGCATAAGCGCGAAAAACGATCCAAATTGCGCGACGAATGGATTTTTCTTATACCAAACACTAAAATAAAATATTTTAGTGCTTACATAAATTTTTGGATGTCCGGAGGTATTCAGAACGTAAGTTATGCGCGAAAGTGCAAACTTGTGCACTTTTTAACGCTTTTAGTCCCTGAATGACACAAAAGTTTATTTTAGCACACAGAATCGCTCAAAGCCTATTTCTAAGCTATATAAAGGATATTTAAGGTGTGTTTAACTTATGGTCATGTTCCGGAATGTTCGTTACTGTTCAAATTGGCATACTTTCGCAGTTTGTCAAGTTTAGTCCCTGTAGGCGAATTAACTTGTTTTTGCCACACCAAAGCCTTCAAAACTTATTTCTAAGTTACGTAAAGGTTATTTAAGGTATGTTAAGCCTATTTCACTATTCCGGAGTGTTCGTTGCATTAAACTGGTTATATCTACGCATCAGAGCGCGTATAACCCTCCAGAAAGTTATTTAAAGCTTGAAATCGAACAAGAGTTGATATGTGCAAAAGATACACACATTTATACAAGTCCAAAGTATGAAATACAATATTCCATTGGTTTGGCATTTGTTTGATGGTTGAAGTGACCCAGGTGTTACAAAACCAACCACCCAAGAATGGAATCGTCGAGCGAAAACACTTGACAACCTCCTAGAAGCAGCTTTTCTAGCCACCAAAGATTTCTCTATCAATTAGGACTCTGATGCCGTCACTAAACACATTCCTTAAATTGTAGCCATTTGTTGAGTGTTTTTTTTGTGTCTAATCCGTATATATATCACCATTGCCCTTGATTTTCTTGACTGTATATCTCTTAAATGTCAACATATACACGTGTGGTTTAGTTTACGAAGATTTTTCAATGCCGAGAACCTCGATCAGAGAGTAAAAAAGGCGTAAGGTTCACAATGGTGTAAGATTAAAATAGGATATACCGGGCTAGGATTCGAGTTACTGGAACAAGGGACAAACCAACCACCCAAGAATTGAATCGTCGAGCGAAAACACTTGACAACCTCCTAGAAGCAGCTTTTCTTACCACCAGACCTTTCTCCATCAATTAGGAATCTGATGCCGTCACTAAACACATTCCTTAAATTGTAGCCATTTGTTGAGTGTTTTTTTTTTTGTGTCTAATCCGCATATATATCTCCATTGCCCTTAATTTTCTTGACTGTATACTCTTAAATATCAACATATACACGTGTGATTTAGTTTACGAAGATTTTTCAATGCCGAGAACCTCGATCAGAGAGTAAAAAAGGCGTAAGGTTCACAAAGGTGTAAAATTAAAATGGGATATACCCGGCTAGGATTCGAGTTAGAGGAACAAGGGCCAAACCAACCACCCAAGAATGGAATCGTCGAGCGAACACATTTGACAACCTCCTAGAAGCACCTTTTCTTGCCACCAGACCTTTCTCCATCAATTAGGAATCTGATGCCGTCACTAAACACATTCCTTAAATTGTAGCCATTTGTTGCGTGTTTTTTTTGGTGTCTAATCCGCATATATATCACCATTGCCCTTGATTTACTTGACTGTATATCTCTTAAATATCAACATATACACGTGTGATTTAGTTTACAAAGATTTTTTAATACCGAGAACCTCGATCAGAGAGTAAAAAAGGCAGAAGGTTCACAATGGTGTAAGATTAAAATGGGATATACCGGGCTAGGATTCGAGTTAGAGGAACAAGGGCCAAACCAACCACCCAAGAATGGAATCGTCGAGCGAAAACACTTGACAACTTCCTAGAAGCAGCTTTTCTTGCCACCAGACCTTTCTCCCTCAATTAGGAATCTGATGCCATCACTAAACACATTCCTTAAATTGTAGCCATTTGTTGAGTGTTTTTTTTTTTGTGTCTAATCTGCATATATATCACCATTGCCCTTGATTTTCTTGACTGTATATCTCTTAAATTTCAACATATACATGTGTGATTTAGTTACGAAGATTTTTCAATGCCGAGAACCTCGATAGAGAGTAAAAAAGGTGTAATGTTCACAATGGTGTAAAATTAAAATGGGATATACCGTGCTAGGATTTGAGTTACAGGAACAAGGTCCAAACCAACCACCCAAGAATGGAATCGTCGAGCGAAAACACTTGACAACCTCCTAGAAGCAGCTTTTCTTGCCACCAGACCTTTCTCCATCAATTAGGAATCTGATGCTGTCACTAAACACATTCCTTAAATTGTAGCCATTTGTTGAGTGTTTTTTTTTTGTGTCTAGTTCGCATATATCACCATTGCCCTTGATTTTCTTGACTGTATATCTCTTAAATGTCAACATATACACGTGTGATTTAGTTTACGAAGATTTCTCAATGCCGAGAACCTCGATCAGAGAGTAAAAAAGGCGTAAGGTTCACAATGGTATAAAATTAAAATGGGATATACCGGGCTAGGATTCGAGTTACAGGAACAAGGGCTAAACCAACCACCCTAGAATGGAATCGTCGAGAGAAAACACTTGACAACCTCCTAGAAGCAGCTTTTCTTGCCAACAGACCTTTCTCCATCAATTAGGAATCTGATGCCGTCACTAAACACATTCCTTAAATTGTAGCCATTTGTTGAGCGTTTTTTTTGGTGTCTAATCCACATATATTTCACCATTGCCCTTGATTTTCTTGACTGTAGATCTATTAAATATCAACATATACACGTGTGATTTAATTTACGAAGATTTTTCAATGCCGAGAACCTCGATCAGAGAGTAAAAAAGGCGTAAGGTTCACAATGGTGTAAAATTAAAATGGGATATACCGGGCTAGGATTCAGGTTACAGGAACAAGGGCCAAACCAACCACCCAAGAATGGAATTGTCGAGGGAAAACACTTGACAACCTCCTAGAAGTAGCTTTTCTTACCACCAGACCTTTCTCCATCAATTAGGAATCTGATTCCGTCACTAAGCACATTCCTTAAATTGTAGCCATTTGTTGAGTGTTTTTTTGTGTCTAATCCGCATATATATCACCATTTCCCTTGATTTTCTTGACTGTATATCTCTTAAATATCAACATATACACGTGTGATTTAATTTACAAAGATTTTTCAATGCCGAGAACCTCGATCAGAGAGTAAAAAAGGCGTAAGGTTCACAATGGTGTAAAATTAAAATGGGATATACCGGGCTAGGATTCGAGTTAAAGGAACAAGGGCCAAACCAAGCACCCAAGAATGGAATCGTTGACAAAAACACTTGACAACCTCCTAGAAGCAGCTTTTCTTACCACCAGACATTTCTCCATCAATTAGAAATCTGATGCCGTCACTAAACACATTCCTTAAATTGTAGCCATTTGTTGAGTGTTTTTTTTTTGTGTCTAATCCGCATATATATGACCATTGCCCTTGAATTTCTTGACTGTATAAATCTTAAATATCAACATATACACGTGTGATTTAGTTTACGAAGATTTTTCAATGCCGAGAACCTCGATCAGAGAGTAAAAAAGGCGTAATGTTCACAATGGTGTAAAATTAAAATGGGATATACCGGGCTAGGATTCGAGTTACAGGAACAAGGGCCAAACCAACCACCCAAGAATGGAATCGTCGAGCGAAAACACTTGACAACCTCCTAGAAGCAGTTTTTCTTGCCACCAGACCTTTCTCCATCAATTAGGAATCTGATGCCGTCACTAAACACATTCCTTAAATTGTAGCCTTTTGTTGAGTGTTTTTTTTTGGTGTCTAATCCGCATATATATCACCATTGCACTTGATTTTCTTGTCTGTATATCTCTAAAATATCAACATATACACGTGTGATTTAGTTTACAAAGATTTTTCAATGCCGAGAACCTCGATCAGAGAGTAAAAAAGGCGTAAGGTTCACAATGGTGTAAAATTAAAATGGGATATACCTGGCTAGGATTCGAGTTACAGGAACATGGGCCAAACCAACCACCCAAGAATGGAATCGTCGAGCGAAAACACTTGACAACCTCCTAGAAGCAGCTTTTCTTGCCACCGGACCTATCTCCATCAATTAGGAATCTCATGCTGTCACTAAACACATTACTTAAATTGTAGCCATTTGTTGAGTGTTTTTTTTTTTGTGTCTAGTCCACTTATATCACAATTTCCCTTGATTTTCTTGACTGTATATCTCTTAAATGTCAACATATACACGTGTGATTTAGTTTACGAAGATTTCTCAATGCCGAGAACCTCGATCAGAGAGTAAAAAAGGCGTAAGGTTCACAATGGTATAAAATTAAAATGGGATATACCGGGCTAGGATTCGAGTTACAGGAACAAGGGCTAAACCAACCACCCTAGAATGGAATCGTCGAGAGAAAACACTTGACAACCTCCTAGAAGCAGCTTTTCTTGCCAACAGACCTTTCTCCATCAATTAGGAATCTGATGCCGTCACTAAACACATTCCTTAAATTGTAGCCATTTGTTGAGCATTTTTTTTGGTGTCTAATCCACATATATTTCACCATTGCCCTTGATTTTCTTGACTGTAGATCTATTAAATATCAACATATACACGTGTGATTTAATTTACGAAGATTTTTCAATGCCGAGAACCTCGATCAGAGAGTAAAAAAGGCGTAAGGTTCACAATGGTGTAAAATTAAAATGGGATATACCGGGCTAGGATTCAGGTTACAGGAACAAGGGCCAAACCAACCACCCAAGAATGGAATTGTCGAGGGAAAACACTTGACAACCTCCTAGAAGTAGCTTTTCTTACCACCAGACCTTTCTCCATCAATTAGGAATCTGATTCCGTCACTAAGCACATTCCTTAAATTGTAGCCATTTGTTGAGTGTTTTTTTTGTGTCTAATCCGCATATATATCACCATTTCCCTTGATTTTCTTGACTGTATATCTCTTAAATATCAACATATACACGTGTGATTTAATTTACAAAGATTTTTCAATGCCGAGAACCTCGATCAGAGAGTAAAAAAGGCGTAAGGTTCACAATGGTGTAAAATTAAAATGGGATATACCGGGCTAGGATTCGAGTTAAAGGAACAAGGGCCAAACCAACCACCCAAGAATGGAATCGTTGACAAAAACACTTGACAACCTCCTAGAAGCAGCTTTTCTTACCACCAGACATTTCTCCATCAATTAGAAATCTGATGCCGTCACTAAACACATTCCTTAAATTGTAGCCATTTGTTTAGTGTTTTTTTTTTGTGTCTAATCCGCATATATATGACTATTGCCCTTGAATTTCTTGACTGTATAAATCTTAAATATCAACATATACACGTGTGATTTAGTTTACGAAGATTTTTCAATGCCGAGAACCTCGATCAGAGAGTAAAAAAGGCGTAATGTTCACAATGGTGTAAAATTAAAATGGGATATACCGGGCTAGGATTCGAGTTACAGGAACAAGGGCCAAACCAACCACCCAAGAATGGAATCGTCGAGCGAAAACACTTGACAACCTCCTAGAAGCAGTTTTTCTTGCCACCAGACCTTTCTCCATCAATTAGGAATCTGATGCCGTCACTAAACACATTCCTTAAATTGTAGCCTTTTGTTGAGTGTTTTTTTTTGGTGTCTAATCCGCATATATATCACCATTGCACTTGATTTTCTTGTCTGTATATCTCTAAAATATCAACATATACACGTGTGATTTAGTTTACAAAGATTTTTCAATGCCGAGAACCTCGATCAGAGAGTAAAAAAGGCGTAAGGTTCACAATGGTGTAAAATTAAAATGGGATATACCTGGCTAGGATTTGAGTTACAGGAACATGGGCCAAACCAACCACCCAAGAATGGAATCGTCGAGCGAAAACACTTGACAACCTCCTAGAAGCAGCTTTTCTTGCCACCGGACCTTTCTCCATCAATTAGGAATCTGATGCTGTCACTAAACACATTCCTTAAATTGTAGCCATTTGTTGAGTGTTTTTTTTTGTGTCTAGTCCGCTTATATCACAATTGCCCTTGATTTTCTTGACTGTATATCTCTTAAATGTCAACATATACACGTGTGATTTAGTTTACGAAGATTTCTCAATGCCGAGAACCTCGATCAGAGAGTAAAAAAGGCGTAAGGTTCACAATGGTATAAAATTAAAATGGGATATACCGGGCTAGGATTCGAGTTACAGGAACAAGGGCTAAACCAACCACCCAAGAATGGAATCGTCGAGAGAAAACACTTGACAACCTCCTAGAAGCAGCTTTTCTTGCCAACAGACCTTTCTCCATCAATTAGGAATCTGATGCCGTCACTAAACACATTCCTTAAATTGTAGCCATTTGTTGAGCGTTTTTTTTGGTGTCTAATCCGCATATATTTCACCATTGCCCTTGATTTTCTTGACTGTAGATCTATTAAATATCAACATATACACGTGTGATTTAATTTACGAAGATTTTTCAATGCCGAGAACCTCGATCAGAGAGTAAAAAAGGCGTAAGGTTCACAATGGTGTAAAATTAAAATGGGATATACCGGGCAAGGATTCAGGTTACAGGAACAAGGGCCAAACCAACCACCCAAGAATGGAATTGTCGAGGGAAAACACTTGACAACCTCCTAGAAGTAGCTTTTCTTACCACCAGACCTTTCTCCATCAATTAGGAATCTGATTCCGTCACTAAGCACATTCCTTAAATTGTAGCCATTTGTTGAGTGTTTTTTTTGTGTCTAATCCGTATATATATCACCATTTCCCTTGATTTTCTTGACTGCATATCTCTTAAATATCAACATATACACGTGTGATTTAATTTACAAAGATTTTTCAATGCCGAGAACCTCGATCAGAGAGTAAAAAAGGCGTAAGGTTCACAATGGTGTAAAATTAAAATGGGATATACCGGGCTAGGATTCGAGTTAAAGGAACAAGGGCCAAACCAACCACCCAAGAATGGAATCGTTGACAAAAACACTTGACAACCTCCTAGAAGCAGCTTTTCTTACCACCAGACATTTCTCCATCAATTAGAAATCTGATGCCGTCACTAAACACATTCCTTAAATTGTAGCCATTTGTTGAGTGTTTTTTTTGTGTCTAATCCGCATATATATGACCATTGCCCTTGAATTTCTTGACTGTATATATCTTAAATATCAACATATACACGTGTGATTTAGTTTACAAAGATTTTTCAATGCCGAGAACCTCGATCAGAGAGTAAAAAAGGCGTAATGTTCACAATGGTGTAAAATTAAAATGGGATATACCGGGCTAGGATTCGAGTTACAGGAACAAGGGCCAAACCAACCACCCAAGAATGGAATCGTCGAGCGAAAACACTTGACAACCTCCTAGAAGCAGTTTTTCTTGCCACCAGACCTTTCTCCATCAATTAGGAATCTGATGCCGTCAGTAAACACATTCCATAAATTGTAGCCTTTTGTTGAGTGTTTTTTTTGGTGTCTAATCCGCATATATATCACCATTGCACTTGATTTTCTTGTCTGTATATCTCTAAAATATCAACATATACACGTGTGATTTAGTTTACAAAGATTTTTCAATGCCGAGAACCTCGATCAGAGAGTAAAAAAGGCGTAAGGTTCACAATGGTGTAAAATTAAAATGGGATATACCTGGCTAGGATTCGAGTTACAGGAACATGGGCCAAACCAACCACCCAAGAATGGAATCGTCGAGCGAAAACACTTGACAACCTCCTAGAAGCAGCTTTTCTTACCACCAGACCGGTCTCCATCAATTAGGAATCTGATGCAGTCACTAAACAGATTCCTTAAATTGTAGCCATTTGTTGAGTGTTTTTTTTTGGTGTCTAATCCGCATATATATCACCATTGCCCTTGATTTTCTTAACTGTATATCTCTTAAATGTCAACATATACACGTGTGATTTAGTTTACGAAGTTTTTTCAATGCCGAGAACCTCGATCAGAGAGTAAAAAAGGCGTAAGGTTCACAATGGTGTAAGATTAAAATGGGATATACCGGGCTAGGATTCGAGTTACAAGAACAAGGGCCAAACCAACCACCCAAGAATGGAATCGTGGAGCGAAAATACTTGACAACCTCCTAGAAGCAGCTTTTCTTGCCACCAGACCTTTCTCCAACAATTAGGAATCTGATGCCGTCACTAAACACATTCCTTAAATTGTAGCCATTTGTTGAGTGTTTTTTTGGTGTCTAATCCGCATATATATATCACCATTGCCCTTGATTTTCTTGATTGTGTATCTCTTAAATGTCAACATATACACGTGTGATTTAGTTTACGAAGATTTTTCAATGCCGAGAACCTCGATCAGAGAGTAAAAAAGGCATAAGGTTCACAATGGTGTAAGATTAAAATGGGATATACCGGGCTAGGATTCGAGTTACAAGAACAAGGGCCAAACCAACCACCCAAGAATGGAATCGTCGAGCGAAAACACTTGACAACCTCCTAGAAGCAGCTTTTCTTGCCACTAGACCTTTCTCCAACAATTAGGAATCTGATGCCGTCACTAAACACATTCCTTAAATTGTAGCCATTTGTTGAGTGTTTTTTTTGGTGTCTAATCCGCATATATATATCACCATTGCCCTTGATTTTCTTGACTGTATATCTTTTAAATGTCAACATATACACGTGTGATTTAGTTTACAAAGATTTTTCAAGGCCGAGAACCTCGATCAGAGAGTAAAAAAGGCGTAATTGTCACAATGGTGTAAGATTAAAATGGGATATACCGGGCTAGGATTCGAGTTACAGGAACAAGGGCCAAACCAACCACCCAAGAATGGAATCGTCGAGCGAAAACACTTGACAACCTCCTAGAAGCAGCTTTTAATGCCACCAGACCTTTCTCCATCAATTAGGAATCTGATGCCGTCAGTAAACACATTCCTTAAATTGTAGCCATTCGTTGAGGGTTTTTTTTTTGTGTCTAATCCGCATATATATCACCATTGCCCTTGATTTTCTTGACTGTATATCTCTTAAATATCAACATATACACGTGTGATTTAGTTTACGAAGATTTTTCAATGCCGAGAACCTCGATCAGAGAGTAAAAAAGGCGTAAGGTCAACAATGGTGTAAAATTAAAATGGGATATACCGGGCGAGGATTCGAGTTACAGGAACAAGGGCCAAACCAAGAATGGAATCGTCGAGCGAAAACACTTGACAACCTCCTAGAAGCAGCTTTTCTTGCCAACAGGCCTTTCTTCATCAATTAGGAATCTAATGCCGTCACTAAACACATTCCTTAAATTGTAGCCATTTGTTGAGCGTTTTTTTTGTGTCTAATCCGCATATATATCACCATTGCCCTTGATTTTCTTGACTGTATATCTCTTAAATATCAATATATACACGTGTGATTTAGTTTACGAAGATTTTTCAATGCCGAGAACCTCGATCAGAGAGTAAAAAAGGCGTAAGGTCAACAATGGTGTAGAATTAAAATGGGATATACCGGGCGAGGATTCGAGTTACAGGAACAAGGGCCAAACCAAGAATGGAATCGTCGTGCGAAAACACTTGACAACCTCCTAGAAGCAGCTTTTCTTGCCAACAGACCTTTCTTCATCAATTAGGAATCTGATGCCGTCACTAAACACATTCCTTAAATTGTAGCCATTTGTTGAGCGTTTTTTTTTGGTGTCTAATCCGCATATATATCTCCATTGCCCTTGATTTTCTTGACTGTATATCTATTAAATATCAACATATACACGTATGATTTAGTTTACGAATATTTTTCAATGCCGAGAACCTCGATCAGAGAGTAAAACTGGCGTAAGGTTCACAATGGAGTAAAATTAAAATGTGATATACCGGGATAGGATTCGGGTTACAAGAACAAGGGCCAAACCAACAACCCAAGAATGGAATCGTCGAGGGAAAACACTTGACAACCTCCTAGACGGAGCTTTTCTTACCACCAGACCATTCTCCTTCAATTAGGAATCTGATTCCGTCACTAAACATTCCTTAAATTGTAGCCACTTATTGAGTGTTTTTTTTTGGTGTCTAATCTGCATATATATCACCATTGCCCTTGATTTTCTTGACTGTATATCTCTTAAATATCAACATATACACGTGTGATTTAGTTTACGAAGATTTTTCAATGCCGAGAACCTCGATCATAGAGTAAAAAAGGCGTAAGGTTCACAATGGTGTAAAATTAAAATGGGATATACCAGGCAAGGATTCGAGTTACAGGAACAAGGGCTAAACCAACCACCCAAGAATGGAATCGTCGAGTGAAAACACTTGACAACCTCCTAGAAGCAGCTTTTCTTGCCAACAGACCTTTCTCCATCAATTAGGAATCTGATGCCGTCACTAAACACATTCCTTAAATTGTAGCCATTTGTTGAGCGTTTTTTTTGCTGTCTAATCCGCATATATATCTCCATTGCCCTTGATTTTCTTGACTGTATATCTATTAAATATCAACATATACACGTATGATTTAGTTTACGAAGATTTTTCAATGCCGAGAACCTCGATCAGAGAGTAAAACTGGCGTAAGGTTCAAAATGGTGTAAAATTAAAATGGGATATACCGGGCTAGGATTCGGGTTACAAGAACAAGGCCAAACCAACAACCCAAGAATGGAATCGTCGAGGGAAAACACTTGACAACCTCCTAGAAGGAGCTTTTCTTACCACCAGACCATTCTCCATCAATTAGGAATCTGATTCGGTCACTAAACATTCCTTAAATTGTAGCCACTTATTGAGTGTTTTTTTGGTGTCTAATCTGCATATATATCACCATTGCCCATGATTTTCTTGACTGTATATCTCTTAAATATCAACATATACACGTGTGATTTAGTTTACCAAGATTTTTCAATGCCGAGAACCTCGATCAGAGAGTAAAAAAGGCGTAAGGTTCACAATGGTGTAAAATTAAAATGGGATATACCGGGCTGGGATTCGAGTTAAAGGAACAAGGGCCAAACCAAACACCCAAGAATGAAATCGTCGAAGAAAACACTTGACAACCTCCTAGAAGCAGCTTTTCTTGCCACCAGACCTTTCTCCATCAATTAGAAATCTGATGCCGTCACTAAACACATTCCTAAATTGTAGCCATTTGTTGAGTGTTTTTTTTTGTGTCTAATCCGCATATATATCACCATTGCCCTTGATTTTCTTTACTGTATATCTCTTAAATATCAACATATACACGTGTGATTTAGTTTACAAAGATTTTGCAATGCCGAGAACCTCAATCAGAGAGTAAAAAAGGCGTAATGTTCACAATGGTGTAAAATTAAAATGGGATATACCGGGCTAGGATTCGAGTTACAGGAAAAAGGGCCAAACCAACCACCCAAGAATGGAATCGTCGAGCGAAAACACTTGACAACCTCCTAGACGCAGCTTTTCTTGCCACCAGACCTTTCTCCATCAATTAGGAATCTGATGCCGTCACTAAACACATTCCTTAAATTGTAGCCTTTTGTTGAGTGTTTTTTTTGGTGTCTAATCCGCATATATATCACCATTGCCCTTGATTTTCTTGGCTGTATATCTCTAAAATATCAACATATACACGTGTGATTTAGTTTACGAAAATTTTTCAATGCCGAGAACCTCGATCAGGGAGTAAAAAAGGCGTAAGGTTCACAATGGTGTAAAATTAAAATGGGATATACCGGGCTAGGATTCGAGTTACAGGAACAAGGGCCAAACCAACCACCCAAGAATGGAATCGTCGAGCGAAAACATTTGACAACCTCCTAGAAGCAGCATTTCTTACCACCAGACTTTTCTCCATCAATTAGGAATCTGATTCCGTCACTAAACACATTCCTTAAATTGTAGCCATTTGTTGAGTTTTTTTTTTTTGGTGTCTAATCCGCATATATATCACCATTACCCTTGATTTTCTTGACTGTATATCTCTTAAATATCAACATATACACGTGTGATTTAGTTTACGAAGATTTTTCAATGCCGAGAACCTCGATCAGAGAGTAAAAAAGGCGTAATGTTCACAATGGTGTAAAATTAAAATGGCATATACCGGGCGAGGATTCGAGTTACCGGAACAAGGGCCAAACCAACCACCCAAGAATGTAATCGTCGAGCGAAAACACTTGACAACCTCCTAGAAGCAACTTTTCTTGCCACCAGACCTTTCTCCAACAATTAGGAATCTGATGCCGTCACTAAACACATTCCTTAAATTGTAGCCATTTGTTGAGTGTTTTTTTGGTGTCTAATCCGCATATATATCACCATTGCCCATGATTTTCTTGACTGTATATTTCTTAAATGTCAACATATACACGTGTGATTTAGTTTACGAAGATTTTTCAATGCCGAGAACCTCGATCAGAGAGTAAAAAAGGCGTAAGGTTCACAATGGTGTAAGATTAAAATGGGATAAACCGGGCTAGGATTCGAGTTACAGGGGCCAAACCAACTACCCAAGAAAGGAATCGTCGAGCGAAAACACTTGACAACCTCCTAGAAGCAGCTTTTCTTGCCACCAGACCTTTCTCCAACAATTAGGAATCTGATGTCGTCACTAAACACATTCCTTAAATTGTAGCCATTTGTTGAGTGTTTTTTCTGGTGTCTAATCCGCATATATATCACCATTGCCCTTGATTTTCTTGATTGTATATCTCTTAAATGTCAACATATACACGTGTGATTTAGTTTACGAAGATTTTTCAATGCCGAGAACCTCGATCAGAGAGTAAAAAAGGCGTAAAGTTCACAATGGTGTAAAATTAAAATGGTATATACCGGGCTAGGATTCGAGTTACAGGAACAAGGGCCAAACCAACCACCCAAGAATGGAATCGTCGAGCGAAAACACTTGACAACCTCCTAGAAGCAGCTTTTCTTGCCACCAGACCTTTCTCCATCAATTAGGAATCAGATGCCGTCACTAAACACATTCATAAAATTGTAGCCATTTGTTGAGTGTTTTTTTTTGTGGCTAATCCGCATATATATCACCATTGCCCTTGATTTTCTTGAGTGTATATCTCTTAAATATCAACATATACACGTGTGATTTAGTTTATGAAGATTTTTCAATGCCGAGAACCTCGATCAGAGAGTAAAAAAGGCGTAAGGTTCACAATGGTGTATAATTAAAATGGGATATACCGGGCTAGGATTCGAGTTACAGGAACAAGGGCCAAACCAACCACCCAAGAATGGAATCATCGAGCGAAAACACTTGACAACCTCCTAGAAGCTGCTTTTCTTGCCACCAGACCTTTCTCCATCAATTAGGAATCAGATGCCGTCACTAAACACATTCCTTAAATTGTAGCCATTTGTTGAGTGTTTTTTTTTTTGTGTCTAATCCGCATATATATCACCATTGCCCTTGATTTTCTTGACTGTATATCTCTTAAATGTCAACATATACACGTGTGATTTAGTTTACGAAGATTTTTCAATGCCGAGAACCTCGATCAGAGAGTAAAAAAGGCGTAAGGTTCACAATGGTGTAAGATTAAAATGGGATATACCGGGCGAGGATTCGAGTTACAGGAACAAGGGCCAAACCAACCACCCAAGAATGGAATCGTCGAGCGAAAACACTTGACAACCTCCTAGAAGCAGCTTTTCTTGCCACCAGATCTTTCTCCAGCAATTAGGAATCTGATGCCGTCACTAAACACATTCATTAAATTGTAGCCATTTGTTGTGTGTTTTTTTTTGGTGTCTAATCCGCATATATATCACCATTCCCCTTGATTTTCTTGACTGTATATCTCTTAAATGTCAACATATACACGTGTGATTTAGTTTACGAAGATTTTTCAATGCCGAGAACCTCGATCAGAGAATAAAAAAGGCGTAAGGTTCACAATGGTGTAAGATTAAAATGGGATATACCGGGCTAGGATTCGAGTTACAGGAACAAGGGCCAAACCAACCACCCAAGAATGGAATCGTTGAGCGAAAACACTTGACAACCTCCTAGAAGCAGCTTTTCTTTCCACCAGACCTTTCTCCAACAATTAGGAATCTGATGCCGTCACTAAACACATTACTTAAATTGTAGCCATTTGTTGAGTGTTTTTTTTGGTGTCTAATCCGCATATATATCACCATTGCCCTTGATTTTCTTGACTGTATATCTCTTAAATGTCAACATATACACGTGTGATTTAGTTTACGAAGATTTTTCAATGCCGAGAACCTCGATCAGAGAGTAAAAAAGGCGTAAGGTTCACAATGGTGTAAAATTAAAATGGGATATACCGGCTAGGATTTGAGTTACAGGAACAAGGGACAAACCAACCACCCAAGAATGGAATCGTCGAGCGAAAACACTTGAAAACCTCCTCGAAGCAGCTTTTCTTGCCACCAGACCTTTCTCCATCAATTAGGAATCTGATGGCGTCACTAAACACATTCCTAAAATTGTAGCCATTTGTTGAGTGTTTTTTTTTGTGTCTAATCCGCATATATATCACCATTGCCCTTGATTTTCTTGACTGTATATCTCTTAAATATCAACATATACACGTGTGATTTAGTTTATGAAGATTTTTCAATGCCGAGAACCTCGATCAGAGAGTAAAAAAGGCGTAAGGTTCACAATGGTGTAAAATTAAAATGGGATATACCGGGCTTGGATTCGAGTTACAGGAACAAGGGCCAAACCAACCACCCAAGAATGGAATCGCCGAGCGAAAACACTTGACAACCTCCTAGAAGCAGCTTTTCTTGCCACCAGACCTTTCTCCATCAATTAGGAATCAGATGCCGTCAGTAACACATTCCTTAAATTGTAGCCATTTGTTGAGTGTTTTTTTTGGTGTCTAATCCGCATATATATCACCATTGCCCTTGATTTTCTTGACTGTATATCTCTTAAATCTCAACATATACACGTGTAATTTAGTTTACGAAGATTTTTCAACGCCGAGAACCTCGATCAGAGAGTAAAAAAGGCGTAAGGTTCACAATGGTGTAAGATTAAAATGGGATATACCGGGCTAGGATTCGAGTTACAGGAACAAGGGCCAAACCAACCACCCAAGAATGGAATCGTCGAGCGAAAACACTTGACAACCTCCTAGAAGCAGCTTTTCTTTCCACCAGACCTTTCTCCAACAATTAGGAATCTGATGCCGTCACTAAACACATTCCTTAAATTGTAGCCATTTGTTGAGTGTTTTTTTTGGTGTCTAATCCGCATATATATCACCATTGCCCTTGATTTTCTTGACTGTATATCTCTTAAATGTCAACATATACACGTGTGATTTAGTTTACGAAGATTTTTCAATGCCGAGAACCTCGATCAGAGAGTAAAAAAGGCGCAAGGTTCACAATGGTGTAAAATTAAAATGGGATATACCGGCTAGGATTTGAGTTACAGGAACAAGGGACAAACCAACCACCCAAGAATGGAATCGTCGAGCGAAAACACTTGATAACCTCCTAGAAGCAGCTTTTCTTGCCACCAGACCTTTCTCCATCAATTAGGAATCTGATGGCGTCACTAAACACATTCCTAAAATTGTAGCCATTTGTTGAGTGTTTTTTTTTTGTGTCTAATCCGCCTATATATCACCATTGCCCTTGATTTTCTTGACTGTATATCTCTTAAATATCAACATATACACGTGTGATTTAGTTTATGAAGATTTTTCAATACCGAGAACCTCGATCAGAGAGTAAAAAAGGCGTAAGGTTCACAATGGTGTAAAATTAAAATGGGATATACCGGGCTTGGATTCGAGTTACAGGAACAAGGGCGAAACCAACCACCCAAGAATGGAATCGCCGAGCGAAAACACTTGACAACCTCCTAGAAGCAGCTTTTCTTGCCACCAGACCTTTCTCCATCAATTAGGAATCAGATGCCGTCACTAAACACATTCCTTAAATTGTAGCCATTTGTTGAGTGTTTTTTTTTTTGGTGTCTAATCCGCATATATATCACCATTGCCCTTGATTTTCTTGACTGTATATCTCTTAAATGTCAACATATACACGTGTGATTTAGTTTACGAAGATTTTTCAATGCCGAGAACCTCGATCAGAGAGTAAAAAAGGCGTAAGGTTCACAATGGTGTAAGATTAAAATGGGATATACCGGGCTAGGATTCGAGTTACAGGAACAAGGGCCAAACCAACCACCCAAGAATGGAATCGTCGAGCGAAAACATTTGACAACCTCCTAGAAGCAGCTTTTCTTGCCACCAGACCTTTCTCCAACAATTAGGAATCTGATGCCGTCACTAAACACATTCCTTAAATTGTAGCCATTTGTTGAGTGTTTTTTTTGGTGTCTAATCCGCATATATATCACCATTGCCCTTGATTTTCTTGACTGTATATCTCTTAAATGTCAACATATACACGTGTGATTTAGTTTACGAAGATTTTTCAATGCCGAGAACCTCGATCAGAGAGTAAAAAAGGCGTAAGGTTCACAATGGTGTAAGATTAAAATGGGATATACCGGCTAGGATTCGAGTTACAGGAACAAGGGACAAACCAACCACCCAAGAATGGAATCGTCGAGCGAAAACACTTGACAACCTCCTAGAAGCAGCTTTTCTTGCCACCAGACCTTTCTCCATCAATTAGGAATCTGATGGCGTCACTAAACACATTCCTAAAATTGTAGCCATTTGTTGAGTGTTTTTTTTGGTGTCTAATCTGCATATATATCACCATTGCCCTTGATTTTCTTGACTGTATATCTCTTAAATGTCAACATATACACGTGTGATTTAGTTTATGAAGATTTTTCAAGGCCGAGAACCTCGATCAGAGAGTTAAAAAGGCGTAAGGTTCACAATGGTGTAAAATTAAAATGGGATATACCGGGCTTGGATTCGAGTTACAGGAACAAGGGCCAAACCAACCACCCAAGAATGGAATCGCCAAGCGAAAACACTTGACAACCTCCTAGAAGCAGCTTTTCTTGCCACCAGACCTTTCTCCATCAATTAGGAATCAGATGCCGTCACTAAACACATTCCTTAAATTGTAGCCATTTGTTGAGTGTTTTTTTTGGTGTCTAATCCGCATATATATCACCATTGCCCTTGATTTTCTTAACAGTATATCTCTTAAATGTCAACATATACACGTGTGATTTAGTTTACGAAGATTTTTCAATGCCGAGAACCTCGATCAGAGAGTAAAAAAGGCGTAAGGTTCACAATGGTGTAAGATTAAAATGGGATATACCGGGCTAGGATTCGAGTTACAGGAACAAGGGCCAAACCAACCACCCAAGAATGGAATCGTCGAGCGAAAACACTTGACAACCTCCTAGAAGCAGCTTTTCTTGCCACCAGACCTTTCTCCAACAATTAGGAATCTGATGCTGTCACTAAACACATTCCTTAAATTGTAGCCATTTGTTGAGTGTTTTTTTTGGTGTCTAATCCGCATATATATCACCATTGCCCTTGATTTTCTTGACTGTATATCTCTTAAATGTCAACATATACACGTGTGATTTAGTTTACGAAGATTTTTCAATGCCGAGAACCTCGATCAGAGAGTAAAAAAGGCCTAAGGTTCACAATGGTGTAAAATTAAAATGGGATATACCGGGCTTGGATTCGAGTTACAGGAACAAGGGCCAAACCAACCACCCAAGAATGGAATCGCAGAGCGAAAACACTTGACAACCTCCTAGAAGCAGCTTTTCTTGCCACCAGACCTTTCTCCATCAATTAGGAATCAGATGCCGTCACTAAACACATTCCTTAAATTGTAGCCATTTGTTGAGTGTTTTTTTTGGTGTCTAATCCGCATATATATCACCATTGCCCTTGATTTTCTTGACTGTATATCTCTTAAATGTCAACATATACACATGTGATTTAGTTTACGAAGATTTTTCAATGCCGAGAACCTCGATCAGAGAGTAAAAAAGGCGTAAGGTTCACAATGGTGTAAGATTAAAATGGGATATATCGGGCTAGGATTCGAGTTACAGGAACAAGGGCCAAACCAACCACCCAAGAATGGAATCGTCGAGCGAAAACACTTGACAACCTCCTAGAATCAGCTTTTCTTGCCACCAGACCTTTCTCCAACAATTAGGAATCTGATGCCGTCACTAAACACATTCCTTAAATTGTAGCCATTTGTTGAGTGTTTTTTTTTGGTGTCTAATCCGCATATATATCACCATTGCCCTTGATTTTCTTGACTGTATATCTCTTAAATGTCAACATATACTCGTGTGATTTAGTTTACGAAGATTTTTCAATGCCGAGAACCTCGATCAGAGAGTAAAAAAGGCGTAAGGTTCACAATGGTGTAAAATTAAAATGGGATATACCGGGCTAGGATTTGAGTTACAGGAACAAGGGCCAAACCAACCACCCAAGAATGGAATCGTCGAGCGAAAACACTTGACAACCTCCTAGAAGCAGCTTTTCTTGCCACCAGACCTTTCTCCATCAATTAGGAATCTGATGCCGTCACTAAACACATTCCTTAAATTGTAGCCATTTGTTGAGTGTTTTTTTTGGTGTCTAATCCGCATATATATCACCACTGCCCTTGATTTTCTTGACTGTATATCTCTTAAATATCAACATATACATGTGTGATTTAGTTTACGAAGATTTTTCAATGCCGAGAACCATGATCAGAGAGTAAAAAAGGCGTAAGGTCCACAATGATGTAAAATTAAAATGGGATATACCGGGCTAGGATTTGAGTTACAGAAACAAGGGCCAAACCAACCACCCAAGAATGGAATCGTCGAGGGAAAACACTTGACAACCTCCTAGAAGCAGCTTTTCTTGCCACCAGACCTTTCTCCATCAATTAGGAATAAGATGCCGTCACTAAACACATTCCTTAAATTGTTGCCATTTGTTAAGTGTTTTTTTTGGTGTCTAATCCGCATATATATCACCATTGCCCTTGATTTTCTTGACTGTATATCTCTTAAATGTCAACATATACACGTGTGATTTAGTTTACAAAGATTTTTCAATGCCGAGAACCTCGATTAGAGAGTAAAAAAGGCGTAAGGTTCACAATGGTGTAAAATTAAAATGCGATATACCGGGCTAGGATTTGAGTTACAGGAACAAGGGCCAAACCAACCACCCAAGAATGGAATCGTCGAGCAAAAACACTTGACAACCTCCTAGAAGCAGCTTTTCTTGCCACCAGACCTTTCTCCATCAATTAGGAATCTAATGCCGTCACTAAACACATTCCTTAAATTGTAGCCATTTGTTGAGTGTTTTTTTTGGTGTCTAATCCGCATATATATCACCATTGCCCTTGATTTTCTTGACTGTATATCTCTTGAATATCAACATATACACGTGTGATTTAGTTTACGAAGATTTTTCAATGCCGAGAACCTCGATCAGAGAGTAAAAAAGGCGTAAGGTTCACAATGGTGTAAAATTAAAATGGGATATACCGGGCTAGGATTTGAGTTACAGGAACAAGGGCCAAACCAAGCACCCAAGAATGGAATCGTCGAGCGAGAACACTTGATAACCTCCTAGAAGCAGCTTTTCTTGCCACCAAACCTTTCTCCATCAATTAGGAATCTGATGCCGTCACTAAACACATTCCTTAAATTGTAGCCATTTGTTTAGTGTTTTTTTTTGGTGTCTAATCCGCATATATATCACCATTGCCCATGATTTTCTTGACTGTATATCTCTTAAATATCAACATATACACGTGTGATTTAGTTTACGAAGATTTTTCAATGCCGAGAACCTCGATCGGAGAGTAAAAAAGGCGTAAGGTTCACAATGGTGTAAAATTAAAATGGGATATACCGGGCTAGGATTCGAGTGACAGGAACAAGGGCCAAACCAACCACCCAAGAATGGAATCGTCGAGTGAAAACACTTGACAACCTCCTAGAAGCAGCTTTTCTTGCCACCAGACCTTTCTCCATCAATTAGGAATCAGATGCCGTCACTAAACACATTCATTAAATTGTAGCCATTTGTTGAGTGTTTTTTTTGGTGTCTAATCCGCATATATATCACCATTGCCCTTGATTTTCTTGACTGTATATCTCTTAAATATCAACATATACACGTGTGATTTAGTTTACGAAGATTTTTCAATGCCGAGAACCTCGATCAGAGAGTAAAAAAGGCGTAAGGTTCACAATGGTGTAAAATTAAAATGGGATATCCCGGGCGAGGATTTGAGTTACAGGAACAAGGGCCAAACCAACTACCCAAGAATGGAATCGTCGAGCGAAAACACTTGACAACCTCCTAGAAGCAGCTTTTCTTGCCACCAAACCTTTCTCGATCAAGTAGGAATCTGATGCCGTCACTAAACACATTCCTTAAACTGTAGCCATTTGTTGAGTGTTTTTTTTTGTGTCTAATCCGCATATATATCACCATTGCCCTTGATTTTCTTGACTGTATATCTCTTAAATATCAACATACACACGTGTGATTTAGTTTACGAAGATTTTTCAATGCCGAGAACCTCGATTAGAGAGTAAAAAAGGCGTAAGGTTCACAATGGTGTAAAATTAAAATTGGATATACCGGGCTAGGATTCGAGTTACAGGAACAAGGGCTTAACCAACCACCCAAGAATGGAATCGTCGAGTGAAAACACTTGACAACCTGCTAGAAGCAGCTTTTCTTGCCAACAGACCTTTCTCCATCAATTAGGAATCTGATGCCGTCACTAAACACATTCCTTAAATTGTAGCCATTTGTTGAGCTTTTTTTTGGTGTCTAATCTGCATATATATCACCATTGCCCATGATTTTCTTGACTGTATATCTATTAAATATCAAGATATACACGTGTGATTTAGTTTACGAAGATTTTTCAATGCCGAGAACCTCGATCAGAGAGTAAAACAGGCGTAAGGTTCACAATGGTGTAAAATTAAAATGGGATATACCGGGCTAGGATTCGGGTTACAGGAACAAGGGCCAAACCAACCACCCAACAATGGAATCATCGAGGGAAAACACTTGACAACCTCCTAGAAGTAGCTTTTCTTACCACCAGACCTTTCTCCATCAATTAGGAATCTGATTCCGTCACTAAACACATTCCTTAAATTGTAGCCCTTTGTTGAGTGTTTTTTTTTGTGTTTAATCCGCATATATATCACCATTGCCCTTGATTTTCTTGACTGTATATCTCTTAAATATCAACATATACACGTGTGATTTAGTTTACCAAGATTTTTCAATGCCGAGAACCTCGATCAGAGAGTAAAAAAGGCGTAAGGTTCACAATGGTGTAAAATTAAAATGGGATATACCGGGCTAGGATTCGAGTTAAAGGAACAAGGGCCAAACCAACCACCCAAGAATGGAATCGTCGACGAAAACACTTGACAACCTCCTAGAAGCAGCTTTTCATACCACCAGACCTTTCTCCATCAATTAGAAATCTGATGCCGTAACTAAACACATTCCTTAAATTGTAGCCATTTGTTGAGTTTTTTTTTTGGTGTCTAATCCGCATATATATCACCATTGCCCTTGATTTTCTTGACTGTATATCTCTTAAATGTCAACATATACACGTGTGATTTAGTTTATGAAGATTTTTCAATGCCGAGAACCTCGAGCAGAGAGTAAAAAAGGCGTAATGTTCACAATGGTGTAAAATTAAAATGGGATATACCGGGCTAGGATTCGAGTTACAGGAACAAGGGCCAAACCTACCACCCAAAAATGGAATCGTCGAGCAAAAACACTTGACAACCTCCTAGAAGCAGCTTTTCTTGCTACCAGACCTTTCTCCATCAATTAGGAATCTGATGCCGTCGCTAAACACATTCCTTAAATTGTAGCCTTTTGTTGAGTTGTTTTTTTTGGTGTCTAATCCGCATATATATCACCATTGCCCTTTATTTTCTTGACTGTATATCTCTAAAATATCATCATATATACACGTGTGATTTAGTTTACGAAGATTTTTCAATGCCGATAACCTCGATCAGAGAGTAAAACAGGCGTAAGGTTCACAATGGTGTAAAATTAAAATGGGATATACCGGGCTAGGATTCGAGTTAAAGGAACAAGGGCCAAACCAAACACCCAAGAATGGAATCGTCGACGAAAACACTTGACAACCTCCTAGAAGCAGCTTCTCATACCACCAGACCTTTCTCCATCAATTAGGAATCTGATGCCGTAACTAAACACATTCCTTAAATTGTAGCCATTTGTTGAGTTTTTTTTTTGGTGTCTAATCCGCATATATATCACCATTGCCCTTGATTTTCTTGACTGTATATCTCTTAAATGTCAACATATACACGTGTGATTCAGTTTATGAAGATTTTTCAATGCCGAGAACCTCAATCAGAGAGTAAAAAAGGCGTAAGGTTCACAATGGTGTAAGACTAAAATGGGATATACCGGGCTAGGATTCGAGTTACAGGAACCAGGGCGAAACCAACCACCCAAGAATGGAATCGTCGAGCGAAAACACTTGACAACCACCTAGAAGCAGCTTTTCTTGACACCAGACCTTTCTCCATCAATTAGGAATCTGATGCCGTCACTAAACATATTCCTTAAATTGTAGCCATTTATTGAGTGTTTTTTTTTGGTGTCTAATCCGCATATATATCACCATTTCCCTTGATTTTCTTGACTGTATATCTCTTAAATATCAACATATACACGTGTGATTTAGTTAACAAAAATTTTTCAATGCCGAGAACCTCAATCAGAGAGTAAAAAAGGCGTAAGGTTCACAATGGTATAAAATTAAAATGGGATATACCGGGATATGATTCGAGTTACAGGAACAAGGGCCAAACCAACAACCCAAGAATGGAATCGTCTAGCGAAAACACATGATAACCTCCTAGAAGCAGCTTTTCTTGCCACCAGACCTTTCTCTATCAATTAGGAATCTGATGCCGTCACTAAACACATTCCTTAAATTATAGCCATTTGTTGAGTGTTTTTTTTGTGTCTAATCCGCATATATATCACCATTGCCATTGATTTTCTTGACTGTATATCTCTTAAATATCAACATATACACGTGTGATTTAGTTTACGAAGATTTTTTAATGCCAATAACCTCGATCAGAGAGTAAAAAAGGCGTAACGATCACAATGGTGTAAAATTAAAATGGGATATACCGGGCTAGGATTCGAGTTACTGGAACAAGGGCCAAACCAACCACCCAAGAATGGAATCGTCGAGTGAAAACACTTGACAACCGCCTAGAAGCAGCTTTTCTTGCCACCAGACATTTCTCCATCAATTAGGAATCTGATGCAGTCACTAAACACATTCCTTCAATTTCTCCATCAATTAGGAATCAGAGAGTAAAAAAGGCGTAACGATCACAATGGTGTAAAATTAAAATCGGATATAACGGGCTAGGATTCGAGTTACAGGAACAAGGGTGTTTTTTTTTTGTCTAATCCGCATATATATCACCATTGCCGTTGATTTTCTTGACTGTTTGTCTCCTTAATATCAACATATACACTTGTGATTTAGTTTACGAAGATTTTTCAATGCCAAGAACCTCGATCAGAGAGTAAAAAATGCGTAAGGATCACAATGGTGTAAGATTAAAATGGGATATAACGGGCTAGGATTCGATTTACAGGAACAAGGGCCAAACCAACCACCCAAGAATGGAATCGTTGAGCGAAAACACTTGACAACCTCCTAGAAGCAGCTTTTCTTACCACCAGACCTTTCTCCATCAATTAGGAATCTGATGCCGTCACTAAACACATTCCTTAAATTGTAGCCATTTGTTGAGTGTTTTTTTTGGTGTCTAATCCGCATATATATCACCATTGCCCTTGATTTTCTTGACTGTATATCTCTTAAATATCAACATACACACGTGTGATTTAGTTTACGAAGATTTTTCAATGCCGAGAACCTCAATCAGAGAGTAAAAAAGGCGTAAGGTTCACAATGGTATAAGATTAAAATGGGATATACCGGGCTAGGATTCGAAATACAGGAACAAGGGCCAAACCAACCACCCAAGAATGGAATCGTCGAGTGAAAACACTTGACAACCTCCTAGAAGCGGCTTTTCTTGCCACCAGACATTTCTCCATCAATTAGGAATCTGATGCCGTCACTAAACACATTCCTTAAATTGTTGCCCTTTGTTAAGTGTTTTTTTTTTTGTGTCTAATCCGCATATATATCACCATTGCCCTTGATTTTCTTGACTGTATATCACTTAAATATCAACATATACACGTGTGATTTAGTTTACGAAGATTTTTCAATGCCAAGAACCTCGATCAGAGAGTAAAAAAGGCGTAACGATCACAATGGTGTAAAATTAAAATGGGATATAACGGGCTAGGATTCGAGTTACAGGAAGAAGGGTGTTTTGTTTGTGTCTAATCCGCATATATATCACCATTGCCCTTGATTTTCTTGACTGTATATCTCTTAAATATCAACATATACACGTGATAGTTTACGAAGATTTTTAAATGCCGAGAACCTCGATCAGAGAGTAAAAAAGGCGTAAGGTTCACAATGGTGTAAAATTAAAATGGGATATACCGGGCTAGGATTCGAGTTACAGGAACAAGGGCCAAACCAACCACCCAAGAATGGAATCGTCGAGTGAAAACACTTGACAACCTCCTAGAAGCAGCTTTTCTTACCACCAGACCTTTCTCCATCAATTAGGAATCTGATTCCGTCACTAAACACATTCCTTAAATTTTTGCCCTTTGTTGAGTGTTTTTTTTTGTGTCTAATCCACATATATATCACCATTGCCCTTGATTTTCTTGACTGTATGTGTCTTTAATATCAACATATACACGTGTGATTCAGTTTACGAAGATTTTTCAATGCCAAGAACCTCGATCAGAGAGTAAAAAATGCGTAAGGATCACAATGGTGTAAGATTAAAATGGGATACAACGAACTAGGATTCGATTTACAGGAACAAGGGTGTTTTTTTTTTGTGTCTAATCCGCATATATATCACCATTGCCCTTGATTTTCTTGACTGTATATCTCTTAAATATCAACATATACACGTGATAGTATACGAAGATTTTTCAATGCCGAGACCCTCGATCAGAGAGTTAAAAAGGCGTAAAGTTCACAATGGTGTAAAATTAAAATTGGATATACCGGGCTAGGATTCGAGTTACAGGAACAAGGGCCAAACCAACCACCCAAGAATGGAATCGTTGAGCGAAAACACTTGACAACCTCCTAGAAGCAGCTTTTCTTACCACCAGACCTTTCTCCATCAATTAGGAATCTGATGCCGTCACTAAACACATTCCTTAAATTGTAGCCATTTGTTGAGTGTTTTTTTTTTGTGTTTAATCCGCATATATATCACCATTGCCATTGATTTTCTTGACTGTATATCTTTTAAATATCAACATATACACGTGTGATTTAGTTTACGAAGATTTTTCAATGCCGAGAACCTCGATCAGAGAGTAAAAAAGGCGTAAGGTTCACAATGGTGTATGATCAAAATGGGATATACCAAGCTAGGATTCGAGTTAAAGGAACAAGGGCCAAACCAACCACCCAAGAATGGAATCGTCGAGTGAAAACACTTGACAACCTCCTAGAAGCGGCTTTTCAAGCCACCAGACATTTCTCCATCAATTAGGAATCTGATGCCGTTACTAAACACATTCCTTAAATTGTTGCCCTTTGTTAAGTGTTTTTTTTTTGTGTCTAATCCGCATATATATCACCATTGCCCTTGATTTTCTTGACTGTATATCTCTTAAATATCAACATATACACGTGTGATTTAGTTTACGAAGATTTTTCAATGCCAAGAACCTCGATCAGAGAGTAAAAAAGGCGTAACGATCACAATGGTGTAAAATTAAAATGGGATATAACGGGCTAGGATTCGAGTTACACGAAGAAGGGTGTTTTTTTTGTGTCTAATCCGCATATATATCACCATTGCCCTTGATTTTCTTGACTGTATATCTCTTAAATATCAACATATACACGTGATAGTTTACGAAGATTTTTCAATGCCGAGACCCTCGATCAGAGAGTAAAAAAGGCGTAAAGTTCACAATGGTGTAAAATTAAAATGGGATATACCGGGCTAGGATTCGAGTTACAGGAACAAGGGCCAAACCAACCACCCAAGAATGGAATCGTCGAGTGAAAACACTTGACAACCACCTAGAAGCAGCTTTTCTTACCACCAGACCTTTCTCCATCAATTAGGAATCTGATTCCATCACTAAACACATTCCTTAAATTTTTGCCCTTTGTTGAGTGTTTTTTTTGTGTCTAATCCGCATATATATCACCATTGCCCCTTGATTTTCTTGACTGTATGTGTCTTTAATATCAACATATACACGTGTGATTCAGTTTACGAAGATTTTTCAATGCCAAGAACCTCGATCAGAGAGTAAAAAATGCGTAAGGATCACAATGGTGTAAGATTAAAATGGGATATAACGGGCTAGGATTCGATTTACAGGAACAAGGGTGTTTTTTTTTGTGTCTAATCCGCATATATATCACCATTGCCCTTGATTTTCTTGACTGAATATCTCTTAAATATCAACATATACACGTGATAGTATACGAAGATTTTTCAATGCCGAGACCCTCGATCAGAGAGTTAAAAAGGCGTAAAGTTCACAATGGTGTAAAATTAAAATGGGATATACCGGGCTAGGATTCGAGTTACAGGAACAAGGGCCAAACCAACCACCCAAGAATGGAATCGTTGAGCGAAAACACATGACAACCTCCTAGAAGCAGCTTTTCTTACCACCAGACCTTTCTCTATCAATTAGGAATCTGATGCCGTCACTAAACACATTCCTTAAATTGTAGCCATTTGTTGAGTGTTTTTTTTTTTGGTCTCTAATCCGCATATATATCACCATTGCCATTGATTTTCTTGACTGTATATCTTTTAAATATCAACATATACACGTGTGATTTAGTTTACGAAGATTTTTCAATGCCGAGAACCTCGATCAGAGAGTAAAAAAGGCGTAAGGTTCACAATGGTGTATGATCAAAATGGGATATACCAAGCTAGGATTCGAGTTAAAGGAACAAGGGCCAAACCAACCACCCAAGAATGGAATCGTTGAGCGAAAACACTTGACAACCTCCTAGAAGCAGCTTTTCTTACCACCAGACCTTTCTCCATCAATTAGGAATCTGATGCCGTCACTAAACACATTCCTTAAATTGTAGCCATTTGTTGAGTGTTTTTTTTTTTTGGTGTCTAATCCGCATATATATCACCATTGCCCTTGATTGTCTTGACTATATATCTCTTAAATATCAACATATACACGTGTGATTTAGTTTACGAAGATTTTTCAATGCCGAGAACCTCGATCAGAGAGTAAAAAAGGCGTAAGGTTCACAATGGTGTAAGATTAAAATGGGATATACCGGGCTAGGATTCGAGTTACAGGAACAAGGGCCAAACCAACCACCCAAGAATGGAATCGTCGAGCGAAAACACTTGACAACCACCTAGAAGCAGCTTTTCTTGCCACCAGACCTTTCTCCATCAATTAGGAATCTGATGCCGTCACTAAACACATTCCTTAAATTGTAGCCATTTGTTGAGTGTTTTTTTTTTGTGTCTAATCCGCATATATATCACCATCGCCCTTGATTTTCTTGACTGTATATCTCTTAAATATCAACATATACACGTGTGATTTAGTTTACGAAAATTTTTCAATGCCGAGAACCTCAATCAGAGAGTAAAAAAGGCTAAGGTTCACAATGGTGTAAAATTAAAATGGGATATACCTGGATATGATTCGAGTTACAGGAACAAGGTCCAAACCAACCACCCAAGAATGGAATCGTCGAGGGAAAACACTTGACAACCTCCTAGAAGCAGCTTTTCTTACCAGCAGACCGGTCTCCATCAATTAGGAATCTGATGCCGTCACTAAACAGATTCCTGAAATTGTAGCCATTTGTTGAGTGTTTTTTTTTTGGTGTCTAATCCGCATATATATCACCATTGCCCTTGATTTTCTTGACTGTATATCTCTTAAATGTCAACATATACACGTGTGATTTAGTTTACGAAGATATTTCAATGCCGAGAACCTCGATCAGAGAGTAAAAAAGGCGTAAGGTTCAAAATGGTGTAAGATTAAAATGGGATATACCGGGCTAGGATTCGAGTTACAGGAACAAGGGCCAAACCAACCACCCAAGAATGGAATCGTCGAGCGAAAACACTTGACAACCTCCTAGAAGCAGCTTTTCTTGCCACAAGACCTTTCTCCAACAATTAGGAATCTGACGCCGTCACTAAACACATTCCTTAAATTGTAGCCATTTGTTCAGTGTTTTTTTGGTGTCTAATCCGCATATATATGACCATTGCCCTTGATTTTCTTGACTGTATATCTCTTAAATGTCTACATATACACGGGTGATTTAGTTTACGAAGATTTTTCAATGCCGAGAACCTCGATCAGAGAGTAAAAAAGGCGTAAGGTTCACAATGGTGTAAAATTAAAATGGGATATACTAGGCTAGGATTCGTGTTACAGGAACAAGGGCCAAACCAACCACCCAAGAATGGAATCGTCGAGCGAAAACATTTGACAACCTCCTAGAAGCAGCTTTTCATGCCACCAGACCTTTCTCCATCAATTAGGAATCTTATGCCGTCACTAAACATATTCCTTAATTTGTAGCCATTTGTTGAGTGTTTTTTTTTTGGGTCTAATCCGCATATATATCACCATTGCCCTTAATTTTCTTGACTGTATATCTCTTAAATATCAACATATACACGTGTGATTTAGTTTACGAAGATTTTTCAATGCCGAGAACCTCGATCAGAGAGTAAAAAAGGCGTAAGGTTCACAATGGTGTAATATTAAAATGGGATATACCGGGCTAGGATTCGAGTTACAGGAACAAGGGACAAACCAATCACCCAAGAATGGAATCGTCGAGCGAAAACACTTGACAACCTCCTAGAAGCAGCTTTTCTTACCACCAGACCTTTCTCCATCAATTAGGAATCTGATGCCGTCACTAAACACATTCCTTAAATTGTAGGCATTTGTTGAGTGTTTTTTTTGGTGTCTAATCCGCATATATATCACCATTGCCATTGATTTTCTTGACTGTATATCTCTTAAATATCAACATATACACGTGTGATTTAGTTTACGAAGATTTTTCAATGCCGAGAACCTCGATCAGAGAGTAAAAAAGGCGTAAGGTTCACAATGGTGTAAGATTAAAATGGGATATACCGGGCTAGGATTCGAGTTAAAGGAACAAGGGCCAAACCAACCACCCAAGAATGGAATCGTTGAGCGAAAACACTTGACAACCTCCTAGAAGCAACTTTTGTTACCACCAGACCTTTCTCCATCAATTAGGAATCTGATGCCCTCACTAAACACATTCCTTAAATTGTAGCCATTTGTTGAGTGTTTTTTTTTGTGTCTAATCCGCATATATATCACCATTGCCCTTGATTTTCTTGACTATATATCTCTTAAATATCAACATATACACGTGTGATTTAGTTTACGAAGATTTTTCAATGCCGAGAACCTCGATCAGAGAGTAAAAAAGGCGTAAGGTTCACAATGGTATAAGATTAAAATGGGATATACCGGGCTAGGATTCGAAATACAGGAACAAGGGCCAAACCAACCACCCAAGAATGGAATCGTCGAATGAAAACACTTGACAACCTCCTAGAAGCAGTTTTTCTTGCCACCAGACCTTTCTCCATCAATTAGGAATCTGATGCCGTCACTAAACACATTCCTTAAATTGTTGCCCTTTGTTAAGTTTTTTTTTTTTGGTGTCTAATCCGCATATATATCACCATTGCCCTTGATTTTCTTGACTGTATATCTCTTAAATATCAACATATACACGTGTTATTTAGTTTACGAAGATTTTTCAATGCCAAGAACCTCGATCAGAGAGTAAAAAAGGCGTAACGATCACAATGGTGTAAAATTAAAATGGGATATAACGGGCTAGGATTCGAGTTACAGGAACAAGGGTGTTTTTTTTTTGTCTAATCCGCATATATATCACCATTGCCCTTGATTTTCTTGACTGTATATCTCTTAAATATCAACATATACACGTGATAGTTTACGAAGATTTTTAAATGCCGAGAACCTCGATCAGAGAGTAAAAAAGGCGTAAGGTTCACAATGGTGTAAAATTAAAATGGGATATACCGGGCTAGGATTCGAGTTACAAGAACAAGGGCCAAACCAACCACCCAAGAATGGAATCGTCGAGTGAAAACACTTGACAGCCTCCTAGAAGCAGCTTTTCTTGCCACCAGACCTTTCTCCATCAATCAGGAATTTGATGCCGTCACAAAACACATTCCTTAAATTGTTGCCCTTTGTTGAGTGTTTTTTTGTGTCTAATCCGCATATATATCACCATTGCCCTTGATTTTCTTGACTGTATGTCTCTTTAATATCAACATATACATGTGTGATTCAGTTTACGAAGATTTTTCAATGCCAAGAACCTCGATCAGAGAGTAAAAAATGCGTAAGGATCACAATGGTGTAAGATTAAAATGGGATATAACGGGCTAGGATTCGATTTACAGGAACAAGGGTGTTTTTTTGTGTCTAATCCGCATATATATCACCATTGCCCTTGATTTTCTTGACTGTATATCTCTTAAATATCATCATATACACGTGATAGTATACGAAGATTTTTCAATGCCGAGACCCTCGATCAGAGAGTAAAAAAGGTGTAAAGTTCACAATGGTGTAAAATTAAAATGGGATATACCGGGCTAGGATTCGAGTTACAGGAACAAGGGCCAAACCAACCACCCAAGAATGGAATCGTTGAGCGAAAACACTTGACAACCTCCTAGAAGCAGCTTTTCTTACGACCAGACCTTTCTACATCAATTAGGAATCTGATGCCGTCACTAATCACATTCCTTAAATTGTAGCCATTTGTTGAGTGTTTTTTTTGGTGTCTAATCCGCATATATATCACCATTGCCCTTGATTTTCTTGACTGTATATCTCTTAAATATCAACATATACACGTGTGATTTAGTTTACGAAGATTTTTCAATGCCGAGAACCTCGATCAGAGAGTAAAAAAGGCGTAAGGTTCACAATGGAATAAGATTAAAATGGGATATACCGGGCTAGGATTCGAAATACAGGAACAAGGGCCAAACCAACCACCCAAGAATGGAATCGTCGAATGAAAACACTTGACAACCTCCTAGAAGCAGTTTTTCTTGCCACCAGACCTTTCTCCATCAATTAGGAATCTGATGCCGTCACTAAACACATTCCTTAAATTGTTGCCCTTTGTTAAGTTTTTTTTTTTGGTGTCTAATCCGCATATATATCACCATTTCCCTTGATTTTCTTGACTGTATATCTCTTAAATATCAACATATACACGTGTGATTTAGTTTACGAAGATTTTTCAATGCCAAGAACCTCGATCAGAGAGTAAAAAAGGCGTAACGATCACAATGGTGTAAAATTAAAATGGGATATAACGGGCTAGGATTCGAGTTACAGGAACAAGGGTGTTTTTTTTGTGTCTAATCCGCATATATATCACCATTGCCCTTGATTTTCTTGACTGTATATCTCTTAAATATCAACATATACACGTGATAGTTTACGAAGATTTTTAAATGCCGAGAACCTCGATCAGAGAGTAAAAGAGGCGTAAGGTTCACAATGGTGTAAAATTAAAATGGGATATACCGGGCTAGGATTCGAGTTACAAGAACAAGGGCCAAACCAACCACCCAAGAATGGAATCGTCGAGTGAAAACACTTGACAGCCTCCTAGAAGCAGCTTTTCTTGCCACCAGACCTTTCTCCATCAATCAGGAATCTGATGCCGTCACAAAACACATTCCTTAAATTGTTGCCCTTTGTTGAGTGTTTTTTTGTGTCTAATCCGCATATATATCACCATTGCCCTTGATTTTCTTGACTATATGTCTCTTTAATATCAACATATACATGTGTGATTCAGTTTACGAAGATTTTTCAATGCCAAGAACCTCGATCAGAGAGTAAAAAACGCGTAAGGATCACAATGGTGTAAGATTAAAATGGGATATAACGGGCTAGGATTCGATTTACAGGAACAAGGGTGTTTTTTGTGTCTAATCCGCATATATATCACCATTGCCCTTGATTTTCTTGACTGTATATCTCTTAAATATCAACATATACACGTGATAGTATACGAAGATTTTTCAATGCCGAGACCCTCGATCAGAGAGTAAAAAAGGTGTAAAGTTCACAATGGTGTAAAATTAAAATGGGATATACCGGGCTAGGATTCGAGTTACAGGAACAAGGGCCAAACCAACCACCCAAGAATGGAATCGTTGAGCGAAAACACTTGACAACCTCCTAGATGCAGCTTTTCTTACGACCAGACCTTTCTCCATCAATTAGGAATCTGATGCCGTCACTAATCACATTCCTTAAATTGTAGCCATTTGTTGAGTGTTTTTTTTGGTGTCTAATCCGCATATATATCACCATTGCCCTTGATTTTCTTGACTGTATATCTCTTAAATATCAACATATACACGTGTGATTTAGTTTACGAAGATTTTTCCATGCCGAGAACCTCGATCAGAGAGTAAAAAAGGCGTAAGGTTCACAATGGTGTAAGATCAAAATGGGATATACCGGGCTAGGATTCGAGTTAAAGGAACAAGGGCCAAACCAACCACCCAAGAATGGAATCGTTGAGAGAAAACACTTGACAACCTCCTAGAAGCAGCTTTTCTTACCACCAGACATTTCTCCATCAATTAGGAATCTGATGCCGTCACTAAACACATTCCTTAAATTGTAGCCATTTGTTGAGTGTTTTTTTTTTGGTGTCTAATCCGCATATATATCACCATTGTCCTTGATTGTCTTGACTATATATCTCTTAAATATCAACATATACACGTGTGATTTAGTTTACGAAGATTTTTCGATGCCGAGAACCTCGATCAGAGAGTAAAAAAGGCGTAAGGTTCACAATGGTGTAAGATTAAAATGGGATATACCGGGCTAGGATTCGAGTTACAGGAACAAGGGCCAAACCAACCACCCAAGAAAGGAATCGTTGAGCGAAAACACTTGACAACCACCTAGAAGCAGCTTTTCTTGCCACCAGACCTTTCTCCATCAATTAGGAATCTGATGCCGTCACTAAACACATTCCTTAAATTGTAGCCATTTGTTGAGTGTTTTTTTGGTGTCTAATCCGCTTATATATCACCATTGCCCTTGATTTTCTTGACTGTATATCTCTTAAATATCAACATAAACACGTGTGATTTAGTTTACGAAAATTTTTCAATGCCGAGATCCTCAATCAGAGAGTAAAAAAGGCGTAAGGTTCACAATGGTGTAAAATTAAAATGGGATATACCTGGATATGATTCGAGTTACAGGAACAAGGGCCAAACCAACCACCCAAGAATGGAATCGTCGAGCGAAAACACTTGACAACCTCCTAGAAGCAGCTTTTCTTACCAGCAGACCGGTCTCCATCAATTAGGAATTTGATGCCTTCACTAAACAGATTCCTTAAATTGTAGCCATTTGTTGAGTGTTTTTTTTAGGTGTCTAATCCGCATATATATCACCATTGCCCTTGATTTTCTTGATTGTATATCTCTTAAATGTCAACATATACACGTGTGATTTAGTTTACGAAGATTTTTCAATGCCGAGAACCTCGATCAGAGAGTAAAAAAGGCGTAAGGTTCACAATGGTGTAAGATTAAAATGGGATATACCGGGTTAGGATTCGAGTTACATGAACAAGGGCCAAACCAACCACCCAAGAATGGAATCGTCCAGCGAAAACACTTGACAACCTCCTAGAAGCAGCTTTTCTTGCCACCAGACCTTTCTCCAACAATTAGGAATCTGATGCCGTCACTAAACACATTACTTAAATTATAGCCATTTGTTGAGTGTTTTTTTTGGTGTCTAATCCGCATATATATCACCATTGCCTTTGATTTTCTTGACTGTATATCTCTTAAATATCAACATATACACGTGTGATTTAGTTTACGAAGATTTTTCAATGCCAAGAACCTCGATCAGAGAGTAAAAAAGGCGTAAGGTTCACAATGGTATAAGATTAAAATGGGATATACCGGGCTAGGATTCGAAATACAGGAACAAGGGCCAAACCAACCACCCAAGAATGGAATCGTCGAGTGAAAACACTTGACAACCTCCTAGAAGCAGCTTTTCTAGCCACCAGACCTTTCTCCATCAATTAGGAATCTGATGCCGTCACTAAACACATTCCTTAAATTGTTGCCCTTTGTTGAGTGTTTTTTTTTGTGTCTAATCCGCATATATATAACCATTTCCCTTGATTTTCTTCACTGTATATCTCTTAAATATCAACATATACACGTGTGATTTAGTTTACGAAGGTTTTTCAATGCCAAGAACCTCGATCAGAGAGTAAAAAAGGCGTAAGGATCACAATGGTGTAAAATTAAAATGGGATATAACGGGCTAGGATTCGAGTTACAGGAACAAGGGTGTTTTTTTGTGTCTAATCCGCATATATATCACCATTGCCCTTGTTTTTCTTGACTGTATATCTCTTAAATATCAACATATACACGTGATAGTTTACGAAGATTTTTCAATGCCGAGAACCTCGATCAGAGAGTAAAAAAGGCGTAAGGTTCACAATGGTGTAAATTTAAAATGGGATATACCGGGCTAGGATTCGAGTTACAGGAACAAGGGCCAAACCAACCACCCAAGAATGGAATCGTCGAGTGAAAACACTTGACAACCTCCTAGAAGCAGCTTTTCTTGCCACCAGACCTTTCTCCATCAATTAGGAATCTGATGCCGTCACAAAACACATTCCTTAATTTGTTACCCTTTGTTGAGTGTTTTTTTTGTGTCTAATCCGCATATATATCACCATTACCCTTGATTTTCTTGACTGTATGTCTCTTTAATATCAACATATACACGTGTAATTCAGTTTACGAAGATTTTTCAATGCCAAGAACCTCGATCAGAGAGTAAAAAATGCGTAAGGAACACAATGGTATAAGGTTTAAATGGGATACAACGGGCAAGGATTCGAGTTACAGGAACAATGGTGTTTTTTTTGTGTCTAATCCGCATATATATCAACATTGCCCTTTATTTTCTTGACTGTATATCTCTTAAATATCAACATATACACGTGTGATTTAGTTTACGAAGATTTTTCAATGCCGAGAACCTCGATCAGAGAGTAAAAAAGGCGTAGAGTTCACAATGGTGTAAAATTAAAATGGGATATACCGGGCTAGGATTCGAGTTACAGGAACAAGGGCCAAACCAACCACCCAAGAATGGAATTGTCGAGCGAAAACACTTGACAACCTCCTAGAAACAGCTTTTCTTGCCACCAGACCTTTCTCCATCAATTAGGAATCTGATGCCGTCACTAAACACATTCCTTAAATTGTAGCCATTTGTTGAGTGTTTTTTTTTTTTTGTGTCTAATCCGCATATATATCACCATTGCCCTTGATTTTCTTCACTGTATATCTCTTAAATATCAACATATACACGTGTGATTTAGTTTACGAAGATTTTTCAATGCCGAGAACCTCGATCAGAGAGTAAAAAAGACGTAAGGTTCACAATGGTGTAAAATTAAAATGGGATATATCGGGCTAGGATTCGAGTTACAGGAACAAGGCTGTTTTTTTGGTGTTTAATCCGCATATATATCACCATTGCCCTTGATTTTCTTGACTGTATATCTCTTAAATATCAACATATACACGTGATAGTTTACGAAGATTTTTCAATGCTGAGAACCTCGATCAGAGAGTAAAAAAGGCGTAAAGTTCACAATGGTGTAAAATTAAAATGGGATATACCGGGCTAGGATTCGAGTTATAGGAACAAGGGCCAAACCAACCACCCAAGAATGGAATCGTCGAGCGAAAACACTTGACAACCTCCTAGAAGCAGCTTTTCTTGCCATCAGACCTTTCTCCAACAATTAGGAATCTTATGCCTTCACTAAACATATTCCTTAAATTGTAGCCATTTGTTGAGTGTTTTTTTTTTGTGTCTAATCCGCATATATATCTCTATTGCCCATGATTTTCTTGACTGTCTATTTCTTAAATGTCAACATATACACGTGTGATTTAGTTTACGAAGATTTTTCAATGTCGAGAACCTCGATCAGAGAGTAAAAAAGGCGTAAGGTTCACAATGGTGTAAAATTAAAATGGGATATACCGGGCTAGGATTCGAGTTACAGGAACAAGGGTGTTTATTTGTGTGTCTAATCCGCATATATATCACCATTGCACTTGATTTTCTTGACTGTATATCTCTTAAATATCAACATATACACGTGTGATTTAGTTTACGTAGATTTTTCAATGCCGAGAACCTCGATCAGAGAGTAAAAAAGGCGTAAAGTTCACAATGGTGTAAAATTAAAATGGGATATACCAGGCTAGGATTCGAGTTACAGGAACACGGGCCAAACCAACCACCCAAGAATGGAATCGTTGAGCGAAAACACTTGACAACCTCCTAGAAGCAGCTTTTCTAACCACCAGACCTTTGTCCATCAATTAGGAATCTGATGCCGTCACTAAACACATTCCAAAAATTGTAGCCATTTGTTGAGTGTTTTTTTTTTGTGTCTAATCCGCATATATATCAACATTGCCCTTGATTTTTTTGACTGTATATCTCTTAAAAATCAACATATACACATGTGATTTAGTTTACGAAGATTTTTCAATGCCGAGAACCTCGTCAGAGAGTAAAAAAGGCGTAAGGTTCACATTGGTGTAAAATTAAAATGGGATATACCGGGCTAGGATTCGAGTTACAGGAACAAGGGCCAAACCAACCACCCAAGAATGGAATCGTCGAGCGAAAACACTTGACAACCTCCTAGAAGCAGCTTTTCTTGCCACCAGACCTTTCTCCATCAATTAAGAATCTTATGCCTTCACAAAACATATTCCCTAAATTGTAGCCATTTGTTGAGTGTATTTTTTGGTGTCTAATCCGCCTATATATCTCTATTGCCCTTGATTTTCTTGACTGTATATCTCTTAAATGTCAACATATACACGTGTAATTTAGTTTACGAAGATTTTTCAATGCCTAGAACCTCGATCAGAGAGTAAAAAAGGCGTAAGGTTCACAATGGTGTAAAATTAAAATGGGATATACCGGGCTAGTATTCGAGTTACAGGAACAAGGGCCAAACCAACCACCCAAGAATGGAATCGTCGAGCGAAAACACTTGACAACCTCCTAGAAGCAGCTTTTCTTGCCACCAGACCTTTCTCCATCAATTAGGAATCTGATGCCGTCACTAAACACATTCCTTAAATTGTTGCCCTTTGTTGAGTGTTTTTTTTTGTGTCTAATCCGCATATATATCACCATTGCCCTTTATTTTCTTGACTGTATATCTCTTAAATATCAACATATACACGTGTGATTTAGTTTACGAAGATTTTTCAATGCCAAGAACCTCGATCAGGGAGTAAAAACGGTGTAAGGATCACAATGGTGTAAAATTAAAATGGGATATACCGGGCTAGGATTCGAGTTACAGGAACAAGGGCCAAACCAACCACCCAAGAATGGAATCGTTGAGCGAAAACACTTGACAACCTCCTAGAAGCAGCTTTTCTAACCACCAGGCCTTTCTCCATCAATTAGGAATCTGATGCCGTCACTAAACACATTCCAAAAATTGTAGCCATTTGTTGAGTGTTTTTTTTTTTGTGTCTAATCCGCATATATATCACCATTGCCCTTGATTTTTTTGACTGTATATCTCATAAAAATCAACATATACACGTGTGATTTAGTTTACGAAGATTTTTCAATACCGAGAACCTCGTCAGAGAGTAAAAAAGGCGTAAGGTTCACATTGGTGTAAAATTAAAATGGGATATACCAGGCTAGGATTCGAGTTACAGGAACAAGGGCCAAACCAACCACCCAAGAATGGAATCGTCGAGCGAAAACACTTGACAACCTCCTAGATGCAGCTTTTCTTGCCACCAGACCTTTCTCCATCAATTAGGAATCTTATGCCTTCACTAAACATATTCCTTAAATTGTAGCCATTTGTTGAGCGTTTTTTTTGTGTCTAATCCGCATGTATATCTCTATTGCCCTTGATTTTCTTGACTGTATATATCTTAAATGTCATCATATACACGTGTGATTTAGTTTACGAAGATTTTTCAATGCCGAGAACCTCGATCAGAGAGTAAAAAAGGCGTAAGGTTCACAATGGTGTAAAATTAAAATGGGATATACCGGGCTAGTATTTCAGTTACAGGAACAAGGCCAAACCAACCACCCAAGAATGGAATCGTCGAGCGAAAACACTTGACAAACTCCTAGAAGCAGCTTTTCTTGCCACCAGACCTTTCTCCATCAATATCACCATTGCCCTTGATTTTCTTGACTGTATATCTCTTAAATATCAACATATACACGTGTGATTTAGTTTACAAAGATTTTTCAATGCTAAGAACCTCGATCAGCGAGTAAAAAAGGCGTAAGGATCACAATGGTGTAAAATTAAAATGGGATATATCGGGCTAGGATTCGAGTTACAGGAACAAGGGTGTTTTTTTGTGTCTAATCCGCATATATATCACCATTGCCCTTGATTTTCTTGACTGTATATCTCTTAAATATCAACATATACACGTGATAGTTTACGAAGATTTTTGAATGCCGAGAACCTCGATCAGAGAGTAAAAAAGGTGTAAAGTTCACAATGGTGTAAAATTAAAATGGGATACCGAGCTAGGATTCGAGTTACAAGAACAAGGGCCAAACCAACCACCCAAGAATGGAATCGTCCAGCGAAAAAACTTGACAACCTCCTAGAAGCAGCTTTTCTTACCACCAGACCTTTCTCCATCAATTAGGAATCTGATGCCGTCACTAAACTCATTCCTTAAATTGTACCCATTTGTTGAGTGTTTTTTGTGGTGTCTAATCTGCATATATATCACTATTGCCCTTGATTTTCTTGACTGTATATCTCTTAAATATCAACATATACACGTGTGATTTAGTTTACGAAGATTTTTCAATGCCGAGAACCTCAATCAGAGAGTAAAAAAGGCGTAAGGTTCACAATGGTGTAAAATTAAAATGAGATATACCGGGCTAGGATTCGAGTTACAGGAACAAGGGTGTTTTTTTTGTGTCTAATCCGCATATATATCATTATTGCCCTTGATTTTCTTGACTGTATATCTCTTAAATATCAACATATACACGTGTGACTTAGTTTACGAAGATTTTTCAATGCCAAGAACCTCAATCAGAGAGTAAAAAAGGCGTAAGGTTCACAATGGTGTAAAATTAAAATGGGATATACCGGGGTAGGATTCGAGTTACAGGAACAAGGGTGTTTTTTTTTTGGTGTCTAATCCGCGTATATATCATCATTGCCCTTGATTTTCTTGACTGTATACCTCTTAAATATCAACATATACACGTGTGATTTAGTTTACGAAGATTTTTCAATGCCGAGAACTTCGATCAGAGAGTAAAAACGGCGTAAAGTTCACAATGGTGTAAAATTAAAATGGGATATACCGGGCTAGGATTCGAGTTACAGGAACAAGGGCCAAACCAATCACCCAAGAATGGAATCGTTGAGCGAAAACACTTGACAACCTCCTAGAAGCAGCTTTTCTTACCACCAGACCTTTCTCCATCAATTAGGAATCTGATGACGTCACTAAACACATTCCATAAATTGTAGCCATTTGTTGAGTGTTTTTTTTTTTGGTGTCTAATCCGCATATATATCACCATTGCCCTTGATTTTCATGACTGTATATCTCTTAAATGTCAACATATACACGTGTGATTTAGTTTACGAAGATTTTTCAATGCCGAGAACCTCGATCAGAGAGTAAAAAAGGCGTAAGGTTCACAATGGTGTAAAATTAAAATGGGATATACCGGGCTAGGATTCGAGTTACAGGAACAAGGGCCAAACCAACCGCCCAAGAATGGAATCGTTGAGCGAAAACACTTGACAACCTCCTAGAAGCAGCTTTTCTTTCCACCAGACCTTTCTCCATCAATTAGGAATTTAATGGCGTGACTAAACACATTCCTTAAATTGTAGCCATTTGTTGAGTGTTTTTTTTTTGTGTCTAATCCACATATATATCACCATTGCTCTTGATTTTCTTGACTGGATATCTCTTAAATATCAACATATACGCGTGTGATTTAGTTTACTAAGATTTTTCAATGCCGAGAACCTCGATCAGAGTGTAAAAAAGGCGTAAGGTTCAGAATGGTGTAAAATTAAAATGGGATATACCAGGCTAGGATTCGAGTTACAGGAACAAGGGCCAAACCAACCACCCAAGAAAGGAATCGTCGAGCGCAAACACTTGACAACCTCCTAGAAGCAGCTTTTCTTGCCACCAGACCTTTCTCCATCAATTAGGAATCTGATGCCGTCATTAAACACATTCCTTAAATTGTAGCCATTTGTATTGTGTTTTTTTGGTGTCTAATCCGCATATATATCAGCATTTCCCTTGATATTATTGACTTTATATCTCTTAAATGTCAACATATACAAGTGTGATTTAGTTTACGAAGATTTTTCGATGCTGAGAACCTCGATCAGAGAGTAAAAAAGGCGTATGGTTACAGGAACAAGGGCCAAACCAACCACCCAAGAACAAGGGCCAAACCAACCACCCAACCACCCAAGAACAAGAGAAAAAAAGGCCAAACCAACCACCCAAGAACAAGAGAAAAAAAGGCGTATGGTTAAAATGGGATATACCGGGCTAGGATTCAAGTTACAGGAACAAGGGCCAAACCAACCACCCAAGAATGGAATCCTCGAGCGAAAACACTTGACAACCTCCTAGAAGCAGCTTTTCTTGCCACCAGCCCTTTCTCCATAAATTAGGAATCTGTTGCCGTCACTAAACACATTCCTTAAATTGTTGCCCTTTGTTGAGTGTTTTTTTTGTGTCTAATCCGCATATATATCAGCATTGCCCTTTATTTTCTTGACTGTATATCTCTTAAATATCAACATATACACGTGTGATTTAGTTTACGAAGATTTTTCAATGCCAAGAACCTCGATCAGGGAGTAAAAAAGGCGTAAGGATCACAATGGTGTAAAATTAAAATGGGATATACCGGGCTAGGATTCGAGTTACAGGAACAAGGGTGTTTTTTTTTTGTGACTAATCCGCATATATATCACCATTGCCCTTAATTTTCTTGACTGTATATCTCTTAAATATCAACATATACAAGTGATAGTTTACGAAGATTTTTGAATGCCGAGAACCTCGATCAGAGAGTAAAAAAGGTGTAAAGTTCACAATGGTGTAAAATTAAAATGGGATACCGAGCTAGGATTCGAGTTACAAGAACAAGGGCCAAACCAACCACCCAAGAATGGAATCGTCCAGCGAAAAAACTTGACAACCTCCTAGAAGCAGCTTTTCTTACCACCAGACCTTTCTCCATCAATTAGGAATCTGATGCCGTCACTAAACTCATTCCTTAAATTGTAGCCATTTGTTGAGTGTTTTTTGTGGTGTCTAATCTGCATATATATCACTATTGCCCTTGATTTTCTTGACTGTATATCTCTTAAATATCAACATATACACGTGTGATTTAGTTTACGAAGATTTTTCAATGCCGAGAACCTCAATCAGAGAGTAAAAAAGGCGTAAGGTTCACAATGGTGTAAAATTAAAATGAGATATACCGGGCTAGGATTCGAGTTACAGGAACAAGGGTGTTTTTTTTGGTGTCTAATCCGCATATATATCGCTATTGCCCTTGATTTTCTTGACTGTATATCTCTTAAATATCAACATATACACGTGTGATTTAGTTTACGAAGATTTTTCAATGCCGAGAACCTCAATCAGAGAGTAAAAAAGGCGTAAGGTTCACAATGGTGTAAAATTAAAATGGGATATACCGGGGTAGGATTCGAGTTACAGGAACAAGGGTGTTTTTTTTTGGTGTCTAATCCGCATATATATCACCATTGCCCTTGATTTTCTTGACTGTATACCTCTTAAATATCAACATATACACGTGTGATTTAGTTTACGAAGATTTTTCAATGCCGAGAACTTCAATCAGAGAGTAAAAACGGCGTAAAGTTCACAATGGTGTAAAATTAAAATGGGATATACCGGGCTAGGATTCGAGTTACAGGAACAAGGGCCAAACCAATCACCCAAGAATGGAATCGTTGAGCGAAAACACTTGACAACCTCCTAGAAGCAGCTTTTCTTACCACCAGACCTTTCTCCAGCAATTAGGAATCTGATGACGTCACTAAACACATTCCATAAATTGTAACCATTTGTTGAGTGTTTTTTTTTGGTGTCTAATCCGCATATATATCACCATTGCCCTTGATTTTCATGACTGTATATCTCTTAAATGTCAACATATACACGTGTGATTTAGTTTACGAAGATTTTTCAATGCCGAGAACCTCGATCAGAGAGTAAAAAAGGCGTAAGGTTCACAATGGTGTAAAATTAAAATGGGATATACCGGGCTAGGATTCGAGTTACAGGAACAAGGGCCAAACCAACCGCCCAAGAATGGAATCGTTGAGCGAAAACACTTGACAACCTCCTAGAAGCAGCATTTCTTTCCACCAGACCTTTCTCCATCAATTAGGAATTTAATGGCGTCACTAAACACATTCCTTAAATTGTAGCCATTTGTTGAGTGTTTTTTTTTTTGTGTCTAATCCACATATATATCACCATTGCTCTTGATTTTCTTGACTGGATATCTCTTAAATATCAACATATACGCGTGTGATTTAGTTTACTAAGATTTTTCAATGCCGAGAACCTCGATCAGAGTGTAAAAAAGGCGTAATGTTCAGAATGGTGTAAAATTAAAATGGGATATACCAGGCTAGGATTCGAGTTACAGGAACAAGGGCCAAACCAACCACCCAAGAATGGAATCGTTGAGCGAAAACACTTGACAACCACCTAGAAGCAGCTTTTCTTTCCACCAGACCTTTCTCCATCAATTAGGAATTTAATGGCGTCACTAAACACATTCCTTAAATTGTAGCCATTTGTTGAGTGTTTTTTTTTTGTGTCTAATCCACATATATATCACCATTGCTCTTGATTTTCTTGACTGGATATCTCTTAAATATCAACATATACGCGTGTGATTTAGTTTACTAAGATTTTTCAATGCCGAGAACCTCGATCAGAGTGTAAAAAAGGCGTAAGGTTCAGAATGGTGTAAAATTAAAATGGGATATACCAGGCTAGGATTCGAGTTACAGGAACAAGGGCCAAACCAACCACCCAAGAAAGGAATCGTCGAGCGCAAACACTTGACAACCTCCTAGAAGCAGCTTTTCTTGCCACCAGACCTTTCTCCATCAATTAGGAATCTGATGCCGTCACTAAACACATTCCTTAAATTGTAGCCATTTGTATTGTGTTTTTTTGGTGTCTAATCCGCATATATATCAGCATTTCCCTTGATATTATTGACTTTATATCTCTTAAATGTCAACATATACAAGTGTGATTTAGTTTACGAAGATTTTTCGATGCTGAGAACCTCGATCAGAGAGAAAAAAAGGCGTATGGTTCACAATGGTGTAAAATTAAAATGGGATATACCGGGCTAGGATTCAAGTTACAGGAACAAGGGCCAAACCAACCACCCAAGAATGGAATCCTCGAGCGAAAACACTTGACAACCTCCTAGAAGCAGCTTTTCTTGCCACCAGCCCTTTCTCCATAAATTAGGAATTTGTTGCCGTCACTAAACACATTCCTTAAATTGTTGCCCTTTGTTGAGTGTTTTTTTTGTGTCTAATCCGCATATATATCAGCATTGCCCTTTATTTTCTTGACTGTATATCTCTTAAATATCAACATATACACGTGTGATTTAGTTTACGAAGATTTTTCAATGCCAAGAACCTCGATCAGGGAGTAAAAACGGCGTAAAGTTCACAATGGTGTAAAATTAAAATGGGATATACCGGGCTAGGATTCGAGTTACAGGAACAAGGGCCAAACCAACCACCCAAGAATGGAATCGTTGAGCGAAAACACTTGACAACCTCCTAGAAGCAGCTTTTCTTGCCACCAGCCCTTTCTCCATAAATTAGGAATCTGTTGCCATCACTAAACACATTCCTTAAATTGTTGCCTTTTGTTGAGTGTTTTTTTTGTGTCTAATCCGCATATATATCACCATTGCCCTTGATTTTCTTGACTGTATACCTCTTAAATATCAACATATACACGTGTGATTTAGTTTACGAAGATTTTTCAATGCCGAGAACTTCGATCAGAGAGTAAAAACGGCGTAAAGTTCACAATGGTGTAAAATTAAAATGGGATATACCGGGCTAGGATTCGAGTTACAGGAACAAGGGCCAAACCAACCACCCAAGAATGGAATCGTTGAGCGAAAACACTTGACAACCTCCTAGAAGCAGCTTTTCTTTCCACCAGACCTTTCTCCATCAATTAGGAATTTAATGGCGTCACTAAACACATTCCTTAAATTGTAGCCATTTGTTGAGTGTTTTTTTTTGTGTCTAATCCACATATATATCACCATTGCTCTTGATTTTCTTGAATGGATATCTCTTAAATATCAACATATACGCGTGTGATTTAGTTTACTAAGATTTTTCAATGCCGAGAACCTCGATCAGAGTGTAAAAAAGGCGTAATGTTCAGAATGGTGTAAAATTAAAATGGGATATACCAGGCTAGGATTCGAGTTACAGGAACAAGGGCCAAACCAACCACCCAAGAAAGGAATCGTCGGGCGCAAACACTTGACAACCTCCTAGAAGCAGCTTTTCTTGCCACCAGACCGTTCTCCATCAATTAGGAATCTGATACGGTTACTAAACACATTCCTTAAATTGTAGCCATTTGTATTGTGTTTTTTTGGTGTCTAATCCGCATATATATAAGCATTTCCTTTGATATTATTGACTTTATATCTCTTAAATGTCAACATATACAAGTGTGATTTAGTTTACGAAGATTTTTCGATGCTGAGAACCTCGATCAGAGAGAAAAAAAGGCGTATGGTTCACAATGGTGTAAAATTAAAATGGGATATACCGGGCTAGGATTCGAGTTACAGGAACAAGGGCCATACCAAACACCCAAGAATGGAATCGTCGAGCGAAAACATTTGACAACCTCCTAGAAGCAGCTTTTCTTGCCACCAGACCTGTAACAACTCTCATTAAAAAGTCTTAATTATTACTTTAATTGACCAATAGGAAACCCTAATTGAGAAACCCAAGTGATTATGAACAAACTCTAAAATTTTCAGAATAATCAGAATCAGGATCAGGGCCCCTAAAACTTAGGGGGGGGGGGTAAACCCTATTCGGTAATATCTTGACAGTTTGTTGTTAAAAATGAGATAGCACGTAAAACCAACTCAGCAATGCTACTATTACACGAGGCTACCCTATGGTAGGGGGCGCCTCTCGCGCCACGCGATACCCCCTCGCGCCACGCGACGGGGACTGTTTTTCAGCTATATATAGTTGAGATTGGGACTTGATTCTGGGCGTTGATGCGACGTTCAAATTCAATATCTACGCTGAGTTATAGTATAATCACTACAAAATACACACACTGATCACGAGGTGCTGCCACAAAACAGGGTAATAACTCGATCGCTGCTACGATTCATTTTCCGATCGATCAATGTACTCAATGGATGTTTAAGTGCTGCCCACATTCGGGTGATGCTTTGTCATTAATCGTTAATTCGATAGATGTTTAAGCATAGCACTTTGTCATTCGTTGTGAGGGTTGATCTCGTGAGTTATCGTAAATGCTGTATTGATTACTAACCCAGTTTTGTGTGCATTGTTATTTAAATTAGGTTAACAAGGCTAATCCGTAGAATAAACTCTATCCGTGTTAAATCTGCAATGTGAGTCATTCTCTCTTTTTATCAAATTACTTTCAAAATCATGTTTATTTTCAAAGTTATAATTACAGTGATTAAGTTTATGTAATCACCAAGTTACAGCCGGTATGTGGGGTTTTGTATACATTACTTGATAATCGTCACCATTGGGGCAGCCAATGGGGGATATGACCATAGTCACAGATCCGGTCGATTGACAAATACCGTGGGTAGTTGGTTTGATAGCAGAAACATTGTAATCACTCTTAATACTGTAAATTATAACAAACAGGTTGTTTTAGTAAATAGAATGATTCACTCAGTATTTCCCGCTGACAAAACCTTTTTCAATCATGTTTCAAGTGATCTGTTGTGATTCAGGAAAGGTGCTACGGAGCACTGCAAGCTTAAGAAAGTGGCTCATTGTAAAATAAAGAAATATGTTTTGTTAAATAAAGATTTCTTCGTGAAATCATAATATTGTAAATTAACGGGGTTTTATCCCGAGTTGTGAAATAAAATAATCACGAAAATTTTAGCTTTACAACGATCCAGATGATAAACTTCCGCTGTTAAACTCAATTAAATAAATACCACGGGATTTCTGTCCCGCGGCTCCTGAAACGGGTCAAACCGGGTCGGGGGCCGTGACAGAAATAAGGTGGTATCAGAGCCACTGAGTTAAGCTAATTAAGTATTTAGAAATACTTAATTTTTCCTGATTACTTTTATGTGATTATGTGTTTTATTAACTGACTATTTGTTAGTTACAATATGGGTAAGAAAAAGCTTTCCAGCATCTATCTTAAATTAGATAGGTCATTCAATGAGAAGGGAAGTTCATCCCAAACTAAATCCTCAAAACTTCCTGCAATTCCTGAAGAAGGAATATTTGTTCTAAAAGCTCAATACGAGAAACCACTTTCTCCGGATAAAAGAAGTTTAATTTTAAAGAAAAGTCAGGAGAAAATAAAGAAAGCCCAAGAGAAGAAAGTTAAACAGGAAACCCAGGAATTTACCAGTAAAACACCTTGGGAGGACAAATTAGATGAAAAATGGGCGGATCTTTATATGCTAGCTACTGTAGCAGTAAATGCTAATATTTAAAATACCCTGACTCCGTAATAGCAACCTTATCACTTACAAGCCGAAATATCATCTAGTAAATAAATAAAACCTAATATGTTTAAAATTGTTCATTTTCTTTTGGTTTTTATTAGTAATAGAGTATGCAATAAAATTTAGAGGTTATTTCTAAATTTTGTTATAAATTTTAACTTAGTATTTTTGTATTTTACTTGGATATTAAACAGCATGAATGAGATATCGGAAGCCCTAGAGAATCTCAACCTATACCCTGTAAATATAGAAGTATCCAAAGAATTTACTGGGTATTTTCCTGATGTGGAACAACCTGTAGAATTCAACGCTCCACCTTTGAAAAAGCCAAAACCAAAGAAAAGAAGAAACTACGTATGGGGAAGTCGTATACGTAGGAAAAAACCAGCTACGAAACTTCCTAAAATAAACAATCCTTTAGAAAAAGGAAAAGAAATTGTAACCAGGGAAATTTCTAGACAGCAGGAGATGGAGACTGAAGTCAAGGAAGATTCTAGGCAAATGGGGATGCAGTTTGAGGAATATTCTAAGGAAATAGAAATGGAGGTTGGAAAAGGTTTTAGACCAACTCAGATGGAAATTGGAGAAAGCTCCAAACAAAACCAGGGAATGACTTTTCAGGAGGAAATAGATTTTATATTGGCAAGCTATGAAACTATTCAGCCTGTCAATACAAATATTTTTACTCGTCCTATTGAAAATCAACTCCCTATAAATCTTGAACCAGCAATCCCAGAACCAATAGTCCACTCCCAACCTTTAGGAATGGACGAATGGTGGACGAATGATTGGCAATTCCAAAACATTGTCAACAGTCCTTATTCCTTTCTTCCGCAATTCGATCCAGAACCATTACCAAATCCACCCATGAGTAACGAAAATTTGGCTGAACTTCACCATTTTGGTGAAGAATTAATGGATGCGGGAAGTAGAATTCGGGAGATAGGGGGACAAATTGCTTGGAAGTATGATGAAAGGGAGCTTCGTTTTTAGAAAGACAAATGACGAGAGATAGTGGGTTGGTAAAACTGTGGTTGTGTAATAGTAATAGTAAAATCAGTACTTGTAAAATAAATAATAAAACGGTTGTATATAGAGGCATGATATAATCTATAAACTAAATGAAATTTTAGATTTTGTTTATATATTCGTTTACGTAATTATGTGCAATTAATTGTGACATTGGATTATTTCTTTTATACTAATTATTTATCTATAAATTAATTATCAGATGGCAAACATTGGTAATGAACCAGTAAATGAAGTAAATCAATCCGAGCAAATTCAGGAAGAACAATTGTTAAATAGACAAGATATAGAGGATATCGTTGCACAAGGAATAGCCAATGCTATTCCAGCAATCGTTGCTGCCGTTCAGAAACCCGTTAAAACTAAATCAATCATTCCTAGTAAACGTACCCAAGGCGACAACTTTAGTAATAGTATAAATGGAGGCGGAAATCATGTTAATAACAATAATGATCTGCAAACCCCAATTTTCAAGAAAATGAAAGCTGCAACACCTGGTTGCACTTACAAAGAATTCCTTGCCTGTAAACTAATTGAGTTTGCAGGTAACGAAGGGGCTATTGCAGCATTACGTTGGTTAGAGAAAACTGAGGCAGTAATTCCTATAAGCAAATGTGCTGAGGAAGACCAAGTTATGTATGCGTCTAATCTTTTTAAAGAAGGGGCGTTAGAATGGTGGAACACAGTGTTACAAGCTAAAAGAAGGATTGTGGCCTATGCCATGAACTGGGAAGAATTTAAGAGTCTTGTAGAAAGAAAATTCTGTCCCGAGTATGAAAAAGATCAAATGGCAAATAAGTTCCTAAACCATCGGATGGTGAATGTAGATTGTCGTGGTTATACTTCGACATTCTTCGAATATGCTAGGGTGGTACAACCACTGGCTTTGCCTGAACTGGTACTCATTTCTCGCTATATTTGGGGATTGATTGGTGAAATCCGCAATATCGTTAAAGCTGCGAGACCTCGCACTATTGACGATGCAGTGGAACTAGCCAACACCCTAACTGATGAACTGGTACGCACAAGAGATGAAGACAGGAAAAAAGGAACTGGCTCAGAAAATTACCCAAGGATTTCGTGTGGGTAATAGTGGTAATTTCAAGAGAAAAGGAACTGGGCAATTCTCAACTCCGTCATTCTGCAGGAAATGCAAGAAGAAACATTATGGAAGATGCGATATAACTTGCAATTTTTGCAAAACTATAGGACATTGTGAAGAAAACTGCAGAAAGAAATCCATAATTTGTTACAATTGTGGAGAAGCCGGACATTTCAAAACAGAATGTCCTAAATTGATCAAACCAGCAGACAACAAAACCAAGGCTACTGACGGAGCTACTAAGAAAAATGTCAGAGCATTCCAGCTAACCACTCAAGAAGCAGAACTCATTCCAGATGTTATAGCTGGTACGTTCCTAGTTCACAACGTATACGCAAAAGTATTATTTGACTCTGGTGCAAACCAAAGTTTTATCAATACTTTATTCTGTCAAGCTCTTAAGTTACCTTTAACCAACATTAGGCAGATTTTCACTGTCGAAACTGCAGATGGTAATTCAGTTAAAATAGATCAGATTTTGCAAAAAGTAGAAATAGAACTTTCAGGTCATAAATTTTCTGCAAATCTGTTACCTATGAAATTAGCTGAATTTGATGTTGTGTTAGGAATGGATTGGTTAATAGCCAACCATGCTCAAATCATTTGTGATAAAAACTCTATAGAAATTCAAGCACCTACTGGAGAAGTAATCATGATTACAGGAGATAAGCCACGTAAACCCATGAAGTTCATATCAATAATGAACGTTACTAGTTATGAACGAAAACAAGGAATAGTATATATGATTTCAGTAATCATTAGTACTAAAGGTAAAGAACTTAAGGAAATTCCTGTAGTCTCAGAATACTCAGATATATTTCCAGAAGAGTTACCAGGATTACCACCAGATAGGGAAGTAGAATTTAGGATTCATCTAATTCCAGGAACTACACCGATAGCCAAGGCACCTTATCGGTTAGCTCATACCGAAATGTTAGAACTGAAAACACAATTAGATGAATTACTAAGTAAAGGTTTCATACAACCTAGTTCATCTCCGTGGGGAGCACCAGTATTGTTTGTAAAGAAAAAGGATGGTTCCATGAGAATGTGTATCGATTATAGAGAATTAAATAAAGTTACAATTAAGAATCGATACCCATTACCTAGGATTGATGATCTTTTTGATCAACTTCAGGGGGCTAGATACTTCTCTAAGATAGACTTACGCTCCGGGTATCTTCAATTGAAGGTACAAGAAGAAGACATACCTAAAACTGCTTTCAGAACTAGGTATGGTCATTACGAGTTTACAGTCATGCCCTTCGGGTTAACGAATGCACCTGCAGCATTCATGGACATGATGAATAGGATCTGTAAACCGTATTTGGATAAATTTGTAATTGTCTTTATAGATGATATACTTATTTATTCAAAAAGTCAGGACGAACATTGTCAGCACTTGCATGTACTCTTAACTTTGTTAAGAAAAGAAAAGCTATATGCCAAATTCTCAAAATGTGAATTTTGGCTACAAGAAGTGCAATTCTTAGGACACATGGTGAATCATGAAGGTATTCACGTAGATCCTGCTAAAATAGAGGCAATTACCAATTGGAAGGTTCCACAAACAGCAATGGAAATTAGAAGTTTTATAGGTTTAGCTGGATATTATAGACGGTTTATTAAGGATTTTTCCAAGATAGCTGTACCATTAACTAAGCTAACCTGTAAAGCCATTAAGTTTGAATGGGGACCTAAACAAGAAGAAGCCTTTAGGATCTTGAAATAGAAATTAACCAATGCTCCAATCCTAGCTTTACCGGAAGGGACTGAAGATTTTGAAGTTTACTGTGATGCTTCAAAATTAGCATTAGGATGTGTGCTAATGCAACGCAAGAAAGTAATTGCATATGCTTCAAGGCAATTGAAAAAGCATGAAGAAAATTATACAACTCATGATTTAGAATTAGGAGCTGTAATTTTTGCCCTTAAGATTTGGAGACATTATCTTTACGGAAGTAAAGTTTAAAATATATTTTTGGGCAAAAAGAGTTAAACATGAGACAAAGGAGATGGATGGAAATCTTAAGTGATTTCGATTGTGATATTCAGTATCACAAAGGAAAGGCAAATGTAGTTGCAGATGCCTTAAGTCGTAAGTACCATGAGAAACAACGACGGGTTCGTGTTCTCAGATTAAATCTACAGTTAGATTTAATGGAACAACTGAAGCATTTTCAAGAAACAGCAATAGAGGATGTTGCTGAAGGAATGAAAGGAAGAATAAAAGAATTAGAGCAAGGAGTTGATGGAATTTGGAGATTCCACAAAAGTAGGATTTGGGTACCAAAACAGGGAGAATTAAGAAATAAGATTTTGGAAGAAACTCATAAATCTAGGTATACTATACATCCAGGAAACAATAAGATGTACCAAGATTTAAGAAAGAATTTCTGGTGGATAGGTATGAAAAAGGATATAGCTATGTATGTATCAAAGTGTCTTACTTGTTCACAAGTTAAGGCAGAACATCAGAAACCTTCAGGTCTACTACAACAATTAGAAATGCCGGTATGGAAATGGGAACTCATAACAATGGATTTTGTTACTAAGTTACCCAAAACCAGAAAAGGTAATGACGCGATTTGGGTAATTGTAGATCGATTAACCAAATCTGCTCACTTTTTACCTATGAAAGAAACCTTTAGCATGGAAAGATTGGCAAAGTTATATGTAGATGAAGTTGTATCCTTACATGGAGTTCCACTCTCCATTGTTTCGGATAGAGATAGTCGTTTTACTTCTCATTTCTGGACAAGTTTCCAGAAAGCAATGGGAACTCGACTAAACCTAAGTACTGTATATCATCCTCAAACGGACGGGCAAAGTGAAAGAACAATCCAAACTCTAGAAGACATGCTCCGAGCATGTGTAATAGATTTTGGTGGAAATTGGGATGATCACTTACCATTAATTGAATTCTCCTATAATAATAGTTATCATTCAAGTATTGAAACTGCCCCATTCGAGGCACTTTATGGAAGAAAGTGCAGAACTCCAGTATGTTGGGCAGAAATAGGAGAAAGTCAATTGTCAGGTCCTGAGATTGTGCAAGAGACAACAGACAAGATTACTCAAATCAAGGAAAGGCTAAAGACGGCTCGAGATCGCCAAAAGAGTTATGCAGACAATAGATGCAAGCCATTGGAATTCCAAGTTGGAGACAAAGTATTGTTGAAAGTTTCTCCTTGGAAAGGAGTAGTCCGATTCGGTAAGAAAGGAAAGCTAAGTCCAAGATACGTAGGACCATTTCCAGTAATCCAACGTATAGGACCAGTTGCTTATCGTTTACAACTACCAGAAGAATTAGCTGGAGTACATGATGTATTTCATGTATCCAATCTCAAGAAATGTCTATCAGACGAATCTTTGGTAGTACCCTTTCAAGAAATAAAGGTAAATGAAAAGCTGAAATTTGTTGAGAAACCTCTTCAAATTGAGGATCGAAAGATCAAGTTTCTTAAACACAAACGACTAGTTTTAGTTAAAGTCAGATGGGATTCAAAAAGAGGAGCTGAATACACTTGGGAGCTGGAATCAGAAATGAAGCGAAAGTATCCACACTTATTCCAGTAAATCTCGAGGACGAGATTTTATTAAGGTAGGGAGAATGTAACAACTCTCATTAAAAAGTCTTAATTATTACTTTAATTGACCAATAGGAAACCCTAATTGAGAAACTCAAGTGATTCTGAACAAACCCTAAAATTTTCAGAATAATCAGAATCAGGATCAGGGCCCCTAAAACTCAGGGGGGGGGGGTAAACCCTATTCGGTAATATCTTGACAGTTTGTTGTCAAAAATGAGATAGCACGTAAAACCAACTCAGCAAGGCTACTATTACACGAGGCTACCCAATGGTAGGGGGCGCCTCTCGCGCCACGCGATACCCCCTCGCGCCACGCGAGGGGGACTGTTTTTCAGCTATATATAGTAGAGATTGGGACTTGATTCTGGGCGTTGATGCGACGTTCAAATTCAATATCTATGCTGAGTTATAGTATAATCACTACAAAATACACACACTGATCACGAGGTGCTGCCACAAAACAGGGTAATAACTCGATCGCTGCTACGATTCATTTTCCGATCGATCAATGTACTCAATGGATGTTTAAGTGCTGCCCACATTCGGGTGATGCTTTGTCATTAATCGTTAATTCAATAGATGTTTTGTTAGTGCATACATCTGTCGACTTCGTCTTGTCTTGAGTCTTGTACTAGATATGTTATATCAGGGCAAGTTGTACGAGAAAATAGGAGCGTTTAGATTGAGTTTATGAGGTTTCTCTTGAATGAATAGGTTTAGCTTGAAAGAGAGTAGATCAGTTTCAAGAGAAAGCCACCAAGTAGGTTTCTCTTGAACTGAGTCTTGTCACTTTCAAGAGAAAGCTAGAGTACTATATATAGGGGTCATGTTGAATTCATTTGTAACTTTTGTGACTTTGGATACCGAAGTGCTGCCGGTTTATCCAGTGATTGTACAAGCTGTAATATCAATCAGAAACATGTTTAAAAGGAATTGCTAGCTGTTTCGTAGTTAGTTACTTTGTTTCCGCCACTGAAACTGATAAAAACTTCTCTGAACGACTCGTTCGGGTCAGTATACGATCCTACAAGTGGTATCAGAGCTCAGGAGGAGGAGTTCTTACCGATTCAGCTCGAAATTTCTGTTTTCTACCCCTTCTTTTCAGAATTTACAAGTTTTTACGGTCCGAATTGGTTCAAATTTTCATAGTGCACTCGGAATTGGACATAGACAAACCCTTGAAAGTTTCATGTTAAAATACGGACTAAAAATGGACAAAATTGGACAAAAACTAGGTTTCTCTTGAACGAACACTTTTGCTTTCTCTTGAAAAACCTTGTTGGTTTCTCTTCAAATCAGCTTTCTCTTGAAAAACCTTGTTGGTTTCTCTTCAAATCAGCTTTTTCTTGAAAAACCTTGTTGGTTTCTTTTCAAATCAGCTTTCTCTTGAAAAACCTTGTTGGTTTCTCTTCAAATCAGCTTTCTCTTGAAAAACCTTGTTGGTTTCTCTTCAAATCAGCTTTCTTTTGAAAACTCATCAGGTTTCTCTTGAGAATTCCATCAGGTTTCTCTTGAAAATTCCATCAGGTTTCTCTTGAGAATTCCATCAGGTTTCTCTTGAAAATTCCATCAGGTTTCTCTTGAAAATTCCATTAAGTTTCTCTTGAAGGTGATAGTTCGTTTAAAGTTCTCTTGAAGGTTATTCCGTTTGAAACAACTGTGTTTGAAAAATGTGTTACCAATACATGGATTCTGAGTTTTACAACGCATTTGCTACAACCCCGACTAGTTCATCAGACATTACTAAGAACATGACAATGGAGAATGAAACAGGAACAATGCAAAAACCCCCCGAAACTTATGGGAATTGAAGATTATCACGGATGGAAGAAACGGTTTGAGAATTGGGTTCAGGCGAATCATCTAAAAGCTTGGGAGAGCATCGAAACTGTAGATGAGAGGCCAAAGAATTCAGCAGGAGTCGATAAAATCATTTCAGAATTCACAGAGCAAGAAAGAGATAGTTATAAAGGAGAGAAAATGATGATCAATCTGTTACAACAAGCAGTAAAGGAGGATATATTTGTATTGCTTCAACATGATGACAATGCTTACTCTATCTGGGAAGCTCTTGGAAAGAAATTTGAGGGAAGTACTGAAATGCTACAAAGTAAAGCAGCTTTGTTGAAAAAGGAATTTGAACTATTTACGTGCATGCCTGGTGAAACAACAAAGAGTCTTATTGAAAGATACTGTCATCTTGTACGCACTATGTCACAGTTGAAGATTACAAAAACTCCAGCAGAATGGGTTGAAAAGCTTGCTGATGCGTTACCGCAACAGGAATGGGGTACATATCTGATGATATTGAAAAATTCCGGACAGTTTAGAAGGTTATCGATTTCGCAGTTTATAGAAAAGTTGGAGGCACAGGATCTGGAGCAGCAGAAAATTGCTAGAATGAACAGTTCTACTCATCAACAAGATATTAAATTGTACTATAAAGGAAATGTTCAAACTGCTGAAGCAAGTCCAAAGATACAAACTGCATTTAGTGCTGGAAATCAATCTACACTAAGCAGTCAAGGATCAGTCAACACTAGTGGGTTCTCATCGGTGAATCCTCTAAGTGTTCAAAATTCATCTACCGGAAATGGTCATCTAATTCAGTGCAATGTAGCTTTACATCTTCAAAATGGTCAAAATTATTCTGAAGAAGTTGTAAAGCATCATATGGGATTATTGGTCACTGCATTAGAGTCTTATGAAGGGTTGATTGCCGGAAGAATTGGTAATCCGATGCTCACAAAGGAAGATTATGACCAAATCGATGCAGAGGAGCTGGAACTGATGGATATTAAATGGGCCTTAGCTAGCGTTTTGAGGAGAGCAGAAAAATTTAGATTGGTTATAGGAAGAACTGATTTCTTGGATGCAAATCTTTCTAATCTTGGATTTGATAAATCTAAAGTTGTTTGTTTTCGTTGCAGGGAGAAAGGCCACTTTAAAAGAGAATGCAAGAATCAGTAGCCGAGAGGAGCAAAGGAGTCATCTGGGAAAGATGATTATTATAGGAAAACCATTTATCAGCAAATCACTCATCAACCACATCAACAAAAAGAAGCTCAAACGGCACATGGAAGAATGATCGAGGATGCAAACAGGAAAGCTTATCATGGCATTGTTGATCAAGATGATGAGAAAATGGCTGATGGTTTTAGCTGGGACAAGTACATTCCAGCTGATTCTAATGTTAAAGCTTTTATTGCACATATTGTTCAAAAGCCAGAAATATTGAAGGAATGGATGGAAGTGTTATCTGCTGAAGAGAAAAATGAAGATGAAAGATCTGTTTCATTTGAAAACAGTTCATCAGAAACAAGTGATAGTGATGAAGAAATGGAACAGATAAATTTGGGAAAAACTCATTTATCTTCTGACATTTTTGAATTTTATTTTGCAGAAAAATTGAAGAAACTGAAAGAAAGGAAAGCTGCAAAGGAAATGAAAGAGGTCAAAGTGATTGAGAAGATTGTGGAAGTTAAAAAGATAGTTGAAGTTGAGAAAATCGTTGAAGTCATAAAACCTTGTCTTACTTGCTTAGAGTCATGTAAACAATGTATAGAAAAAGATGAGAGGTTTAGTGAGTTAGAAAAGTTGAAAGAAAAGTTGTTGTTTGATGTAAAAAATTTGAAACAGTCATATGATGTATTGAACAGAACTGTGAATAGTCTGGAAAAGACTAATTCTGAAAGAGAAAAAGCTTTGAAGATGTTGAATGCTACCATGATAACAAAGCAGAAAGAGATCAACTTGTACATAGAAGAATGTGCAAAGTGGAAGAAAGAGTTGGATAGTGAAGCAACTGAGAATGAAAGAATCAGAAGATTGCTGCAAAGTTACAAAGGATGTGACTACATAATTGATAGAATTTATCCAACAGTTGAAGGATTTGAAGCGTTTAAAGGTGAAGAAACAAAGCTAAAGAAGAAAAAGGATACTGGTAAGAAACAGGATGTCTGTTATAATAAGTGTCCGCCTCCGATTTGGGAAGGGTACTCGCCTAGAAAACCTAACGAGGAAGAATTAAAACAGGCAGTCAATATTAAGTTAGAATCCGAGATAACCGATGCTTTACCGGACAATATTGATGTCACGTTCACAGCGTCCAACACTGATCATGAGTCAGAACTGATAAAAAGAGTGGTCGATCAGGTGTTGGATAAGGATGAGGAGTCAGAGTCAAAATCCAAGTCCGAAAGTTCGTGTCAGTCAGTCAGGAGTTCGAGTTCGTCCGAAAAGAGTTCAAAGTCGTCGGGAAAACGGGTTTACAGTAAAGAATTTTTGTTGTCAAAATCTAATTTGAATGATGAAACATTTGAAGTTGTATATACTTTGAATGATTCTGACAAATTATATTTTGATAAAGAGTTTCCAATAAGAGGTGTTAAACCAGAAATGATCAAAAAGGTTTTCAAATTAACAGAAATTAATATTTCTGAAATAAAAGATGAAAATCTTACAAGAAAACCAAGACCTTACACCTCAAGAGTACAACAACGTTTGAACAAGAAAAAGTGTTACAATTCTGGTTCTGGTTTTCAAAAGAAACCAAACCATAATCGTAGCTACAAAAAGAAAGGAATTGGTTTTATTCCACCTGAAAATTATAAAAATGAAAAATATGTTTGAAATTTTAAATCAAAAATGACATATGTTGCAGGAACTAGCCATGAAGAAGAAGCAAAAAGCTCATTCTGGAAACAGTCAAACCAGGAGTTTCTTGCTGAAAAGATGAAGAATGGAGATTATCAAAGGAAAGAAACAAGAACCTGTTACAGATGCAATGAAGTAGGTCATATTGCATGGAACTGTCAGAAAGCTACAAACACAAAACAGGGAGTTTCTGGAAAACTGAAAGAAGTTGTTGTTGATAAAACCGAACCACCAACTGAAAAATTTAAAGTTTTCAAAAATTCAACATTTGAAGTTGGTGAATGTTCGAAGAGATTTTACAAGCGAAGTGTGAAAGTTGACAACCAAAAATGGGTTGTTAAGAAATCAGAAGTAAAATCTGGTGATGAATCTGATTCCACAAAATCAGAGGAGCCACAGTTTTATGAGAGTGATGAAAACTCAGTTCCTTCAATGGATGATGAGAACTTTCCACCATTGAGGACTGAAAATTTTAAAAAGAAAATTGGAAAGTCTGAAATCTCAAATCAGGGTTATTCTGAGAAGGATAACTTTGATGTTGAGAAAGTGTTTAATGGGAAAGTTAAGAAGATTTTCAGAAAAATGGTTGATGGAAAGGTGAAAGGGGTAAAGGAGTTTTATGCTAAAAAGAAATCAACTTACACTCCAACTGCTTCTGAATTGAATTCACCCAAGGCTGGTCAGGCTTGGGTGGATATTTTCTTTCATTGAAAAACCTGACTTGCCGGAGATCCCTAGTTTGTAATTGCGGATCAGGATTCGGCATCTTTCTTAGTAATTGATTGTGTGATTAAATCTTAAAAATAGTTGAAATTTTCAAGATAAGTGTGACTTGCCGGAGCTTCCAGGTTAGTAAGTGTGAAGCAGGAATCGGCATTTTTATTGGTAAAATGGTTTTGTGTAGATGAGGTATTCCTACAAGTGGTTGATGGAAATTTTCACTTCCAAGTGGTAAATCAGGGACATTAAGTTGTATCTGATTTTCTAAAAATGATTGAGGAAAATGTGATGAACCAAACCCCTAACTTTACAAGTGGTAAGTTTAACAAAACTTATTTTCCGGAAAAATCATTTTGGTTAAAAAAAATACTTAAGTGTTTTGAAATCATAATGAGAAAATAGTTTTGTGTAAGGGGGAGTTATGATTGTGTATGCCAAGTGGATGGCGATTTGAAGCAATTCGATATCGGTTGTCACTTTACTGTATAGTTTGTTTTCAAATTTCCTAAAATGTGTTTGCATTTTAGGGGGAGTAAAATTTTCAGAAAATACAAAAACATTTGAAAATTTGAAAAAACCAAAAACATGATAAAATCAAAAATGAGTTTTGTTGTGAAATAGAGGAAATGATAGTACATCAGTGGGCTGTCACAACATGCTAAAGAAATGTAAAGTCTAAAGTGATAAACAGTCTCACTAATGATGTGACGATAGGCTCAGCTAGACTAGTAGATTTGCAATAACGATACAAATCTAAATTAAAAAGCCTAGTTCTAGTGGGAAACATGGTCAAAAGCATAGTACTTAGTTTTGTCCTTCTTGATTGTGTGCCTACTCAGTAATCGCTGATTGTCGAAAGACATAAAACTGGTTAAGTCTGTGAATTTTCACAACTTTGCTGAAAAGTCGCTGTGATTGTGCATTTCATTTTGCAAAGATTTAAACTTGTTTGATTTCTTTATTTTGTTTAAGCATTGGACATCCTCTGCGTATACGTGAGTATCGACCTGGATGTTATTGCCTAAACGTTCTGCTTTATTTTCTTTGGTGTTTCGTTTAAGCTTTGGATCACCTCTGCGTATACGGAAGTATCGACCTGGTGGTTAAAGCCTAAACAACTTCAACTTATCTTTATTTTCTTATTTTGTTTAAACATTGGACTTTCTCTGCGTATACGGAAGTATCGACCTGATTGTTAATGTTTAAACATTCTGCTTTGTTTTCGCACAAATCACAGTTGATAAAAGTTTAAAGGCATTACTTGAGTTAGTGTATTGCATGATGAGGGGATATGCTGAGATCGTGGGGTCCATAAGAATTTAGTGCAAATTAATATACCTTAACGTATCGGTAAGCATTTTGAAAGTTTTTAGATTGAGTTTAAGTGGACAACAATATCGTCAATCAACGTGAATAGTTTAAAACTGAAAATGTTTAAAGCTTAACGGTGTTGGTGATGTGTCTCATAAACTGATATGATCCTCGTACACAAACTCACAAAAATATTGTCTGTAAATATTTCTTTACTGAATTTCTTAATATTTCATAATCCAAAATAGATTTTCAGTGTGTTTTAGTATAATTTTTTGAAAAATCCAAAAAGATTTTTGACAACTGGTGTTGGAAAGCTGATTTTCAAAATTCCAAGTGCTAAACATGATGACCATGTTGTGAGGGGGAGTTTATGTTTTTTATCAAATGTGTTTTTAATCTACTTTACAAGTGGTTCATCAGGATTATTTTTGATAAAATTTTCTGTTTGATTTGAGGGAGAGTTTTAGTTGATATATTCATGTTAATGTTTAAAATTGTAAAATTTACTTTGAGGTAGAGATGGTGCAGGTTTGAAAAAAGGTCGGATGTGAGCTAGGTTGTTTGATCCTGAAAAGCTTATGTTTGAAAAACCAGGTTCCGATATTTGAAGACTCTGAAGGCAAAGCATGAGCCAGGCATGTGAAAGCCAGATTACGATCCTGTAGCAAATGATGCTGAAGAACTGAAGGAATGCCAGCACATTGTTAAGGGAGTCTGTTGATGCTGATTGAAAGAGTGAAGCCCAGAGACTGATAAAGACTGAATATGCGAAGACTCAACACTTTAAGACTCGTAAACATCTGAGGGGGAGTCTGTTAGTGCATACATCTGTCGACTTCGTCTTGTCTTGAGTCTTGTACTAGATATGTTATATCAGGGCAAGTTGTACGAGAAAATAGGAGAGTTTAGATTGAGTTTATGAGGTTTCTCTTGAATGAATAGGTTTAGCTTGAAAGAGAGTAGATCAGTTTCAAGAGAAAGCCACCAAGTAGGTTTCTCTTGAACTGAGTCTTGTCACTTTCAAGAGAAAGCTAGAGTACTATATATAGGGGTCATGTTGAATTCATTTGTAACTTTTGTGACTTTGGATACCGAAGTGCTGCCGGTTTATCCAGTGATTGTACAAGCTGTAATATCAATCAGAAACGTGTTTAAAAGGAATTGCTAGCTGTTTCGTAGTCAGTTACTTTGTTTCCGCCACTGAAACTGATAAAAACTTCTCTGAACGACTCGTTCGGGTCAGTATACGATCCTACAAGTTTAAGCATAGCACTTTGTCATTCGTTGTGAGGGTTGATCTCGTGAGTTATCGTAAATGTTGTATTGATTACTAACCCAGTTTTGTGTGCATTGTTATTTAAATTAGGTTAACAAGGCTAATCCGTAGAATAAACTCTATCCGTGTTAAATCTGCAATGTGAGTCATTCTCTCTTTTTATCAAATTACTTTCAAAATCATGTTTATTTTCAAAGTTATAATTACAGTGATTAAGTTTATGTAATCACCAAGTTACAGCCGGTATGTGGGGTTTTGTATACATTACTTGATAATCGTCACCATTGGGGCAGCCAATGGGGGATATGACCATAGTCACAGATCCGGTCGAGTGACAAATACCGTGGGTAGTTGGTTTGATATCAGAAACATTGTAATCACTCTTAATACTGTAAATTATAACAAACATGTTGTTTTAGTAAATAGAATGATTCACTCAGTATTTCCCGCTGACAAAACCTTTTTCAAACATGTTTCAGGTGATCTGTTGTGATTCAGGAAAGGTGCTATGGAGCACTACAAGCTTAAGAAAGTGGCTCATTGTAAAATAAAGAAATATGTTTTGTTAAATAAAGATTTCTTCGTGAAATCATAATATTGTAAATTAACGGTGTTTTATCCCGAGTTGTGAAATACAATAATCGGGAAAATTTTAGCTTTACAACGATCCTGATGATAAACTTCCGCTGTTAAACTCAATTAAATAAATACCACGGGATTTCTGTCCCGCGGCTCCTGAAACGGGTCAAACCGGGTCGGGGGCCGTGACAAGACCTTTCTCCATCAATTAGGAATTTGATGCCTTCACTAAACATATTCCTTAAATTGTAGCCATTTGTTGAGTGTTTTTTTTTGTGTCTAATCCGCATATATATCACCATTGCCCTTGATTTTCTTTACTGTATATCTCTTAAATGTCAACATATACACGTGTGATTTAGTTTACGAAGATTTTTCAATGCCGAGAACCTCGATCAGAGAGTAAAAAAGGCGTAAGGTTCACAATGGTGTAAAATTAAAATGGGATATAACGGGCTAGGATTCTAGTTACAGGAACAAGGGCCAAACAAACCACCCAGGAATGAAATCGTCGAGCGAAAACACTTGACAACCTCCTAGAAGCAACTTTTCTTGCCACGAGACCTTTCTCCATCAATTAGGAATCTGATGCCGTCACTAAACACATTCCTTAAATTGTAGCCATTTGTTGAGTGTTTTTTTTGGTGTCTAATCCGCATATATATCACCGTTGCCCTTGATTTTCTTGACTGTATATCTATTAAATGTCAACATACACACGTGTGATTTAGTTTGCGAAGATTTTTCAATGCCGAGAACCTCGATCAGAGAGTAAAAAAGGCGTAAGGTTCACAATGGTGTAAAATTAAAATGGGATATACCGGGCTAGGATTCGAGTTACAGGAACAAGGGCCAAACCAACCACCCAAGAATGGAATCGTCGAGCGAAAACACTTGACAACTTCCTAGAAGCAGCTTTTCTTGCCACCAGACCTTTCTCCATCAATTAGGAATCTGAAGCCGTCACTAAACACATTCCTTAAAATGTAGCCATTTGTATAGTGTTTTTTGGTGTCTAATCCACATATATATCACCATTGCCCTTGATATTATTGACTGTATATCTCTTAAATGTTAACATATACACGTGTGATTTAGTTTACGAAGATTTTTCAATGCCGAGAACCTCGATTAGAGTGTAAAAAAGGCGTAAGGTTCACAATGGTGTAAAATTAAAATGGGATATACCGGGCTAGGATTCGAGTTACAGGAACAAGGGCCAAACCAACCACCCAAGAATGGAATCGTCGAGTGAAAACACTTGACAACCTCCTAGAAGCAGCTTTTCTTACCACCCGACCGTTCTCCATCATTCAGGAATCTGACGCCGTGACTAAACACATTCCTTAAATTGTATACATTTGTTGAGTGTTTTTTTTGGTGTCTAATCCGCATATATATCACCATTGCCCTTGATTTTCTTGACTGTATATCTCTTAAATGTCAATATATACACGTGTGATTTAGTTTACGAAGATTTTTCAATGCCGAGAACCTCGATCAGAGAGTAAAAAAGGCGTAAGGTTCACAATGGTGTAAAATTAAAATGGGATATACCGGGCTAGGATTCGAGTTACAGGAACAAGGGCCAAACCAACCACCCAAGAATGGAATCGTCGAGCGAAAACACTTGACAACCTCCTAGAAGCAGCTTTTCTTGCCACCAGACCTTTCTCCATCAATTAGGAATCTGAAGCCGTCACTAAACACATTCCTTAAAATGTAGCCATTTGTATAGTGTTTTTTGGTGTCTAATCCACATATATATCACCATTGCCCTTGATATTATTGACTGTATATCTCTTAAATGTTAACATATACACGTGTGATTTAGTTTACGAAGATTTTTCAATGCCGAGAACCTCGATTAGAGTGTAAAAAAGGCGTAAGGTTCACAATGGTGTAAAATTAAAATGGGATATACCGGGCTAGGATTCGAGTTACAGGAACAAGGGCCAAACCAACCACCCAAGAATGGAATCGTCGAGCGAAAACACTTGACAACCTCCTAGTAGCAGCTTTTCTTGCCACCAGACCTTTCTCCATCAATTAGGAATCTGATGCCGTCACTAAACACATTCCTTAAATTGTAACCATTTGTTGAGTGATTTTTTTGTTGTCTAATCCGCATATATACCACCATTGCCCTTGATTTTCTTGAATGTATATCTCTTAAATGTCAACATACACACGTGTGATTTAGTTTACGAAGATTTTTCAATGCCGAGACCCTCGATCAGAGAGTAAAAAAGGTGTAAAGTTCACAATGGTGTAAAATTAAAATGGGATATACCGGGCTAGGATTCGAGTTACAGGAACAAGGGCCAAACCAACCACCCAAGAATGGAATCGTCGAGCGAAAACACTTGACAACCTCCTAGAAGCAGCTTTTCTTGCCACCAGACCTTTCTCCATCAATTAGGAATCTGATGCCGTCACTAAACATGTTCCTTAAATTGTAGCCATTTGTTGAGTTTTTTTTTGGTGTCTAATCCACATATATATCCCCAATGCCCTTGATTTTCTTGACTGTATATTTCTTAAATATCAACATATACACGTGTGATTTAGTTTACGAAGATTTTGCAATGCCGAGAACCTCGATTAGAGAGTAAAAACGGCGTAAGTGTAGGTCCCTATCCCGTATGGATCGTAACAAAACTGACAATCTACCAAGGGTGCGGAATCCCCTTGATAAACCAAATAAACAGAAACAAGAACACCAGACAATTTACCAACCGATCTTCTATGATTATCCAACGAAAACGTTTACAATCACTCAAGATCTTCACGAACTCACAGCCAATAATATGTGTATTCGAACTCTCTCTCAATTGCCTAAAAGTCTCCAAAAGTCTAACCCTAAAACTCTAGGTAAAGGTTGTTTATATACACACAACCATACAATTCGAACTGGGCCAAGCCCATACGAATTCTGTTTACAATTCGGGCTAAACTAGATAGACTTAAACTTGATACAAACTTGGACTAGATTGGACTTCAACAACCTCGAATTCCATTCAGTCTTCATAAGTCTTCGCGACCCAAACTCGTTTAATATCCAAAGACCAATCCAACGCTGTTGTCACATAACATGCACCAACAAACTCCCCCTTGACAATAGCTTGCAAAGGAAACTTTAGTCTTCAGAATCTCACAGTCTTTTGGTCTTTGGATAGCGTCAGCTTCAACATGAATTCTGTCAGCAACAGACTCCCCCTAAGCTGATGTATCCAATCACCAAATCTTCCAAGTTTTGATTCAGCATTCCAAATAAGTCTTCACAGCATTCATTCTGCATTGTAGAAGGAGGACTCTACCAAGCAGCAACAAACTCCTCATCTCTTCAAAGCAACTTCTCATCAACAAACTGCTTCAATCTGTATACTATAAAACAAACATCTCGAGAAACCATAAGAATTTTTCAACATAGTTAAGGAATTATTATTATTCAAGAGATAGTTAAACTGTATAACAGATTAAGCATTTTCAAATTACGCACCAACATGCAACAATTTTTAAACAAACACCTTATAACCTGCATCATTTCAAAATTTTGAACCCACTTACTAACACCGTCTCCCCCTATCAGTAACAACTCCTCCACGAATAACAGTTTTCCGTACATTAAGAATTTTAAACAGAAAAAGACACTATTTTTGTATTTTTGTATTTTTCTGAAAGCAAATAAATACGAAAAGCAATAAACACTCTATTTTTGTGAGAATCACCGGTAAGAAGATCATATCAGCACAATCAAACTGTTTCACACAATTAGATAATTCTTTATTTAATTTTTCGTGAAAAGCAGTTCAAGACGATTACCAGTATGTTTGTCCACTTAAACAAAATGCATGAACATTTCAAGAACCATTACCGTATGATACGTTAAGGTAATTTTATATCTGAAATATGTAGTGTGTCCCACTTCAGGATATACTCCCACGATCAAGGTATGCACAAAGATTCATCGTAGTAGGTGAGTATACTGAAGTCATCCTTTAAGATATCCTGACAGCGCCTAGGTCTGCATATAAGCTGTTTTATCATGTTTTGATTGCTTAACAATGAACACCCAAACAAATACTAATCAAATCCTGGAAATATAAACAACACACTCTATCATGCAAGTATCTTCCCTACCACATATTTCACAAGTCCAATCCAGATTTCTGAAATCTTAACTGGGAATAGGTTGAGAAGAGAACAGAATAGATCTTTAGAAGAGATGGTATAATATACAGATCAAATGAGTTTTCTCAGTTTGATATAGGTTTATTGGGTTTCATTTGGGCACTAGAGGGCCTCTTTCGGGTGTATTAGATCTATAGCGCGACAACGTACAGCTAGGTCAGCATGTATCTGGATGCAGCAGAAGCTGTCGTTGCCTAGCACCTCCAGGTCAGCATATATCTGGATGCAGCAGAGGAGGTACACGACTTTTTTCAGAGAAGATTTCATAATCAGATCAAAATTGTGTGTATCGGGACAACATACAGACATTCAAATAGAAATGAGCTAATTCCAAGTGACTTTCTTTCCTGGGGTCATGTACAATTTTAGATCTAAACAGAATGACAGCCAAGATATCCCCAGATGAAATAACAGTATAAAGACCCAAACTTCAGATTTTGGCAATCTATCAACGCAAGATTTAAGGTCATTAAACCATATACCACTGATGTGTTCCCCACTCATACTCAGTGCTTTTATGTTTATATCACTTTGGTAAGTTGATTATTTCATGCTTTTGCCTACTGGTACATCATATGATGAAACTGCTATCACACTTAAGCAATTTAATTCAGTTCGAGTGTGACAGTCTAACTTGCTGATGTACTATCATTTCTTCTTTTTCACACAGTGAAAACTCATTTTTGATTTTCTATTTTTTTTATGTTTTTGATTTTTCAATGTTTTTGTATTTTTGATTTTTGAAAAAGCAGTAAACTATTTACAAAATTCTTATGAAAAACCAGTTATTCAGGATTCCTCATCCCGTTGAGTTCGACTAAGTGTTCAAAGCGAGCTCGATCAAAAGCTTTTGTGTAAAGATCAGCAAGGTTATCTTCTGTGTCGACTCGATGTAATTCAATTAGTCGTTTTTCAGCACAATCCCGTATAAAGTGATGACGTATGTCAATATGTTTAGTTCTACTGTGCTTTACGGGATTGTTTGTGATTGATATAGTGGCATTATTATCTATCATAATAGGAGTACGAGTGAAATCCAAACCGTAATCGCGCATCTGCTGTTGAATCCAGAGGACCTGAGAGCAACAGCTGCCCGCAGCAATATATTCAGCTTCACACGTAGATGTAGATACACAGGATTGCTTCTTGCATTGCCAAGACACGATCCTGCCTCCTAAGAACTGACAACCACCTGTTGTAGACTTTCTGTTTGATTTGCATCCTCCAAAGTCTGAATCAGTGTAAGCAACGAACCTCAAATCACTATCAGCTGGATACCATAACCCAAGTTTAGGTTTCCCCTTCAAGTAACGAAGAATACGCTTCACTGCTTTCATGTGTGACTCTTTCGGATTCGCCTGATATCTGGCACACAAGCATACGGCAAACATGATGTCAGGTCTTGAAGCAGTCAAGTACATTAGAGAACCAATCATCGCCCTGTATTGAGTAGGATCAACATCTTCAGTACTTTCATGATCAGGGCCAAGATTGTGATTTTCGCAAATGGGTGTGTTGAAAGTAGAGCAATCATTCATTTTGAACCGATCCAAAATGTCATACACATACTTTGTTTGATGAATAAACATCCCATCCTCCTTCTGTTCAACTTGTAATCCCAGAAAGTAAGACAGCTCACCCATAGCACTCATTTCAAACTTACTCTTCATCACCTGTTCAAACTCCTTACACATGTTCTCATCTGATGACCCAAAGATGATGTCATCCACATATACCTGTACCAGCAGAAAATCTTCCTTCTTTCTCTTGATGAACAGTGTACTGTCAATCTGACCTCTCTCAAAACCATTCTTGATCAGATGTGTAGACAGTGTCTCGTACCATGCCCTAGGAGCTTGATGTAACCCATATAAAGCCTTATCAAGTTTGTAAACTCGATCTGGATAGTCTGGATCAACGAACCCATCTGGCTGTGAGACATACACCACTTCTTGGACTTTCCCGTAAAGAAATGCACTCTTCACGTCTAGTTGGAAAACTTTAAAGCCCTTGAATGAAGCGAAAGCTAGAAACAAACGAATTGCCTCCAACCTTGCCACTGGTGCAAACACTTCATTATAATCTATCCCTTCTTGCTGATTGAACCCTTTTACCACTAACCGAGCCTTGTTGCGTGTGACAATACCTCTATCATCCTTCTTGCACTTAAACACCCACTTAAGCCAATCTCTCTTTCACCTTTAGGAAGGTCCACTAACTCCCAAACCTTCAACTTCGCAAACTGGGCCAATTCTTCTTGCATAGCTTCAACCCATGAATTGTCTTTAAGAGCCATGTGAATGTTCTTCGGCTCCTCTTGGGAAATAAAGCAACTATACAAGCATTCATTCACTATCCCAGTCTTCTCAATCGAAACAAATAATCCAGAATTCGCTGCTATGCTTCTTCTCGTCTGAACACCTGCAGTAGGATCTCCAAGTATCATGTCAACTGGATGATCTCTATTTGCTCGTGTAGAAGCAACTGCATCAACTTCAAGATTATCACCCAGGTTTGATCCAATCTCCCCCTGAATATTCTGATTTGCAAACGGATTAATGAACTCATCCCCCTGAATAGGTTCAGAGTCACTATCACTTGAATCAGGATCAGCAGCACCTTGGGAAATTTCCGGAGCATCTGAAATATCAACATTTGATCTAGGCATGAATTCGCCTTCATCGTCTTCACATACCACAGTTTGAATTAGCTGAGAATCATCTGCATCAGAAACCTCAGGAATATTAAATGATTTAAACACACTTTCATAATCATACAGTATAGCAGGACCACTCGTTGATTGTTGAGGTTTGTAGGAAGTAATTTCCACATTAAAAACAACCTCAATTTTACCAGTTTTGAGATTAAAAACCCTTTTATTCGGTGTGCCAGGCACGTAACCCAGAAAGTAGCCTTCGTCAGCCACCTCACCGAATTTTTGTTTATCTTTGTTTCGCACAATGGTGCAGGGTAATCCAAATGGTTCAAAGCCTGTTAAGTTTGGTTTTTCGTTAAACATCAACTCATGACAAGTTTTGTTAAAACGTTTAACGGTTAAAACTTTGTTTAGGACATAGCAAGCTGTATTCACAGCTTCTCCCCAGAAAAGAACTGGTAGCTTTGAATCTGAAAGCATTGTCCTGGCGGCTTCAATCAACGTCCTGTTTTTCCTCTCAGCGACTCCATTTTGTTGAGGTGTATAAGGAGCAGAATATTGATGTTCAATTCCTTTTCGAAGACAGTAGAGATCCAGAATCCGATTCTTGAACTCTGTGCCATTATCACTCCTTATCCTCTTGATCCTTGCATCATGGACGTTTTCCAATTTTGTAAAAAGATCTATCAACATCTCTGTTGTTTCATCTTTTGTACCTAAAAAGAAAACCCATGAATAACGTGAGTAATCATCAGTGACAACCAGACAGTAGTACTTTCCACCTATGCTCCTCACGTTCACTGGACCGAATAAATCCATGTGAAGTAATTCATAAGGGGCATTAATGGAATTTACTGTTTTAGACTTATGAGGTTTCTTGTGTTGTTTTCCCTTTTGACATGGAAGACATTTATCTTCCACTTGAAACCTCAGCAATGGAACCCCTTTCACTAGCTCATTTTTTATGATATAATTCATTTTGCGATAGTGAATGTGGGCCATGCGTCTGTGCCACAACATAGATTCAGCTTCAGATGCTTTTGACAGTAAACACGCCACCGCAGCAGTTGGATCCTTGGCACCCATGTCCATGACATAAGTATCATTTTTCCTCGGTGCACGCATCACTATCCAATCGTCCGGAATAACCAAACCCGGTTTCAACACCAATGCCTCAGTATTTGTAAAATGGACCGAGTGACCCTTGTCGCAGACTTGTGACACGCTCATCAGATTGTGTTTAAGCTGCTCAACATAGTTCACTTTGTCCAAAGTGATCTTCCCATTCGTCACTTTTCCTCGTCCAGTTATCCTACCACCTTTAGCACCAGCAAAATTTACATGTCCACCATCATATTCTTCAAATTCAGAAAACAACCTCGCATCCCCCGTCATGTGCCTGGAGCAGCCACTATCAACATACCATAAGTTGATAATCCTCCTTAGCAGCTCCTACACACACCAACCAAAAGATTAGTTAGATTGGGGGACCCAAGCCTTAATGGTCTTGGGTCTTCCAGATTCATCAACTACAGGAACATCCATCCAGTATCCATCACTCCTAGGTGGAGTCTTGGATCTTGGGCCTGTTGATGGAAATGGGGCATGATTTCCATAAGGTCTCTGGTCCTGAGGGTACCTGCTTGTGTTTGGACTATGTGACCTTTGAAAACTTTGATTTTGATTCCAAGAACCTTGATTGTTGTAATTTCGAAAGCCATTGTTATAAAAATTTCGACAACCATTATTTTGGTATCGATTTTGATATTGACCTTGACTTCTAAAATTATTTGAATTTTGGTTGTTCATTCTTGGTGAACTACTTCTTGGTCTTTCATATCTGCCTGATGTAGATTCAGGCTGAAATCTTGGTTGATTTCTTTGAAAACGAGGAACTTGTGGAGTTCCTTTTTCAGCCTTATCTACACCACCAGCAACACCCGATTGTTGCTTTGGAGCAGATTGCTTTGGAGAACTTGAGACTTTCTCCTCATTATCACCTTGCTTCTCAGGTGATTTCCCTCTTTGTTTCTCACTAACTTGTGCTTCAACCTTTTTGTTAGGACAACAGCTAGCTACATGTCCCTTGGTGTGACATTTGAAGCACGATCTCTTATTCGAAGACTTCTTAGCTGAAGCCTTTGAACTAGATTCTGGTTTAGATGATGATGCCTTAGAAGGATTTGGTTCAGTTTGCTTAGTTTCAAGATTTTCTATGTTTTTGTTTTTAGCAAACTCTACATTTGATTCATTTTCTATAACAGCTATTTCGTTTTTCATATCACTTCCTTGAACAAAATTAACCTTTTTAACAAAAGTTAGATTTTTATTCGTAGGATTTGAATTTTTCTTTTTCAAAACAGGTTTGCTGTTATTGACCTTCTTAGCATCATTATCTTCAAACGCCTCACCTTGACTAGATGTGAAACTACTTGGTGATGTTGACAGAAAGTCTGTGAACTCATCTTCATCAGGTAAGAAAGAATAGTCATGACTAAGAGGAGGTGGAACTTCATTGAAGCCCTTGAATCCCACACTTGTCTTGTCATTACTCTTCTTTAACCCACCCATCATGTGTTTCATAACAAAAGTAGAATCCCTGAATTGACCTAATTTCTTTTCGAGTTCAACAATTTTGAGTTGTGCATCTGACAACTCTTTGCATTTTTCAGAAATTTCTTTTGTTTTCTCAGCCATCATGTTATGAGCTAAGTCTATGACTTGAAGTTTTTCGTTTAGTTTACAGGTTAAAACTTCAATTTCAGCTTCATAGCCTTTTATCTTTTTCAAATATGATGACTCATTTCTTTTTGCAAAGAAATTTGATTCTTTTACGTTAGATATTTCGCTCACCAGACTTTTGTTTTGAGTTGACAACCTGTCAACTTCACCCTGTAATTCACGACACTTTACGCAAACAGAAGTAGCAGAGTTACTTACCTCTCCTGTCGATTTGTCTGAGTTGGCCATAAGAGCAGCAAGTTGAGCTTCCATTCTTTTGATGATTTCATCTTTCTCATCTGCTTCCTTTTCATCATCCATTTCATGCTCAGACTTTGGCTTTCCTTTTTCAGCATCTGTTGTCTGATCAGCCTTATCTACCTCAGCTTCACTTTTCTTCTCAACTTCAGCATTCATGTTAGCTTCAGCTTCATCAACGGGAACAATCTCTGCCATAAATGCTTGAGTGACATTCTCATCATTTTCCAAGTGAATACTCCAGTCATATGAACCTTCTCGTGCAGTAGAGATCAGCGCTCTTGAGTTAGAGTTGTTTGATGAATTTCTATTGTTTGAACTCTGACTTGAGGTTTCATTCTTTTGTTTCTGACATTCCCTAGCAAAATGACCATAACTTTGACAGTTAAAGCACCTCACTTTGGTCTTGTCAAAACCAACAGTTTTCCCTACAAATTTCCTTCCAGTTCTGTTCATGAACCTCTTCACCCTTCTAGTAATCATGGCCATTTGCCATTGCAAATCCATATCTTCAAGATCATCAGGGTCAATCTGATCGTAATCTTCATCTAAAACGGCAGGATCAGATATCTTCCCCTGAATGTAGTTCTCGTAAGAAGCAACAAATGAAGCAAGTAGAGCAAGATGCTCTTCAGCAGACTTCACACTCATAGGCATTGACTTTGAACTACTACTTTGCTTAGCAGTTGATGTTCTCTTAGCTCCAGTTGATCCTCCTGAAGCAGCTACAAAACATACATCACCATCCTCATTTACTGTGACCTGCTCAGTTTCACGCGAGAGAAAAGCAGTGGCAGAGTCGCTAGAAGCATCGTGAGATGAAGAAGATGTAAGCCCATTGTAAATCCCTGGATCTTGAACCTGATCATATCCAGTGTCCTTCTTCTTCATGCTGAGCTCATAAGCTCTTAGCTTTCTAACTACTTCTTCCAGTTCTTTTGTTTCATAATCAGCTTCTCCCTTTATCATGAGAGTGTAAATATCCCATTTAGCAGGCAGAGCATCAAGCAGCTTGTCATTTTTCTCTATGTCAGAATAGCAATCTATATCATAATTGTCCAATTCTGACATCAGATGGTAGTATCGAGTAATGACGTCCTCAAGTGACTCATTTTTCATGTACTTGAACACAGCAAACTGCTTCTTCAGTAGATCAATTTTGTTCTTCTTGACATCAGAATTCCCTTCATATCTCTTCTCTAGCGCATCCCACATTTCTTTTGAAGTAGTGTACTTCTTAAAGGTGTGTTTGATGCTATCAGGTAGGGACATCTTGATAGCTGCCAAGGCTTTCTTTTCAGCCTCATACATCCTTTTATCATTTTCTTGCATGTTCACATAGGCTGTGACACGCGGTCTGCCTTCAAAGTCATGTGTAGGGTTTGTGTACCCATCTTCAATACAAATCCACATGCGTGTGTCCTGATATTCAATAAAGGATTGAAACCTATCCTTCCATGTCAAGTAATTCTCCACCTTCATCATCTTAGGTGGTTTGTTCGTTGTGCCTACCTCGTGTTCCATCCTTAAAAGCTCGTTCAATTTAGACATGTTCGACATTTTAACTTAAGCAGACTCCGTACAATTTTAGTCCGAAACCTGTTTTTACTAAATTATACCGTTAGATTCGTCTCGTGATTACGATTCCAATGATATATAATGTCTAAAACCTATTTCGGGATTTTCCAGAGTTTTTTTTTTTTTTTTTTTCTAAAAATCCAAGGAGTCCAACGGTGCAAGCGGTTTGTCCAGATGAGTTACGGATAAATATCTAAACACGAAACTGTGAAATTTTTCCTACGATTGCCTAGAAAAATTCCACCACTTCCAGTCGAGACCACACAGTCCAGTCGAGACCACTGTTTCGAGTCGAGACCACGGTTGCGAGTCAAATCAGCACAAGTCGAGACCAGTGTTGCGAGTCGAGACCCTGTTACGAGTCAAATCAGCACAACTCGAAACCACTGTTGCGAGTCGCAACCACTGTTGCGAGTCACAACCACTGTTGCGAGTCAAATCAACACAAACCGAGACCACTAGTTACGAGTCGTAACCACCGTTGCGAGTCGAAATCACTGTTGCGAGTCAAATCAGCACAAGCCGAGACCACGGTTGCGAGTCGCGACCACTGTTGCGAGTGAGCAATACCCTGTCGAGACCAGCAATCTTCCAGTAATAAATCCCGAAAAATCAGCACCTTTTACACCGTAGAATCTTCTGATTGATAACTTTCCAACTAAAACTCCAAAAAATCAGCAAACAACTTCCAAATAACACCAAAACCGATCAAAATCACGAAAATTTTGACTGTTCTTCGATGTTCTTCGAGAATTCAAACTGCAACCCAAAAACTTGTTTCTTTCCGATCAGTTTTGAACCGTACAAAAGAGCAAATGCTCTGATACCAATTGTAAGTCCCTATCCCGTATGGATCGTAACAAAACTGACAATCTACCAAGGGTGCGGAATCCCCTTGATAAACCAAATAAACAGAAACAAGAACACCAGACAATTTACCAACCGATCTTCTATGATTATCCAACGAAAACGTTTACAATCACTCAAGATCTTCACGAACTCACAGCCAATAATCTGTGTATTCGAACTCTCTCTCAATTGCCTAAAAGTCTCCAAAAGTCTAACCCTAAAACTCTAGGTAAAGGTTGTTTATATACACACAACCATACAATTCGAACTGGGCCAAGCCCATACGAATTCTGTTTACAATTCGGGCTAAACTAGATAGACTTAAACTTGATACAAACTTGGACTAGATTGGACTTCAACAAACTCGAATTCCATTCAGTCTTCATAAGTCTTCGCGGCCCAAACTCGTTTAATATCCAAAGACCAATCCAACGCTGTTGTCACATAACATGCACCAACAGTAAGGTTCACAATGGTGTAAAATTAAAATGGGATATACCGGGCTAGGATTCGAGTTACAGGAACAAGGGCCAAACCAACCACCCAAGAATGGAATCGTTGAGTGAAAACACTTGACAACCAACTAGAAGCAGCTTTTCTTACCACCCGACCTTTCTCCATCCATTAGGAATCTGACGCCGTCACCAAACACATTCCTTAAATTGTAGCCATTTGTTGAGTGTTTTTTTGTGTCTAATCCACATATATATCACCATTGCCCTTGATTTGCATGACTGTATATCTCTTAAATGTCAACATACACACGTGTGATTTAGTTTACGAAGATTTTTCAATGCCGAGAACCTCGACCAGAGAGTAAAAAAGGCGTAAGGTTCACCATGGTGTAAAATTAAATTGGGATATACCAGGCTAGGAATCGAGTCACAGGAACAAGGACCAAACCAACCACGCAAGAATAGAATCGTCGAGCGAAAACACTTGACAACCTCCTAGAAGCAGCTTTTCTTGCCACCAGACCTTTCTACATCAATTAGGAATCTGATGCCGTCACTAAACATGTTCCTTAAATTGTTGCCATTTGTTGAGTTTTTTTTTTTTTGTGTCTAATCCACATATATATCACCATTGCCCTTGATTTTCTAGACTGTATATCTCTTAAATATCAACATATACACGTGTGATTTAGTTTACGAAGATTTTTCAATGCCGAGAACCTCGACCAGAGTGTAAAAAAGGCGTAAGGTTCACCATGGTGTAAAATTAAATTGGGATATACCAGGCTAGGATTCGAGTCACAGGAACAAGGACCAAACCAACCACGCAAGAATAGAATCGTCGAGCGAAAACACTTGACAACCTCCTAGAAGCAACTTTTCTTGCCACCAGACCTTTCTACATCAATTAGGAATCTGATGCCGTCACTAAACATGTTCCTTAAATTGTAGCCATTTGTTGAGTTTTTTTTTTGGTGTCTAATCCACATATATATCACCATTGCCCTTGATTTTCTAGACTGTATATCTCTTAAATATCAACATATACACGTGTGATTTAGTTTACGAAGATTTTTCAATGCCGAGAACCTCGATCAGAGAGTAAAAAAGGCGTAAGGTTCACAATGGTGTAAAATTAAAATGGGATATACCGTGCTAGGATTCGAGGTACAGGAACAAGGGCCAAACTAACCACCCAAGAATGGAATCGTCGAGCGAAAACACTTGACAACCTCCTATAAGCAACTTTTCTTGCCACCAGACCTTTCTACATCAATTAGGAATCTGATGTCGTCACTAAACATGTTCCTTAAATTGTAGCCATTTGTTGAGTTTTTTTTTTTTGGTGTCTAATCCACATATATATCACCATTGCCCTTGATTTTCTTGACTGTATATATCTTAAATATCAACATATACACGTGTGATTTAGTTTACGAAGATTTTTCAATGCCGAGAACCTCGATTAGAGAGTAAAAACGGCGTAAGCTTCACAATGGTGTAAAATTAAAATGGGATATACCGGGCTAGGATTCGAGTTACAGGAACAAGGGCCAAACCAACCACCCAAGAATGGAATCGTCGAGTGAAAACACTTGACAACCTACTAGAAACAGCTTTTCTTACCACCCGACCTTTCTCCATCCATTAGGAATCTGACGCCGTCACCAAACACATTCTTTAAATTGTAGCCATTTGTTGTGTGTTTTTTTTTTTGTGTCTAATCCACATATATATCACCATTGCCCTTGATTTTCTTGACTGTATATCTCTTAAATATCAACATATACACGTGTGATTTAGTTTACGAAGATTTTTCAATGCCGAGAACCTCGATCAGAGAGTAAAAAAGGCGTAAGGTTCACAATGGTGTAAAATTAAAATGGGATATACCGTGCTGGGATTCGAGGTACAGGAAAAAGGGCCAAACTAACCACCCAAGAAAGGAATCGTCGAGCGAAAACACTTGACAACCTCCTATAAGCAACTTTTCTTACCAACAGACCTTTCTCCAACAATTAGGAATCTGATGCCGTCACTAAACACATTCCTTAAATTGTAGCCATTTGCTGAGTGTTCTTTTTTGGTGTCTAATCTGCATATATATCACCATTGCCTTGATTTTCTTGACTGTATATCTCTTAAATATCAACATATACACGTGTGATTTAGTTTACGAGGATTTTTCAATGATGAGAACCTCGATCAGAGAGTAAAAAAGGCGTAAAGTTCACAATGGTGTAAAATTAAAATGGGATATACCGGGCTAGGATTCGAGTTTCAGGAACAGGGGCCTAACCAACCACCCAAGAATGGAATCGTCTAGCGAAATCACTTGACAACCTCCTAGAAGCAGCTTTTCTTACCACCAGACCATTCTCCATCAATTAGGAATTTGATGCCATCACTAAACATATTCCTTAAATTATAGCCATTTGTTGAGTGTTTTTTTGGTGTCTAATCCGCATATATATCACCATTGCCCTTGATTTCCTTGACTGTATATCTCTTAAATGTCAACATATACACGTGTGATTTAGTTTACGAATATTTTTCAATGACGAGAACCTCGATCAGAGAGTAAAAAAGGCGTAAAGTTCACAATGGTGTAAAATTAAAATGGGATATACCGGGCTAGGATTCGAGTTATAGGAACAAGGGCCTAACCAACCACCCAAGAATGGAATCGTCGAGCGAAATCACTTGACAACCTCCTAGAAGCAGCTTTTCTTACCACCAGACCTTTCTCCATCAATTAGGAATCTGATGCCATCACTAAACACATTCCTTAAATTGTAGCCAATTTGTTGAGTGTTTTTTTTGGTGTCTAATCCGCATATATATCACCATTGTCGTTGATTTCCTTGACTGTATATCTCTTAAATGTCAACATATACACGTGTGATTTAGTTTACGAAGATTTTTCAATGCCGAGAACCTCGATCAGTGAGTAAAAAAGGCGTAAGGTTCACAATGGTGGAAAATTAAAATGGGATATACCGGGCTAGGATTCGAGTTACAGGAACAAGGGCCAAACCGACCACCCAAGAATGGAATCGTCGAGCGAAAACACTTGAAAACCTCCTAGAAGCAGCTTTTCTTACCGCCAGACCTTTCTCCATCAATTAGGAATCTGATGCCGTCTCTAAACACATTCCTTAAATTGTAGCCACTTGTTGAGTGCTTTTTTGTGTCTAATCCGCATATATATATCACCATTGCCCTTGATTTTCTTGACTGTATATCTCTTAAATGTCAACATATACACGTGTGATTTTGTTTAAGAAGATTTTTCAATGCCGAGAACCTCTATCAGAGAGTAAAAAAGGCGTAAGGTTCACAATGGTTTAAAATTAAAATGGGATATACCGGGCTAGGATTCAAGTTACAGGAACAAGGGCCAAACCAACCACCCAAGAATGGAATCGTCGAGCGAGAACACTTGACAACCTCCTAGAAGCAGCTTTTCTTGCCACCAGACCTTTCTTCATCAATTAGGTATCTGATGCCGTCACTAAACACGTTCCTTAATTTGTAGCCATTTGTTGAGTGTTTTTTTTTTGTGTCTAATCCGCATATATATCACCATTGCCCTTGATTTTCTTGACTGTATATCTCTTAAATATCAACATATACACGTGTGATTTAGTTTACGAGGATTTTTCAATGCCGAGAACCTCGATCAGAGAGTAAAAAAGGCGTAACGTTCACAATGGTGTAAAATTAAAATGGGATATACCGGGCTAGGATTCGAGTTACAGGAACAAGGGCCTAACCAACCACCCAAGAATGGAATTGTCGAGCGAAAACACTTGACAACCTCCTAGAAGCAGCTTTTCTTACCACCAGACCTTTCTCCATCAATTAGGAATCTGATGCCATCACTAAACACATTCCTTAAATTGTAGCCATTTGTTTAGTGTTTTTTTTTTTTGTGTCTAATCCGCATATATATCACCATTGCCCTTGATTTCCTTGACTGTATATCTCTTAAATGTCAACATATACACGTGTGATTTAGTTTACGAAGATTTTTCAATGCCGAGAACCTCGATCAGCGAGTAAAAAAGGCGTAAGGTTCACAATGGTGGAAAATTAAAATGGGATATACCGGGCTAGGATTCGAGTTACAGGAACAAGGGCCAAACCAACCACCCAAGAATGGAATCGTCGAGCGAAAACACTTGAAAACCTCCTAGAAGCAGCTTTTCTTACCACCAGACCTTTCTCCATCAATTAGGAATCTGATGCCGTCACTAAACACATTCCTTAAATTGTAGCCATTTGTTGAGTGCTTTTTTTGTGTCTAATCCGCATATATATATCACCATTACCCTTGATTTTCTTGACTGTATATCTCTTAAATGTCAACATATACACGTGTGATTTAGTTTACGAAGATTTTTCAATGCCGTGAACCACTATCAGAGAGTAAAAATGGCGTAAGGTTCACAATGGTTTAAAATTAAAATGGGATATACCGGGCGAGGATTCGAGTTACAGGAACAAGGGCCTAACCAACCACCCAAGAATGGAATCGTCGAGCGAAAACACTTGACAACCTCCTAGAAGCAGCTTTTCTTGCACCAGACCTTTCTCTATCAATTAGGAATATGTTGCCGTCACTAAACACATTCCTTAAATTGTAGCCATTTGTATAGTGTTTTTTTTGGTGTCTAATCCGCATATATATCACCATTGCCCTTAATTTTCTTGACTGTATATCTCTTAAATGTCAACATATACACGTGTGATTTAGTTTACAACGATTTTTCAATGCCGAGAACCTCGATCAGAGAGTAAAAAAGGCGTAAGGTTCACAATGGTGTAAAATTAAAATGGGATATACCGGGCTAGGATTCGAGTTAAAGGAACAAGGGCCAAACCAACCACCCAAGAATGGAATCGTCGAGTGAAAACACTTGACAACCTCCTAGAAGCAGCTTTTCTTACCACCAGACCTTCCTCCATCCATTAGGAATCTGATGCCGTCACTAAACACATTCCTTAAAGTGTAGCCATTTGTTGATGGTTTTTTTTGGTGTCTAATCCGGATATATATCACCATTGCCCTTGATTTCCTTGACTGTATATCTCTTAAATATCAACATATACACGTGTGATTTAGTTTGCGAAGATTTTTCAATGCTAATAACCTCGATCAGAGAGTAAAAAAGGCGTAAGGTTCACAATGCTGTAAAATTAAAATGGGATATACCGGGCTAGGATTCGAGTTACAGGAACAAGGGCCAAACCAACCACCCAAGAATGGAATCGTCGAGAGAAAACCCTTGAGAACCTCCTAGAAGCAGCTTTTCTTGCCACCAGACCTTTCTCCATCAATTAGGAATCTGATGCCGTCACTAAACACATTCCTTAAATTGTAGCCATTTGTTGAGTGTTTTTTTTGGTGTCTAATCCGCATATATATCACCATTGCCCTTGATTTCCTTGACTATATATCTCTTAAATGTCAACATATACACGTGTGATTTAGTTTACGAAGATTTTTCAATGCCGAGAACCTCGATCAGAGAGTAAAAAAGGCGTAAGTTCACAATGGTGGAAAATTAAAATGGGATATACCGGGCTAGGATTCGAGTTACAGGAACAAGGGCCAAACCAACCACCCAAGAATGGAATCGTCGAGCGAATACACTTGAAAACCTCCTAGAAGCAGCTTTTCTTACCACCAGACCTTTCTCCATCAATTAGGAATCTGATGCCGTCACTAAACACATTCCTTAAACTGTAGCCATTTGTTGAGTGCTTTTTTTGTGTCTAATCCGCATATATATATCACCATTGCCCTTGATTTTCTTGACTGTATATCTCTAAAATATCAACATATACACGTGTGATTTAGTTTACGAAGATTTTTCAATGCCGAGAACCTCTATCAGAGAGTAAAAAAGGCGTAAGGTTCACAATGGTTTAAAATTAAAATGGGATATACCGGGCTAGGATTCGAGTTACAGGAACAAGGACCAAACCAACCACCCAAGAATGGAATCGTCGAGCGAAAACACTTGAAAACCTCCTAGAAGCAGCTTTTCTTGCCAGCAGACCTTTCTTCATCAATTAGGTATCTGATGCCGTCACTAAACACGTTCCTTAGATTGTAGCCATTTGTTGAGTGTTTTTTTTTGTGTCTAATCCGCATATATATCACCATTGCCCATGATTTTCTTGACTGTATATCTCTTAAATATCAACATATACACGTGTGATTTAGTTTACGAAGATTTTTCAATGCCGAGAACCTCGATCAGAGAGTAAAAAAGGCGTAAGGTTAACAATGGTTTTAAATTAAAATGGGATATACTGGGCTAGGATTCGAGTTACAGGAACAAGGGCCAAACCAACCACCTAAGAATGGAATCGTCAAGCGAAAACACTTGACCACCTCCTATAAGCAGCTTTTCTTACCAACAGACCTTTCTCCATCAATTAGGAATCTGATGCCGTCACTAAACACATTCGTTAAATTGTAGCCATTTGTTGAGTGTTTTTTTTGGTGTCTAATCCGCATATATATCACCATTGCCCTTGATTTTCTTGACGGTATATCTCTTAAATATCAACATATACACGTGTGATTTAGTTTACGAGGATTTTTCAATGCCGAGAACCTCGATCAGAGAGTAAAAAAGGCGTAAAGTTCACAGTGGTGTAAAATTAAAATGGGATATACCGGGCTAGGATTCGAGTTACAGGAACAAGGGCCTAACCAACCACCCAAGAATGGAATCGTCGAGCAAAAACACTTGACAACCTCCTAGAAGGAGCTTTTCTTACCACCAGACCTTTCTCCATCAATTAGGAATCTGCTGCCGTCACTAAACACATTCCTTAAACTGTAGCCATTTGTTGAGTGCTTTTTTTGTGTCTAATCCGCATATATATATCACCATTGCCTTTGATTTTCTTGACTGTATATCTCTTAAATGTCAACATATACACGTGTGATTTAGTTTACGAAGATTTTTCAATGCCGAGAACCTCTATCAGAGAGTAAAAAAGGCGTAAGGTTCACAATGGTTTAAAATTAAAATGGGATATACCGGGCTAGGATTCGAGTTACAGGAACAAGGGCCAAACCAACCACCTAAGAATGGAATCGTCGATCGAAAACACTTGACAACCTCCTATAAGCAGCTTTTCTTACCAACAGACCTTTCTCCATCAATTAGGAATCTGACGCCGTCACAAAACACATTCCTTAAATTGTAGCCATTTGTTGAGTGTTTTTTTTTGTGTCTAATCCGCATATATATCACCATTGCCCTTGATTTTCTTGACTGTATATCTCTTAAATATCAACATATACACGTGTGATTTAGTTTACGAGGATTTTTCAATGCCGAGAACCTCGATCAGAGAGTAAAAAAGGCGTAAAGTTCACAATGGTGTAAAATTAAAATGGGATATACCGGGCTAGGATTCGAGTTACTGGAACAAGGGCCTAACCAACCACCCAAGAATGGAATTGTCGAGCGAAAACACTTGACAACCTCCTAGAAGCAGCTTTCTTACCACCAGACCTTTCTCCATCAATTAGGAATCTGATGCCATCACTAAACACATTCCTTAAATTGTAGCCATTTGTTTAGTGTTTTTTTTTGTGTCTAATCCGCATATATATCACCATTACCCTTGATTTCCTTGACTGTATATCTCTTAAATGTCAACATATACACGTGTGATTTAGTTTACGAAGATTTTTCAATGCCGAGAACATCGATCAGAGAGTAAAAAAGGCGTAAGGTTCACAATGGTGGAAAATTAAAATGGGATATACCGGGCTAGGATTCGAGTTACAGGAACAAGGACCAAACCAACCACCCAAGAATGGAATCGTCGAGCGAAAACACTTGACAACCTCCTAGAAGCAGCTTTTCTTGCCACCAGACCTTTCTTCATCAATTAGGTATCTGATGCCGTCACTAAACACGTTCCTTAGATTGTAGCCATTTGTTGAGTGTTTTTTTTTGGTGTCTAATCCGCATATATATCACCATTGCCCTTGATTTTCTTGACTGTATATCTCTTAAATATCAACATATACACGTGTGATTTAGTTTACGAAGATTTTTCAATGTCGAGAACCTCGATCAGAGAGTAAAAAAGGCGTAAGGTTAACAATGGTTTTAAATTCAAATGGGATATACTGGGCTAGGATTCGAGTTACAGGAACAAGGGGCAAACCAACCACCTAAGAATGGAATTGTCAAGCGAAAACACTTGACAACCTCCTATAAGCAGCTTTTCTTACCAACAGACCTTTCTCCATCAATTAGGAATCTGATGCCGTCACTAAACACATTCGTTAAATTGTAGCCATTTGTTGAGTGTTTTTTTTGGTGTCTAATCCGCATATATATCACCATTGCCCTTGATTTTCTTGACGGTATATCTCTTAAATATCAACATATACACGTGTGATTTAGTTTACGAGGATTTTTCAATGCCGAGAACCTCGATCAGAGAGTAAAAAAGGCGTAAAGTTCACAGTGGTGTAAAATTAAAATGGGATATACCGGGCTAGGATTCGAGTTACAGGAACAAGGGCCTAACCAACCACCCAAGAATGGAATCGTCGAGCGAAAACACTTGACAACCTCCTAGAAGCAGCTTTTCTTACCACCAGACCTTTCTCCATCAATTAGGAATCTGCTGCCGTCACTAAACACATTCCTTAAACTGTAGCCATTTGTTGAGTGCTTTTTTTGTGTCTAATCCGCATATATATATATATATATCACCATTGCCCTTGATTTTCTTGACTGTATATCTCTTAAATGTCAACATATACACGTGTGATTTAGTTTACGAAGATTTTTCAATGCCGAGAACCTCTATCAGAGAGTAAAAAAGGCGTAAGGTTCACAATGGTTTAAAATTAAAATAGGATATACCGGGCTAGGATTCGAGTTACAGGAACAAGGGGCAAACCAACCACCTAAGAATGGAATCGTCGAGCGAAAACACTTGACAACCTCCTATAAGCAGCTTTTCATACCAACAGACCTTTCTCCATCAATTAGGAATCTGAAGCCGTCACAAAACACATTCCTTAAATTGTAGCCATTTGTTGAGTGTTTTTTTTTTTGTGTCTAATCCGCATATATATCACCATTGCCCTTGATTTTCTTGACTGTATATCTCTTAAATATCAACATATACACGTGTGATTTAGTTTACGAGGATTTTTCAATGCCGAGAACCTCGATCAGAGAGTAAAAAAGGCGTAAAGTTCACAATGGTGTAAAATTAAAATGGGATATACCGGGCTAGGATTCGAGTTACAGGAACAAGGGCTTAACCAACCACCCAAGAATGGAATTGTCGAGCGGAAACACTTGACAACCTCCTAGAAGCAGCTTTTCTTACCACTAGACCTTTCTCCATCAATTAGGAATCTGATGTCATCACTAAACACATTCCTTAAATTGTAGCCATTTGTTTAGTGTTTTTTTTTTGTGTCTAATCCGCATATATATCACCATTGCCCTTGATTTCCTTGACTGTATATCTCTTAAATGTCAACATATACACGTGTGATTTAGTTTACGAAGATTTTTCAATGCCGAGAACATCGATCAGAGAGTAAAAAAGGCGTAAGGTTCACAATGGTGGAAAATTAAAATGGGATATACCGGGCTAGGATTCGAGTTACAGGAACAAGGGCCAAACCAACCACCCAAGAATGGAATCGTCGAGCGAAAACACTTGAAAACCTCCTAGAAGCAGCTTTTCTTACCACCAGACCTTTCTCCATCAATTAGGATTCTGATGCCGTCACTAAACACATTCCTTAAATTGTAGCCATTTGTTGAGTGCTTTTTTTGTGTCTAATCCGCATATATATATCACCATTGCCCTTGATTTTATTGACTGTATATCTCTTAAATGTCAACATATACACGTGTGATTTAGTTTACGAAGATTTTTCAATGCCATGAACCTCTATCAGAGAGTAAAAAAGGCGTAAGGTTCACAATGGCTTAAAATTAAAATGGGATATACCGGGCTAGGATTCGAGTTACAGGAACAAGGGCCAAACCAACCTCCCAAGAATGGAATCGTCGAGCGAAAACACTTGACAACCTCCTAGAAGCAGTTTTTCTTGCCACTAGACCTTTCTTCATCATTTAGGTATCTGATGCCGTCACTAAACACGTTCCTTAGATTGTAGCCATTTGTTGAGTGTTTTTTTTTTGGTGTCTAATCCGCATATATATCACCTTTGACCTTGATTTTCTTGACTGTATATCTCTTAAATATCATCATATACACGTGTGATTTAGTTTACGAAGATTTTTCAATGCCGAGAACCTCGATCAGAGAGTAAAAAAGGCGTAAGGTTAACAATGGTTTTAAATTAAAATGGGATATACTGGGCTAGGATTGGAGTTACAGGAACAAGGGCCAAACCAACCACCTAAGAATGGAATCGTCAAGCGAAAACACTTGACAACCTCCTATAAGCAGCTTTTCTTACCAACAGACCTTTCTCCATCAATTAGGAATCTGATGCCGTCACTAAACACATTCGTTAAATTGTAGCCATTTGTTGAGTGTTTTTTTGGTGTCTAATCCGCATATATATCACCATTGCCCTTGATTTTCTTGACTGTATATCTCTTAAATATCAACCTATACACGTGTGATTTAGTTTACGAGGATTTTTCAATGCCGAGAACCTCGATCAGAGAGTAAAAAAGGCGTAAAGTTCACAATGGTGTAAAATTAAAATGGGATATACCGGGCTAGGATTCGAGTTACAGGAACAAGGGCCAAACCAACCACCCAAGAATGGAATCCTTGAGCGAAAACACTTGAGAACCTCCTAGAAGCAGCTTTTCTTGCCACCAGACCTTTCTCCATCAATTAGGAATCTGATGCCGTCACTAAACACATTCCTTAAATTGTAGCCATTTGTTGAGTGTTTTTTTTGGTGTCTAATCCGCATATATATCACCATTGCCCTTGATTTCCTTGACTGTATATCTCTTAAATGTCAACATATACACGTGTGATTTAGTTTACGAAGATTTTTCAATGCCGAGAACTTCGATCAGAGAGTAAAAAAGGCGTAAAGTTCACAATGGTGTAAAATTAAAATGGGATATACCGGGCTAGGATTCGAGTTAAAGGAAAAAGGGCCTAACCAACCACCCAAGAATGGAATCGTCGAGCGAAATCACTTGACAACCTCCTAGAAGCAGCTTTTCTTACCACCAGACCTTTCTCCATCAATTAGGAATCTAATGCCATCACTAAAAACATTCCTTAAATTGTAGCCATTTGTTGATTGTTTTTTTTTGTATCAAATCCGCATATATATCCCCATTGCCCTTGATTTCCTTGACTGTATATCTCTTAAATGTCAACATATACACGTGTGATTTAGTTTACGAAGATTTTTCAATGCCGAGAACCTCGATCAGAGAGTAAAAAAGGCGTAAGGTTCACAATGGTGGAAAATTAAAATGGGATATACCAGGCTAGGATTCGAGTTACAGGAACAAGGGCCTACCCAACCGCCCAAGAATGGAATCGTCGAGCGAAAACACTTGAAACCCTCCAAGAAGCAGCTTTTCTTACCACCAGACCTTTCTCCATCAATTAGGAATCTGATGCCGTCACTAAACACATTCTTTAAACTGTAGCCATTTGTTGAGTGCTTTTTTGTGTCTAATCTGCATATATATATCACCATTGCCCTTGATTTTCTTGACTGTATATCTCTTAAATGTCAACATATACACGTGTGATTTAGTTTACGAAGATTTTTCAATGCCGAGAACCTCTATCAGAGAGTAAAAAAGGCGTAAGGTTCACAATGGTTTAAAATTAAAATGGGATATACCGGGCTAGGATTCGAGTTACAGGAACAAGGGCCAAACCAACCACCCAAGAATGGAATCGTCGAGCGAAAACACTTGACAACCTCCTAGAAGCAGTTTTTCTTGCCACTAGACCTTTCTTCATCAATTAGGTATCTGATGCCGTCACTAAACACGTTCCTTAGATTGTAGCCATTTGTTGAGTGTTTTTTTTTGGTGTCTAATCCGCATATATATCACCATTGCCCTTGATTTTCTTGACTGTATATCTCTTAAATATCAACATATACACGTGTGATTTAGTTTACGAAGATTTTTCAATGCCGAGAACCTCGATCAGAGAGTAAAAAAGGCGTAAGGTTAACAATGGTTTTAAATTAAAATGGGATATACCGGGCTAGGATTCGAGTTACAGGAACAAGGGCCAAACCAACCACCTAAGAATGGAATCGTCGAGCGAAAACACTTGACAACCTCCTATAAGCAGCTTTTCTTACCAATAGACCTTTCTCCATCAATTAGGAATCTGATGCCGTCACTAAACACATTCCTTAAATTGTAGCCATTTGTTGAGTGTTTTTTTTGGTGTCTAATCCGCATATATATCACCATTGCCCTTGATTTTCTTGACTGTATATCTCTTAAATTTCAACATATACACGTGTGATTTAGTTTACGAGGATTTTTCAATGCCGAGAACCTTGATCAGAGAGTAAAAAAGGCGTAAAGTTCACAATGTTGTAAAATTAAAATGGGATATACCGGGCTAGGATTCGAGTTACAGGAACAAGGGCCTAACCAACCACCAAAGAATGGAATCGTCGAGCGAAAACACTTGACAACCTCCTAGAAGCAGCTTTTCTTGCCACCAGACCTTTCTTCATCAATTAGGTATCTGATGACGTCACTAAACACTTTCCTTAAATTGTAGCCATTTGTTGAGTGTTTTTTTTTTGTGTCTAATCCGCATATATATATCACCATTGCCCTTGATTTTCTTGACTGTATATCTCTTAAATATCAACATATACACGTGTGATTTAGTTTACGAAGATTTTTCAATGCCGAGAACCTCGATCAGAGAGTAAAAAAAGCGTAAGGTTAACAATGGTTTTAAATTAAAATGGGATATACTGGGCTAGGATTCGAGTTACAGGAACAAGGGCCAAACCAACCACCTAAGAATGGAATCGTCAAGCAAAAACACTTGACAACCTCCTATAAGCAGCTTTTCTTACCAACAGACCTTTCTCCATCAATTAGGAATCTGATGCCGTCACTAAACACATTCCTTAAATTGTAGCCATTTGTTGAGTGTTTTTTTGGTGTATAATCCGCATATATATCACCATTGCCCTTGATTTTCTTGACTGTATATCTCTTAAATATCAACATATACACGTGTGATTTAGTTTACGAGGATTTTTCAATGCCGTGAACCTTGATCAGAGAGTAAAAAAGGCGTAAAGTTCACAATGGTGTAAAATTAAAATGGAATATACCGGGCGAGGATTCGAGTTACAGGAACAAGGGCCTAACCAACCACCCAAGAATGGAATCGACGAGCGAAATCACTTGACAACCTCCTAGAAGCAGCTTTTCTTACCATCAGACCTTTCTCCATCAATTAGGAATCTGATGCCATCACTAAACACATTCCTTAAATTGTAGCCATTTGTTGAGTGTTTTTTTTTTGTGTCTAATCCGCATATATATCACCATTGCCCTTGATTTCCTTGACTGTATATCTCTTAAATGTCATCATATACACGTTTGATTTAGTTTACGAAGATTTTTCAATGCCGAGAACCTCGATTAGAGAGTAAAAAAGGCGTAAGGTTCACAATGGTGGAAAATTAAAATCGGATATACCGGGCTAGGATTCGAGTTACAGGAACAAGGGCCAAACCAACCACCCAAGAATGGAATCGTCAAGCGAAAACACTTGTAAACCTCCTAGAAGCAGCTTTTCTTACCACCAGACCTTTCTCCATCAATTAGGAATCTGATGACGTCACTAAACACATTCCTTAAATTGTAGCCATTTGTTGAGTGCTTTTTTTGTGTCTAATCCGCATATATATATATATATATATATATATATATCACCATTGCCCTTGATTTTCTTGACTGTATATCTCTTAAATATCAACATATACACGTGTGATTTAGTTTACGAAGATTTTTCAATGCCGAGAACCTCGATCAGAGAGTAAAAAAGGCGTAAGGTTAACAATGGTTTTAAATTAAAATGGGATATACTGGGCTAGGATTCGAGTTACAGGAACAAGGGCCAAACCAACCACCTAAGAATGGAATCGTCAAGCAAAAACACTTGACAACCTCCTATAAGCAGCTTTTCATACCAACAGACCTTTCTCCATCAATTAGGAATCTGATGCCGTCACTAAACACATTCGTTAAATTGTAGCCATTTGTTGAGTGTTTTTTTTGGTGTCTAATCCGCATATATATCACCATTGCCCTTGATTTTCTTGACTGTATATCTCTTAAATATCAACATATACACGTGTGATTTAGTTTACGAGGATTTTTCAATGCCGAGAACCTCGATCAGAGAGTAAAAAAGACGTAAAGTTCACAATGGTGAAAATTAAAATGGGATATACCGGGCTAGGATTCGAGTTACAGGAACAAGGGCCTAACCAACCACCCAAGAATGTAATCGACGAGCGAAATCACTTGACAACCTCCTAGAAGCAGCTTTTCTTACCATCAGACCTTTCTCCATCAATTAGGAATCTGATGCCATCGCTAAACACATTCCTTAAATTGTAGCCATTTGCTAAGTGTTTTTTTTTTGTGTCTAATCCGCATATATATCACCATTGCCCTTGATTTTCTTGACTGTATATCTCTTAAATATCAACATATACACGTGTGATTTAGTTTACGAAGATTTTTCAATGCCGAGAACCTCGATCAGAGAGTAAAAAAGGCGTAAGGTTAACAATGGTTTTAAATTAAAATGGGATATACCGGGCTAGGATTCGAGTTACAGGAACAAGGGCCAAACCAACCACCTAAGAATGGAATCGTCGAGCGAAAACACTTGACAACCTCCTATAAGCAGCTTTTCTTACCAATAGACCTTTCTCCATCAATTAGGAATCTGATGCCGTCACTAAACACATTCCTTAAATTGTAGCCATTTGTTGAGTGTTTCTTTTGGTGTCTAATCCGCATATATATCACCATTGCCCTTGATTTTCTTGACTGTATATCTCTTAAATTTCAACATATACACGTGTGATTTAGTTTACGAGGATTTTTCAATGCCGAGAACCTTGATCAGAGAGTAAAAAAGGCGTAAAGTTCACAATGGTGTAAAATTAAAATGGGATATACCGGGCTAGGATTCGAGTTACAGGAACAAGGGCCTAACCAACCACCAAAGAATGGAATCGTCGAGCGAAAACACTTGACAACCTCCTAGAAGCAGCTTTTCTTGCCACCAGACCTTTCTTCATCAATTAGGTATCTGATGACGTCACTAAACACTTTCCTTAAATTGTAGCCATTTGTTGAGTGTTTTTTTTTTGTGTCTAATCCGCATATATATATCACCATTGCCCTTGATTTTCTTGACTGTATATCTCTTAAATATCAACATATACACGTGTGATTTAGTTTACGAAGATTTTTCAATGCCGAGAACCTCGATCAGAGAGTAAAAAAAGCGTAAGGTTAACAATGGTTTTAAATTAAAATGGGATATACTGGGCTAGGATTCGAGTTACAGGAACAAGGGCCAAACCAACCACCTAAGAATGGAATCGTCAAGCAAAAACACTTGACAACCTCCTATAAGCAGCTTTTCTTACCAACAGACCTTTCTCCATCAATTAGGAATCTGATGCCGTCACTAAACACATTCCTTAAATTGTAGCCATTTGTTGAGTGTTTTTTTGGTGTATAATCCGCATATATATCACCATTGCCCTTGATTTTCTTGACTGTATATCTCTTAAATATCAACATATACACGTGTGATTTAGTTTACGAGGATTTTTCAATGCCGTGAACCTTGATCAGAGAGTAAAAAAGGCGTAAAGTTCACAATGGTGTAAAATTAAAATGGAATATACCGGGCGAGGATTCGAGTTACAGGAACAAGGGCCTAACCAACCACCCAAGAATGGAATCGACGAGCGAAATCACTTGACAACCTCCTAGAAGCAGCTTTTCTTACCATCAGACCTTTCTCCATCAATTAGGAATCTGATGCCATCACTAAACACATTCCTTAAATTGTAGCCATTTGTTGAGTGTTTTTTTTTTGTGTCTAATCCGCATATATATCACCATTGCCCTTGATTTCCTTGACTGTATATCTCTTAAATGTCATCATATACACGTTTGATTTAGTTTACGAAGATTTTTCAATGCCGAGAACCTCGATTAGAGAGTAAAAAAGGCGTAAGGTTCACAATGGTTGAAAATTAAAATCGGATATACCGGGCTAGGATTCGAGTTACAGGAACAAGGGCCAAACCAACCACCCAAGAATGGAATCGTCAAGCGAAAACACTTGTAAACCTCCTAGAAGCAGCTTTTCTTACCACCAGACCTTTCTCCATCAATTAGGAATCTGATGACGTCACTAAACACATTCCTTAAATTGTAGCCATTTGTTGAGTGCTTTTTTTGTGTCTAATCCGCATATATATATATATATATCACCATTGCCCTTGATTTTCTTGACTGTATATCTCTTAAATATCAACATATACACGTGTGATTTAGTTTACGAAGATTTTTCAATGCCGAGAACCTCGATCAGAGAGTAAAAAAGGCGTAAGGTTAACAATGGTTTTAAATTAAAATGGGATATACTGGGCTAGGATTCGAGTTACAGGAACAAGGGCCAAACCAACCACCTAAGAATGGAATCGTCAAGCAAAAACACTTGACAACCTCCTATAAGCAGCTTTTCATACCAACAGACCTTTCTCCATCAATTAGGAATCTGATGCCGTCACTAAACACATTCGTTAAATTGTAGCCATTTGTTGAGTGTTTTTATTGGTGTCTAATCCGCATATATATCACCATTGCCCTTGATTTTCTTGACTGTATATCTCTTAAATATCAACATATACACGTGTGATTTAGTTTACGAGGATTTTTCAATGCCGAGAACCTCGATCAGAGAGTAAAAAAGACGTAAAGTTCACAATGGTGAAAATTAAAATGGGATATACCGGGCTAGGATTCGAATTACAGGAACAAGGGCCTAACCAACCACCCAAGAATGTAATCGACGAGCGAAATCACTTGACAACCTCCTAGAAGCAGCTTTTCTTACCATCAGACCTTTCTCCATCAATTAGGAATCTGATGCCATCGCTAAACACATTCCTTAAATTGTAGCCATTTGCTAAGTGTTTTTTTTTGTGTCTAATCCGCATATATATCACCATTGCCCTTGATTTTCTTGACTGTATATCTCTTAAATATCAACATATACACGTGTGATTTAGTTTACGAAGATTTTTCAATGCCGAGAACCTCGATCAGAGAGTAAAAAAGTCGTAAGGTTAACAATGGTTTTAAATTAAAATGGGATATACCGGTCTAGGATTCGAGTTACCGGAATAAGGGCCAAACCAACCACCTAAGAATGAAATCGTCGAGCGAAAACACTTGACAACCTCCTATAAGCAGCTTTTCTTACCAATAGACCTTTCTCCATCATTTAGGAATCTGATGCCGTCACTAAACACATTCCTTAAATTGTAGCCATTTGTTAAGTGTTTTTTTTGGTGTCTAATCCACATATATATCACCATTGCCTTTGATTTTCTTGACTGTATATCTCTTAAATATCAACATATACATGTGTGATTTAGTTTACGAGGATTTTTCAATGCCGAGCACCTTGATCAGAAAGTAAAAAAGGCGTAAAGTTCACAATGGTGTAAAATTAAAATGGGATATACCGGGCTAGGATTCGAGTTACAGGAACAAGGGCCTAACCAACCACCCAAGAACGGAATCGACGAGCGAAATCACTTGACAACCTCCTAGAAGCAGCTTTTCTTACCATCAGACCTTTCTCCATCAATTAGGAATCTGATGCCATCACTAAACACATTCCTTAAATTGTAGCCATTTGTTGAGTGTTTTTTTTTGGTGTCTAATCCGCATATATATCACCATTGCCCTTGATTTCCTTGACTGTATATCTCTTAAATGTCAACATATACACGTGTGATTTAGTTTACGAAGATTTTTCAATGCCGAGAACCTCGATCAGAGAGTAAAAAAGGCGTAAGGTTCTCAATGGTGGAAAATTAAAATGGGATATACCGGGCTAGGATTCGAGTTACAGGAACAAGGGCCAAACCAACCACCCAAGAATGGAATCGTCAAGCGAAAACACTTGAAAACCTCCTAGAAGCAGCTTTTCTTACCACCAGACCTTTCTCCATCAATTAGGAATCTGATGCCGTCACTAAACACATTCCTTAAATTGTATCCATTTGTTGAGTGCTTTTTTTGTGTCTAATCCGCATATATATATATATATATATATATCACCATTGCCCTTGATTTTCTTGACTGTATATCTCTTAAATGTCAATATATACACGTGTGATTTAGTTTACGAAGATTTTTCAATGCCGAGAACCTCTATCAGAGATTAAAAAAGGCGTAAGGTTCACAATGGTTTAAAATTAAAATGGGATATACCGGGCTAGGATTCGAGTTACAGGAAAAAGGGCCAAACCAACCACCCAAGAATGGAATCGTCGAGCGAAAACACTTGACAACCTCCTAGAAGCAGCTTTTCTTGCCACCAGACCTTTCTTCATCAATTAGGTATCTGATGCCGTCACTAAACACTTTCCTTAAATTGTAGCCATTTGTTGAGTGTTTTTTTTTTGTGTCTAATCCGCATATATATCACCATTGCCCTTGATTTTCTTGACTGTATATCTCTTAAATATCAACATATACACGTGTGATTTAGTTTACGAAGATTTTTCAATGCCGAGAACCTCGATCAGAGAGTAAAAAAGGCGTAAGTTTAACAATGTTTTAAATTAAAATGGGATATACTGGGCTAGGATTCGAGTTACAGGAACAAGGGCCAAACCAACCACCTAAGAATGGAATCGTCAAGCAAAAACACTTGACAACCTCCTATAAGCATCTTTTCTTACCAACAGACCTTTCTCTATCAATTAGGAATCCGATGCCGTCACTAAACACATTCCTTAAATTGTAGCCATTTGTTGAGTGTTTTTTTTTTTGTGTCTAATCCGCATATATCACCATTGCCCTTGATTTTCTTGACTGTATATCTCTTAAATATCAACATATACACGTGTGATTTAGTTTACGAGGATTTTTCAATGCCGAGAACCTAGATCAGAGAGTAAAAAAGGCGTAAAGTTCACAATGGTGTAAAATTAAAATGGGATATACCGGGCTAGGATTCGAGTTACAGAAACAAGGGCCTAACCAACCACCCAAGAATGGAATCGTCGTGCGAAAACACTTGACAACCTCCTAGAAGCAGCTTTTCTTACCACCAGACTTTCTCCATCAATTAGGAATCTTATGCCATCACTAAACACATTCCTTAAATTGTAGCCATTTGTTGAGTGTTTTTTTTTGGTGTCTAATCCGCATATATATCACCATTGCCCTTGATTTCGTTGACTGTATATCTCTTAAATGTCAACATATACACGTGTGATTTAGTTTACGAAGATTTTTCAATGCCGAGAACCTCGATCAGAGAGTAAAAAAGGCGTAAGGTTCACAATGGTGGAAAATTAAAATGGAATATACCGGGCTAGGATTCGAGTTACAGGAACAAATGCCAAACCAACCACCCAAGAATGGAATTGTCGAGCGAAAACACTTGAAAACCTCCTAGAAGCAGCTTTTCTTACCACCAGACCTTTCTCCATCAATTAGGAATCTGATGCCGTCACTAAACACATTCCTTAAATTGTAGCCATTTGTTGAGTGCTTTTTTTATGTCTAATGCGCATATATATATATATATCCATTTCCGTTGAATTTCTTGACTGTATATCTCTTAAATGTCAACATATACACGTGTGATTTAGTTTACGAGGATTTTTCAATGCCGAGACCTCTATCAGAGAGTAAAAAAGGCGTAAGGTTCACAATGGTTTAAAATTAAAATGGGATATACCGGGCTAGGATTCGAGTTACAGGAACAAGGGCCAAACCAACCACCCAAGAATGGAATCGTCGAGCGAAAACACTTGACAACCTCCTAGAAGCAGCTTTTCTTGCCACCAGACCTTTCTTCATCAATTAGGTATCTGATGCCGTCACTAAACACGTTCCTAAAATTGTAGCCATTTGTTGAGTGTTTTTTTTTGGTGTCTAATCCGCATATATATCACCATTGCCTTTGATTTTCTTGATTGTATATCTCTTAAATATCAACATATACACTTGTGATTTAGTTTACGAAGATTTTTCAATGCCGAGAACCTCGATCAGAGAGTAAAAAAGGCGTAAGGTTAACAATGGTTTTAAATTAAAATGGGATATACCGGGCTAGGATTCGAGTTACAGGAACAAGGGCCAAACCAACCACCTAAGAATGGAATCGTCGAGCGAAAACACTTGACAACCTCCTAGAAGCAGCTTTTCTTGCCACCAGACCTTTCTCCATTAATTAGGAATCCGATGCCGTCACTAAACACATTCCTTAAATTGTAGCCATTTGTATAGTGTTTTTTTTGGTGTCTAATCCGCATATATATTCCCATTGCCCTTGATTTTCTTGACTGTATATCTCTTAAATGTCAACATATACATGTGTGATTTAGTTTACGAAGATTTTTCAATGCCGAGAACCTCGATCAGAGAGTAAAAAAGGCGTAAGGTTCACAATGGTGTAAAATTAAAATGGGATATACCGGGCTAGGATTCGAGTTAAAGGAACAAGGGCCAAACCAACCACCCAAGAATGGAATCGTCGAGTGAAAACACTTGACAACCACCTAGAAGCAGCTTTTCTTACCACCAGACCGTTCTCCATCCATTAGGAATCTGATGTCGTCACTAAACACATTCCTTAAATTGTAGCCATTTGTTGAGTGTTTTTTTTGTGTCTAATCCGCATATATATCACCATTGCCCTTATTTTCTTGACTGTATATATCTTAAATGTCAACATATACACGTGTGATTTAGTTTACAAAGATTTTTCAATGTCGAGAACCTCGATCAGGGAGTAAAAAAGGCGTAAGGTTCACAATGGTGTAAAATTAAAATGGGATATACCGGGCTAGGATTCGAGTTAAAGCAACAAGGGCCAAATCAACCACCCAAGAATGGAATCGTCGAGTGAAAACACTTGACAACCACCTAGAAACAGCTTTTCTTACCACCAGACCTTTATCCGTCCATTAGGAATCTGATGTCATCACTAAACACATTCCTTAAATTGTAGCCATTTGTTGAGTGTTTTTTTTGTGTCTAATCCGCATATATATCACCATTGCCCTTATTTTCTTGACTGTATATCTCTTAAATGTCAACATATACACGTGTGATTTAGTTTACGAAGATTTTTCAATGTCGAGAACCTCGATCAGAGAGTAAAAAAGGCATAAGGTTCACAATGATGAAAAATTAAAATAGGATATACCGAGCTAGGATTCGAGTTACAGGAATAAGGGCCAAACCAACCACCCAAGAATGGAATCGTCAAGCGAAAACACTTGAAAACCTCGTAGAAGCAGCTTTTCTTACCACCAGACCTTTCTCCATCAATTAGGAATCTGATGCCGTCACTAAACACATTCCTTAAATTGTAGCCATTTGTTGAGTGCGTTTTTTGTGTCTAATCCGCATATATATATATATATATATATATATATCACCATTGCCCTTGATTTTCTTGACTGTATATCTCTTAAATGTCAACATATATACGTGTGATTTAGTTTACGAAGATTTTTCAATGCCGAGAACCTCTATCAGAGAGTAAAAAAGGCGTAAGGTTCACAATGGTTTAAAATTAAAATGGGATATACCGGGCTAGGATTCGAGTTACAGGAACAAGGGCCAAACCAACCACCCAAGAATGGAATCGTCGAGCGAAAACACTTGACAACCTCCTAGAAGCAGGTTTTCTTGCCACCAGACCTTTCTTCATCAATTAGGTATCTGATGCCGTCACTAAACACTTTCCTTAAATTGTAGCCATTTGTTGAGTGTTTTTTTTTTTGTGTCTAATACGCATATATATCACCATTGCCCTTAATTTCTTGACTGTATATCTCTTAAATATCAAAATATACACGTGTGATTTAGTTTACGAAGATTTTTCAATGCCGAGAACCTCGATCAGAGAGTAAAAAAGGCGTAAGGTTAACAATGGTTTTAAATTAAAATGGGATATACTGGGCTAGGATTCGAGTTACAGGAACAAGGGCCAAACCAACCATCTAAGAATGGAATCGTCAAGCAAAAACACTTGACAACCTCCTATAAGCAGCTTTTCTTACCAACAGACCTTTCTCCATCAATTAGGAATCTGATGCCGTCACTAAACACATTCGTTAAATTGTAGCCATTTGTTGAGTGTTTTTTTTGGTGTCTAATCCGCATATATATCACCATTGCCCTTGATTTTCTTGACTGTATATCTCTTAAATGTCAACATATACACGTGTGATTTAGTTTACGAAGATTTTTCAATGCCGAGAACCTCTATCAGAGAGTAAAAAAGGCGTAAGGTTCACAATGGTTTAAAATTAAAATGGGATATACCGGGCTAGGATTCGAGTTACAGGAACAAGGGCCAAACCAACCACCCAAGAATGGAATCGTCGTGCGAAAACACTTGACAACCTCCTAGAAGCAGCTTTTCTTGCCACCAGACCTTTCTTCATCAATTAGGTATCTGATGCCGTCACTAAACACTTTCCTTAAATTGTAGCCATTTGTTGAGTGTTTTTTTTTGGTGTCTAATCCGCATATATATCACCATTGCCCTTGATTTTCTTGACTGTATATCTCTTAAATATCAACATATACACGTGTGATTTAGTTTACGAAGATTTTTCAATGCCGAGAACCTCGATCAGAGAGTAAAAAAGGCGTAAGGTTAACAATGGTTTTAAATTAAAATGGGATATACTGGGCTAGGATTCGAGTTACAGGAACAAGGGCCAAACCAACCACCTAAGAATGGAATAGTCAAGCAAAACCACTTGACAACCTCCTATAAGCAGCTTTTCTTACCAACAGACCTTTCTCCATCAATTAGGAATCTGATGCCGTCACTAAACACATTCGTTAAATTGTAGCCATTTGTTGAGTGTTTTTTTTTGGTGTCTAATCCGCATATATATCACCATTGCCCTTGATTTTCTTGACTGTATATCTCTTAAATATCAACATATACACGTGTGATTTAGTTTACGAGGATTTTTCAATGCCGAGAACCTCGATCAGGGAATAAAAAAGGCGTAAAGTTCACAATGGTGTAAAATTAAAATGGGATATACCGGGCTAGGATTCGAGTTACAGGAACAAGGGCCTAACCAACCACCCAAGAATGGAATCGTCGAGCGAAAACACTTGACAACCTCATAGAAGCAGCTTTTCTTACCACCAGACCTTTCTCCATCAATTAGGAATCTGATGCCATCACTAAACACATTCCTTAAATTGTAGCCATTTGTTGAGTGTTTTTTTTGGTGTCTAATCCGCATATATATGACCATTGCCCTTGATTTCCTTGACTGTATATCTCTTAAATGTCAACATATACACGTGTGATTTAGTTTACGAAGATTTTTCAATGCCGAGAACCTCGATCAGAGAGTAAAAAAGGCGTAAGGTTCACAATGGTGGAAAATTAAAATGGAATATACCGGGCTAGGAGTCGAGTTACAGGAACAAGGGCCAAACCAACCACCCAAGAATGGAATCGTCGAGCAAAAACACTTGAAATCCTCCTAGAAGCAGCTTTTCTTACCACCAGACCTTTCTCCATCAATTAGGAATCTGATGCCGTCACTAAACACATTCCTTAAATTGTAGCCATTTGTTGAGTGCTTTTTTTATGTCTAATCCGCATATATATATATATCACCATTGCCGTTCATTTTTTCTTGGCTGTATATCTCTTAAATGTCAACATATACACGTGTGATTTTGTTTACGAGGATTTTTCAATGCCGAGACCTCTATCAGAGAGTAAAAAAGGCGTAAGGTTCACAATGGTTTAAAATTAAAATAGGATATACCGGGCTAGGATTCGAGTTACAGGAACAAGGGCCAAACCAACCACCCAAGAATGGAATCGTCGTGCGAAAACACTTGACAACCTCCTAGAAGCAGCTTTTCTTGCCACCAGACCTTTCTTCATCAATTAGGTATCTGATGCCGTCACTAAACACTTTCCTTAAATTGTAGCCATTTGTTGAGTGTTTTTTTTTGGTGTCTAATCCGCATATATATCACCATTGCCCTTAATTTTCTTGACTGTATATCTCTTAAATATCAACATATACACGTGTGATTTAGTTTACGAAGATTTTTCAATGCCGAGAACCTCGATCAGAGAATATTAAAGGCGTAAGGTTAACAATGGTTTTAAATTAAAATGGGATATACTGGTCTAGGATTCGAGTTACAGGAACAAGGGCCAAACCAACCACCTAAGAATGGAATCGTCAAGCAAAACCACTTGACAACCTCCTATAAGCAGCTTTTCTTACCAACAGACCTTTCTCCATCAATTAGGAATCTGATGCCGTCACTAAACACATTCGTTAAATTGTAGCCATTTGTTGAGTGTTTTTTTTTGGTGTCTAATCCGAATATATATCACCATTGCCCTTGATTTTCTTGACTGTATATCTCTTAAATATCAACATATACACGTGTGATTTAGTTTACGAGGATTTTTCAATGCCGAGAACCTCGATCAGAGAATAAAAAAGGCGTAAAGTTCACAATGGTGTAAAATTAAAATGGGATATACCGGGCTAGGATTCGAGTTACAGGAACAAGGGCCTAACCAACCACCCAAGAACGGAATCGTCGAGCGAAAACACTTGACAACCTCCTAGAAGCAGCTTTTCTTACCACCAGACCTTTCTCCATCAATTAGGAATATGATGCCATCACTAAACACATTCCTTAAATTGTAGCCATTTGTTGAGTGTTTTTTTTTGTGTCTAATCCGCATATATATGACCATTGCCCTTGATTTCCTTGACTGTATATCTCTTAAATGTCAACATATACACGTGTGATTTAGTTTACGAAGATTTTTCAATGCCGAGAACCTCGATCAGAGAGTAAAAAAGGCGAAGGTTCACAATGGTGGAAAATTAAAATGGAATATACTGGGCTAGGAGTCGAGTTACAGGAACAAGGGCCAAACCAACTACCCAAGAATGGAATCTTCGAGCGAAAACACTTGAAAACCTCCTAGAAGCAGCTTTTCTTACCACCAGACCTTTCTCCATCAATTAGGAATCTGATGCCGTCACTAAACACATTCCTTAAATTGTAGCCATTTGTTGAGTGCTTTTTTTATGTCTAATCCGCATATATATATATATCACCATTGCCGTTGATTTTCTTGATTGTATATCTCTTAAATGTCAACATATACACGTGTGATTTAGTTTACGAGGATTTTTCAATGCCGAGACCTCTATCAGAGAGTAAAAAAGCCGTAAGGTTCACAATGGTTTAAAATTAAAATGGGATATACCGGGCTAGGATTCGAGTTACAGGAACAAGGGCCAAACCAACAACCCAAGAATGGAATCGTCGAGCGAAAACACTTGACAACCTCCTAGAAACAGCTTTTCTTGCCACTAGACCTTTCTTCATCAATTAGGTATCTGATGCCGTCACTAAACACGTTGCTAAAATTGTAGCCATTTGTTGAGTCTTTTTTTTTGTGTCTAATCCGCATATATATCACCATTGCCCTTGATTTTCTTGATTGTATATCTCTTAAATATCAACATATACACGTGTGATTTAGTTTACGAAGATTTTTCAATGCCGAGAACCTCGATCAGAGAGTAAAAAAGGCGTAAGGTTAACAATGGTTTTAAATTAAAATGGGATATACCGGGCTAGGATTCGAGTTACAGGAACAAGGGCCAAACCAACCACCTAAGAATGGAATCGTCTAGCGAAAACACTTGACAACCTCCTAGAAGCAGCTTTTCTTGCAACCAGACCTTTCTCCATCAATTAGGAATCTGATGCCGTCACTAAACACATTCCTTAAATTATAGCCATTTGTATAGTGTTTTTTTTGGTGTCAAATCCGCATATATATCCCCATTGCCCTTGATTTTCTTGACTGTATATCTCTTAAATGTCAACATATACACGTGTGATTTAGTTTACGAAGATTTTTAATGCCGAGAACCTCGATCAGAGAGTAAAAAAGGCGTAAGGTTCACAATGGTGTAAAATTAAAATGGGATATACCGGGCTAGGATTCGAGTTAAAGGAACAAGGGCCAAACCAACCACCCAAGAATGGAATCGTCGAGTGAAAACACTTGACAACCTCCTAGAAGCAGCTTTTCTTACCACCAGACCTTTCTCCATCCATTAGGAATCTGATGCCGTCACTAAACACAATCCTTAAATTGTAGCCATTTGTTGAGTGTTTTTTTGTGTCTAATCCGCATATATATCCCCATTGCCCTTGATTTTCTTGACTGTATATCTCTTAAATGTCAGCATATACATGTTCGATTTAGTTTACGAAGATTTTTAATGCCGAGAACCTCGATCAGAGAGTAAAAAAGGCGTAAGGTTCACAATGGTGTAAAATTAAAATGAGATATACCGTGCTAGGATTCGAGTTACAGGAACAAGGGCCAAACCAACCACCCAAGAATGGAATCGTCGAGCGAAAACACTTGATAACCTCCTAGAAGCAACTTTTCTTGCCACCAGACCTTTCTCCATCAATTAGGAATCTGATGCCGTCACTAAACACATTCCTTAAATTGTAGCCATTTGTTGAGTGTTTTTTTTTTGTGTGTAATCCGCATATATATCACCATTGCCCTTGATTTTCTTGACTGTATATCTCTTAAATGTCAACATACACACGTGTGATTTGGTTTACGAAGATTTTTCAATGCCGAGAACCTCGACCAGAGAGTAAAAAAGGCGTAAGGTTCACCATGGTGTAAAATTAAACTGGGATATACCGGGCTAGGATTCGAGTTACAGGAACAAGGGCCAAACCAACCACCCAAGAATTGAATCGTCTAGCGAAAACACTTGACAACCTCCTAGAAGCAGCTTTTCTTGCCACCAGACCTTTCTCCATCAATTAGGAATCTGATGCCGTCACTAAACACGTTCCTTAAATTGTAGCCATTTGTTGAGTTTTTTTTGTTGTCTAATCCACAGATATATCACCATTGCCCTTGATTTTCCTGACTATATATCTCTTAAATATCAACATATACCCGTGTGATTTTGTTTACGAAGATTTTTCAAAGCCGAGAACCTCGATCAGAGAGTAAAAAAGGCGTAGGGTTCACAATGGTGTAAAATTTAAATGGGATATACCGGGCTAGGATTCGAGTTACAGGAACAAGGGCCAAACCAACCACCAAAATATGGAATCGGTGAGCGAAAACACTTGACAACCTCCTATAAGCAGCTTTTCTTACCAACAGACCTTTCTCCATCAATTAGGAATCTGATGCCGTCACTAAACACATTCCTTAAATTGTAGCCATTTGTTGAGTGTTTTTTTTGGTGTCTAATCCGCAAATATATCACCATTGCCCTTGATTTTCTTGACTGTATATCTCTTAAATATCAACATATACACGTGTGATTTAGTTTACGATGATTTTTCAATGCCGAGAACCTCGATCAGAGAGTAAAAAAGGCGTAAAGTTCACAATGGTGTAAAATTAAAATGGGATATACCGGGCTACGATTCGAGTTACAGGAACAAGGGCTTAACCAACCACCCAAGAATGGAATCGTCGAGCGAAAACACTTGACAACCTCCTAGAAGCAGCTTTTCTTACCACTAGACCTTTCTCCATCAATTAGGAATCTGATGCCATCACTAAACACATTCCTTAAATTGTAGCCATTTGTTGAGTGCTTTTTTTGTGTCTAATCCGCATATATATATCACCATTGCCCTTGATTTTCTTGACTGTATATCTCTTAAATGTCAACATATACACGTGTGATTTAGTTTACGAAGATTTTTCAATGCCGGGAACCTCTATCAGAGAGTAAAAAAGGCGTAAGGTTCACAATGGTTTAAAATTAAAATGGGATATACCGGGATAGGATTCGAGTTACAGGAACAAGGGCCAAACCAACCACCCAAGAATGGAATCGTCGAGCGAAAACACTTGACAACCTCCTAGAAGCAGCTTTTCTTGCCACCAGACCTTTCTCTATCAATTAGGAATCTGTTGCCGTCACTAAACACATTCCTTAAATTGTAGCCATTTGTTGAGTGTTTTTTTTTTGTGTCTAATCCGCATATATATCACCGTTGCCCTTGATTTTCTTGAATGTATATCTCTTAAATATCAACTTATACACGTGTGATTTAGTTTACGAAGATTTTTCAATGCCGAGAACCTCGATCAGAGTGTAAAAAAGGCGTAAGGTTCACAATGGTGTAAAATTAAAATGAGATATACCAGGCTAGGATTCGAGTTACAGGAACAAGGGCCTAACCAACAACCCAAGAATGGAATCGTCAAGCGAAAACACTTGACAACCTCCTAGAAGCAGCTTTTCTTACCACCAGACCTTTCTCCATCAATTAGGAATCTGATGCCATCATTAAACACATTCCTTAAATTGTAGCCATTTGTTGAGTGTTTTTTTTTGGTGTCTAATCCGCATATATATACCCATTGCCCTTGATTTTCATGACTGTATATCTCTTAAATGTCAACATATACACGTGTGATTTAGTTTACGAAGATTTTTCAATGCCGAGAACCTCGATCAGAGAGTAAAAAAGGCGTAAGGTTCACAATGGTGTAAAATTAAAATGGGATATACCGGGCTAGGGTTCGAGTTATAGGAACAAGGGCCAAACCAACCACCCAAGAATGGAATCGTCGAGTGAAAACAATTGACAACCTCCTAGAAACAGCTTTTCTTACCACCAGACATTTCTCCATCCATTAGGAATCTGATGCCGTCAATAAACACATTCCTTAAATTGTAGCCATTTGTTGAGTGTTTTTTTGTGTCTAATCCGCATATATATCACCATTTCCCTTGATTTTCTTGATTGTATATCTCTTAAATGTCAACATATACACGTGTGATTTAGTTTACGAAGATTTTCAATGCCGAGAACCTCGATCAGAGTGTAAAAAAGGCGCAAGGTTCACAATGGTGTAAAATTAAAATGGGATATACTGTGCTAGGATTCGAGTTACAGGAACAAGGGCCAAACCAACCACCCAAGAATGGAATCGTCGAGCGAAAACACTTGATAACCTCCTAGAAGCAGCTTTTCTTGCCACCAGACCTTTCTCCATCGATTAGGAATCTGATGCCGTCACTAAACACACTCCTTAAACTGTAGCCATTTGTTGAGTGTTTTTTTTTGTGTCCAATCCGCATATATATCACCATTGCACTTGATTTTCTTGACTGTATATCTCTTAAATGTCAACATATACACGTGTGATTTAGTTTACGAAGATTTTTCAATGCCGAGAAACTCTATCAGAGAGTAAAAAAGGCGTAAGGTTCACAATGGTTTAAAATTAAAATGGGATATACCGGGCTAGGGTTCGAGTTACAGGAACAAGGGCCAAACCAACCACCCAAGAATGGAATCGTCGAGGGAAAACACTTGACAACCTCCTAGAAGCAGCTTTTCTTGCCACATGACTTTTCTCTATCAATTAGGAATCTGTTGCTGTCACTAAACACATTCCTTAAATTGTAGCCATTTGTTGAGTGTTTTTTTGTGTCTAATCCGCATATATATCCCCATTGCCCTTGATTTTCTTGACTCTATATCTCTTAAATATCAACATATACACGTGTGACTTAGTTTACGAATATTTTTCAATGCCGAGAACCTCGATCAAAGAGTAAAAAAGGCGTAAGGTTCACAATGGTGTAAAATTAAAATGAGATATACTAGGCTAGGATGCGAGTTACAGGAACAAGGGCCAAACCAACCTCCCAAGAATGGAATCGTGGAGCAAAAACGCTTGACAACCTCCTAGAAGCAGCATTTCTTGCCACTAGACCTTTCTCCATCAATTAGGAATATGATGCCGTAACTAAACACATTCCTTAAATTGTAGCCATTTGTATAGTGTTTTTTTTTGGTGTCTAATCCGCATATATATACCCATTGCCCTTGATTTTCATGACTGTATATCTCTTAAATGTCAACATATACACGTGTGATTTAGTTTACGAAGATTTTTCAATGCCGAGAACCTCGATCAGAGAGTAAAAAAGGCGTAAGGTTCACAATGGTGTAAAATTAAAATGGGATATACCGGGCTAGGGTTCGAGTTATAGGAACAAGGGCCAAACCAACCACCCAAGAATGGAATCGTCGAGTGAAAACACTTGACAACCTCCTAGAAACAGCTTTTCTTACCACCAGACATTTCTCCATCCATTAGGAATCTGATGCCGTCACTAAACACATTCCTTAAATTGTAGCCATTTGTTGAGTGTTTTTTTGTGTCTAATCCGCATATATATCACCATTGCCCTTGATTTTCTTGACTGTATATCTCTTAAATGTCAACATATACACGTGTGATTTAGTTTACGAAGATTTTCAATGCCGAGAACCTCGATCAGAGAGTAAAAAAGGCGCAAGGTTCACAATGGTGTAAAATTAAAATGGGATATACTGTGCTAGGATTCGAGTTACAGGAACAAGGGCCAAACCAACCACCCAAGAATGGAATCGTCGAGCGAAAACACTTGATAACCTCCTAGAAGCAGCTTTTCTTGCCACCAGACCTGTCTCCATCAATTAGGAATCTGATGCCGTCACTAAACACACTCCTTAAACTGTAGCCATTTGTTGAGTGTTTTTTTTTTTGTGTCCAATCCGCATATATATCACCATTGCCCTTGATTTTCTTGACTGTATATCTCTTAAATGTCAACATACACACGTGTGATTTAGTTTACGAAGATTTTTCAATGCCGAGAACCTCGACCAGAGAGTAAAAAAGGCATAAGGGTCACCATGGTGTAAAATTAAATAGGGATATACCGGGCTTGGATTCGAGTTACAGGAACAAGGGCTAAACCAACCACCCAAGAATGGAATCGTCTAGCGAAAACATTTGACAACCTCCTAGAAGCAGCTTTTCTTGCCACCAGACCATTCTCCATCAATTAGGAATCTGATGCCGTCACTAAACACGTTCCTTAAATTGTAGCCATTTGTTGAGTTTTTTTTTGGCGTCTAATCCACATATATATCACCATTGCCCGTGATTTTCTTGACTATATATCTCTTAAATATCAACATATACACGTGTGATTTAGTTTACGAAGATTTTTAAATGCCGAGAACCTTGATCAGAGAGTTAAAAAGGAGTAAGGTTCACAATGGTGTAAAATTAAAATGGGATATACCGGGCTAGGATTCGAGTTACAGGAACAACGGCCAAACTAACCACCCAAAAATGGAATCGTCGAGCGAAAACACTTGACAACCTCCTATAAGCAGATTTTCTTACCAACAGACCTTTCTCCATCAATTCGGAATCTGATGCCGTCACTAAACACATTCCTTAAATTGTATCCATTTGTTGAGTGTGTTTTTTGGTGTCTAATCCACATACATATCACCATTGCCCTTGATTTTCTTGATTGTATATCTCTTAAATATCAACATATACACGTGTGATTTAGTTTACGAGGATTTTTCAATGCCGAGATCCTCGATCAGAGAGTAAAAAAGGCGTAAAGTTCACAATGGTGTAAAATTAAAATGGGATATACCGGGCTAGGATTCGAGTTACAGGAACAAGGGCCTAACCAACCACCCAAGAATGGAATCTTCGAGCGAAAACACTTGACAACCTCCTAGAAGCAGCTTTTCTTACCACCAGACCTTTCTCCATCAATTAGGAATCTGATGCCATCACTAAACACATTCCTTAAATTGTACTCATTTGTTGAGTGCTTTTTTTGGTGTCTAATCCGCATATATATCACCATTGCCCTTGATTTCCTTGACTGTATATCTCTTAAATGTCAACATATACACGTGTGATTTAGTTTACGAAGATTTTTCAATGCCGAGAACCTCGATCAGAGATTAAAAAAGGCGTAAGGTTCAGAACGGTAGAAAATTAAAATGGGATATACCGGGCTAGGATTCGAGTTACAGGAACAAGGGCCTAACCAACCACCCAAGAATGGAATCTTCGAGCGAAAACACTTGACAACCTCCTAGAAGCAGCTTTTCTTACCACCAGACCTTTCTCCATCAATTAGGAATCTGATGCCATCACTAAACACATTCCTTAAATTGTACTCATTTGTTGAGTGCTTTTTTTGGTGTCTAATCCGCATATATATCACCATTGCCCTTGATTTCCTTGACTGTATATCTCTTAAATGTCAACATATACACGTGTGATTTAGTTTACGAAGATTTTTCAATGCCGAGAAACTCTATCAGAGAGTAAAAAAGGCGTAAGGTTCACAATGGTTTAAAATTAAAATGGGATATACCGGGCTAGGGTTCGAGTTACAGGAACAAGGGCCAAACCAACCACCCAAGAACGGAATCGTCGAGCGAAAACACTTGAAAACCTCCTAGAAGCAGCTTTTCTTACCACCAGACCTTTCTCCATCAATTAGGAATCTGATGCCGTCACTAAACACATTCCTTAAATTGTAGCCATTTGTTGAGTGCTTTTTTTGTGTCTAATCCGCATATATATATATATATATCACCATTGCCCTTGATTTTCTTGACTATATATCTCTTAAATGTCAACATATACACGTGTGATTTAGTTTACAAAGATTTTTCAATGCCGAGAACCTCGATCAGAGAGTAAAAAAGGCGTAAGGTTCACAATGGTGGAAAATTAAAATGGGATATACCGGGCTAGGATTCGAGTTATAGGAACAAGGGCCAAACCAAACACCCAAGAACGGAATCATCAAGCGAAAACACTTGAAAACCTCCTAGAAGCAGCTTTTCTTACCACCAGACCTTTCTCCATCAATTAGGAATCTGATGCCGTCACTAAACACATTCCTTAAATTGTAGCCATTTGTTGAGTGCTTTTTTTGTGTCTAATCCGTATATATATATATATATATATATATCACCATTGCCCTTGATTTTCTTGACTGTATATCTCTTAAATGTCAACATATACACGTGTGATTTAGTTTACGAAGATTTTTCAATGCCGAGAACCTCGATCAGAGAGTAAAAAAGGCGTAAGGTTCACAATGGTGGAAAATTAAAATGGGATATACCGGGCTAGGATTCGAGTTACAAGAACAAGGGCCAAACCAACCACCCAAGAACGGAATCGTCGAGCGAAAACACTTGAAAACCTCCTAGAAGCAGCTTTTCTTACCACCAGACCTTTCTCCATCAATTAGGAATCTGATGCCGTCCCTAAACACATTCCTTAAATTGTAGCCATTTGTTGAGTGCTTTTTTGTGTCTAATCCGCATATATATATATATCACCATTGCCCTTGATTTTCTTGACTGTATATCTCTTAAATGTCAACATATACACGTGTGATTTAGTTTACGAATATTTTTCAATGCCGAGAACCTCTATCAGAGAGTAAAAAAGGCGTATGGTTCACAATGGTGGAAAATTAAAATGGGATATACCGGGCTAGGGTTCGAGTTACAGGAACAAGGGCCAAACCAACCACCCAAGAATGGAATCGTCGAGCGAAAACACTTGACAACCTCCTAGAAGCAGCTTTTCTTGCCACCAGACATTTCTCTATCAATTAGGAATCTGTTGCCGTCTCTAAACACATTTCTTAAATTGTAGCCATTTGTTGAGTGTTTTTTTTTTGTGTCTAATCCGCATATATATCCCCATTGCCCTTGATTTTCTTGACTGCATATCTCTTAAATATCAACATATACACGTGTGACTTAGTTTACGAAGATTTTTCAATGCCGAGAACCTCGACCAGAGAGTAAAAAAGGCGTAAGGGTCACCATGGTGTAAAATTAAATAGGGATATACCGGGCTTGGATTCGAGTTATAGGAACAAGGGCTAAACCAACCACCCAAGAATGGAATCGTCTAGCGAAAACATTTGACAACCTCCTAGAAGCAGCTTATCTTGCCACCAGACCATTCTCCATCAATTAGGAATATGATGCCGTCACTAAACACATTCCTTAAATTATAGCCATTTGTTGAGTGTTTTTTTTTGTGTCTAATCCGCATATATATCCCCATTGCCCTTGATTTTCTTGACTGCATATCTCTTAAATATCAACATATACACGTGTGACTTAGTTTACGAAGATTTTTTAATGTCGAGAACCTCGATCAGAGAGTAAAAAAGGCGTAAGGTTCACAATGGTGTAAAATTAAAATGAGATATACCAGGCTAGGATTCGAGTTACAGGAACAAGGGCCAAACCAACCACCCAAGAATGGAATCGTCGAGCGAAAACACTTGATAACCTCCTAGAAGCAGCTTTTCTTGCCACCAGACCTGTCTCCATCAATTAGGAATCTGATGCCGTCACTAAACACACTCCTTAAACTGTAGCCATTTGTTGAGTGTTTTTTTTTGTGTCCAATCCGCATATATATCACCATTGCCCTTGATTTTCTTGACTGTATATCTCTTAAATGTCAACATACACACGTGTGATTTAGTTTACAAAGATTTTTCAATGCCGAGAACCTCGACTAGAGAGTAAAAAAGGCGTAAGGGTCACCATGGTGTAAAATTAAATAGGGATATACCGGGCTTGGATTCGAGTTACAGGAACAAGGGCTAAACCAACCACCCAAGAATGGAATCGTCTAGCGAAAACATTTGACAACCTCCTAGAAGCAGCTTTTCTTGCCACCAGACCATTCTCCATCAATTAGGAATCTGATGCCGTCACTAAACACGTTCCTTAAATTGTAGCCATTTGTTGAGTTTTTTTTTGGCGTCTAATCCACATATATATCACCATTGCCCGTGATTTTCTTGACTATATATCTCTTAAATATCAACATATACACGTGTGATTTAGTTTACGAAGATTTTTAAATGCCGAGAACCTTGATCAGAGAGTTAAAAAGGAGTAAGGTTCACAATGGTGTAAAATTAAAATGGGATATACCGGGCTAGGATTCGAGTTACAGGAACAACGGCCAAACTAACCACCCAAAAATGGAATCGTCGAGCGAAAACACTTGACAACCTCCTATAAGCAGATTTTCTTACCAACAGACCTTTCTCCATCAATTCGGAATCTGATGCCGTCACTAAACACATTCCTTAAATTGTATCCATTTGTTGAGTGTGTTTTTTGGTGTCTAATCCACATACATATCACCATTGCCCTTGATTTTCTTGATTGTATATCTCTTAAATATCAACATATACACGTGTGATTTAGTTTACGAGGATTTTTCAATGCCGAGATCCTCGATCAGAGAGTAAAAAAGGCGTAAAGTTCACAATGGTGTAAAATTAAAATGGGATATACCGGGCTAGGATTCGAGTTACAGGAACAAGGGCCTAACCAACCACCCAAGAATGGAATCTTCGAGCGAAAACACTTGACAACCTCCTAGAAGCAGCTTTTCTTACCACCAGACCTTTCTCCATCAATTAGGAATCTGATGCCATCACTAAACACATTCCTTAAATTGTACTCATTTGTTGAGTGCTTTTTTTGGTGTCTAATCCGCATATATATCACCATTGCCCTTGATTTCCTTGACTGTATATCTCTTAAATGTCAACATATACACGTGTGATTTAGTTTACGAAGATTTTTCAATGCCGAGAACCTCGATCAGAGATTAAAAAAGGCGTAAGGTTCAGAACGGTAGAAAATTAAAATGGGATATACCGGGCTAGGATTCGAGTTACAGGAACAAGGGCCTAACCAACCACCCAAGAATGGAATCTTCGAGCGAAAACACTTGACAACCTCCTAGAAGCAGCTTTTCTTACCACCAGACCTTTCTCCATCAATTAGGAATCTGATGCCATCACTAAACACATTCCTTAAATTGTACTCATTTCTTGAGTGCTTTTTTTGGTGTCTAATCCGCATATATATCACCATTGCCCTTGATTTCCTTGACTGTATATCTCTTAAATGTCAACATATACACGTGTGATTTAGTTTACGAAGATTTTTCAATGCCGAGAAACTCTATCAGAGAGTAAAAAAGGCGTAAGGTTCACAATGGTTTAAAATTAAAATGGGATATACCGGGCTAGGGTTCGAGTTACAGGAACAAGGGCCAAACCAACCACCCAAGAACGGAATCGTCGAGCGAAAACACTTGAAAACCTCCTAGAAGCAGCTTTTCTTACCACCAGACCTTTCTCCATCAATTAGGAATCTGATGCCGTCACTAAACACATTCCTTAAATTGTAGCCATTTGTTGAGTGCTTTTTTTGTGTCTAATCCGCATATATATATATATATATATATCACCATTGCCCTTGATTTTCTTGACTATATATCTCTTAAATGTCAACATATACACGTGTGATTTAGTTTACAAAGATTTTTCAATGCCGAGAACCTCGATCAGAGAGTAAAAAAGGCGTAAGGTTCACAATGGTGGAAAATTAAAATGGGATATACCGGGCTAGGATTCGAGTTATAGGAACAAGGGCCAAACCAAACACCCAAGAACGGAATCATCGAGCGAAAACACTTGAAAACCTCCTAGAAGCAGCTTTTCTTACCACCAGACCTTTCTCCATCAATTAGGAATCTGATGCCGTCACTAAACACATTCCTTAAATTGTAGCCATTTGTTGAGTGCTTTTTTTGTGTCTAATCCGTATATATATATATATATATATATCACCATTGCCCTTGATTTTCTTGACTGTATATCTCTTAAATGTCAACATATACACGTGTGATTTAGTTTACGAATATTTTTCAATGCCGAGAACCTCTATCAGAGAGTAAAAAAGGCGTATGGTTCACAATGGTGGAAAATTAAAATGGGATATACTGGGCTAGGGTTCGAGTTACAGGAACAAGGGCCAAACCAACCACCCAAGAATGGAATCGTCGAGCGAAAACACTTAACAACCTCCTAGAAGCAGCTTTTCTTGCCACCAGACCTTTCTTCATCAATTAGGTATCTGATGCCGTCACTAAACACGTTCCTTAAATTGTAGCCATTTGTTGAGTGTTTTTTTTGGTGTCTAATCCGCATATATATCACCATTGCCCTTGATTTTCTTGACTGTATATCTCTTTAATATCAACATATACACGTGTGATTTAGTTTACGAAGATTTTTCAATGCCGAGAACCTCGATCAGAGAGTAAAAAAGGCTTAATGTTCACAATGGTTTTACATTAAAATGGGATATACCGGGCTAGGATTCGAGTTACAGGAACAAGGGCCAAACCAACCACCTAAGAATGGAATCGTCGAGCGAAAACACTTGACAACCTCCTAGAAGCAGCTTTTCTTACCAACAGACCTTTCTCAATTAATTAGGAATCTGATGCCGTCACTAAACACATTCCTTAAATTGTAGCCATTTGTTTAGTGTTTTATTTGGTGTCTAATCCGCATATATATCCCCATTGCCCTTGATTTTCTTGACTGTATATCTCTTAAATATCAACATATACACGTGTGATTTAGTTTACGAAGATTTTTCAATGCCGAGAACCTCGAGTATAGAGTAAAAAAGGCGTAAAGTTCACAATAGTGTAAAATTAAAATGGGGTATACCGGGCTAGGATTCGAGTTACAGGAACTAGGGCCAAACCAACCACCCAAGAATGGAATCGTCGAGCGAAAACACTTGACAACCTCCTAGAAGCAGCTTTTCTTGCGACCAGACCTTTCTCCATCAATTAGGAATATGATGCCGTCACTAAACACGTTCCTTAAATTGTAGCCATTTGTATAGTGTTTTTTTTGGTGTCTAATCCGCATATATATACCCATTGCCCTTGATTTTCTTGACTGTATATCTCTTAAATGTCAACATATACACGTGTGATTTAGTTTACGAAGATTTTTCAATGCCGAGAACCTCGATCAGAGAGTAAAAAAGGCGTAAGGTTCACAATGGTGTAAAATTAAAATGGGATATACCGGGCTAGTATTCGAGTTAAAGGAACAAGGGCCAAACCAACCACCCAAGAATGGAATCGTCGAGTGAAAACACTTGACAACCTCCTAGAAGCAGCTTTTCTTACCACCAGACCTTTCTCCATCCATTAGGAATCTGATGTCGTCACTAAACACATTCCTTAAATTGTAGCCATTTGTTGAGTGTTTTTTTTTTGTGTTTAATCCGCATATATATCACCATTTGTTAGTGCATTTATCTGTCTATCGCCTCCGTCAATCTAGTCCGCAGTAGAAAACTGAAGAAAACGAGAGTTACATTGTTATTTTAGAATTAGTTAGTCAAAAAGGCAAGGTGGCATAACTGTAATTAATGAGATTCCTCATTAATCCCTTGGCCTATAAATAGATCTCTAGGGTTTCTTATTTAGAACTTTTACCATTTTAGAGATTTGAAGAGCTCTAGTTCTAGAGAGAGAAACTAGAGAGAGAAAGTCTCTAAGTGATTCAAGTGATTGTACAATTTCAGATTTCTAATAGAATCACGTTTATATTACATCATGTGTGTTTAGGTCGCGTTCGTGTACGGATTCCGCACGTTTCACGTTCGTTTCGCAATCGTTTCGGAGTCAAAACCGGTCCAACAAGTGGTATCAGAGCAGGAGCTCGATTGCACTGATCCAACACACATTTTCGATCGTGATTTCATCAGATTCAGATCCGAATTTCATCTACTTCTTCATATTTTTCATATTTTCACGTTTTTCACTGTTTTTAGGCAAATTGAACGGGTTTTACTGGTCCGAATCGTCTGATTTTTTGGTATGTTGTGCGTATACACCTGATCTATAACCCTACCAAGTTTCAGATCCAAATTCCTAACCGTTTAGGAGAAATCGAAGATTTTCTGTCCGATTTCGCGTAAAAGTTGCAGGTCCGTTCGTAGGGAGGTCCGCTTATCTGAACCTGAGATAACACTTAGGTCCGCTCATAGGGAGGTCCGCTTATACGAACCTTGTAGGTCCGCTTATTAGGTTCATGTTTGTAAGAGGTCCGCTTGTGAGATCCGCTTTTTGTTACATATTAGAGGTCAGCTCGTGAGGTCCGCTTATTGTGACATGTCTGATCCGCTTTTGTGAACAACAATAGGTTCGCTTTTCAGGTCCGCTTATAGGTACATCAGGTGGTCCGCTTATAAGGTCAAGTTGGTAGGTTCGCTTATTCGGCAGTCCGCTCATTAGGTCCACTTATCTGTCATCACTGTGGTTTCGGTTCTTCGGTTCAATAAGATTGCGTTGATTGTTGGTTACACACATCGAAATTGTAAACTCATTTAAGTGGTTGTCAGTCAATTAAAACCCACGAGAATTTGTCGGATTTTAAAAACAAATTGTTTGGAATTTGTGAATTGTTGGTCATTAAACAAATGAGATAAGATCATACATTGTGCTGTCCAATGAGAGATTTATGGGATATACCAGTGCTTTGATTAAATGAGCTGAACGGTCAAATTGTTGTTGTGTATTGAAAGTTGTCGGCAAGATTAAAATGGTGTCAGCTTGCATGTGATGTTGGTGTGTCATCAACCAAAGTGATAATATCAGTCAGTTACATGAGAGGTCAAATGGAAATTGAGGTTGTCACGTGAATTTGCTTTAATCAATTTGATAGAATCCATGTGATATGGCAGTAGGTTTAAAATCATCGGTCCAATAAGATTTGTTTTATCGTTCATGTGATTTGGTTTGTCTTATCGTTTATGTGGTATAGCAGTAGGTTTAAATTTTGTTGACCCATGTCATCAGTTTTTGGCCCAAAGTATTGTTTGAAAGATATGATATAAAGCCCATGTGTTTGTATCGGGCCATGTGTTTGTTGATAGACATATAATAATCAGTTTAAATGATATAGATTTTATAATTCGTATTTTCAAAATTTGCATGTGCTCACAATAGTTTTTGTTGTTTAGTGTTGGACATCTTATAATATCTCATTACATCTTATTGAATAATCGGTTTCGTGAATTGTTTGGCCCAATCAGCTGACATTTACGGCACGTGTGATTTGTCGGGACATTATCTAATGTTTTGACATGTGATTTGTCGGCACATTATATGTGATTAGCATAGTGTTTTATGGTCAAAGCAAATTGTCGGTTCATGCACATGTGAAGAAAGATATTTTTGTCAGTTGTCTTAAAGTCTTCTACATCGGCACTTGTGTAGATTGTTGGATTATTTTTGTTGTCAGAAATTGTTTGGTCAAAGTCTACAGGTCACACGGTTTGGAGTTCAGTCAGTTGGTCATTCGGTCCGCACAGTTGGTTATTTAGTCTGCACAGTTGATCGTTCAGTCTGCACAGAAAATCATCAGTTCGAGTACCAGTTTCTTTCAGATAATTGATAAAAAATTTAAAACTGATTGTGTGTTTGTTTGTTGTTGTCAGGTTTACATCATGGCTGAAGAATTTTTCAATACGTTTTACAACGCGTTCGCAACCGAATCGTCTGAGGCTACAAATGTTACACCAAAAACCATCACGAAGGCGCTCAATGAAAACATCAAGCATGATAACTTCTACGGAACAAATTCAAAGCCTCCAACTTTGGATAGCATTGATGATTATACATGGTGGAAGGAACGGTTTATTAACTGGGCTAAAGCATATGCTCATGAAAGCTGGTTCTGCCTGGAGTATGGATATGAAAAACCAAAAGATGATAAAGGCGAAGATCTTGTATTCAAGAAGTTTACTAGAGAAGATAAAGCTGAATTTGGAGCTGAACAGAGAATGATAGCATTGATCCAGTCAGCAATCAGAAATGACATCTTTGCACTGCTAAATCATAATGGGTCATCTAAGTCTGTCTGGGAAGCTTTACGACTTAAAGCTGAGGGGGGAAAACAAATTAAAAAAAACAAAATAGCTTTATTAAAGAAAGAATTTGATCTATTTGATAACATAAAAGGAGAGTCGGTGAGGCAAATGATTGAGAGATTCTGTCATCTTAAAATTGAGTTGGAGAGATTAGAGATAAATAAAACAAGAGAGGAATTGATAGACAAAGTGATTGAAGCGTTACCACGAGCTGATCAGTGGCAAACGTTTGTATTTATTTTAAAAAATGATGCTTCATATGATACAATTACTCTTGATGTTTTGTTTGAAAAGATTGAAAGTCATGATCTGGAGCTACAAAAGCAAAACAAGATGACTGATTCTTCACATCAACAGAACGTTGGCTTGTATTACAAAGGCAGTGTGCTTTCTGATAAAGGTGTTGGTTCACCAAAAACAGCATTTAGTGGTGAAAAGATGAAAGAATCAACAACAACGTCAACAAGTCATCATTCTGGATATCATTCATCTTCAAAGACAAATTCTGATGATTCTGAAGAAATTCTGTGCAACATTGCTCTTAAACTGAAAAATTCTCCTGCAATGAGCATAAATGCAGCTAAGCAGCAAATGAGTTTCCTTGCATCTGTTCTGGAGTCATATGAAGGTCTAGTAGCTGGCAAAATTGGAAACTCCGAATTGACCAAAGAAGACTATGACCAGATTGATCCGGAAGAGATGGAGCTCATTGACATCCGTTGGTGTTTAGCTAGTTGTATTCGAAGAGCTCAGAGGTATATGGAGATTACTGGAAAACAATCGCTTGGAGGTGCTTCAACAAAGCTTGGATTCGACAAATCCAAAGTGACCTGCTTCAAATGCAAGCAGAAAGGTCATTTCAAGAGAGAATGCACTAATTCTGCAGTTGGTGGAAATGAACATCCGTTCAACGATGACTATTATCGAAAGGCGATCTACCATAGAAGCAGAGAAGAGCCAAAGTTGATTGAAGATAAACCGAAAGAAAAATCAAGAGCTTATGCTGTAATTTACGAGGATGAAGGATATGATTGGAGTGAGGTTCTTCCAATAGATGACATTGTTGATGAACGGTTCAAAGCTGAAGCCAAACAGGAAGAATTAAATAAACATTATGCTCTTGTTACTGAGATTCAAGATGAAAACAAAGATAAAGACACTTCTGAAATCCATGAAGAAAAAGTTGAAATCAAAGAGAAAACTCGAGAAGAGATCTTAAGTGAGAAGACCTACAGAGAAAGAAATGTGGTCTACAACAGAATGGATGACATGCAAGAGGAGTATGAGATGGCTGTTGGTAGCAAAAGATGGGATAAAAAGAGAGAATGCTACTATAACAGAGAAGGAGAACCGGTTGTTCCCAAGAAAGACATAATCTTCGATGATGTTCTTCTTGCAGTCCCGTTAAGAGCTGAATACTATAGAAGAGTATTGAAAGATGACACATACGCTAAGAGATATGAAAAGGATATCAGATATGCCATGTTATCATGTCTAAGAAAAAGGGACGAAGAGAGAATGAAGAAGAATGTTGAAGAAATGGTGAAAAATCTGAAGAAAGATGCTGAAGAGGTTAAAAAAGAAACTGTTGAAGTTGAAGCTGTGAAGAAAATCAAAAGTGAAGAAGTTGTTGTGAATGAAGAAGTTGAGAAAGCTGTTACTGAAGAACAGCAGATTGAAGAAGAGGTGAGGAAAGAAGAAAAAGAAGAAAAGAATGAGAATGAGGAAGCTGATAATGTTGGTGATGAAGTCGGTGTTGAAGAAAAGCAGAATGTTGCTGAGCAGACAAAGGTTGCTGAAAACACCGAAGTGCCAATCACTGAGGTAAATTCTGATTCTGAAAACTTAAAACATATTGATAAGTGCAAGAAATGCATGGAACCGTGCAGAGCTTGTACTGAAAAAGATGAGCAATTTAGAACAAGAGATCTTGAGTTCACAAAAATTGAAAACATTTTCAAAGAAAAATGCAAAGAGATGTTAGAAAAAGAAAAGGTTTTTAAAGAAAATGATGAAAAACTTTCAGAAAAATGTAACAAATTAGAGAAAGAAAATGAAGTTTTGAAAGAAAATGTTTTGAAAATGACAAATGAATATGAACAAAAAGAAATTGCTTGTCAAGAAATGAAGAAAGATTATGACTCAATGAAATTAGCATATGATATTATGAAAGAGTCATACGACAAAGTGAAAGATGAAATGAAATATGCTCAATCTAGAATGAATTATATGTCTGAAACAACTAAAGAGCTTAAACGAATGTATGCGATAAAACAAGATGTTGTTAATTCCTATATTGAGGATGTTGCTAAGTTGAAGCGACAAATTGCTGATTTAGAACAGGATAACAACAAGTTAAAAAGTTACCACGTGTCGTCATATGTGCTTGAAAGAATTTTCAATATAAAACCGGGTGATGGTGAGTCTGAACAGAACAAGAAAGGCATTGGCTCAGAGTTTCATCAAGTTCCACCACCGGGAAAATTTGCATTTTATGATGAGGAAAAGGTCGAAAAAGCTTTCAACATGGTAGACCAATTGCCAGACAACATTGACATAACCTATTCCAAATCTGATGATTCTCATGATTCAGAGGTGGTAGGTAAAGTCGTTGAAAGTGTGTTGAAAGAAGAGTCGGTTGATACAGGTAAATCTGAATCACAGGATGAAAATGAAGGAAATCTTCATGATGGATATCTGAAAAACACAAAATCCGAGAAAAGTTTGAATGATGATTCAAAAGGATTGGTTTATACCATGATTGGATCAGACAAATTGTTCTTAGATGTTGTATTCCCGATTCAGAATGTGATTTCAGAAAAAGTTGACAAAGTTTTCAAAATGGTTGAGATTGAGAAGTCTGAAATTTCAAAGTTAGCTGGTAAGAGTCATAGAGGTTTGTATAACCAACCTGGTTACAAGAAAAAAAACATGAAGGCTGGGTTGGGTTATAAGAAGAAACAAAATTGGAAAAGAAATGAAACTTCGAATTTTCAAACAAAAATGAGTTTTGTTGAAGGAGGTAGTTTAGAAGAAGAAAAAGAACTCAAAATGAGACAGTCTAATGATGAGTTCTTTGCTAAAAAGAAAAAGCAACAACCACAAGTCAAAGATGTGTCCATGAGAACATGTTTCAAATGTGATCAAAAAGGACATCTTGCACGCAAGTGTCCAAATCTAAAATCTGTGGATGTTAACAAAAAGAAGTTTGATGCTGAGAAACAAAAATCTGAGACTGTGAGACAAAGGTCAACCAGATTTGAATCAAAACAAACTTGGAGGTACAATACAAACAAGTTTGCTTCGAATCAAAACTGGAAATCAGACCCGAACAGGTTTGATTCTAGACAGACTTGGAATTCTCACACACCCAGATTCAGAACAACACAAAGTTGGAAAACAACTGTTGATATGACAAAACCTCAAGAGTTTTGGAAACCAAGAGTTGTTGTTCAAAATCAAAATGTTCAAAAAGTTTCACATTTTTACAAACGAGGAACACCAAAAGGTCAAACATGGAGTGTTAAGAAACATGTTGATTTGGTAAAAGATGAGAAAGTTGAAGTTAAAATTGAGAAAGTTTTTTGTGAAAAATGACAAAGAATTTCCAGCATTGAATGAAAATTATTGTGTTGAAATGCCTAAGGTTCAACAGACCTGGGCTAAATTGTTCAAGTAATCAAGTAGTCTGAATGTGCAGGTGCTCAACAAATCTGAAGATTGTGAGAATGGAAGTTGGAGCAGCCTGGCACGACATCGAGAGGAGGCTGCTGGATCCTGTGTTGGTTGAAACAGGAAGTTTATATGTTTTTCTGTAAATAAATAAACAATATTTCAAAAACCCTAAAAATTGAAAAATTTGAAAAACCAAAAATATGTTTGTTTTTAATTTTTGTCAAATATTCATAAATACAAAAATATGTGTTGATTGAATATGCCGAAACCCTCACGGCTGAACAAACATGATTACTTTCATCATATTGAAAAACGGTTTTCAAACTGTAAAATATCAATGTGTTGTAAATCATGGGGGTATGTTAGATTTTCTGCAAATCAGTACACTTTTAGCAGAAAATGGATGGCGAGACAAAGCTATCAGTGTTGGTTGTCAAATTTTCTTTAAATGATTTTGCATTTTAGGGGGAGATATATTGTTAGAAAATACAAAAACATTTGAAAATTTGAAAATGTCAAAAACATGATAAAATTCAAAATTTGAGTTTTTGCGTAAAAAGAGGAAATGATAGTACATCAGTAGACAGTTACAGTACGCTAAAGAAATTGAAAGTTTAAATGTGTTAAACGATCTCACCGTGGATGTGTCGGTAGATTTTTATACATTTAGTAAACTTTTTCGGGATATAAACCTAAATTCAAACTTACTTATTTCGTGGGGAACACTACTTGGATATATAGGTAACCCCTGAAATCTCGTTTGAAAGGTCTCATAATCTGATATACTAGGTCTTTATACTTAATGATGTCTGGGGTATTATTCCGGGACTTTTGCTGAACGGTAGTTCTGACCTAGTCCTTGGATAATGCTTTCTGTAATGCTTGAAACATAGCATTAAACCCTCAGCATGCCGATGAAACAATAAAATTGATAGTCGCTGCTGTTGTAAGCAAAAAGATCCTCTAAAGGGGACATACCTTTAAGTCGAAGCTGATATCTCTCTGCGTATACGGAAGTATCGACCTGAGATCCCTCGGCCCTCGCATACCTAATTTATATACAGATATCATTGTAGTATACTCACCTGTAAGACTGATTATTGGGATTCTGGATACGGGAGTATATTCAAGAGGTGGGACACATAAATAGGTTTAAGTTCTTAATACACCTAATTCGTATCCTGAATCAGTTGAAGTTTGTATGAAAATTTAAGTGGATCAGTATATCGACAATCTAAGTGAATTGTTTAATGCATAATGTGATTTTAAGCTCAACGGTACTTGTGACTTGTCGGAAACTGATATGATCCTCTGTCGCATACTCAAACAAAAATATTGTCTGTAAATATGTTTGTACATTTTTCTTTACTGCTTTATATTTTCAGAAAATACAAAAAGATTTTGATTTCATTTTATTTTCGACAACTGAAGTCTGAATGCTGAGTTTCAAAATCTAAGTAAGCTGATTGTGTTTCTAAAAATAAAACAAGTTCATTAATTTGAAACTTGAATTAAAATCAAAAATTCAAAACAGTTTGTGATATCTCCAAGGTCATTAGTTTGGACTTGGATGATTAACTGTGAGGGATTTTGGATGCTTATACTGTTATAGAGCTAGTTTCCGATTCGATTCGATGAAACTGCCAAATTCATGAAAATTGTTTGTTTAGAATGTTGAGTAAGCCAGGTTACAATTCCTGGATAGCTGAAATTTGAAATGCTGTTACTTATAAATGTTTGAGTGATTGCAGATGAGATTCCAGACTACGATCCCGGAAGCTGAGTCTAAGGGGGAGTCTGAAGACGAGCTCAAAGCAAGGGGGAGCTTGTATACGGAAAGCAAGGTGTCGATCCCAAAGCACGGAAGCTTGACGAAAGGGGGAGCCTGATGAAGAAAAGAGGAAAAGCTGAAGCTGAAGACAGATCCACCGGGATTCTGTTCGAGAAGATTCAAAGAGAGAAAGAGAAAGAGAAGATGCTACGAGCTTGACTACAGATTGACTACAGCAATATCCAAGGGGGAGTCTGTTAGTGCATTTATCTGTCTATCGCCTCCGTCAATCTAGTCCGTAGTAGAAAACTGAAGAAAACGAGAGTTACATTGTTATTTTAGAATTAGTTAGTCAAAAAGGCAAGGTGGCATAACTGTAATTAATGAGATTCCTCATTAATCCCTTGGCCTATAAATAGATCTCTAGGGTTTCTTATTTAGAACTTTTACCATTTTAGAGATTTGAAGAGCTCTAGTTCTAGAGAGAGAAACTAGAGAGAGAAAGTCTCTAAGTGATTCAAGTGATTGTACAATTTCAGATTTCTAATAGAATCACGTTTATATTACATCATGTGTGTTTAGGTCGCGTTCGTGTACGGATTCCGCACGTTTCACGTTCGTTTCGCAATCGTTTCGGAGTCAAAACCGGTCCAACACCATTGCCCTTATTTTCTTGACTGTATATCTCTTAAATGACAACATATACACGTGTGATTTAGTTTACGAAGATTTTTCAATGCTGAGAACCTCGATCAGAGAGTAAAAAAGGCGTAAGGTTCACAATGGTGTAAAATTAAAATGGGATATACCGTGCTAGGATTCAAGTTACAGGAACAAGGGCCAAACCAACCACCCAAGAATGGAATCGTCGAGCGAAAACACTTGATAACCTCCTAGAAGCAGCTTTTCTTGCCACCAGACCTTTCTCCATCAATTAGGAATCTGATGCCGTCACTAAACACATTCCTTAAATTGTAGCCATTTGTTGAGTGTTTTTTTTTTGTGTCTAATCCGCATATATATCACCATTGCCCTTGATTTTCTTGACTGTATATCTCTTAAATGTCAACATACACACGTGTGATTTAGTTTACGAATATTTTTCAATGCCGAGAACCTCGACCAGAGAGTAAAAAAGGCGTAAGGGTCACCATGGTGTAAAATTAAATTGGGATACACCGGGCTAGGATTCGAGTTACAGGAACAAGGGCTAAACCAACCACCCAAGAATGGAATCGTCGAGCGAAAACACTTGACAACCTCCTAGAAGCAGCTTTTCTTGCTACCAGACCATTCTCCATCAATTAGGAATCTGATGCCGTCACTAAACACGTTCCTTAAATTGTAGCCATTTGTTGAGTTTTTTTTTTGGTGTCTAATCCACATATATATCACCATTGCCCTTGATTTTCTTGACTATATATCTCTTAAATATCAACATATACACGTGTGATTTAGTTTACGAAGATTTTTAACTGCCGAGAACCTCGATCAGAGAGTAAAAAAGGCGTAAGGTTCACAATGGTGTAAAATTAAAATGGGATATACCGGGCTAGGATTCGAGTTACAGGAACAATGGCCAAACCAACCACCCAAAAATGGAATCGTCGAGCGAAAAAACTTGACAACCTCCTATAAGCAGATTTTCTTACCAACAGACCCTTCTCCATCAATTAGGAATCTGATGCCGTCACTAAACACATTCCTTAAATTGTATCCAATTGTTGAGTGTTTTTTTTGGTGTCTAATCCGCATATATATCACCATTGCCCTTGATTTTCTTGATTGTATATCTCTTAAATATCAACATATACACGTGTGATTTAGTTTACGAGGATTTTTCAATGCCGAGAACCTCGATCAGAGAGTAAAAAAGACGTAAAGTTCACAATGGTGTAAAATTAAAATGGGATATACCGGGCTAGGATTCGAGTTACAGGAACAAGGGCCTAACCAACCACCCAAGAATGGAATCGTCGAGCGACAACACTTGACAACCTCATAGAAGCAGCTTTTCTTACCACCAGACCTTTCTCCATCAATTAGGAATCTGATGCCATCACGAAACACATTACTTGAATTGTAGCCATTTGTTGAGTGCTTTTTTTGGTGTCTAATCCGCATATATATCACCATTGCCCTTGATTTCCTTGACTGTATATCTCTTAAATGTCAACATATACACGTGTGATTTAGTTTACGAAGATTTTTCAATGCCGAGAACCTCGATCAGAGAGTAAAAAAGGCGTAAGGTTCACAATGGTGGAAAATTAAAATGGGATATACTGGGCTAGTCTTCGAGTTACAGGAACAGGGGCCAAACCAACCACCCAAGAACGGAATCGTCGAGCGAAAACACTTGAAAACCTCCTAGAAGCAGCTTTTCTTACCACCAGACCTTTCTCCATTAATTAGGAATCTGATGCCGTCACTAAACACATTCCTTAAATTGTAGCCATTTGTTGAGTGCTTTTTTGTGTCTAATCCGCGTATATATATATCACCATTGCCCTTGATTTTCTTGACTGTATATCTCTTAAATGTCAACATATACACGTGTGATTTAGTTTACGAAGATTTTTCAATGCCGAGAACCTCTATCAGAGAGTAAAAAAGGCGTAAGGTTCACAATGGTTTAAAATTAAAATGGGATATACCGGGCTAGGATTCGAGTTACAGGAACAAGGGCCAAACCAACCACCCAAGAATGGAATCGTCGAGCGAAAACACTTGACAACCTCCTAGAAGCAGCTTTTCTTGCCACCAGACCTTTCTTCATCAATTAGGTATCTGATGCCGTCACTAAACACGTTCCTTAAATTGTAGCCATTTGTTGAGTGTTTTTTTTGGTGTCTAATCCGCATATATATCACCATTGCCCTTGATTTTCTTGACTGTATATCTCTTTAATATCAACTTATACACGTGCGATTTAGTTTACGAAGATTTTTCAATGCCGAGAACCTCGATCAGAGAGTAAAAAAGGCTTAAGGTTCACAATGGTTTTACATTAAAATGGGATATACCGGGCTAGGATTCGAGTTACAGGAACAAGGGCCAAACCAACCACCTAAGAATGGAATCGTCGAGCGAAAACACTTGACAACCTCCTAGAAGCAGCTTTTCTTACCAACAGACCTTTCTAAATTACTTAGGAATCTGATGCCGTCACTAAACACATTCCTTAAATTGTAGCCATTTGTTTAGTGTTTTTTTTGGTGTCTAATCCGCATATATATCACCATTGCCCTTGATTTTCTTGACTGTATATCTCTTAAATATCAACATATACACGTGTGATTTAGTTTACGAAGATTTTTCAATGCCGAGAACCTCGAGTAGAGAGTAAAAAAGGCGTAAAGTTCACAATAGTGTAAAATTAAAATGGGGTATACCGGGCTAGGATTCGAGTTACAGGAACTAGGGCCAAACTAACCACCCAAGAATGGAGTCGTCGAGCGAAAACACTTGACAACCTCCTAGAAGCAGCTTTTCTTACCACCAGACCTTTCTCCATCAATTATGAATCTGATGCCGCACTAAACACATTCCTTAAATTGTAGTCATTTGTTGAGTGTTTTTTTTTGTGTCTAATCCGCATATAAATCACTATTGCCCTAGATTTTCTTGACTGTATATCTCTTAAATGTCAACATATACACGTGTGATTTAGTTTACGAAGATTTTTCAATGCTGAGAACCTTGATCAGAGAGTAAAAAAGGTGTAAGGTTCACAATGGTGTAAAATTAAAATGGGATATACCGGTCTAGGATTCGAGTTACAGGAACAAGGGCCAAACCAACCACCCAAGAATGGAATCGTCGAGCGAAAACACAAGACAACCTCCTTGAAGCAGCTTTTCTTACCACCAGACCTTTCTCCATCAATTAGGAATCTGATGACGTCACTAAACACATTCCTTAAATTGTAACCATTTGTTGAGTGTTATATTTTTGGTGTCTAATCCACATATATATCACCATTGCCCTTGATTTTCTTGACTGTATATCTCTTAAATGTCAACATATACACGTGTGATTTAGTTTACGAAGATTTTTTAATGCCGGGAACCACGATCAAAGAGTAAAAAAGGCGTAAGGTTCACAATGGTGTAAAATTAAAATGGGATATACCGGGCTAGGATTCGAGTTACAGGAACAAGGGCCAAACCAACCACACAAGAACGGAATCGTCGAGCGAAAACACTTGACAACCTCCTAGAAGCAGCTTTTCTTACCACCAGACCTTTCTCCATCAATTAGGAATCTGATGCCGTCACTAAACACATTTCTTAAATTGTAGCCATTTGTTGAGTGTTTTTTTTTGGTGTCTAATCCGCATATATATCACCATTGCCCTTGATTTTCTTAACTGTATATTTCTTAAATATCAACATATATACACGTGTGATTTAGTTTACGAAGATTTTTCAATGCCGAGAACCTCGATCAGAGAGTAAAAAAGGCGTAAGGTTCACAATGGTGTAAAATTAAAATAGGATATACCTGGATAGGATTCGAGTTACAGGAACAAGGGCCACACCAACAACCCAAGAATGGAATCGTCGAGCGAAAACACATGACAACCTCCTAGAAGCATCTTTTCTTACCACCAGACCTTTCTCCATCAATTAGGAATCTGATGCCGTCACTAAACACATTCCTTAAATTGTAGCCATTTGTTGAGTGTTTGTTTTGTGTATAATCCGCATATATATCACCATTGCCCTTGATTTTCTTGACTGTATATCTCTTGAATATCAACATATACACGTGTGATTTAGTTTACGAAGATTTTTCAATGCCGAGAACCTCGATCAGAGAGTAAAAATGGCGTAAGGTTCACAATGGTGAAAAATTAAAATGGGATATATACTGGGCTAGGATTTTAGTTACAAGAACAAGGGACAAACCAACCACTCAAGAATGGAATCGTCGAGAGAAAACACTTGACAACCTCCTAGAAGCAGCTTTTCTTACCACCAGACCTTTCTCCATCAATTAGGAATCTGATGCCGTGACTAAACACATTCCTTAAATTGTAGCCATTTGTTGAGTGTTTTTTTTGTGTCTAATCCGCGTATATATCACCATCGCACTTGATTTTCATGACTCTATATCTCTTAAATATCAACATATACACGTCTAATTTAGTTTACGAAGATTTTTCAATGCCGAGAACCTCGATCAGAGAGTAAAAAAGGCATAAGGTTCACAATGGTGTAAAATTATAATGGGATATACCGGGCTAGGATTCGAGTTACAGGAACAAGGGCCAAACCAACCACCCAAGAATGGAATCGTCGAGCGAAAACACTTGATAACCTCCTAAAAGCAGCTTTTCTTGCCACCAGACCTTTCTCCATCAATTAGGAATCTGATGCCATGACTAAACACATTCCTTAAATTGTAGCCATTTGTTGAGTGTTTTTTTTTTGTGTCTAATCCTCATATATATCACCATTGCCCTTGATTTTCTTGACTGTATATCTCTTAAATATCAACATATACACGTGTAATTTAGTTTACGAAGATTTTTCAATGCCGAGAACCTCGATCAGAGAGCAAAAAAGGCGTAAGGTTCACAATGGTGTAAAATTAAAATGGGATATACCAGGCTAGGATTCGAGTTACAGGAACAAGGGCCAAACCAACCACCCAAGAATGGAATCGTCGAGCGAAAACACTTGACAACCTCCTAGAAGCAGCTTTTCTTACCACCAGACCTTTCTCCATCAATTAGGAATCTGATGCCGTCATTAAACACATTCCTTAAATTGTAGCTATTTGTTGAGTGTTTTTTTTTTGGTGTCTAATCTGCATATATATCACCATTGCCCATGATTTTCTAGACTGTATATCTCTTAAATATCAACATATACACGTGTGATTTAGTTTACGAAGATTTTTCAATGCCGAGAACCTCGATCAGAGAGTAAAAAAGGAGTAAGGTTCACAATGGTGTAAAATTAAAATAGAATATACCGGGCTAAGATTCGAGTTACAGGAACAAGGGCCAAGCCAACCACCCAATAATGGAATCGTTGAGCGAAAACACTAGACAACCTCCTAGTTGCAGCTTTTCTTGCCACCGGACCTTTCTCCACCAATTAGGAATCTGACGCCGTCACTAAACACATTCCTTAAATTGTAGCCATTTGTTGAGTGTTTTTTTTTGTGTCTAATCCGCATATATATCACCATTGCCCTTGATTTTCTTGACTGTATATCTCTTAAATATCAACATATACACGTGTGATTTAGTTTACGAAGATTTTTCAATGCCGAGAACCTCGATCAGAGAGTAAAAAAGGCGTAATGTTCACAATGGTGTAAAATTAAAATAGGATATACCGGGCTAAGATTCGAGTTACAGGAACAAGGGCCAAACCAACCACCCAATAATGGAATCGTCGAGCGAAAACACTAGACAACCTCCTAGAAGCAGCTTTTCTTCCCACCGGATCTTTCTCCTCCAATTAGGAATCTGACGCCGTCACTAAACACATTCCTTAAATTGTAGCCATTTGTTGAGTGTTTTTTTGTGTCTAATCCGCATATATATCACCATTGCCCTTGATTTTGTTGACTGTATATCTCTTAAATGTCAACATATACATGTGTGATTTAGTTTACGAAGATTTTTCAATGCCGAGAACCTCGATCAGAGAGTAAAAAAGGCGTAAGGTTCACAATGGTGTAAAATTAAAATGGGATATACCGGGCTAGGATTCGAGTTACAGGAACAAGGGGCAAACCAACCACCCAAGAATGGAATCATCGAGCGAAAACACTTGACAACCTCCGAGAATCAGCTTTTCTTACCACCAGACCTTTCTCCATCAATTAGAAATCTGATGCCGTGACTAAATACATTCCTTAAATTGTAGCCATTTGTTGAGTGTTTTTTTTGGTGTCTAATCCGCATATATATCACCATTGCCCTTGATTTTCTTGACTGTATATCCCTTAAATATCAACATATACACGTCTGATTTAGTTTACGAATATTTTTCAATGCCGAGAACCTCGATCAGACAGTAAAAAAGGCGTAAGGTTCAAAATGGTGTAAAATTAAAATGGGATATACCGGGATAGGATTCGAGTTACAGGAACAAGGGCCAAACCAACAACCCAAGGATGGAATCGTCGAGCGAAAACACTTGACAACCTCCTAGAAGCAGCTTTTCTTGCCACCAGACATTTCTCCATCAATTATGAATCTGATGCCGTCACTAAACACATTCCTTAAATTGTAGCCATTTGTCGAGTGTTTTTTTTTGTGTCTAATCCGCATATATATCACCATTGCCCTTGATTTTCTTGACTGTATATCTCTTAAATGACAACATATACACGTGTGATTTAGTTTACGAAGATTTTTTAATGACGAGAACCTCGATCAGAGATTAAATAAGGCGTAAGGTTCACAATGGTGTAAAATTAAAATGGGATATACCGGGCTAGGATTCGAGTTACAGGAACTACGGCCAAACCAACCACCCAAGAATGGAATCGTCGAGCGAAAACACTTGACAACCTCCTAGAAGCAGCTTTTCTTGCCACCAGACCTTTCTCCGTCAATTAGGAATCTGATGCCGTCACTAAACACATTCCTTAAATTGTAGCCATTTGTTGAGTGTTTTTTTTTTGGTGTCTAATCCGCATATATATCACCATTGCCCTTGATTTTCTTGACTGTATATCTCTTAAATATCAACATATACACGTGTGATTTAGTTTACGAAGATTTTTCAATGCCGAGAACCTCGATCAGAGAGTAAAAAAGGCGTAAGGTTCACAATGGTGTAAAATTAAAATAGGATATACCGGGCTAAGATTCGAGTTACAGGAACAAGGGCCAAACCAACCACCCAATAATGGAATCGTCGAGCGAAAACAATAGACAACCTCCTAGAAGCAGCTTTTCTTGCCACCGGACCTTTCTCCACCAATTAGGAATCTGACGCCGTCACTAAACACATTTCTTAAATTGTAGCCATTTGTTGAGTGTTTTTTTTGGTGTCTAATCCGCATATATATCACCATTGCCCTTGATTTTCTTGAGTGTATATCTCTTAAATGTCAACATATACACGTGTGATTTAGTTTACAAAGATTTTTCAATGCCGAAAACCTCGATCAGAGAGTAAAAAAGGCTTAAGGTTCACAATATTGTAAAATTAAAATGGGATATACCGGGCTAGGATTCGAGTTACAGGAACAAGGGCCAAACCAACGACCCAAGAATGGAATCGTCTAGCGAAAACACTTGACAACCTCCTAGAAGCAGCTTTTCTTACCACCAGACCGTTCTCCATCAATTAGGAATCTGATGCCGTGACTAAACACATTCCTTAAATTGTAGCCATTTGTTGAGTGTTTTTTTCTTAGTGTCTAATCCGCATATATATCACCATTTCCCTTGATTTTATTGACTTTATATCCCTTAAATATCAACATATACACGTGTGATTTAGTTTACGAAGATTTTTCAATGCCAAGAACCTCGATCAGAGAGTAAAAAATGCGTTATGTTTACAATGGTGTAAAATTAAAATGGGATATACCGGGCTAGGATTCGAGGTACAGGAACAGGGGCCAAACCAACCACCCAAGAATGGAATCATCAAGCGAAAACACTTGACAACCTCCAAGAGGCAGCTTTTCTTGTCACCAAACCTTTCTCCATCAGTAAGGAATCTGATGTCGTGACTAAACACATTCCTTAAATTGTAGCCATTTGTTGAGTGTTTTTTTTTGTGTCTAATCCGCATATATATCACCATTGCCCTTGATTATCTTGACTGTATATCTCTGAAATATCAACATATACACGTGTGATTTAGTCTACGAAGATTTTTCAATGCCGAGAACCTCGATCAGAGAGTAAAAAAGGCGTAAGGTTCACATTGGTGTAAAATTAAAATGGGATATACCGGGCTAGGATTTGAGTTACAGGAACAATGGCTAAACCAACCACCCAAGAATGGAATCGTCGAGCGTAAACACTTGACAACCTCCTAGAAGCAGCTTTTCTTACCACCAGACCGTTCTCCATCAATTAGGAATCTGATGCCGTGACTAAACACATTCCTTTAATTGTAGCCATTTGTTGAGTGTTTTTTTTGGTGTTCAATCCGCATATATATCACCATTGCCCTTGATTTTCTTGACTGTATATCTCTTAAATATCAACATATACACGTGTGACTTAGTTTACGAAGATTTTTCAATGCCGAGAACCTCGATCAGAGAGTAAAAAAGGCGTAAGGTTCACAATGGTGTAAAATTAAAATGGGATATACCGGGCTAGGATTCGAGTTACAGGAACAAGGGCCAAACCAACCACCCAAGAATGGAATCGTCGAGAGAAAACACTTGACAACCTCATAGAAGCAGTTTTTCTTACCACCAGACCTTTCTCCATCAATTATGAATCTGATGCCGTCACTAAACACATTCCTTAAATTGTAGCCATTTATTGAGTGTTTTTTTTTTTGTGTCTTATCCGCATATATATCACCATTGCCCTTGATTTTCTTGACTGTATATCTCTTAAATGTCAACATATACACGTGTGATTTAGTTTACGAAGATTTTTTAATGACGAGAACCTCGATCAGAGAGTAAATAAGGCGTAAGGTTCAAAATGGTGTAAAATTAAAATGGGATATACCGGGCTAAGATTCGAGTTACAGGAACTTGTGGTGTGCATGGATCGGTTTGGGTCGGTTTTTACTATTAACCATAACCATAACCGCTAGTTCGGTTATGGAGTTTTGGTAACCATAACCATAACCAAACTTCGGTTATGGTTAATCGGTTATGAAGTCGGTTATGGTTCGATTTTGGTTAATTTCGGTTAAGTAACCAAGCAAGGTTTGAAATAAATAGGGTTGTGCACGATTTGAACTTAGCTTGAGCCAATTTTATAAGATAACGAAGACTAAACTTTTTGGTTAAACTACCGATTTAGAGTTCTTTTTAATAAGGTAATTCTCAAACAAAAACAATTATGGCCATAACAACTTAGTTCTTTTTTAAAATAAATGACATCTACATCAAGATCATTTTGTTACTAACAAACTTTTATCTTAGTAAAAACCCTCTATATGGTTTTGTAAAACACAAATCTATTATATAAAGTTAACATCACAACTTCGGTTCGGTTATATTCGGTTAACCAAAGCTTCATAACCATAACCATAACCGATTGAGCGGTTATACAAAGTTTCATAACCATAACCATTGGTTATATTGGTTATCAGTCATTAGTGGTTCGGTTATGTCGGTTATGGTTCGGTTATCGGTTATGGTGGTTAATTTGCTCACCCCTAACAGGAACTAGGGCCAAACCAACCACCCAAGAATTGAATCGTCGAGCGTAAACACTTGACAACCTCCTAGAAGCAGCTTTTCTTGCCACCAGACCTTTCTCCATCAATTAGGAATCTGATGTCGTCACTAAACACATTCCTTAAATTGTAGCCACTTGTTGAGCGTTTTTTTTTGTGTCTAATCCGCATATATATCACCATTGCCCTTGATTTTCTTGACTGTATATCTCCTAAATATCAACATATACACGTGTGATTTAGTTTACGAAGATGTTTCAATGCCGATAACCTCGATCAGAGAGTAAAAAAGGCGTAAGGTTCACAATGGTGTAAAATTAAAATGGGTCGAGTTACAGGAACAAGGGCGAAACCAACCACCTAAGAACGGAATCGTCGAGCAAAAACACTTGACAACCTCCTAGAAGTAGCTTTTTTTGCCACCAGACCTTTCTCCATCAATTAGGAATCTGATGTCGTCACTAAACACATTCCTTAAATTGTAGCCATTTGTTGAGTGTTTTTTTTGGTGTCTAATCCGCATATATATCACCATTTCCCTTGATTTTCTTGACTGTATATCTCTTAAATATCAACATATACACATGTAATTTAGTTTACGAAGATGTTTCAATGCCGATAACCTCGATCAGAGAGTAAAAAAGGCGTAAGGTTCACAATGGTGTAAAATTAAAATGGGTCGAGTTACAGGAACAAGGGCGAAACCAACCACCCAAGAACGGAACCGTCGAGCGAAAACACTTGACAACCTCCTAGAAGTAGCTTTTTTTTGCCACCAGACCTTTCTCCATCAATTAGGAATCTGATGTCGTCACTAAACACATTCCTTAAATTGTAGCCATTTGTTGAGTGTTTTTTTGTGTCTAATCCGCATATATATCACCATTGCCCAAGATTTTCTTGACTGTATATCTCTTAAACGTCAACATATACACGTGTGATTTAGTTTACGAAGATTTTTCAATGCCGAGAACCTCGATCAGAGAGTAAAAAAGGCGTAAGGTTCACAATGGTGTAAAATTAAAATGGGATATACCGGGCTAGGATTAGAGTTACAGGAACAAGGGCCAAACCAACCACCCAAGAACGGAATCGTCGAGCGAAAACACTTGAAAACCTCCTAGAAGCAGCTTTTCTTACCACCAGACCATTCTCCATCAATTAGGAATCTGATGCCGTCCCTAAACACATTCCTTAAATTGTAGCCATTTGTTGAGTGTTTTTTTTGTGTCTAATCCGCATATATATCACCATTGCCCTTGATTTTCTTGACTGTATATCTCTTAAATGTCAACATATACACGTGTGATTTAGTTTACGAAGATTTTTCAATGCCGAGAACCTCGATCAGAGAGTAAAAAAGGTGTAAGGTTCACAATGGTGTAAAATTAAAATGGGATATACCGGGCTAAGATTCGAGTTACAGGAACAAGGGCGAAACCAACCACCCAAGAACGGAATCGTCGAACGAAAACACTTGACAACCTCCTAGAAGCAGCTTTTCTTGCCACCAGAACTTTCTCCATAAATTAGGAATCTGATGCCGTCACTAAACTCATTCCTTAAATTGTAGCCTTTTGTTGAGTGTTTTTTTTGGTGTCTAATCCGCATATATATCACCATTGCCCTTGATTTTGTTGACTGTATATCTCTTAAATGTCAACATATACACGTGTGATTTAGTTTACGAAGATTTTTCAATGCCGAGAACCTCGATCAGAGAGTAAAAAAGGCGTAAGGTTCACAATGGTGTAAAATTAAAATGGGATATACCGGGCTAGGATTCGAGTTACAGGAACAAGGGCCAAGCAAACCACCTAAGAATGGAATCGTCGAGCGAAAACATTTGACAATATCCTAGAAGCAGCTTTTCTTGCCACAAGACCTTTCTCCATCAATTAGGAATCTGATGCCGTCACTAAACACGTTCCTTAAATTGTAGCCATTTGTTGAGTGTTTTTTTTTTTGGTGCCTAATCCGCATATATATCACCATTGCCCTTGATTTTCTTGACTCTATATATCTTAAATGTCAACATATACACGTGTGATTTAGTTTACGAAGATTTTTCAATGCCAAGAACCTCGATCAGAGAGTAAAAAAGGCGTAAGGTTCACAATGGTGTAAAATTAAAATGGGATATACCGGGCTAGGATTCGAGTTACAGGAACAACGGCCAAACCAACCACCAAAGAATAGAATCGTCGAGCGAAAACAATTCACAACCTCCTAGAAGCAGCTTTTCTTACCACCAGATCTTTCTCCATCAATTAGGAATCTGATGCCGTCACTAAACACATTCCTTAAATTGTAGCAATTGGTTGAGTGTTTTTTTTTGGTGTCTAATCCACATATATATCACCATTACCCTTGATTTTCTTGACTCTATATTTCTTAAATATCAACATATACACGTGTGATTTAGTTTACGAAGATTTTTCAATGCCGAGAACCTCGATTAGAGAGTAAAAAAGGCGTAAGGTTCACAATGGTGTAAAATTAAAATGGGATATACCGGGCTAGAATTCGAGTTACAGGAACAAGGGCCAAACCAACCACCCAAGAATGGAATCGTCGAGCGAAAACACTTGACAACCTCCTAGAAGCAGCTTTTCTTGCCACCAGACCTTTCTCCATCAATTAGGAATCTGATGCCGTCACTAAACACATTCCTAAATTGTAGCCATTATTGAGTAATTTTTTTTGGTGTCTAATCCGCATATATATCACCATTGCCCTTGATTTTCTTGACTCTATATTTCTTAAATATCAACATATACACGTGTGATTTAGTTTACGAAGATTTTTCAATGCCAACAACCTCGATCAGAGAGTAAAATAGGCGTAAGGTTCACAATGGTGTAAGATTAAAATGGGATTTACCAGGCTAGGATTCGAGTTACAGGAACAAGGGCCAAACCAACCACCCAACAATGGAATCGTTGAGCGAAAACACTTGACAACCTCCTAGAAGCAGCTTTTCTTACCACCAGACATTTATCCATCAATTAGGAATCTGATGCCGTCACTAAACACATTCCTTAAATTGTAGCCATTTGTTGAGTGTTTTTTTTTTGTCTAATCTGCATATATATCACCATTGCCCTAGATTTTCTTGACTGTATATCTCTTATATGTCAACATATACACGTGTGATTTAGTTTACGAAGATTTTCAATGCCGAGAAACTCGATCAGAGAGTAAAAAATCCGTAAGGTTCACAATGGTGTAAAATTAAAATGGGATATACTGGGCTAGAATTCGAGTTACAGGAACAAGGGCCAAACCATCCACCCAAGAATGGAATCGTCGAGGGTAAATACTTGACAACCTCGTAAAAGCAGTTTTTCTTGCCACCAGACCTTTCTCCATCAATTAGGAATCTGATGTTGTCACTAAACACATTCCTTAAATTGTAGCCATTTGTTGAGTGTTTTTTTTTTGTGTCTAATCCGCATATATATCACCATTGCCCTTGATTTTCTTGACTGTATATCTCTTAAATATCAACATATACACGTGTGATTTAGTTTACGAAGATTTTTCAATGCCGAGAACCTCGATCATTAAGTAAAAAAGGCGTAAAGTTCACAATGGTGTAAAATTAAAATGGGATATAACGGCTAGGATTCGAGTTAGAGGAAAAATGGCCAAACCAGCCACCCAAGAATGGAATCGTTGAGCGAAAACACCTGACAACCACCTAGAAGCAGCTTTTCTTGCCACCAGACCTTCCTCCATCAATTAGGAATCTGATGTCGTCACTAGACACATTCCTTAAATTGTAGCCATTTGTGGAGTGTTTTTTTTTTGTGTCTAATCCGCATATATATCACCATTGCCCTTGATTTTCTTGACTGTATATCTCTTAAATGTCAACATATACACGTGTGATTTAGTTTACGAAGATTTTTCAATGCCAAGAACCTCGATCAGAGGGTAAAAAAGGCGTAAGGTTCACCATGGTGTAAAATTAAAATGGGATATACCAGGCTAGGGTTCGAGTTACAGGAAAAATGGCCAAACCAACCACCCAAGAATGGAATAGTCGAGCGAAAACACTTGACAACCTCCTAGAAGCCGCTTTTCTTACCACCAGACATTTCTCCATCAATTAGGAATCTGATGTCGTCACTAAACACATTCCTTAAATTGTAGCCATTTGTTGAGTGTTTTTTTTTTTGGTGTCTAATCCGCATATATATCACCATTGCCCTTGATTTTCTTGACTGTATATCTCTTAAATGTCAACATATACACGTGTGATTTTGTTTACGAAGATTTTTCAAGGCCGAGAACCTCGGTCAGAGAGTAAAAAAGGCGTAAGGTTCACAATGGTGTAAAATTAAAATGGGATATACCGGGCTAGGATTCGAGTTACAGGAACAAGGGCCAAACCAACCACCAAAGAATAGAATCGTCGAGCGAAAACACTTCACAACCTCCTAGAAGCAGCTTTTCTTACCACCAGATCTTTCTCCATCAATTAGGAATCTGATGCCGTCACTAAACACATTCCTTAAATTGTAGCAATTTGTTGAGTGTTTTTTTTTGGTGTCTAATCCACATATATATCACCATTGCCCTTGATTTTCTTGACTCTATATTTCTTAAATATCAACATATACACGTGTGATTTAGTTTACGAAGATTTTTCAATGCCGAGAACCTCGATCAGAGAGTAAAAAAGGCGTAAGGTTCACAATGGTGTAAAATTAAAATGGGATATACCGGGCTAGAATTCGAGTTACAGGAACAAGGGCCAAACCAACCACCCAAGAATGGAATCGTCGAGCGAAAACACTTGACAACCTCCTAGAAGCCGCTTTTCTTACCACCAGACATTTCTCCATCAATTAGGAATCTGATGTCGTCACTAAACACATTCCTTAAATTGTAGCCATTTGTTGAGTGTTTTTTTTTTGGTGTCTAATCCGCATATATATCACCATTGCCCTTGATTTTCTTGACTGTATATCTCTTAAATGTCAACATATACACGTGTGATTTAGTTTACGAAGATTTTTCAATGCCGAGAACCTCGATTAGAGAGTAAAAAAGGCGTAAGGTTCACAATGGTGTAAAATTAAAATGGGATATACCGGGCTAGAATTCGAGTTACAGGAACAAGGGCCAAACCAACCACCCAAGAATGGAATCGTCGAGCGAAAACACTTGACAACCTCCTAGAAGCAGCTTTTCTTGCCACCAGACCTTTCTCCATCAATTAGGAATCTGATGCCGTCACTAAACACATTCCTTAAATTGTAGCCATTTGTTGAGTAATTTTTTTTGGTGTCTAATCCGCATATATATCACCATTGCCCTTGATTTTCTTGACTCTATATTTCTTAAATATCAACATATACACGTGTGATTTAGTTTACGAAGATTTTTCAATGCCAACAACCTCGATCAGAGAGTAAAATAGGCGTAAGGTTCACAATGGTGTAAGATTAAAATGGGATTTACCAGGCTAGGATTCGAGTTACAGGAACAAGGGCCAAACCAACCACCCAACAATGGAATCGTTGAGCGAAAACACTTGACAACCTCCTAGAAGCAGCTTTTCTTACCACCAGACATTTATCCATCAATTAGGAATCTGATGCCGTCACTAAACACATTCCTTAAATTGTAGCCATTTGTTGAGTGTTTTTTTTTTGTCTAATCTGCATATATATCACCATTGCCCTAGATTTTCTTGACTGTATATCTCTTATATGTCAACATATACACGTGTGATTTAGTTTACGAAGATTTTCAATGCCGAGAAACTCGATCAGAGAGTAAAAAATCCGTAAGGTTCACAATGGTGTAAAATTAAAATGGGATATACTGGGCTAGAATTCGAGTTACAGGAACAAGGGCCAAACCATCCACCCAAGAATGGAATCGTCGAGGGTAAATACTTGACAACCTCGTAAAAGCAGTTTTTCTTGCCACCAGACCTTTCTCCATCAATTAGGAATCTGATGTTGTCACTAAACACATTCCTTAAATTGTAGCCATTTGTTGAGTGTTTTTTTTTTGTGTCTAATCCGCATATATATCACCATTGCCCTTGATTTTCTTGACTGTATATCTCTTAAATATCAACATATACACGTGTGATTTAGTTTACGAAGATTTTTCAATGCCGAGAACCTCGATCATTAAGTAAAAAAGGCGTAAAGTTCACAATGGTGTAAAATTAAAATGGGATATAACGGCTAGGATTCGAGTTAGAGGAAAAATGGCCAAACCAGCCACCCAAGAATGGAATCGTTGAGCGAAAACACCTGACAACCACCTAGAAGCAGCTTTTCTTGCCACCAGACCTTTCTCCATCAATTAGGAATCTGATGTCGTCACTAGACACATTCCTTAAATTGTAGCCATTTGTGGAGTGTTTTTTTTTTTTGTGTCTAATCCGCATATATATCACCATTGCCCTTGATTTTCTTGACTGTATATCTCTTAAATGTCAACATATACACGTGTGATTTAGTTTACGAAGATTTTTCAATGCCGAGAACCTCGATTAGAGAGTAAAAAAGGCGTAAGGTTCACAATGGTGTAAAATTAAAATGGGATATACCGGGCTAGAATTCGAGTTACAGGAACAAGGGCCAAACCAACCACCCAAGAATGGAATCGTCGAGCGAAAACACTTGACAACCTCCTAGAAGCAGCTTTTCTTGCCACCAGACCTTTCTCCATCAATTAGGAATCTGATGCCGTCACTAAACACATTCCTTAAATTGTAGCCATTTGTTGAGTAATTTTTTTTGGTGTCTAATCCGCATATATATCACCATTGCCCTTGATTTTCTTGACTCTATATTTCTTAAATATCAACATATACACGTGTGATTTAGTTTACGAAGATTTTTCAATGCCAACAACCTCGATCAGAGAGTAAAATAGGCGTAAGGTTCACAATGGTGTAAGATTAAAATGGGATTTACCAGGCTAGGATTCGAGTTACAGGAACAAGGGCCAAACCAACCACCCAACAATGGAATCGTTGAGCGAAAACACTTGACAACCTCCTAGAAGCAGCTTTTCTTACCACCAGACATTTATCCATCAATTAGGAATCTGATGCCGTCACTAAACACATTCCTTAAATTGTAGCCATTTGTTGAGTGTTTTTTTTTTGTCTAATCTGCATATATATCACCATTGCCCTAGATTTTCTTGACTGTATATCTCTTATATGTCAACATATACACGTGTGATTTAGTTTACGAAGATTTTCAATGCCGAGAAACTCGATCAGAGAGTAAAAAATCCGTAAGGTTCACAATGGTGTAAAATTAAAATGGGATATACTGGGCTAGAATTCGAGTTACAGGAACAAGGGCCAAACCATCCACCCAAGAATGGAATCGTCGAGGGTAAATACTTGACAACCTCGTAAAAGCAGTTTTTCTTGCCACCAGACCTTTCTCCATCAATTAGGAATCTGATGTTGTCACTAAACACATTCCTTAAATTGTAGCCATTTGTTGAGTGTTTTTTTTTTTGTGTCTAATCCGCATATATATCACCATTGCCCTTGATTTTCTTGACTGTATATCTCTTAAATATCAACATATACACGTGTGATTTAGTTTACGAAGATTTTTCAATGCCGAGAACCTCGATCATTAAGTAAAAAAGGCGTAAAGTTCACAATGGTGTAAAATTAAAATGGGATATAACGGCTAGGATTCGAGTTAGAGGAAAAATGGCCAAACCAGCCACCCAAGAATGGAATCGTTGAGCGAAAACACCTGACAACCACCTAGAAGCAGCTTTTCTTGCCACCAGACCTTTCTCCATCAATTAGGAATCTGATGTCGTCACTAGACACATTCCTTAAATTGTAGCCATTTGTGGAGTGTTTTTTTTTTTGTGTCTAATCCGCATATATATCACCATTGCCCTTGATTTTCTTGACTGTATATCTCTTAAATGTCAACATATACACGTGTGATTTAGTTTACGAAGATTTTTCAATGCCAAGAACCTCGATCAGAGGGTAAAAAAGGCGTAAGGTTCACCATGGTGTAAGATTAAAATGGGATATACCAGGCTAGGGTTCGAGTTACAGGAAAAATGGCCAAACCAACCACCCAAGAATGGAATAGTCGAGCGAAAACACTTGACAACCTCCTAGAAGCCGCTTTTCTTACCACCAGACATTTCTCCATCAATTAGGAATCTGATGTCGTCACTAAACACATTCCTTAAATTGTAGCCATTTGTTGAGTGTTTTTTTTTTGGTGTCTAATCCGCATATATATCACCATTGCCCTTGATTTTCTTGACTGTATATCTCTTAAATGTCAACATATACACGTGTGATTTTGTTTACGAAGATTTTTCAAGGCCGAGAACCTCGGTCAGAGAGTAAAAAAGGCGTAAGGTTCACAATGGTGTAAAATTAAAATGGGATTTACCGGGCTAGGATTCGAGTTACAGGAACAAGGGCCAAACCAACCACCAAAGAATAGAATCGTCGAGCGAAAACACTTCACAACCTCCTAGAAGCAGCTTTTCTTACCACCAGATCTTTCTCCATCAATTAGGAATCTGATGCCGTCACTAAACACATTCCTTAAATTGTAGCAATTTGTTGAGTGTTTTTTTTTTGTGTCTAATCCACATATATATCTCCATTGCCCTTGATTTTCTTGACTCTATATTTCTTAAATATCAACATATACACGTGTGATTTAGTTTACGAAGATTTTTCAATGCCGAGAACCTCGATCAGAGAGTAAAAAAGGCGTAAGGTTCACAATGGTGTAAAATTAAAATGGGATATACCGGGCTAGAATTCGAGTTACAGGAACAAGGGCCAAACCAACCACCCAAGAATGGAATCGTCGAGCGAAAACACTTGACAACCTCCTAGAAGCCGCTTTTCTTACCACCAGACATTTCTCCATCAATTAGGAATCTGATGTCGTCACTAAACACATTCCTTAAATTGTAGCCATTTGTTGAGTGTTTTTTTTTTTTGTGTCTAATCCGCATATATATCACCATTGCCCTTGATTTTCTTGACTGTATATCTCTTAAATGTCAACATATACACGTGTGATTTAGTTTACGAAGATTTTTCAAGGCCGAGAACCTCGGTCAGAGAGTAAAAAACGCGTAAGGTTCACAATGGTGTAAAATTAAAATGGGATATACCAGGCTAGGATTCGAGTTACAGGAACAAGGGCCAAACCAACCACCAAAGAATGGAATCGTCGAGCGAAAACACTTCACAAACTCCTAGAAGCAGCTTTTCTTACCACCAGATCTTTCTCCATCAATTAGGAATCTGATGCCGTCACTAAACACATTCCTTAAATTGTAGCAATTTGTTGAGTGTTTTTTTTGGTGTCTAATCCACATATATATCACCATTGCCCTTGATTTTCTTAACTGTATATCTCTTAAATGTCAACGTATACACGTTTGATTTAGTTTACGAAGATTTTCAATGCCGAGAACCTCGATCAGAGAGTAAAAGAGGCGTAAGGTTCACAATGGTGTAAAATTAAAATGGGATATACCGGGCTAGGATTCGAGTTACAGGAACAAGGGCCAAACCAACCACCCAAGAATGGAATCGTCGAGGGAGAAAATACTTGACAACCTCCTAGAAGCACTTTTTCTTGTCACCAGACCTTTCTCCATCAATTAGGAATCTGATGCCGTCACTAAACACATTCCTTAAATTGTATCCATTTGTGGAGTGTTTTTTTTATGTCTAATCCGCATATATATCACCATTGCCCTTGATTTTCTTGACTGTATATCTCTTAAATGTCAACATATACACGTGTGATTTAGTTTACGAAGATTTTTCAAGGCCGAGAACCTCGGTCAGAGAGTAAAAAACGCGTAAGGTTCACAATGGTGTAAAATTAAAATGGGATATACCAGGCCAGGATTCGAGTTACAGGAACAAGGGCCAAACCAACCACCAAAGAATGGAATCGTCGAGCGAAAACACTTCACAACCTCCTAGAAGCAGCTTTTCTTACCACCAGATCTTTCTCCATCAATTAGGAATCTGATGCCGTCACTAAACACATTCCTTAAATTGTAGCAATTTGTTGAGTGTTTTTTTTGGTGTCTAATCCACATATATATCACCATTGCCCTTGATTTTCTTAACTGTATATCTCTTAAATGTCAACATATACACGTTTGATTTAGTTTACGAAGATTTTCAATGCCGAGAACCTCGATCAGAGAGTAAAAGAGGCGTAAGGTTCACAATGGTGTAAAATTAAAATGGGATATATCGGGCTAGGATTCGAGTTACAGGAACAAGGGCCAAACCAACCACCCAAGAATGGAATCGTCGAGGGAAAATACTTGACAACCTCCTAGAAGCACTTTTTCTTGTCACCAGACCTTTCTCCATCAATTAGGAATCTGATGCCGTCACTAAACACATTCCTTAAATTGTATCCATTTGTGGAGTGTTTTTTTTTATGTCTAATCCGCATATATATCACAATTGCCCTTGATTTTCTTGACTGTATATCTCTTAAATGTCAACATATACACGTGTGATTTAGTTTACGAAGATTTTTCAAAGCCGGGAACCTTGATCAGAGAGTAAAAAAGGCGTAAGGTTCACAATGGTGTAAAATTAAAATAGGATATACCGGGCTAGAATTCGAGTTACAGGAACAAGGGCCAAACCAACCACCCAAGAATGGAATCATCGAGCGAACACACTTGACAACCTCGTTGAAGCAGCTTTTCTTACCACCAGACCGTTCTCCATCAATTAGGAATCTGATGCCGTCACTAAACACATTCCTTAAATTGTAGCCATTTGTTGAGTGTTTTTTTTGTGTCTAATCCGCATATATATCACCATTGCCCTTAATTTTCTTGACTGTATATCTTTTAAATATCAACATATACACGTGTGATTTAGTTTACGAAGATTTTTCAATGCCAAGAACCTCGATCAGAGAGTAAAAAAGGCGTAAGGTTCACAATGGTGTAAGTTTAAAATGGGATATACCATTCTAGGATTCAAGTTACAGGAACAATGGCCAAACCAACCACCCAAGAATGGAATCGTCGAGCGAAAACACTTGACAACCTCCTTGAAGCAGCTTTTCTTACCACCAGACATTTCTCCATCAATTAGGAATTTGATGCCGTCACTAAAAGAATTCCTTAAATTGTAGCCATTTGTTGAGTGTTTCTTTTTGGACTCTAAATATATTACCATTGCCCTTGATTTTCTTGATGGTATATCTCTTAAATGTCAACATATACACGTGTGATTTAGTTTATGAAGATTTTCAATGCCGAGAACCTCGATCAGAGAGTAAAAGAGGCGAAAGGTTCACAATGGTGTAAAATTAAAATGGGATATACCGGACTAGGATTCGAGTTACAGTAACAAGGGCCAAACCAACCACCCAAGAATGGAATCGTCGAGGGAAAATACTTGACAACCTCCTAGAAGGAGCTTTTCTTGCCACCAGACCTTTCTCCATCAATTAGGAATCTGATGCCATCACTAAACACATTCCTTAAATTGTATCCATTTGTGGAGTGTATTTTTATGTCTAATCCGCATATATATCACCATTGCCCTTGATTTTCTTGACTGTATATCTCTTAAATGTCAACATATACACGTGTGATTTAGTTTACGAATATTTTTCAATGCCGAGAACCTCGATCAGAGAGTAAAAAAGGCGTAAGGTTCACAATGGTGTAAAATTAAAATGGGATATACCGGGCTAGGATTCGAGTTACAGGAACAAGGGCCAAACCAACCACCCAAGAATGGAATCACCGAGCGAAGACCCTTGACAACCTCCTAGAAGCAGCTTTTCTTACCACCCGACCTTTCTCCATCAATTAGGAATCTGATGCCGTCACTAAACACATTCCTTAAATTGTAGCCATTTGTTGAGTGTTTTTTTTGTGTCTAATCCGCATATATATCACCATTGCCCTTGATTTTCTTGACTGTATATCTCTTAAATATCAACATATACACGTGTAATTTAGTTTACGAAGATTTTTCAATGCCGAGAACCTCGACCAGAGAGTAAAAATGGCGTAAGGTTCACAATGGTGAAAAATTAAAATGGGATATATATCGGGCTAGGATTTTAGTTACAAGAACAAGGAACAAACAAACCACCCAAGAATGGAATCGTCGAGAGAAAACACTTGACAACCTCCGAGAAGCAGCTTTTCTTAGAACTAGACCTTTCTCCATCAATTAGGAATCTGATGCCGTCACTAAACACATTCCTTAAACTGTAGCCATTTGTTGAGTGTTTTCTTTGTGTCTAATCCGCATATATATCACCATTGCCCTTGATTTTCTTGACTGTATATCTCTTAAATATCAACATATACACGTGTGATTTAGTTTACGAAGATTTTTCAATGCCGAGAACCTCGACCAGAGAGTAAAAATGGCGTAAGGTTCACAATGGTGAAAAATTAAAATGGGATATATACCGGGCTAGGATTTTAGTTACAAGAACAAGGAACAAACAAACCACCCAAGAATGGAATCGTCGAGAGAAAACACTTGACAACCTCCTAGAAGCAGCTTTTCTTAGAACTAGACCTTTCTCCATCAATTAGGAATCTGATGCCGTCACTAAACACATTCCTTAAACTGTAGCCATTTGTTGAGTGTTTTTTTTGTGTCTAATCAGCATATATATCACCATTGCCCTTGATTTTCTTGACTGTATATCTCTTAAATATCAACATATACACGTGTGATTTAGTTTACGAAGATTTTTCAATGCCGAGAACCTCGATCAGAGAGTAAAAAAGGCGTAAGGTTCACAATGGTGTAAAATTAAAATGGGATATACCGGGCTAGGATTCGAGTTACAGGAACAAGGGTCAAACCAACCACCCAAGAATGGAACCGTCGAGCGAAAACACTTGACAACCTCCTAGAAGCAGCTTTTTTTACCACCAGACCTTCCTCCATCAATTTGGAATCTGATGCAGTCACTAAACACATTCCTTAAATTGTAGCCATTTGTTGACTGTTTTTTTTGGTGTCTAATCCGCATATATATCACGATTGCCCTTAATTTTCTAGACTGCATATCCCTTAAATATCAACATATACACGTGTGATTTAGTTTTCGAAGATTTTTCAATGCCGAGAACCTCGATCAGAGAGTAAAAAAGGCGTAAGGTTCACAATGGTGTAAAATTAAAATGGGATATACCGGGCTAGGATTCGAGTTACAGGAACAATGGCCAAACCAACCACCCAAGAATGGAATCGTCGAGCGAAAACACTTGACAACCTCCTAGAAGCAGCTTTTCTTGCCACCAGACCTTTCTCCATCAATTAGGAATCTGATGCCGTCACTAAACACATTCCTTAAATTGTAGCCATTTGTTGAGTGTTTTTTTTGGTGTCTAATCCGCATATATATCACCATTGCCCTTGATTATCTTGACTGTATATCTCTTAAATATCAAGATATACACGTGTGATTTAGTTTACGAAGATTTTTCAATGCCGAGAACCTCGATCAGAGAGTAAATAAGGCGTAAGGTTCACAATGGTGTAAAATTAAAATGGGATATACCATTCAAGGATTCAAGTTACAGGAACAATGGCCAAACCAACCACCCAAGAATGGAATCGTCGAGCGAAAACACTTGACAACCTCCTAGAAGCAGCTTTTCTTGCCACCAGACATTTCTCCATCAATTAGGAATTTGATGCCGTTACTAAAAGAATTCCTTAAATTGTAGCCATTTGTTGAGTGTTTCTTTTTGGACTCTAAATATATTACCATTGCCCTTGATTTTCTTGACTGTATATCTCTTAAATGTCAACATATACACGTGTGATTTAGTTTACGAAGATTTTCAATGCCGAGAACCTCGATCAGAGAGTAAAAGAGGCGAAAGGTTCACAATGGTGTAAAATTAAAATGGGATATACCGGACTAGGATTCGAGTTACAGGAACAAGGGCCAAACCAACCACCCAAGAATGGAATCGTCGAGGGAAAATACTTGACAACCTCCTAGAATCAGCTTTTCTTGCCACCAGACCTTTCTCCATCAATTAGGAATCTGATGCCGTCACTAAACACATTTCTTAAATTGTAGCTATTTGTTGAGTGTTTTTTTTGTGTCTAATCCGCATATATATCACCATTGTCCTTGATTTTCTTGACTGTATATCTCTTAAATATCAACATATACACGTGTGATTTAGTTTACGAAGATTTTTCAATGCCGAGAAACTTGATCAGAGAGTAAAAAAGGCGTAAAGTTCACAATGGTGTAAAATTAAAATGGGATATACCGGGCTAAGATTCGAGTTACAGGAACAATGGCCAAACCAACCACCCAAGAATGGAATCGTCGAGCGAAAACACTTGACAACCTCCTAGAAGCAGCTTTTCTTGCCACCAGACCTTTCTCCATCAATTAGGAATGTCTGATGCCGTCACTAAACACATTCCTTAAATTGTAGCCATTTGTTGAGTGTTTTTTTTTGGTGTCTAATCCGCATATATATCACCATTGCCCTTGATTATCTTGACTGTATATCTCTTAAATATCAACATATACACGTGTGATTTAGTTTACGAAGATTTTTCAATGCCGAGAACCTCGATCAGAGAGTAAATAAGGCGTAAGGTTCACAATGATGTAAAATTAAAATGGGATATACCATTCTAGGATTCAAGTTACAGGAACAATGGCCAAACCAACCACCCAAGAATGGAATCGTCGAGCGAAAACACTTGACAACCACCTAGAAGCAGCTTTTCTTACCACCAGACATTTCTCCATCAATTAGGAATTTAATGCCGTCACAAAAAGAATTCCTTAAATTGTAGCCATTTGTTGAGTGTTTCTTTTTGGACTCTAAATATATTACCATTGCCCTTGATTTTCTTGACTGTATATCTCTTAAATGTCAACATATACACGTGTGATTTAGTTTACGAAGATTTTCAATGCCGAGAACCTCGATCAGAGAGTAAAAGAGGTGAATGGTTCACAATGGTGTAAAATTAAAATGGGATATACCGGACTAGGATTCGAGTTACAGGAACAAGGGCCAAACCAACCACCCAAGAATGGAATCGTCGAGGGAAAATACTTGAAAACCTCCTAGAAGCAGCTTTTCTTGCCACCAGACCTTTCTCCATCAATTAGGAATCTGATGCCGTCACTAAACACATTCCTTAAATTGTATCCATTTGTGGAGTGTTTTTTTATGTCTAATCCGCATATATATCACCATTGCCCTTGATTTTCTTGACTGTATATCTCTTAAATGTCAACATATACACGTGTGATTTAGTTTACGAATATTTTTCAATGCCGAGAACCTCGATCAGAGAGTAAAAAAGGCGTAAGGTTCACAATGGTGTAAAATTAATATGGGATATACCGGGCTAGGATTCGAGTTACAGGAAAAAGGGCCAAACCAACCACCCAAGAATGGAATCGTCGAGCGAAAACACTTGACAACCTCCTAGAAGCAGCTTTTCTTGCCACCAGACCTTTCTCTATCAATTAGGAATCTGATGCTGTCACTAAACACATTCCTTAAATTGTATCCATTTGTTGAGTGTTTTTTTTGGTGTCTAATCCGCATATATATCACCATTGCCCTTAATTTTCTTGACTGTATATCTCTTAAATGTCAACATATACACGTGTGATTTAGTTTACGAAGATTTTTCAAAGCCGGGAACCTTGATCAGAGAGTAAAAAAGGCGTAAGTTTCACAATGGTGTAAAATTAAAATAGGATATACCGGGCTAGGATTCGAGTTACAGGAACAAGGGCCAAACCAACCACCCAAGAATGGAATCATCGAGCGAAGACACTTGACAACCTCCTAGAAGCAGCTTTTCTTACCACCAGACCTTTCTCCATCTATTAGGAATCTCATGCCGTCACTAAACACATTCCTTAAATTGTAGCCATTTGTTGAGTGTTTTTTTTTGTGTCTAATCCGCATATATATCACCATTGCCCTTGATTTTCTTGAATGTATATCTCTTAAATATCAACATATACACGTGTGATTTAGTTGACGAAGATTTTTCAATGCCGAGAACCTCGATCAGAGAGTAAAAATGGCGTAAGGTTCACAATGGTGAAAAATTAAAATGGGATATATACCGGGCTAGGATTTTAGTTACAAGAACAAGGGACAATCCAGCCACTCAAGAATGGAATTGTCGAGCGAAAACACTTGACAACCTCCTAGAAGCAGCTTTTCTTGCCACCAGACCTTTCTCTATCAATTAGGAATCTTATGCCTTCATTAAACACATTCCTTAAATTGTATCCATTTGTTGAGTGTTTTTTTTTGGTGTCTAATCCCCATATATATCACCATTGCACTTGATTTTCTTGACTGTATATCTCTTAAATGTCAACATATACACGTGTGATTTAGTTTACGAAGATTTTTCAAAGCCGGGAACCTTGATCAGAGAGTAAAAAAGGCGTAAGTTTCACAATGGTGTAAAATTAAAATAGGATATACCGGGCTAGGATTCGAGTTACAGGAACAAGGGCCAAACCAACCACCCAAGAATGGAATCATCGAGCGAAGACACTTGACAACCTCCTAGAAGCAGCTTTTCTTACCACCAGACCTTTCTCCATCAATTAGGAATCTGATGCCGTCACTAAACACATTCCTTAAATTGTAGCCATTTGTTGAGTGTTTTTTTTTGGTGTCTAATCCGCATATATATCACCATTGTCTTTGATTTTCTTGACTGTATATCTCTTAAATATCAACATATACACGTGTGATTTAGTTTACGAAGATTTTTCAATGCCGAGAACCTCGATCAGAGAGTAAAAAAGGCGTAAAGTTCACAATGGTGTAAAATTAAAATGGGATACACCGGGCTAGGATTCGAGTTACAGGAACAATGGCCAAATCATCCACCCAAGAATGGAATCGTCGAGCGAAAACACTTGACAACCTCCTAGAAGCAGCTTTCCTTGCCACGAGACCTTTCTCCATCAATTAGGAATCTGATGCCGTCACTAAACACATTCCTTAAATTGTAGCCATTTGTTGAGTGTTTTTTTCGTGTCTAATCCGCATATATATCACCATTGCCCTTGATTTTCTTGACTGTATATCTCTTAAATATCAACATATACAGGTGTGATTTACTTTACGAAGATTTTTCAATGCCGAGAACCTCGATCAGAGAGTAAAAAAGGCGTAATGTTCACAATGGTGAAAAATTAAAATGGGATATACCGGGATAGGATTTGAGTTACAAGAACAAGGAACAAACAAACCACCCAAGAATGGAATCGTCAAGCGAAAACACTTGACAACCTCCTAGAAGCAGCTTTTCTTAGAACTAGACCTTTCTCCATCAATTAGGAATCTGATGCCGTCACTAAACACATTCCTTAAATTGTAGCCATTTGTTGAGTGTTTTTTTTTTGTGTCTAATCCGCATATATATCACCATTGTCTTTGATTTTCTTGACTGTATATCTCTTAAATATCAACATATACACGTGTGATTTAGTTTACGAAGATTTTTCAATGCCGAGAACCTCGATCAGAGAGTAAAAAAGGCGTAAGGTTCACAATGGTGTAAAATTAAAATGGGATATACTTGGCTAGGATTCGAGTTACAGGAACAAGGGCCAAACCAACCACCCAAGAATGGAATCGTCGAGCGAAAACACTTGACAACCTTCTAGAAGCAGCTTTTCTTGCCACCAGACATTTCTCCATCAATTAGGAATCTGATGCCGCCACTAAACACATTTCTTAAATTGTAGCCATTTGTTGATTGTTTTTTTTGTGTCTAATCCGCATATATATCACCATCGTCGTTGATTTTCTTGACTGTATATCTCTTAAATATCAACATATACACGTGTGATTTAGTTTACGAAGATTTTTCAATGCCGAGAAGCTCGATCAGAGAGTAAATAAGGCGTAAGGTTCACAATGGTGTAAAATTAAAATGGGATATACCGGGCTAGGATACGAGTTACAGGAACAAGGGCCAAACCAACCACCCAAGAATGGAATCGTCGACCGAAAACACTTGACAACCTCCTAGAAGCAGCTTTTCTTGCCACCAGACCTTTCTCCATCAATTAGGAATCTGATGCCGTCACTAAACACATTCCTTAAATTTTAGCCATTTGTTGAGTGTTTTTTTTGTGTCTAATCCGCATATATATCACCATTGCCCTTGATTTTCTTGACTGTATATCTCTTAAATATCAACATATACACGTGTGATTTAGTTTACGAAGATTTTTCAATGCCGAGAACCTCGATCAGAGAGTAAAAATGGCGTAAGGTTCACAATGGTGAAAAATTAAAATGGGATATATACCGGGCGTGGATTTTAGTTACAAGAACAAGGGACAAACCAACCACCCAAGAATGGAATTGTCGAGCGAAAACACTTGACAACCTCCTAGAAGCAGCTTTTCTTGCCACCAGACCTTTCTCTATCAATTAGGAATCTGATGCCGTCACTAAACACATTCCTTAAATTGTATCCATTTGTTGAGTGTTTTTTTTGGTGTCTAATCCGCATATATATCACCATTGCACTTGATTTTCTTGACTGTATATCTCTTAAATGTCAACATATAGACGTGTGATTTAGTTTACGAAGATTTTTCAAAGCCGGGAACCTTGATCAGAGAGTAAAAAAGGCGTAAGTTTCACAATGGTGTAAAATTAAAATAGGATATACCGGTCTAGGATTCGAGTTACAGGAACAAGGGCCAAACCAACCACACAAGAATGGAATCATCGAGCGAAGACACTTCACAACCTCCTAGAAGCAGCTTTTCTTACCACCAGACCTTTCTCCATCAATTAGGAATCTGATGCCGTCACTAAACACATTCCTTAAATTGTAGCCATTTGTTGAGTGTTTTTTTTTGGTGTCTAATCCGCATATATATCACCATTGTCTTTGATTTTCTTGACTGTATATCTCTTAAATATCAACATATACACGTGTGATTTAGTTTACGAAGATTTTTCAATGCCGAGAACCTCGATCAGAGAGTAAAAAAGGCGTAAAGTTCACAATGGTGTAAAATTAAAATGGGATACACCGGGCTAGGATTCGAGTTACAGGAACAATGGCCAAATCATCCACCCAAGAATGGAATCGTCGAGCGAAAACACTTGACAACCTCCTAGAAGCAGCTTTCCTTGCCACGAGACCTTTCTCCATCAATTAGGAATCTGATGCCGTCACTAAACACATTCCTTAAATTGTAGCCATTTGTTGAGTGTTTTTTTCGTGTCTAATCCGCATATATATCACCATTGCCCTTGATTTTCTTGACTGTATATCTCTTAAATATCAACATATACAGGTGTGATTTACTTTACGAAGATTTTTCAATGCCGAGAACCTCGATCAGAGAGTAAAAAAGGCGTAATGTTCACAATGGTGAAAAATTAAAATGGGATATACCGGGATAGGATTTGAGTTACAAGAACAAGGAACAAACAAACCACCCAAGAATGGAATCGTCAAGCGAAAACACTTGACAACCTCCTAGAAGCAGCTTTTCTTAGAACTAGACCTTTCTCCATCAATTAGGAATCTGATGCCGTCACTAAACACATTCCTTAAATTGTAGCCATTTGTTGAGTGTTTTTTTTTTGTGTCTAATCCGCATATATATCACCATTGTCTTTGATTTTCTTGACTGTATATCTCTTAAATATCAACATATACACGTGTGATTTAGTTTACGAAGATTTTTCAATGCCGAGAACCTCGATCAGAGAGTAAAAAAGGCGTAAGGTTCACAATGGTGTAAAATTAAAATGGGATATACTTGGCTAGGATTCGAGTTACAGGAACAAGGGCCAAACCAACCACCCAAGAATGGAATCGTCGAGCGAAAACACTTGACAACCTTCTAGAAGCAGCTTTTCTTGCCACCAGACATTTCTCCATCAATTTGGAATCTGATGCCGCCACTAAACACATTTCTTAAATTGTAGCCATTTGTTGATTGTTTTTTTTGTGTCTAATCCGCATATATATCACCATCGTCGTTGATTTTCTTGACTGTATATCTCTTAAATATCAACATATACACGTGTGATTTAGTTTACGAAGATTTTTCAATGCCGAGAAGCTCGATCAGAGAGTAAATAAGGCGTAAGGTTCACAATGGTGTAAAATTAAAATGGGATATACCGGGCTAGGATACGAGTTACAGGAACAAGGGCCAAACCAACCACCCAAGAATGGAATCGTCGACCGAAAACACTTGACAACCTCCTAGAAGCAGCTTTTCTTGCCACCAGACCTTTCTCCATCAATTAGGAATCTGATGCCGTCACTAAACACATTCCTTAAATTTTAGCCATTTGTTGAGTGTTTTTTTTGTGTCTAATCCGCATATATATCACCATTGCCCTTGATTTTCTTGACTGTATATCTCTTAAATATCAACATATACACGTGTGATTTAGTTTACGAAGATTTTTCAATGCCGAGAACCTCGATCAGAGAGTAAAAATGGCGTAAGGTTCACAATGGTGAAAAATTAAAATGGGATATATACCGGGCGTGGATTTTAGTTACAAGAACAAGGGACAAACCAACCACCCAAGAATGGAATTGTCGAGCGAAAACACTTGACAACCTCCTAGAAGCAGCTTTTCTTGCCACCAGACCTTTCTCTATCAATTAGGAATCTGATGCCGTCACTAAACACATTCCTTAAATTGTATCCATTTGTTGAGTGTTTTTTTTGGTGTCTAATCCGCATATATATCACCATTGCACTTGATTTTCTTGACTGTATATCTCTTAAATGTCAACATATAGACGTGTGATTTAGTTTACGAAGATTTTTCAAAGCCGGGAACCTTGATCAGAGAGTAAAAAAGGCGTAAGTTTCACAATGGTGTAAAATTAAAATAGGATATACCGGTCTAGGATTCGAGTTACAGGAACAAGGGCCAAACCAACCACACAAGAATGGAATCATCGAGCGAAGACACTTCACAACCTCCTAGAAGCAGCTTTTCTTACCACCAGACCTTTCTCCATCAATTAGGAATCTGATGCCGTCACTAAACACATTCCTTAAATTGTAGCCATTTGTTGAGTGTTTTTTTTTGGTGTCTAATCCGCATATATATCACCATTGCCCTTGATTTTGTTGACTGTATATCTCTTAAATATCAACATATACACGTGTGATTTAGTTTACGAAGATTTTTCAATGCCGAGAACCTCGATCAGAGAGTAAAAAAGCCGTAAAGTTCACAATGGTGTAAAATTAAAATGGGATACACCGGGCTAGGATTCGAGTTACAGGAACAATGGCCAAATCATCCACCCAAGAATGGAATCGTCGAGCGAAAACACTTGACAACCTCCTAGAAGCAGCTTTCCTTGCCACGAGACCTTTCTCCATCAATTAGGAATCTGATGCCGTCACTAAACACATTCCTTAAATTGTAGCCATTTGTTGAGTGTTTTTTTCGTGTCTAATCCGCATATATATCACCATTGCCCTTGATTTTCTTGACTGTATATCTCTGAATGTCAACATATACACGTGTGATTTAGTTTACGAAGATTTTTCAATGCCGAGAACCTCGATCAGAGAGTAAATAAGGCGTAAGGTTCACAATGGTGTAAAATTAAAATGGGATATACCGGGCGAGGATACGAGTTACAGGAACAAGGGCCAAACCAACCACCCAAGAATGGAATCGTGGAGCGAAAACACTTGACAACCTCCTAGAAGCAGCTTTTCTTGCCACCAGACCTTTCTCCATCAATTAGGAATCTGATGCCATCACTAAACACATTCCTTAAATTGTAGCCATTTGTTGAGTGTTTTTTTTTGTGTCTAATCCGCATATATATCACCATTGCACTTAATTTTCTTGACTGTATATCTCTTAAATGTCAACATATACACGTGTGATTTAGTTTACGAAGATTTTTCAATGCCGAGAACCTCGATCAGAGAGTAAATAAGGCGTAAGGTTCACAATGGTGTAATATTAAAATGGGATATACCGGGCTAGGATACGAGTTACAGGAACAAGGGCCAAACCAACCACCCAAGAATGGAATCGTCGAGCGAAAACACTTGACAACCTCCTAGAAGCAGCTTTTCTTGCCACCAGACCTTTCTCCATCAATTAGGAATCTGATGCCCTCACTAAACACATTCCTTTAATTTTAGCCATTTGTTGAGTGTTTTTTTTTGTGTCTAATCCGCATATATATCACCATTGCCCTTGATTTTCTTGACTGTATATCTCTTAAATATCAACATTTACACGTGTGATTTAGTTTACGAAGATTTTTCAATGCCGAGAACCTCGATCAGAGAGTAAAAATGGCGTAAGGTTCACAATCGTGAAAAATTAAAATGGGATATATACCGGGCGTGGATTTCAGTTACAAGAACAAGGGACAAACCAACCACCCAAGAATGGAATTGTCGAACGAAAACACTTGACAACCTCCTAGAAGCAGCTTTTCTTGCCACCAGACCTTTCTCTATCAATTAGGAATCTGATCCCGTCACTAAACACATTCCTTAAATTGTATCCATTTGTTGAGTGTTTTTTTTGGTGTCTAATCCGCATATATATCACCATTGCACTTGATTTTCTTGACTGTATATCTCTTAAATGTCAACATATACACGTGTGATTTAGTTTACGAAGATTTTTCAAAGCCGGGAACCTTGATCAGAGAGTAAAAAAGGCGTAAGTTTCACAATGGTGTAAAATTAAAATAGGATATACCAGGCTAGGATTCGAGTTACAGGAACAAGGGCCAAACCAACCACCCAAGAATGGAATCATCGAGCGAAGACACTTGACAACCTCCTAGAAGCAGCTTTTCTTACCACCAGACCTTTCTCCATCAATTAGGAATCTGATGCCGTCATTAAACACATTCCTTAAATTGTAGCCATTTGTTGAGTGTTTTTTTTGTGTCTAATCCGCATATATATCACAATTGCCCTTGATTTTCTTGACTGTATATCTCTGAATGTCAACATATACACGTGTGATTTAGTTTACGAAGATTTTTCAATGCCGAGAACCTCGATCAGAGAGTAAATAAGGCGTAAGGTTCACAATGGTGTAAAATTAAAATGTGATATACCGGGCGAGGATATGAGTTACAGGAACAAGGGCCAAACCAACCACCCAAGAATGGAATCGTCGAGCGAAAACACTTGACAACCTCCTATAAGCAGCTTTTCTTGCCACCAGACATTTCTCCATCAATTAGGAATCTGATGCCGTCACTAAACACATTCCTTAAATTGTAGCCATTTGTTGAGTGTTTTTTTTTTGGGTGTCTAATCCGCATATATATCACCATTGCCCTTGATTTTCTTGACTGTATATCTCTTAAATGTCAACATATACACGTATGATTTAGTTTACGAAGATTTTTCAATGCCGAGAAACTCTATCAGAGAGTAAATAAGGCGTAAGGTTCACAATGGTGTAAAATTAAAATGGGATATACCGGGCTAGGATACGAGTTACAGGAAGAAGGGCCAAACCAACCACCCAAGAATGGAATCGTCGAGCGAAAACACATGAGAACCACCAAGAAGCAGCTTTTCTTGCCACCAGACCTTTCTCCATCAATTAGGAATCTGATGCCGTCACTAAACACATTCCTTAAATTATAGCCATTTGTTGAGTGTTTTTTTTGGTGTCTAATCCGCATATATATCACCATTGCCCTTGATTTTCTTGACTGTATATCTCTTAAATATCAACATATACACGTGTGATTTAGTTTACGAAGATTTTTCAATGCCGAGAACCTCGATCAGAGAGTAAAAAAGGCGTAAGGTTCACAATGGTGTAAAATTAAAATGGGATATACCGGGCTTGGATTCGAGTTACAGGAACAAGGGCCAAACCAACCACCCAAGAATGGAATCGTCGAGCGAAAACACTTGACAACCTCCTAGAAGCAGCTTTTCTTGCCACCAGACATTTCTCCATCAATTAGGAATCTGATACCATCACTAAACACATTCCTTAAATTGTAGCCATTTGTTGAGTGTTTTTTTTTGGTGTCTAATCTGCATATATATCACCATTGCCCTTGATTTTGTTGACTGTATATCTCTTAAATATCAACATATACACGTGTGATTTTGTTTACGAAGATTTTTCAATGCCGAGAACCTCAATCAGAGAGTAAAAAAGGCATAAAGTTCACAATGGTGTAAAATTAAAATGGGATATACCTGGCTAGGATTCGAGTTACAGGAACAATGGCCAAACCAACCACCCAAGAATGGAATCGTCGAGCGAAAACACTTGACAACCTCGTAGAAGCAGCTTTTCTTGCCACCAGACCTTTCTCCATCAATTAGGAATCTGATGCCGTCACTAAACACATTCCTTAAATTGTAGCCATTTGTTGAGTGTTTTTTTTGGTGTCTAATCCGCATATATATCACCATTGCCCTTGATTTTGTTAACTGTATATTTCTTAAATATCAACATATACACGTGTGATTTTGTTTACGAAGATTTTTCAATGCCGAGAACCTCGATCAGAGAGTAAAAAAGGCGTAAAGTTCACAATGGTATAAAATTAAAATGGGATATACCGGGATAGGATTCGAGTTACAGGAACAATGGCCAAACCAACCACCCAAGAATGTAATCGTCGAGCGAAAACACTTGACAACCTCATAGAAGCATCTTTTCTTGCCACCAGACCTTTCTCCATCAATTAGGAATCTGATGCCGTCACTAAACACATTCCTTAAATTGTAGCCATTTGTTGAGTTTTTTTTTGGTGTCTAATCCGCATATATATCACCATTGCCCTTGATTTTCTTGACTGTATATCTCTTAAATGTCAACATATACACGTGTGATTTAGTTTACGAAGATTTTTCAATGCCGAGAACCTCGATCAGAGAGTAAATAAGGCGTAAGGTTCACAATGGTGTAAAATTAAAATGGATATACCGGGCTAGGATACGAGTTACAGGAACAAGGGCCAAACCAACCACCCAAGAATGGAATCGTCGAGCGAAAACACTTGACAACCTCCTAGAAGCAGCTTTTCTTGCCACCAGACATTTCTCCATCAATTAGGAAGCTGATGCCACCACTAAACACATTCCTTAAATTGTAGCCATTTGTTAAGTGTTTTTTTTTGTGTCTAATCCGCATTTATATCACCATTGCCCTTGATTTTGTTGACTGTATATCTCTTAAATATCAACATATACACGTGTGATTTAGTTTACGAAGATTTTTCAATGCCGAGAACCTCAATCAGAGAGTAAAAAAGGCATAATGTTCACAATGGTGTAAAATTAAAATGGGATATACCGGGCTAGGATTCGAGTTACAGGAACAATGGCCAAACCAACCACCCAAGAATGGAATCATCGAGCGAAAACACTTGACAACCTCGTAGAAGCAACTTTTCTTGCCACCAGACATTTCTCCATCAATTAGGAATCTGATGCCGTCACTAAACACATTCCTTAAATTGTAGCCATTTGTTGAGTGTTTTTTTGGTGTCTAATCCGCATATATATCACCATTGCCCTTGATTTTCTTGACTGTATATCTCTTAAATATCAACATATACACGTGTGATTTAGTTTACGAAGATTTTACAATGCCGAGAACCTCGATCAGAGAGTAAAAAAGGCGTAAAGTTCACAATGGTATCAAATTAAAATGGGATATACCGGGCTAGGATTCGAGTTACAGGAACAATGGCCAAACCAACCACCCAAGAATGTAATCGTCGAGCGAAAACACTTGACAACCTCATAGAAGCATCTTTTCTTGCCACCAGACCTTTCTCCATCAATTAGGAATCTGATGCCGTCACTAAACACATTCCTTAAATTGTAGCCATTTGTTGAGTGTTTTTTTTTGGTGTCTAATCCGCATATATATCACAATTGCCCTTGATTTTCTTGACTGTATATCTCTTAAATGTCAACATATACACGTGTGATTTAGTTTACGAAGATTTTTCAATGCCGAGAACCTCGATCAGAGAGTAAAAAAGGCGTAAAGTTCACAATGGTATAAAATTAAAATGGGATATACCGGGATAGGATTCGAGTTACAGGAACAATGGCCAAACCAACCACCCAAGAATGTAATCGTCGAGCGAAAACACTTGACAACCTCATAGAAGCATCTTTTCTTGCCACCAGACCTTTCTCCATCAATTAGGAATCTGATGCCGTCACTAAACACATTCCTTAAATTGTAGCCATTTGTTGAGTTTTTTTTTTGGTGTCTAATCCGCATATATATCACCATTGCCCTTGATTTTCTTGACTGTATATCTCTTAAATGTCAACATATACACGTGTGATTTAGTTTACGAAGATTTTTCAATGCCGAGAACCTCGATCAGAGAGTAAATAAGGCGTAAGGTTCACAATGGTGTAAAATTAAAATGGATATACCGGGCTAGGATACGAGTTACAGGAACAAGGGCCAAACCAACCACCCAAGAATGGAATCGTCGAGCGAAAACACTTGACAACCTCCTAGAAGCAGCTTTTCTTGCCACCAGACATTTCTCCATCAATTAGGAAGCTGATGCCACCACTAAACACATTCCTTAAATTGTAGCCATTTGTTAAGTGTTTTTTTTGTGTCTAATCCGCATTTATATCACCATTGCCCTTGATTTTGTTGACTGTATATCTCTTAAATATCAACATATACACGTGTGATTTAGTTTACGAAGATTTTTCAATGCCGAGAACCTCAATCAGAGAGTAAAAAAGGCATAATGTTCACAATGGTGTAAAATTAAAATGGGATATACCGGGCTAGGATTCGAGTTACAGGAACAATGGATAAACCAACCACCCAAGAATGGAATCATCGAGCGAAAACACTTGACAACCTCGTAGAAGCAACTTTTCTTGCCACCAGACATTTCTCCATCAATTAGGAATCTGATGCCGTCACTAAACACATTCCTTAAATTGTAGCCATTTGTTGAGTGTTTTTTTGGTGTCTAATCCGCATATATATCACCATTGCCCTTGATTTTCTTGACTGTATATCTCTTAAATATCAACATATACACGTGTGATTTAGTTTACGAAGATTTTACAATGCCGAGAACCTCGATCAGAGAGTAAAAAAGGCGTAAAGTTCACAATGGTATCAAATTAAAATGGGATATACCGGGCTAGGATTCGAGTTACAGGAACAATGGCCAAACCAACCACCCAAGAATGTAATCGTCGAGCGAAAACACTTGACAACCTCATAGAAGCATCTTTTCTTGCCACCAGACCTTTCTCCATCAATTAGGAATCTGATGCCGTCACTAAACACATTCCTTAAATTGTAGCCATTTGTTGAGTGTTTTTTTTTGGTGTCTAATCCGCATATATATCACAATTGCCCTTGATTTTCTTGACTGTATATCTCTTAAATGTCAACATATACACGTGTGATTTAGTTTACGAAGATTTTTCAATGCCGAGAACCTCGATCAGAGAGTAAAAAAGGCGTAAAGTTCAGAATGGTATAAAATTAAAATGGGATATACCGGGCTAGGATTCGAGTTACAGGAACAATGGCCAAACCAACCACCCAAGAATGTAATCGTCGAGCGAAAACACTTGACAACCTCATAGAAGCATCTTTTCTTGCCACCAGACCTTTCTCCATCAATTAGGAATCTGATGCCGTCACTAAACACATTCCTTAAATTGTAGCCATTTGTTGAGTGTTTTTTTCTGGTGTCTAATCTGCATATATATCACCATTGCCCTTGATTTTGGTGACTGTATATCTCTTAAATATCAACATATACACGTGTGATTTAGTTTACGAAGATTTTTCAATGCCGAGAACCTCAATCAGAGAGTAAAAAAGGCATAAAGTTCACAATGGTGTAAAATTAAAATGGGATATACCAGGCTAGGATTCGAGTTACAGGAACAGTGGCCAAACCAACCACCCAAGAATGGAATCGTCGAGCGAAAACACTTGACAACCTCGTAGAAGCAGCTTTTCTTGCCACCAAACCTTTCTCCATCAATTACGAATCTGATGCCGTCACTAAACACATTCCTTAAATTGTAGCCATTTGTTGAGTGTTTTTTTTTGTTGTCTAATCCGCATATATATCACCATTGCCCTTGATTTTCTTGACTGTATATCTCTTAAATGTCAACATATACACGTGTTATTTAGTTTACGAAGATTTTTCAATGCCGAGAACCTCGATCAGAAAGTAAAAAAGGCGTAAGGTTCACAATTGTGTAAAATTAAAATGGGATATACCGGGCTAGGATTCGAGTTACAGGAACAAGGGCCAAACCAACCACCCAAGAATGGAACCGTCGAGCGAAAACACTTGACAACCTCCTAGAAGCAGCTTTTCTTACCACCAGACCTTTCTCCATCAATTTGGAATCTAATGCCGTCACCAAACACATTCCTTAAATTGTAGCCATTTGTTGAGTGTTTTTTTTTGGTGTCTAATCCGCATATATATCACCATTGCCCTTGATTTTGTTCACTGTATATCTCTTAAATATCAACATATACACGTGTGATTTAGTTTACGAAGATTTTTCAATGCCGAGAACCTCGATCCGAGAGTAAAAAAGGCTTAAGGTTCACAATTGTGTAAAATTAAAATGGGATATACCGGGCTAGGATTCGAGTTACAGGAACAAGGGCCAAACCAACCACCCAAGAATGGAATCGTCGAGCGAAGACACTTGACAACAACCTATAAGCAGCTTTTCTTACCACCAGACCTTTCACCATCAATTAGGAATCTGATGACGTCACTAAACACATTCCTTAAATTGTAGCCATTTGTTGAGTGTTTTTTTTTTGGTGTCTAATCCGCATATATATTACCATTGCCCTTGATTTTCTTGACTGTATATCTCTTAAATGTCAACATATACACGTGTGATTTAGTTTACGAAGATTTTTCAATGCCGAGAACCTCGATCAGAGAGTAAATAAGGCGTAAGGTTCACCATGGTGTAAAATTAAAATGGGATATACCGGGCTAGGATACGAGTTACAGGAACAAGGGCCAAACCAACCACCCAAGAATGGAATCGTCGAGCGAAAACACTTGACAACCTCCTAGAAGCAGCTTTTCTTGCCACCAGACATTTCTCCATCAATTAGGAAGCTGATGCCGCCACTAAACACATTCCTTAAATTGTAGCCATTTGTTAAGTATTTTTTTTTGTGGCTAATCCGCATATATATCACCATTGCCCTTGATTTTGTTGATTGTATATCTCTTAAATATCAACATATACACGTGTGATTTAGTTTACGAAGATTTTTCAATGCCGAGAACCTCAATCAGATAGTAAAAAAGGCATAAAGTTCACAATGGTGTAAAATTAAAATGGGATATACCGGGCTAGGATTCGAGTTACAGGAACAATGGCCAAACCAACCACCCAAGAATAGAATCGTCGAGCGAAAACACTTGACAACCTCGTAGAAGCAACTTTTCTTGCCACCAGACCTTTCTCCATCAATTAGGAATCTGATGCCGTCACTAAACACATTCCTTAAATTGTAGCCATTTGTTGAGTGTTTTTTTTTGTTGTCTAATCCGCATATATATCACCATTGCCCTTGATTTTCTTGACTGTATATCTCTTAAATGTCAACATATACACGTGTTATTTAGTTTACGAAGATTTTTCAATGCCGAGAACCTCGATCAGAAAGTAAAAAAGGCGTAAGGTTCACAATTGTGTAAAATTAAAATGGGATATACCGGGCTAGGATTCGAGTTACAGGAACAAGGGCCAAACCAACCACTCAAGAATGGAATCGTCGAGCGAAGACACTTGACAACCACCTACAAGCAGCTTTTCTTACCACCAGACCTTTCTCCATCAATTAGGAATCTGATGCCGTCACTAAACACATTCCTTAAATTGTTGCCATTTGTTGAGTGTTTTTTTTTGTGTCTAATCCGCATATATATCACCATTGCCATTGATTTGCTTGACCCTTATATCTCTTAAATATCAACATATACACGTGTGATTTAGTTTACGAAGATTTTTTAATGCCGAGAACCTCGATCAGAGAGTAAAAAAGCGAAAAGTTCACAATGGTGTAAAATTAAAATGGGATATACCGGCTAGGATTCGAGTTACAGGAACAATGGCCAAACCAACCACCCAAGAATGGAATCGTCGAGCGAAAACACTTGACAACCTCCTAGAAGCAGCTTTTCTTGCCACCAGACCTTTCTCCATCAATTAGGAATCTGATGCCGTCACTAAACACATTCCTTAAATTCTAGACATTTGTTGAGTGTTTTTTTTTTGGTGTCTAATCCGCATATATATCACCATTTCCCTTGATTTTCTTGACTGCATATCTCTTAAATGTCAACATATACACGCGTGATTTAGTTTATGAAGATTTTTCAATGCCGAGAACCTCGATCAGAGAGTAAATAAGGCGTAAGGTTCACAATGGTGTAAAATTAAAATGGAATATACCGGGCTAGGATACGAGTTACAGGAACAAGGGCCAAACCAACCACCCAAGAATGGAATCGTCGAGCGAAAACACTTGACAACCTCCTAGAAGCAGCTTTTCTTGCCACCAGACCTTTCTCCATCAATTAGGAATCTGATGCCGTCACTAAACACATTCCTTAAATTGTAGACATTTGTTGTGTTTTTTTTTTGGTGTCTAATCCGCATATATATCGCCATTGCCCTTGATTTTCTTGACTGTATATCTCTTAAATATCAACATATACACGTGTGATTTAGTTTACGAAGATTTTTCAATGCCGAGAACCTCGATCAGAGAGTAAAAAAGGCGTAAGGATCACAATGGTGTAAAATTAAAATGGGATATAGCGGCTAGGATTCGAGTTACAGGAACAAGGGCCAAACCAACCACCCAAGAATGGAATCGTCGAGCGAAAACACTTGACAGCCTCCTAGAAGCAGCTTTTCTTGCCACCAGACATTTCTCCATCAATTAGGAAGCTGATGCCGCCACTAAACACATTCCTTAAATTGTAGCCATTTGTTAAGTGTTTTTTTTGGTGGCTAATCCGCTTATATATCACCATTGCCCTTTATTTTGTTGACTGTATATCTCTTAAATATCAACATATACACATGTGATTTAGTTTACGAAGATTTTTCAATGCCGAGAACCTCAATCAGAGAGTAAAAAAGGCATAAAGTTCACAATGGTGTAAAATTAAAATGGGATATACCGGGCTAGGATTTGAGTTACAGGAACAATGGCCAAACCAACCACCCAAGAATGGAATCGTCGAGCGAAAACACTTGACAACCTCGTAGAAGCAGCTTTTCTTGCCACCAGACCTTTCTCCATCAATTAGGAATCTGTTGCCGTCACTAAACACATTCCTTAAATTGTAGCCATTTGTTGAGTGTTTTTTTTTGGTGTCTAATCCGCATATATATCACCATTGCCCTTGATTTTCTTGACCGTATATCTCTTAAATGTCAACATATACACGTGTGATTTAGTTTACGAAGATTTTTCAATGCCGAGAACCTCGATCAGAGAGTAAAAAAGGCTTAAGGTTCACAATTGTGTAAAATTAAAATGGGATATACCGGGCTAGGATTCGAGTTACAGGAACAAGGGCCAAACCAACCACCCAAGAATGGAATTGTCGAGCGAAGACACTTGACAACCACCTATAAGCAGCTTTTCTTACCACCAGACCTTTCTTCATCAATTAGGAATCTGATGCCGTCACTAAACACATTCCTTAAATTGTAGCCATTTGTTGAGTGTTTTTTTGGTGTCTAATCCGCATATATATCACCATTGCCCTTGATTTTCTTGACTGTATATCTCTGAAATATCAACATATACACGTGTGATTTAGTTTACGAAGATTTTTCAATGCCGTGAACCTCAATCAGAGAGTAAAAAGGCATAAGGTTCACAATGGTGTAAAATTAAAATGGGATATACCGGGCTAGGATTCGAGTTACAGGAACAAGGGCCAAACCAACCACCCTAAAATGGAATCGTCGAGCGAAAACACTTGACAACCTCCTTGAAGCAGCTTTTCTTGCCACCAGACATTTCTCCATCAATTAGGAATCTGATGTCGTCACTAAACACATTCCTTAAATTGTAGCCATTTGTTGAGTGTTTTTTTTTGGTGTCTAATCCGCATATATATCACCATTGCCCTTGATTTTCTTGACTGCATATCTCTTAAATGTCAACATATACATGTGTGATTTAGTTTACGAAGATTTTTCAATGCCGAGAACCTCGATCAGAGAGTAAATAAGGTGTAAAGTTCACAATGGTGTAAAATTAAAATGGGATATACCGGGCTAGGATTCGAGTTACAGGAACAATGGCCAAACCAACCACCCAAGAATGGAATCGTCGAGCGAAAACACTTGACAACCTCCTACAAGCAGCTTTTCTTGCCACTAGACATTGCTCCATCAATTAGGAATCTGATGCCGTCACTAAACACAATCCTTAAATTGTAGCCATTTGTTGAGTGTTTTTTTTGGTGTCTAATCCGCATATATATCACCATTGCCCTTGATTTTCTTGACTGTATATCTCTTAAATGTCAACATATACACGTGTGATTTAGCTTACGAAGATTTTTCAATGCCGAGAACCTCAATCATAGAGTAAATAAGGCGTAAGGTTCACAATGGTGTAAAATTAAAATGGGATATACCGGGCTAGGATTCGAGTTACATGAACAAGGGCCAAACCAACCACCCAAGAATGGAATCGTCGAGCGAAAACACTTGACAACCTCCTAGACGCAGCTTTTCTTGCCACCAGACATTTCTCCATCAATTAGGAATCTGATGCCGTCACTAAACACATTCCTTAAATTGTAGCCATTTGTTGAGTGTTTTTTTTGGTGTCTAATCCGCATATATATCAACAATGCCCTTGATTTTCTTGACTGTATATCTCTTAAATATCAACATATACACGTGTGATTTAGTTTACAAAGATTTTTCAATGCCGAGAACCTCGATCAGAGAGTAAAAAAGGCGTAAGGTTCACAATGGTGTAAAATTAAAATGGGATATACCGGGCTAGGATTCGAGTTACAGGAACAAGGGCCAAACCAACCACCCAAGAATGGAATCGTCGAGCGAAAACACTTGACAACCTCCTAGAAGCAGCTTTTCTTGCCACCAGACATTTCTCCATCAATTAGGAATCTGATGCCGTCACTAAACACATTCCTTAAATTGTAGCCATTTGTTGAGTGTTTTTTTTTTGTGTCTAATCCGCATATATATCACCATTGCCCTTGATTTTGTTGACTGTATATCTCTTAAATATCAACATATACACGTGTGATTTAGTTTACGAAGATTTTTCAATGCCGAGAACCAAGATCAGAGAGTAAAAAAGGCGTAAGGTTCACAATGGTGTAAAATTAAAATGGGATATACCGGGCTAGGATTCGAGTTACAGGAACAATGGCCAAACCAACCACCAAAGAATGCATCATCGAGCGAAAACACTTGACAACCTCCTAGAAGCAGCTTTTCTTGCCACCAGACCTTTCTCCATCAATTTGGAATCTGATGCCGTCACTAAACACATTCCTTAAAGTGTAGCCATTTGTTGAGTGTTTTTTTTTTGGTGTCTAATCCGCATATATATCACCATTGCCTTTGATTTTCTTGACTGTATATCTCTTAAATGTCAACATATACACGTGTGATTTAGTTTACGAAGATTTTTCAATGCCGAGAACCTCGATTAGAGAGTAAAAAAGGCGTAAGGTTCACAATGGTGTAAAATTAAAATGGGATATACCGGGCTAGGATACGAGTTACAGGAACAAGAGCGAAACCAACCACCCAATAATGGAATCGTCGAGCGAAAACACTTGACAACCACCTAGAAGCAGCTTTTCTTGCCACCAGACATTTCTCCATCAATTAGGAATCTGAGGCCGTCACTATACACATTCCTTAAATTGTAGCCATTTGTTGAGTGTTTTTTTTGGTGTCTAATCCGCATATATATCACCATTGCCCTTGATTTTCTTGACTGTATATATCTCTTAAATATCAACATATACACGTGTGATTTAGTTTACGAAGATTTTTCAATGCCGAGAACCTCGATCAGAGAGTAAATAAGGTGTAAAGTTCACAATGGTGTAAAATTAAAATGGGATATACCGGGCTAGGATTCGAGTTACAGGAACAATGGCCAAACCAACCACCCAAGAATGGAATCGTCGAGCGAAAACACTTGACAACCTCCTACAAGCAGCTTTTCTTGCCACTAGACATTGCTCCATCAATTAGGAATCTGATGCCGTCACTAAACACAATCCTTAAATTGTAGCCATTTGTTGAGTGTTTTTTTTGGTGTCTAATCCGCATATATATCACCATTGCCCTTGATTTTCTTGACTGTATATCTCTTAAATGTCAACATATACACGTGTGATTTAGCTTACGAAGATTTTTCAATGCCGAGAACCTCAATCAGAGAGTAAATAAGGCGTAAGGTTCACAATGGTGTAAAATTAAAATGGGATATACCGGGCTAGGATTCGAGTTACAGGAACAAGGGCCAAACCAACCACCCAAGAATGGAATCGTCGAGCGAAAACACTTGACAACCTCCTAGACGCAGCTTTTCTTGCCACCAGACATTTCTCCATCAATTAGGAATCTGATGCCGTCACTAAACACATTCCTTAAATTGTAGCCATTTGTTGAGTGTTTTTTTTTGTGTCTAATCCGCATATATATCACCATTGCCCTTGATTTTCTTGACTGTATATCTCTTAAATATCAACATATACACGTGTGATTTAGTTTACGAAGATTTTTCAATGCCGAGAACCTCGATCAGAGAGTAAAAAAGGCGTAAGGTTCACAATCGTGTAAAACTAAAATGTGATATACCGGGCTAGGATTCGAGTTACAGGAACAAGGGCCAAACCAACCACCCAAGAATGGAATCGTCGAGCGAAAACACTTGACAACCTCCTAGAAGCAGCTTTTCTTGCCACCAGACATTTCTCCATCAATTAGGAATCTGATGCCGTCACTAAACACATTCCTTAAATTGTAGCCATTTGTTGAGTGTTTTTTTTTGTGTCTAATCCGCATATATATCACCATTGCCCTTGATTTTGTTGACTGTATATATCTCTTAAATATCAACATATACACGTGTGATTTAGTTTACGAAGATTTTTCAATGCCGAGAACCTCGATCAAAGTGTAAAAAAGGCGTAAGGTTCACAATGGTGTAAAATTAAAATGGGATATACCGGGCAAGGATTCGAGTTACAGGAACAATGGCCAAACCAACCACCCAAGAATGGAATCGTCGAGCGAAAACACTTGACAACCTCCTAGAAGCAGCTTTTCTTGCCACCAGACCTTTCTCCATCAATTAGGAATCTGGTGCCGTCACTAAACACATTCCTTAAATTGTAGCCATTTGTTGAGTGTTTTTTTGGTGTCTAATCCGCATATATATCACCATTGCCCTTGATTTTCTTGACTGTATATCTCTTAAATGTCAACATATACACGTGTGATTTAGTTTACGAAGATTTTTCAATGCCGAGAACCTCGATCAGAGAATAAAAAAGGCGTAAGGTTCACAATGGTGTAAAATTAAAATGGGATATACCGGGCTAGGATTCGAGTTACAGGAACAAGGGCCAAACCAACCACCCAAGAATGGAATCGTCGAGCGAAAACACTTGACAACCTCCTAGAAGCAGCTTTTCTTGCCACCAGACATTTCTCCATCAATTAGGAATCTGATGCCGTCACTAAACACAATCCTTAAATTGTAGCCATTTGTTGAGTGTTTTTTTTGGTGTCTAATCCGCATATATATCACCATTGCCCTTGATTTTGTTGACTGTATATATCTCTTAAATATCAACATATACACGTGTGATTTAGTTTACGAAGATTTTTCAATGCCGAGAACCTCGATCAGAGAGTAAAAAAGGCGTAAAGTTCACAATGGTGTAAAATTAAAATGGAATATACCGGGCTAGGATTCGAGTTACAGGAACAATGGCCTTTCTCCATCAATTAGGAATCTGATGCCGTCACTAAACACAATCCTTAAATTGTAGCCATTTGTTGAGTGTTTTTTTTTTGTGTCTAATCCGCATATATATCTCCATTGCCCTTGATTTTGTTGACTGTATATATCTCTTAAATATCAACATATACACGTGTGATTTAGTTTACGAAGATTTTTCAATGCCGAGAACCTCGATCAGAGAGTAAATAAGGTGTAAAGTTCACAATGGTGTAAAATTAAAATGGGATATACCGGGCTAGGATTCGAGTTACAGGAACAATGGCCAAACCAACCACCCAAGAATGGAATCGTCGAGCGAAAACACTTGACAACCTCCTACAAGCAGCTTTTCTTGCCACTAGACATTGCTCCATCAATTAGGAATCTGATGCCGTCACTAAACACAATCCTTAAATTGTAGCCATTTGTTGAGTGTTTTTTTTGGTGTCTAATCCGCATATATATCACCATTGCCCTTGATTTTCTTGATTGTATATCTCTTAAATGTCAACAAATACACGTGTGATTTAGTTTACGAAGATTTTTCAATGCCGAGAACCTCAATCAGAGAGTAAATAAGGCGTAAGGTTCACAATGGTGTAAAATTAAAATGGGATATACCGGGCTAGGATTCGAGTTACAGGAACAAGGGCCAAACCAACCACCCAAGAATGGAATCGTCGAGCGAAAACACTTGACAACCTCCTAGACGCAGCTTTTCTTGCCACCAGACATTTCTCCATCAATTAGGAATCTGATGCCGTCACTAAACACATTCCTTAAATTGTAGCCATTTGTTGAGTGTTTTTTTTTGTGTCTAATCCGCATATATATCACCATTGCCCTTGATTTTCTTGACTGTATATCTCTTAAATATCAACATATACACGTGTGATTTAGATTACGAAGATTTTTCAATGCCGAGAACCTCGATCAGAGAGTAAAAAAGGCGTAAGGTTCACAATCGTGTAAAACTAAAATGTGATATACCGGGCTAGGATTCGAGTTACAGGAACAAGGGCCAAACCAACCACCCAAGAATGGAATCGTCGAGCGAAAACACTTGACAACCTCCTAGAAGCAGCTTTTCTTGCCACCAGACATTTCTCCATCAATTAGGAATCTGATGCCGTCACTAAACACATTCCTTAAATTGTAGCCATTTGTTGAGTGTTTTTTTTTGTGTCTAATCCGCATATATATCACCATTGCCCTTGATTTTGTTGACTGTATATATCTCTTAAATATCAACATATACACGTGTGATTTAGTTTACGAAGATTTTTCAATGCCGAGAACCTCGATCAAAGTGTAAAAAAGGCGTAAGGTTCACAATGGTGTAAAATTAAAATGGGATATACCGGGCAAGGATTCGAGTTACAGGAACAATGGCCAAACCAACCACCCAAGAATGGAATCGTCGAGCGAAAACACTTGACAACCTCCTAGAAGCAGCTTTTCTTGCCACCAGACCTTTCTCCATCAATTAGGAATCTGATGCCGTCACTAAACACATTCCTTAAATTGTAGCCATTTGTTGAGTGTTTTTTTTGGTGTCTAATCCGCATATATATCACCATTGCCCTTGATTTTCTTGACTGTATATCTCTTAAATGTCAACATATACACGTGTGATTTAGTTTACGAAGATTTTTCAATGCCGAGAACCTCGATCAGAGAATAAAAAAGGCGTAAGGTTCACAATGGTGTAAAATTAAAATGGGATATACCGGGCTAGGATTCGAGTTACAGGAACAAGGGCCAAACCAACCACCCAAGAAAGGAATCGTCGAGCGAAAACACTTGACAACCTCCTAGAAGCAGCTTTTCTTGCCACCAGACATTTCTCCATCAATTAGGAATCTGACGCCGTCACTAAACACAATCCTTAAATTGTAGCCATTTGTTGAGTGTTTTTTTTGGTGTCTAATCCGCATATATATCACCATTGCCCTTGATTTTGTTGACTGTATATATATCTTAAATATCAACATATACACGTGTGATTTAGTTTTCGAAGATTTTTCAATGCCGAGAACCTCGATCAGAGAGTAAAAAAGGCGTAAAGTTCACAATGGTGTAAAATTAAAATGGAATATACCGGGCTAGGATTCGAGTTACAGGAACAATGGCCTTTCTCCATCAATTAGGAATCTGATGCCGTCACTAAACACAATCCTTAAATTGTAGCCATTTGTTGAGTGTTTTTTTTTTCGTGTCTAATCCGCATATATATCTCCATTGCCCTTGATTTTGTTGACTGTATATATCTCTTAAATATCAACATATACACGTGTGATTTAGTTTACGAAGATTTTTCAATGCCGAGAACCTCGCTCAGAGAGTAAAAAAGGCGTAAGGTTCACAATGGTGTAAAATTAAAATGGGATATACCGGGCTAGGATTCGAGTTACAGGAACAAGGGCCAAACCAACCACCCAAGAATGGAATCGTCGAGCGAAAACACTTGACAACCTCCTAGAAGCAGCTTTTCTTGCCACCAGACCTTTCTCCATCAAATAGGAATCTGATGCAGTCACTAAACACATTCCTTAAATTGTAGCCATTTGTTGAGTGTTTTTTTTGGTGTCTAATCCGCATATATATCACCATTGCCCTTGATTTTCTTGACTGTATATCTCTTAAATGTCAACATATACACGTGTGATTTAGTTTACGAAGATTTTTCAATGCCGAGAACCTCGATCATAGAGTAAATAAGGCGTAAGGTTCACAATGGTGTAAAATTAAAATGGGATATACCGGGCTAGGATTCGAGTTACAGGAACAAGGGCCAAACCAACCACCCAAGAATGGAATCGTCGAGCGAAAACACTTGACAACCTCCTAGAAGCAGCTTTTCTTGCCACCAGACATTTCTCCATCAATTAGGAATCTGATGCCGTCTATAAACACATTCCTTAAATTGTAGCCATTTGTTGAGTGTTTTTTTTTTGTGTCTAATCCGCATATATATCACCATTGCACTTGATTTTCTTGACTGTGTATCTCATAAATATCAACATATACACGTGTGATTTAGTTTACGAAGATTTTTCAATGCCGACAACCTCGATCAGAGAGTAAAAAAGGCGTAAAGTTCACAATGGTGTAAAATTAAAATGGGATATACCGGGCTAGGATTCTAGTTACAGGAACAAGGGCCAAACCAACCACCCAAGAATGGAATCGTAGAGCGAAAACACTTGACAACCTCCTAGAAGCAGCTTTTCTTGCCAGCAGACATTTCTCCATCAATTAGGAATCTGATGCCGTCACTAAACACATTCCTTAAATTGTAGCCATTTGTTGAGTGTTTTTTTTGTGTCTAATCCGCATATATATCACCATTGCCCTTGATTTTGTTGACTGTATATATCTCTTAAATATCAACATATACACGTGTGATTTAGTTTACGAAGATTTTTCAATGCCGAGAACCTCGATCAGAGAGTAAATAAGGCGTAAAGTTCACAATGGTGTAAAATTAAAATGGGATATACCGGGCTAGGATTCGAGTTACAGGAACAAGGGCCAAACCAACCACCCAAGAATGGAATCGTCGAGCGAAAACACTTGACAACCTCCTAGAAGCAGCTTTTCTTGCCACCAGACATTTCTCCATCAATTAGGAATCTGATGGCGTCACTAAACACATTCCTTAAATTGTAGCCATTTATTGAGTGTTTTTTTTTTGGTGTCTAATCCGCATATATATCACCATTGCCCTTGATTTTCTTGACTGTATATCTCTTAAATATCAACATATACACGTGTGATTTAGTTTACGAAGATTTTTCAATGCCGAGAACCTCGATCAGAGAGTAAAAAAGGCGTAAGGTTCACAATGGTGTAAAATTAAAATGGGATATACCGGGCTAGGATTCGAGTTACAGGAACAAGGGCCAAACCAACCACCCAAGAATGGAATCGTCGAGCGAAAACACTTGACAACCTCCTAGAAGCAGCTTTTCATGCCACCAGACATTTCTCCATCTATTAGGAATCTGATACCTTCACTAAACACATTCCTTAAATTGTAGCCATTTGTTGAGTGTTTTTTTTTGTGTCTAATCCGCATATATATCACCATTGCCCTTGATTTTTCTTGACTGTATATCCCTTAAATATCAACATATACACGTGTGATTTAGTTTACGAAGATTTTTCAATGCCGAGAACCTCGATCAGAGAGTAAAAAAGGCATAAGGTTCACAATGGTGTAAAATTAAAATGGGATATACCGGGCTAGGATTCAAGTTACAGGAACAAGGGCCAAACCAACCACCCAAGAATGGAATCGTCGAGCGAAAACACTTGACAACCTCCTAGAAGCAGCTTTTCTTGCCACCAGACATTTCTCCATCAATTAGGAATCTGATGCCGTCACTAAACACATTCCTTAAATTGTAACCATTTGTTGAGTGTTTTTTTTTTGTGTCTAATCCGCATATATATCACCATTTCCCTTGATTTTGTTGACTGTATATATCTCTTAAATATCAACATATACACGTGTGATTTAGTTTACGAAGATTTTTCAATGCCGAGAACCTCGATCAGAGAGTAAAAAAGGCGTAAAGTTCACAATGGTGTAAAATTAAAATGGGATATACCGGGCTAGGATTCGAGTTACAGGAACAATGGCCAAACCAACCACCCAAGAATGGAATCGTCGAGCGAAAACACTTGACAACCTCCTAGAAGCAGCTTTTCTTGCCACCAGACCTTTCTCCTTCAATTAGGAATTTGATGCCGTCACTAATCACATTCCTTAAATTGTAGCCATTTGTTGAGTGTTTTTTTTGGTGTCTAATCCGCATATATATCACCATTGCCCTTGATTTTCTTGACTGTATATCTCTTAAATGTCAACAAATACACGTGTGATTTAGTTTACGAAGATTTTTCAATGCCGAGAACCTCGATCAGAGAGTAAATAAGGCGTAAGGTTCACAATGGTGTAAAATTAAAATGGGATATACCGGGCTAGGATACGAGTTACAGGAACAAGGGCCAAACCAACCACCCAAGAATGGAATCGTCGAGCGAAAACACTTGACAACCTCCTAGAAGCAGCTTTTCTTGCCACCAGACCTTTCTCCATCAATTAGGAATCTGATGACGTCACTAAACACATTCCTTAAATTGTAGCTATTTGTTGAGTGTTTTTTTGGTGTCTAATCCGCATATATATCACCATTGCCCTTGATTTTCTTGACTGTATATCTCTTAAATATCAACATATACACGTGTGATTTAGTTTACGAAGATTTTTCAATGCCGAGAACCTCGATCAGAGAATAAAAAAGGCGTAAGGTTCACAATGGTGTAAAATTAAAATGGGATATACCGGGCTGGGATTCTAGTTACAGGAACAAGGGCCAAACCAACCACCCAAGAATGGAATCGTCGAGCGAAAACACTTGACAACCTCCTAGAAGCAGCTTTTCTTGCCACCAGACCTTTCTCCATCAATTAGGAATCTGATGCCGTCACTAAACACATTCCTTAAATTGTAGCCATTTGTTGAGTGTTTTTTTTGGTGTCTAATCTGCATATATATCACCATTGCCCTTGATTTTGTTGACTGTATATATCTCTTAAATATCAACATATACACGTGTGATTTAGTTTACGAAGATTTTTCAATGCCGAGAACCTCGATCAGAGAGTAAAAAAGGCGTAAAGTTCACAATGGTGTAATATTAAAATGGGATATACCGGGCTAGGATTCGAGTTACAGGAACAATGGCCAAACCAACCACCCAAGAATGGAATCGTCGAGCGAAAACACTTGTCAACCTCCTAGAAGCAGATTTTCTTGCCACCAGACCTTTCTCCATCAATTAAGAATCTGATGCCTTCACTAAACACATTCCTTAAATTGTAGCCATTTGTTGAGTGTTTTTTTTGGTGTCTAATCCGCATATATATCACCATTGCCCTTGATTTTCTTGACTGTATATCTCTTAAATGTCAACATATACACGTGTGATTTAGTTTACGAAGATTTTTCAATGCCGAGAACCTCGATCCGAGAGTGAAGAAGGCCTAAGGTTCACAATGGTGTAAAATTAAAATGGGATATACCGGGCTAGGATTCGAGTTACAGGAACAATGGCCAAACCAACCACCCAAGAATGGAATCGTCGAGCGAAAACACTTGACAACCTCCTAGAAGCAGCTTTTCTTGCCACCAGACCTTTCTCCATCAATTAGGAATCTGATTCCGTCACTAAACACATTCCTTAAATTGTAGCCATTTGTTGAGTGTTTTTTTTGGTGTCTAATCCGCATATATATCACCATTGCCCTTGATTTTCTTGACTGTATATCTCTTAAATATCAACATATACACGTGTGGTTTAGTTTACGAAGATTTTTCAATGCCGAGAACCTCGATCTGAGAGTAAAAAAGAAGTAAGGTTCACAATGGTGTAAAATTAAAATGGGATATACCGGGCTAGGATTCTAGTTACAGGAACAAGGGCCAAACCAAACACCCAAGAATGGAATCGTCGAGCGAAAACACTTGACAACCACCTAGAAGCAGCTTTTCTTGCCACCAGACATTTCTCCATCAATTAGGAATCTGATGCCGTCACTAAACACATTCCTTAAATTGTAGCCATTTGTTGAGTGTTTTTTTTGGTGTCTAATCCGCATATATATCACCGTTGCCCCTGATTTTGTTGACTGTATATATCTCTTAAATATCAACATATACACGTGTGATTTAGTTTACGAAGATATTTCAATGCCGAGAACCTCGATCAGAGAGTAAAAAAGGCGTAAAGTTCACAACGGTGTAAAATTAAAATGGGATATACCGGGCTAGGATTCGACTTACAGGAACAATGGCCAAACCAACCACCCAAGAATGGAATCGTCGAGCGAAAACACTTGACAACCTCCTAGAAGCAGCTTTTCTTGCCACCAGACCTTTCTCCATCAATTAGGAATCTGATGCCGTCACTAAACACATTCCTTAAATTGTAGCCATTTGTTGAGTGTTTTTTTTGGTGTCTAATCCGCATATATATCACCATTGCCCTTGATTTTCTTGACTGTATATCTCTTAAATGTCAACATATACACGTGTGATTTAGTTTACGAAGATTTTTCAATGCCGAGAACCTCGATCCGAGAGTGAAGAAGGCCTAAGGTTCACAATGGTGTAAAATTAAAATGGGATATACCGGGCTAGGATTCGAGTTACAGGAACAATGGCCAAACCAACCACCCAAGAATGGAATCGTCGAGCGAAAACACTTGACAACCTCCTAGAAGCAGCTTTTCTTGCCACCAGACCTTTCTCCTTCAATTAGGAATCTGATGCCGTCACTAAACACATTCCTTAAATTGTAGCCATTTGTTGAGTGTTTTTTTTGGTGTCTAATCCGCATATATATCACCATTGCCCTTGGTTTTGTTGACTGTATATATCTCTTAAATATCAACATATACATGTGTGATTTAGTTTACGAAGATTTTTCAATGCCGAGAACCTCGATCAGAGAGTAAATAAGGCGTAAGGTGCACAATGGTGTAAAATTAAAATGGGATATACCGGGCTAGGATACGAGTTACAGGAACAAGGGCCAAACTAACCACCCAATAATGGAATCGTCGAGGGAAAACACTTGACAACCTCCTAGAAGCAGCTTTTCTTGCCACCAGACCTTTCTCCATCAATTAGGAATCTGATGCCGTCACTAAACACATTCCTTAAATTGTAGCCATTTGTTGAGTGTTTTTTTTGGTGTCTAATCTGCATATATATCACCATTGCCCTTGATTTTGTTGACTGTATATATCTCTTAAATATCAACATATACACGTGTGATTTAGTTTACGAAGATTTTTCAATGCCGAGAACCTCGATCTGAGAGTAAAAAAGGCGTAAAGTTCACAATGGTGTAAAATTAAAATGGGATATGCCGGGCTCGGATTCGAGTTACAGGAACAATGGCCAAACCAACCACCCAAGAATGGAATCGTCGAGCGAAAACACTTGTCAACCTCCTAGAAGCAGCTTTTCTTGCCACCAGACCTTTCTCCATCAATTAAGAATCTGATGCCGTCACTAAACACATCCCTTAAATTGTAGCCATTTGTTGAGTGTTTTTTTTTTGTGTCTAATCCGCATATATATCACCATTGCCCTTGATTTTCTTGACTGTATATCTCTTAAATGTCAACATATACACGTGTGATTTAGTTTATGAAGATTTTTCAATGCCGAGAACCTCGATCAGAGAGTAAATAAGGCGTAAGGTTCACAATGGTGTAAAATTTAAATGGGATATACCGGGCTAGGATACGAGTTACAGGAACAAGGGCCAAACCAACCACCCAAGAATAGAATCGTCGAGCGAAAACACTTGACAACCTCCTAGAAGCAGCTTTTCTTGCCACCAGACCTTTCTCCATCAATTAGGAATCTGATGCCGTCACTAAACACATTCCTTAAAATGTAGCCATTTGTTGAGTGTTTTTTTTGGTGTCTAATCCGCATATATATCACCATTGCCCTTGATTTTCTTGACAATATATATCTCTTAAATATCAACATATACACGTGTGATTTAGTTTACGAAGATTTTTCAATGCCGAGAACCTCGATCTGAGAGTAAAAAAGGCGTAAAGTTCACAATGGTGTAAAATTAAAATGGGATATGCCGGGCTAGGATTCGAGTTACAGGAACAATGGCCAAACCAACCACCCAAGAATGGAATCGTGGAGCGAAAACACTTGACAACCTCCTAGAAGCAGCTTTTCTTGCCACCAGACATTTCTCCATCAATTAGGAATCTGATGCCGTCACTAAACACATTCCTTAAATTGTAGCCATTTGTTGAGTGTTTTTTTTGGTGTCTAATCCGCATATATATCACCATTGCCCTTGATTTTCTTGACTGTATATCTCTTAAATATCAACATATACACGTGTGGTTTAGTTTACGAAGATTTTTCAATGCCGAGAACCTCGATCTGAGAGTAAAAAAGGCGTAAGGTTCACAATGGTGTAAAATTAAAATGGGATATACCGGGCTAGGATTCGAGTTACAGGAACAAGGGCCAAACCAACCACCCAAGAATGGAATCGTCGAGCGAAAACACTTGACAACCTGCTAGAAGCAGCTTTTCTTGCCACCAGACATTTCTCCATCAATTAGGAATCTGATGCCGTCACTAAACACATTCCTTAAATTGTAGCCATTTATTGAGTGATTTTTTTTGGTGTCTAATCCGCATATATATCACCATTGCCCTTGATTTTGTTGACTGTATATATCGCTTAAATATCAACATATACACGTGTGATTTAGTTTACGAAGATTTTTCAATGCCGAGAACCTCGATCAGAGAGTAAAAAAGGCGTAAAGTTCACAAGGTTGTAAAATTAAAATGGGATATACCGGGCTAGGATTCGAGTTACAGGATCAATGGCCAAACCAACCACCCAAGAATGAAATCGTCGAGCGAAAACACTTGACAACCTCCTAGAAGCAGCTTTTCTTGCCACCAGATCTTTCTCCATCAATTAGGAATCTGATGCCGTCACTAAACACATTCCTTAAATTGTAGCCATTTGTTGAGTGTTTTTTTGGTGTCTAATCCGCATATATCTCACCATTGCCATTGATTTTCTTGACTGTATATCTCTTAAATGTCAACATATACACATGTGATTTAGTTTACGAAGATTTTTCAATGCCGAGAACCTCGATCAGAGAGTAAATAAGGCGTAAGGTTCACAATGGTGTAAAATTAAAATGAGATATACCGGGCTAGGATACGAGTTACAGGAACAAGGGCCAAACCAAAGACCCAAGAATGGAATCGTCGAGCGAAAACACTTGACAACCTCCTAGAAGCAGCTTTTCTTGCCACCAGACCTTTATCAATTAGGAATCTGATGTCGTCACTAAACACATTTCTTAAATTGTAGCCATTTTGTTGAGTGTTTTTTTTTGTGTGTCTAATCCGCATATATATCACCATTGCCCTTGATTTTCTTGACTGTATATCTCTTAAATATCAACATATACACGTGTGATTTAGTTTACAAAGATTTTTCAATGCTGAGAACCTCGATCAGAGAGTAAAAAAGGCGTAAGGTTCACAATGGTGTAAAATTAAAATGGGATATACCGGGCTAGGATTCGAGTTACAGGAACAAGGGCCAAACCAACCACCCAAGAATAGAATCGTCGAGCGAAAACACTTGACAACCTCCTAGAAGCAGCTTTTCTTGCCACCAGACATTTCTCCATCAATTAGGAATCTGATTCCGTCACTAAACACATTCCTTAAATTGTAGCCATTTGTTGAGTGTTTTTTTTGTTGTCTAATCCGCATATATATCACCATTGCCCTTGATTTTGTTGACTGTATATCTCTTAAATATCAACATATACACGTGTGATTTAGTTTACGAAGATTTTTCAATGCCGAGAACCTCGATCAGAGAGTAAAAAAGGCGTAAAGTTCACAATGGTGTAAAATTAAAATGGGATATACCGGGCTAGGATTCGAGTTACAGGAACAATGGCCAAACCAACCACCCAAGAATGGAATCGTCGAGCAAAACACTTGACAACCTCCTAGAAGCAGGTTTTCTTGCCACCAGACCTTTCTCCATCAATTAGGAATCTGATGTCGTCACTAAACACATTCCTTAAACTGTAGCCATTTGTTGAGTGTTTTTTTTGGTGTCTAATCCGCATATATATCACCATTGCCCTTGATTTTCTTGACTGTATATATCTTAAATGTCAACATATACACGTGTGATTTAGTTTACGAAGATTTTTCAATGCCGAGAACCTCGATCAGAGTGTAAATAAGGTGTAAGGTTCACAATGGTGTAAAATTAAAATGGGATATACCGGGCTAGGATACGAGTTGCAGGAACAAGGGCCAAACCAACCACCCAAGAAGAGAATCGTTGAGCGAAAACACTTGACAACCTCCTAGAAGCAGCTTTTCTTGCCACCAGACCTTTCTCCATCAATTAGGAATCTGATGCCGTCACTAAACACATTCCTTAAATTGTAGCCATTTGTTGAGTGTTTTTTTTGGTGTCTAATCCGCATATATATCACCATCGCCCTTGATTTTCTTGACTGTATATCTCTTAAATATCAACATATACACGTGTGATTTAGTTTACGAAGATTTTTCAATGCCGAGAACCTCGATCAGAGACTAAAAAAGGCGTAAGGTTCACAATGGTGTAAAATTAAAATGGGATATACCGGGCTAGGATTCGAGTTACAGGAACAAGGGCCAAACCAACCACCCAAGAATGGAATCCTCGAGCGAAAACACTTGACAACCTCCTAGAAGCAGCTTTTCTTGCCACCAGACATTTCTCCATCAATTAGGAATCTGATGCCGTCACTAAACACATTCCTTAAATTGTAGCCATTTGTTGAGTTTTTTTTTTGTGTCTAATCCGCATATATATCACCATTGCCCTTGATTTTGTTGACTGTATATATCTCTTAAATATCAACATATACATGTGTGATTTAGTTTACGAAGATTTTTCAATGCCGAGAACCTCGATCAGAGAGTAAAAAAGGCGTAAAGTTCACAATGGTGTAAAATTAAAATGGGATATACCGGGCTAGGATTCGAGTTACAGGAACAATGGCCAAACCAACCACCCAAGAATGGAATCGTCGAGCGAAAACACTTGACAACCTCCTAGAAGCAGCTTTTCTTGCCACCAGACCTTTCTCCATCAATTAGGAATCTGATGCCGTCACTGAACACAGTCCTTAAATTGTAGCCATTTGTTGAGTGGTTTTTTTTGGTGTCTAATCCGCATATATATCACCATTGCCCTTGATTTTCTTGACTGTATATCTCTTAAAAGTCAACATATACACGTGTGATTTAGTTTACGAAGATTTTTCAATGCCGAGAACCTCGATCAGAGAGTAAAAAAGGCTTAAGGTTCACAATTGTGTAAAATTAAAATGGGATATACCGGGCTAGGATTCGAGTTACAGGAACAAGGGCCAAACCAACCACCCAAGAATGGAATCGTCGAGCGAAGACACTTGACAACCACCTACAAGCAGCTTTTCTTACCACCGGACCTTTCTCCATCAATTAGGAATCTGATGCCGTCACTAAACACATTCCTTAAATTGTAGCCATTTGTTGAGTGTTTTTTTTTGGTGTCTAATCCGTATATATATCACCATTGCCCTTGATTTTCTTGACTGTATATCTCTTAAATTTTATCATATACACGTGTGATTTAGTTTACGAAGATTTTTCAATGCCGAGAACCTCGATCAAAGAGTTAAAAAGGCGTAAAGTTCACAATGGTGTAAAATTAAAATGGGATATACCGGGCTAGGATTCGAGTTACAGGAACAATGGCCAAACCAACCACCCAAGAATGGAATCGTCGAGCGAAAACACTTGACAACCTCCTTGAAGCAGCTTTTCTTGCCACCAGACCTTTCTCCATCAATTAGGAATCTGATGCCATCACTAAACACATTCCTTAAATTGTAGCCATTTGTTGAGTGTTTTTTTTGGTGTCTAATCCGCATATATATCACCATTGCCCTTGATTTTCTTGACTGTATATCTCTTAAATGTCAACATATACACGTGTGATTTTGTTTCCGAAGATTTTTCAATGCCGAGAACCTCGATCAGAGAGTAAATAAGGCGTAAGGTTCACAATGGTGTAAAATTAAAATGTGATATACCGGGCTAGGATACGAGTTAAAGGAACAAGGGCCAAACCAACCACCCAAGAATGGAATCGTCGAGCAAAAAAACTTGACAACCACCTAGAAGCAGCGTTTCTTGCCACCAGACCTTTCTCCATCGATTAGGAATCTGATGCCGTCACTAAACACATTCCTTAAATTGTAGCCATTTGTTGAGTGTTTTTTTTTGTGTCTAATCCGCATATATATCACCATTGCCCTTGATTTTCTTGACTGTATATCTCTTAAATATCAACATATACACGTGTGATTTAGTTTACGAAGATTTTTCAATGCCGAGAACCTCGATCAGAGAGTAAAAAAGGAGTAAGGTTCACAATGGTGTAAAATTAAAATGGGATATACCGGGCTAGGATTCGAGTTACAGGAACAAGGGCCAAACCAACCACCCAAGAATGGAATCGTCGAGCGAAAACACTTGACAACCTCCTAGAAGCAACTTTTCTAGCCACCAGACATTTCTCCATTAATTAGGAATCTGATGCCGTCACTAAACACATTCCTTAAATTGTAGCCATTTGTTGAGTGTTTTTTTTTGGTGTCTAATCCGCATATATATCACCATTGCCCTTGATTTTGTTGACTGTATATCTCATAAATATCAACATATACACGTGTGATTTAGTTTACGAAGATTTTTCAATGCCGAGAACCTTGATCAGAGAGAAAAGAGGCGTGAAGTTCACAATGGTGTAAAATTAAAATGGGATATACCGGGCTAGGATTCGAGTTACAGGAACAATGGCCAAACCAATCACCCAAGAATGGAATCGTCGACCGAAGACACTTGACAACCTCCTAGAAGCAGCTTTTCTTGCCACCAGACCTTTCTCCATCAATTAGGAATCTGATGCCGTCACTAAACACATTCCTTAAATTGTAGCCATTTGTTGAGTGTTTTTTTTGGTGTCTAATCCGCATATATATCACCATTGCCCTTGATTTTCTTGACTGTATATCTCTTAAATGTCAACATATACACGTGTGATTTAGTTTACGAAGATTTTTCAATGCCGAGAACCTCGATCAGAGAGTAAAAAAGGCGTAAGGTTCACAATGGTGTAAATTAAAATGGGATATACCCGGCTAGGATTCGAGTTACGGGAACAAGGGCCAAACCAACCACCCAAGAATGGAATCGTCGAGTGTTGATGCATTTTTAGTGTCTGTAACTAGTCTTGTACTTAATGATGTATTTTGTACGGTCTTTAATGTTTATCAAGTATGTATTTGATGTCGACCAAGTCGGATATCCTCCTATCCTCTTGTGTCTGACTTGTTTGTCTCCGTTTAATATGTAATGCTATTCGAACAATGCATGTTGCATACAAAGGGTAGAATGGTCATTATAAGTTGTTTATATGTTGCTGTTGTTGTTATCTGTTTCAAGAAACAACCACAACAGTTGCAGACCTCGACGAAAGAGGTCTGTTTCGTCGGAACACATCATGACGAAACAGACCAATGTCCTTTACTTCTGTTTCGCCGACATTCATGACGAATCACATTTGATTCGTCGTGTAATGGGCTGTTTCAAGCCCAATGTTTGGCCCATATTCTGTTTTGCCGTGACACCTTGTGTTTCGTCGACAGTTGGGCCCAGGGACTATATAAACACATCTGCTTTCACAGTTGAAAGCAGATGAGAGCTTACACATAAAGAAACTCTGTCAAAATTCTGAAAAACTGTGTTTGTATCAGTTTGTAATCGGTTCTCATCCCGTTTAATCAATCGAGTGTGTATCATTGATTATTACCGTGTCGTTATCGTTTTACGTGTTTGATTTGGCATAGTTACGTGGATTCCGCACGCGTAACCGTGTTTGCTATAAACAAGTGATTTGGTTCGTTATCGATCCTCACCGGAAAAACGGGACCTACAATTGGTATCAGAGCATTTGGCTCTAATCCTTGTTTAAAATCAAACATTGTTCGGTTTTTATCAAGTTTTTGTGTGTGTTTTTCTGAAAATTTGTTCTTGAAAAATCATAAATTCTGGAAAAATATTCATAAAATCTGTTGATTTCTTGTTGTTTGCTAAAAAGTTTTATTAAAAACCTTGTTAGTTGTTAGTTCACGTGTTATACCGGGTTTTTAGTGAAAGTTTTAAGCATTTTCGTGTTTTCGGAAATTTGTCCGGTCACCGGAAAACTCATAAGTTTACCGGGAAACTCTTTGTTCTTGTGTGTGTTCTTCATATCTTCATAGAGTTCATTATAAAATTGTTCATTTGATCTTGTTGTGTTTAAATCAAAGTGTTACTCATTAAAATACATTAAGTGGACTTTTGTGGTTGTAACATTGAAACTCTAACTCAGAAAAACTTACCTTGTGGCAGTTTAGATATTTTAAATATCTTAAACAGCTGTCTGTGACTCAGCATCGACGAAACAAACAGTCGACGAATCACTTGTGTTTCGTCAATAATATCTTCGACGAAACAAAGTCTGTTTCGTCATAATATCTTCGACGAAACAAGTCTGTTTCGTCATTATTCATTTCGACGAAACAAACCTGTTTCGTGGAAAGTGTTTCGTCGAGAACACTTCTGTTTTACACAGAGGACTTACAGATCTGTCATAACATTGTGTTTTCAAGTGTGTGTGCAGGTACTAACATACATACACAAATCATGGGTAGCAAAGGTCTGTGGGATTGGAGTTCGGAAGCAAGACCAAGTGAAAATCAGCCTTCACTTGCCGATTTGATGAACCAATTGCCTCAAAAACAACAAGCAGCAAATGCAACTCAATGGGCAATGGTCTCTAATCAAAATCAAAACATACAGAATCTATTGCTCAGTGAAAGTGAGACGGGAAGCAACAATCGCCCGCCAAAGCTAAATCATATGAACGACTATCCAACTTGGAAGGGTCGTTTTCATACATACATTCAAGGGCAAAACGTTGAACTTTGGACATGTTTCACTACTGCATGTAGTCCGGAACTGGAAGCAGCAGCATCAACTGCCGCTGGCATTTCTCATATGGTTGAAGAAGATAAGAAAGCCTATGAATTAGAGAAGAAGGCATTTGCTTATCTAACACAAGCTCTTCATAAAGACATCTATCATCAATTTTCTTATAGTAAGAGCACAAAAGCTTTATGGGATGCATTGGAAACAAGAGGAGAAGGAAATGAAGCTTCTAGAAAAATTCGCCATGATCTTTTAAAGAAAGAATTTGAGTCATTTCAATCTTTGGAAAATGAAAATCTAAATGATTTGACTTCTCGTTTCTATCATTTGATAAGTGAAATGAGTTCTTATAAGGTTGTTGTAAGTCATGTGGAAATGATTGCACGTTTAGCTGATGCTCTACCTCCTATATGGAGTCCATTCATTGAACTTCTAAAGCATACTGGTGCTCTGGATGGGGAAACTGTCACCATCTATGGATTTGTTCAGAAGTTGGAGCACAAGTACGAAGAAGAAAATCGGAAAGCTAAACGGATTGGAGCTCCTCAAAACACAGAAATTTATTTGCCTGGTTTTGCTCCTTCTGTAAGTTCTAGTTCTGTTCAGCAGCCTAAGCTTCAAACGGCGTTTGTTTCCAACACAAACTCATCTCCGTTTCCATTCAAACCGCCACCACAACCAGAGTTTGATCTAGGAGCTTATCTTTCACAATCAATATCAAAATTCAAATCTCAAGATCAATCTCCACCGCAAGTTACTACTACTCAACCAGAGTTTGATTTAGGCGCTTATCTTTCGAAATCCTTATCAAAAGCACAACCACCACCACAACAAGTACATTATACCAGCAATCCTCCATCCCAAGACACGAATACTATCAAAGTTGATACTTCGAACCTATCAAAAGTTAGCATTGAGGTTGCAAAGGAGCATTCGGAACTCATTAATACGATGGTCAGTGCTTACTGCGGTTTGGTTGCAGGTCAAATTGGGAACATCAGTATGACCAACGAAGATTATCAACAAATCGACCGTGATGAAATGGAGTTGATGGATATAAAGTGGGCGTTTGCGAGTGCAGTTAGAAGGGCAAAGGACTTCATGGCTCGAACGGGAAGAAGTTCCTTGGAAAGTAAGCAGGATACGAAGTACGGGTTTGATAAGGAAACCGTTACATGCTTCAATTGTGGCGAGAAGGGTCACTTTAAACGTGAATGCACTCGACCACCAAAGCAAGGCAATCAGAACCCTTTCAGAAATCAGACAGGTTCTTCAAATGCCAATCAAGGAAATCAAGACAATCGTGGAAGAGGGATAGTAGCTGTGAACAACACCACCAACCAGAACCAGTCTGGGCCATCAAACAACACTCGTGCATTGGTTGTTCAAACAGATGAAGGGTGTAATTGGTCTTTACAATTGGGGGAAGGTGATAATGAAGGAGGAGGAACCGCATGCTACGCAAAGATCATCAATCACATCAAGCACGTTCGTAGGGAAGAATTCTCTGAAAGTGAAGACAGTTCGGGTTATACCGGGAGTTCTGATGAAGAAAGTTCTATTTCGGGTGATGTGAAAGAAGAAGCGAGTTCTATTGATGATTTGTTGAGTGAAGCAGAGGAGTTGAAGTCTCAGAAATCTGTTCTTATTAAGAAGGCTGGGATAGCATCTAAAGAAATGGAGAAGTTCTTCTCTGAAGACGGATCTTTTTCTTTTCAAACTGCCTTCATGGCAAATGTTTCAGCCTCGTCGAGTCAGGTAACATCTGAAACTCCTAGAATTTGTAATGACTGTGCTTATATGAAACAGGAATGTGAAAGAGTGAAACTTGAATGTGACACAATTCATAGTCACAATCAACATTTGGTTGTTGATATGTCAAAGTGCAAAGAAGCAAATATGGCTTTAACAAGAAACGAAAAAGACTTTAAATCTTTAATTGAAAATTTAAAGAAAAGTGTTTCCGAAACTACTAAAGTTGTTTATCACAAACAAGTTAGTATTAACAAGTACATAAATCTCGTTGAGGAAACCAGAACGGAATTAGCCATTGCAAAATTGGCGCACGATGCGATCAAGCAAAAATTGGAGAGTTATTCTAACTCCCGATTTGTGCTCGATCACATAATTGACGTTCAACAACTGAAGAAAAACAAGAGTGGTGTTGGGTATAAGAAATGTCCGCCCCCTTTGAGACATAATTATGCAGCACCACCTGATGAAGAGGATATGCCTTGTTTTGAACCCAGTGTGCCTCTTAATTATGAGGAATTTACTACTGGATTAGGGTTCAAACCAGACAGCTCCTCGGGAACTTTATCTGATGAAACAGGAACTTCAACATCAGTGAGCCAAAGTCCTCCAATTGTTGAGGATTATGATTCATCTGATGATGAAACAGATGCAAATGACCAGGATGAATCACTTGATAAGAAAAAGGGAATAGAAATTCCAATTGAGAATCATATTCTTTGTGATCCTCCTATTCCTTTTGTGCAACAGGTTGCCAAAAATGTGATTAATCCTGTCATAAATAACAAGAAACCTGTGTCTACCGTTAAGAGTAACAATGTGTTGTATACTTTGGTTGGTGATTCTAAAATCTATTCAGATAATGATTTTCCAATTAAAAATGTCAATCCATCATCGATTGATAACGTTTTTGAAAATAACACAAGTAAGTTTTTGGGAAGGTCGATTCCGGGAGTTACTGTAACTCAATGTGATCAAATTCCTAAAGCTGAAATCAAAAAGAAATTTGGAAATCAAAACTTCCCAACAAAGCAACAACCGTTTGCTCCTAAGGGTAAACAACCATATCAACGAGCTCAAAGGCCAGATGTTTCTAAATCAAAATCTGAAACAAATGGAGCTCGTTATCAAAAGAAAAACAATGATGTCAGATTTGTGGCATCTGAGGGTACTGATAAAATTGAGATTTTTGCTAACAAATCAAACACTGATTTTGTACAAAAAGTCAAGATTTTAAAGCGTAACAGTCAAAATAATTACACTCAACATTCAAACGGGTGTGATGAAAAGGCAAGTACCTCAGGTCCTACAGGTTTGACATATGAGCGTCGATCTAGTTCTCCTAAGTTTGTTGAGAGGAGAACGTGTTTTAAATGTGGAGAGTTTGGGCACATCATCAAAGATTGTTTAAACACTCCAAGAGATAAATTTGTTGAGAAAGCACCACCTGAAATGATTCACCCTCAATGTCGTTCCGTTTCGCTAAAACATGATAAAAGAACTGTTAAAGAACAGGAAACGAAACAACGACATCAAAATGTGAAGAAAATAGAAAAGGCCTTAAAATCTGAGGTCAAATCTGTTCCAAAGGAACCAAGTTCACCTTTAAAACCAGAAGTTTCAAAATATGTTTTCAAAACTCAATCTGGTAAACAAAAACAAACTTGGAAACCTAGGAAGGGTGAAGGTTCAGGGGGATTTGTTAGTTTGGAAAATCATCACCAGATCGAGATCACTATTCGTGATTCTCAGGGACGACCCAAGACCACTGTGGCTTGGGTCCCCATCCTTAACTAATCATTGGATGATGCGTGCAGGATGTTCCAGGAGGAACTATCAGTAGTCATTGGATTGTTGATAGTGGGGCATCCAGGCACATGACTGGCGACTTACGGCTTCTGTACGATGTGAGAAATATTAGAGGAGGCTATGTCGCGTTCGCAGGAGACAAAGGCGGATATATCACCGGAGAAGGAATGATCTCCAATGGTGTGGTATGCTTCGAAAAGATTAATTATGTTCGTCAACTTGATCATAATCTTCTCAGTGTGTCGCAAATCTGCGATAAAAAGTTCACCGTGCATTTTGATGATGCCGGTTGTTATGTGCTTAAACCTGGATTCAAGATTCCTGGTGAATGGATTCTCTTATCGGCTCCAAGAATTAATGATCTTTATATTCTTGACATGAGCCAAGCCATTACGACATCTGCGCAAGTACAATGTTTTGTCTCAAAAGCCACAGAGAAGGAGTCTATTTCTTGGCACAGAAGAATGGGGCACATTCACTTGAAGAAAATGAACCATTTGGTGAAAAACAATCTTGTGAATGGTGTGCCTGTGAGAAGTTTTCATCTACAAGATATCTGTGTTTCGTGCAAGAAAGGGAAACAAACAAAGAAATCTCACCCTCTGAAGAAAATCAATTCTGTTAGCATTCCTCTCGAACGTCTTCATATGGACCTTTTTGGACCAATGAAGCACAAAACAACATTCGGAGATGCTTACTGTCTGGTTGTTACTGATGATTATTCTAGATTTTCTTGGGTAGCTTTCATGGCACACAAGAGTGATACTCCTGGAATCCTCAAGGATCTTCTCACAATGTTGGAGAATTTATACACTTTGAAAGTGAAGAGGATCCGAAGCGACAATGGAACTGAATTCAAGAACCGTGTGATGGATGAGTTCTGTACTTCTAAAGGCATTCTTCATGAATACAGTTCTCGCTATACTCCACAACAAAACGGTGTCGCTGAGAGGAAGAATCGTACGATTATTGAGACTGCAAGAACTATGTTAGTAGAGTCGGAGCTTCCTGTTCAATTCTGGGCAGAAGCTGTGTCGACTGCATGCTACACTTTGAACAGAGTTCTTACAGTTAAAAGGCATGGCAAAACTTGTTTCGAACTTCTACAGAAAAGGAAACCGGATCTTTCTTTCCTTGAACCCTTTGGCGGTCCATGTACCATGATTGACCCAGATGGTAAGTTTGGCGCAAAAGCTATCGAAGGTTTCTTCCTTGGATATGCAACTCCAAATTGTCGTGTATGGAATCTGACCACCAAAAAGATTGAGCTTTGGAATGAAGTAAGGGTTCAAAGGTATACAAGTCCTGTTAGAGCTCTGGGTGATCCTTGGATGTTCGATTACGATGGGATATTCGACTCCTTTAATCTGCCTACCTTTGATGAAGAATCTGCAGCTGTTCAAATGTTATTTGATAGTGACAACGCTGCTGGCTCGCCATTGGTAAGACCTGTTATTGTTAGCCCTGAAGTTTCTAATTCAGTTAACAATACAGTTCAAAATGAGGTATTTGAAGATGCTACTGAGTCATCGGAAGATGATGAACATCTAGATGCGACTGAAGGCACTTCTGCCCCGGTTGCTCCTGTTCAAGGCTCTTCTTTAGAAACTCCTCAAGTGCAGAATGATGATACTGCTGAAGGGAATGCCTCCACCTCCACGCATATACCCGGTACGGAGTTGGTTGCTGATCTTAATCTTAACAATTTGGGTATTGATACAAGTGTTCCTGAACATCCTGAATTGAGGATTCACAATACCCATCCACAGCAGAACATTATAGGAGATGTCCAAAGCGGTGTGCAGACGCGTAATCAGCTTAGAAATAACCCGAATGCTGGTTTATATTCAGCCATTAGAGAATCTGGTCTTCAAAACGATTGGTCCTTTGCTTGTTACGTTTCACAAGAAGAACCAAAGTCTTGGAAGGATGCTTTAAAAGATAATTCTTGGGTTGAAGCCATGCAGGACGAACTGCAACAATTTCAAAAGCTTGGTGTTTGGAAGCTTGTTGAAAAGCCGGATAATTACAAGAAAATTGGCACACGATGGGTTTACAAATGCAAGAAGGACGACCGTGGAATTGTTATTCGCAACAAGGCGAGACTGGTTGTTCAGGGTTTTCGCCAGATAGAAGGCATTGACTACAATGAAGTTTATGCACCTGTTGCACGTCTGGAAGCTATTAGGATCTTCTTAGCTTATGCTTCTTTCAAAGGATTCAAAGTTTACCAGATGGACGTCAAAAGTGCTTTTCTTCATGGTATAGTTCAAGAAGAGGTGCACGTCGAACAGCCTCCAGGTTTTGAAGATCCTATTCACCCCGATCGGGTGTGGTTGCTAAACAAATCTCTTTATGGTTTACATCAAGCACCTAGGGCTTGGTACGCAACCTTATCCAACTATCTTCTGGAGAATGGATTTCGACGAGGTCTTATTGATTGCACACTCTTTATCAAGGAACAAAATGGAGATCTTCTGCTGGTGCAGGTATATGTTGATGATATAATATTTGGTTCCACTAATGATTCTTTGTGCAGGCAATTCGAACGAGTTATGCAAGAAAAATTCGAAATGAGCGCAATGGGGGAGATGACTTTCTTCTTGGGCCTACAAGTTCAACAAACAGAGTCTGGGATATTCATCCATCAGACAAAATATGTTGGTGACATTTTGAACCGATTCCAAATGTCAGATGCAACGCCCATTGGTACCCCTCTTCCGCAGAATCACGGAATTACTCCGGATTTGAAGGGTGAAAGCATAAACTCCTCATACTATCGCGCCATGATTGGTTCTCTCATGTATCTCACCGCTTCGAGGCCTGATATAATGTATCCAACATGCCTGCTTGCAAGATATCAAGCAAACCCGAAGGCCTCTCATCAGTCAGCTATCAAAAGGATTTTTCGCTATTTGAAGGGATGCCCGGACCTTGGTCTTTGGTACCCTAGGGATGATAGCTTTGAATTAATTGCATACAGTGATTCTGATTTTGGTGGATGCAAAATCGATGGCAAATCGACAACAGCAGGATGTCAGTTCTTAGGAAATCGCCTGGTCACGTGGCAGTGCAAGAAGCAAACGTGTGTTGCTACATCAACATGTGAAGCAGAATACATTGCTGCCTCGAGTTGTTGCTCCCAAGTTCTTTGGATACAACAACAAATGCGCGACTACGGTTTAGAATTCCTATCTACTAATATTTTTGTTGATAATAATGCTGCCTTACAGATTACTAGAAATCCTGTGCAGCATTCCAAGACTAAACACATCGACATTAAATATCACTTCATACGTGATTGTTTTGACAAGAAATTAATCGATGTCGTTCATGTCCCCACTGATCACCAACGTGCCGACCTGTTTACAAAAGCTTTTGATAAATCACGTTTTGATTATCTACTTTTGGTCAATGGCATTAAGGTGATACCCGAGTAAACTTCTTTGGCTGATCGTTTTTGTAAATATTTTCTTTATAAACTTTGAAAATTCAAAAAGATTTTAGTTTTCGTAAACTTTGCGAATTTTAGGGGGAGATATTTCAAGAAAATACAAAAACATTGCAAAAGTTCAAAATCCAAAAAGATGTCTTTACTTTCTGTCGTTTCGCTTTGAAAAATTCAAAAATTCAAAAAAACAATAGAAAAATCAAAAATTGAGATTCTTGGATAAAGGAAAATGATGAAGTTCACTGGTGTGGTCGGTCAATGTGCTCAAAATGAAAAATAAAACAAAAAGAAAAATGATAAGTATCTCTACTAACGATGTATCGGTAGGCTCACAATCAGACTAAAATGTGCAGGATGATACAAACCTAACAGACTTCAAGTCAGGTGGGAACCATTCATTGGCATATGGTCTTAGTACCGAAATCTCGTTTGAGAGATTGCCGAGATCTGAAATATTCGGTCTTTATGCTGCTTATCATCTGGGTATCATGGTTGTATCAAACCGTAAAAATAACGGAGACGTAGTCTAAGATCTTCCATGATACTATACATACGTGTACATACTGCATACGACCTCAATAAGTGATCAACAATCACATGTCCAAACAAAATAAGTGATATTATATCACAGATTCTTTGCGGGAGTCAAGTTCGTCTCTCTGCTGTACGGAAGTACTGACCTGTTCACGGACTTGCTCCTGTGCCCTCATGCATCTGAAAATCAAGTTCCTCATCAATAAGTGATTTTATCACATAGGGCTTGTTTTCAATCAAATAAGTGAGTTTCTCACATTTTTATACGGTCAAACAGATGATAATCGGTATACTCACCGGTAAGATGAATTCTCGTGCATACCTTGATACGTGAATGTGTCGTGAGTGGATTTACATCGACTTGTAAGTATAATCCTTACCGTTAATCGTATCTCTTAAATTATGATTAAATCTGATTAGTTTGAGCTTATGTGGACCACAATACCGATAATCGAGGTAGTATACTTATCCAGAGCTTTAAACATAAATCAAAATCATGTTGACTAAGACCGTAAGCTGGTATGATTCCTTGTCCTTGAGATTCGCAAAAAGATTGCACTTGTACAGTTTGTTTAGTGTTTTTAACAGTTTTCCGCATTTTCATTTAGTTTACCGTGCTTTAAATTTGTTTTTAGTATATTTGTGTAAAGTTCGTTTTTGATTAAGCCGGAGTTGTTGCTTGGTGTTTTCTACCGGAAGCCTAAAACCTTCTTCATAAAAACGTTCTTGCTTTTGAAAATTCAAACAGAAAGGAAATGTGTTCATAATCTGTTTTGACTGCAAAATCTTACCAGCCTCTGTGTTTGTCTTGAAAAACCTGTTGGTGAAACAGACTGGTCGACGAATCAGAAGACTCGACGAATCAGACCATTGTCGGCGAATCAAATCTGTTTCGTCAAAAACATCGACGAATCACATAAGCCCAAATCTGTTTCGTCATGGGCTAAAATTCAGGCCCATGTCCAAGCCCAAGTTTCTGTTTCGCCGGGCCCAATCCAGTTTCGTCGAGATCTCTGATTCGTCGAGACAAGGCGGTGTATATAAAGGTCCCACTTGTTCACTTTTTCAAAACATCAAACTCATCATCTTCTTCAAACACTCAAAACCCATACCTACGGTTACCCTCTTAAATCGCTCAAATCATTCGATTTTTTATCAAAATCTTACAAACATCAAAGGTAGTAAAACGTTCTGATTCACATTCCGAACACTTTGAACCGTCGGTTTTTCATCCGAAACCCTCAGAGACCCTTTTGAGACCTTGTTTTCTTTGATAATATATGTGCTAATGTTGAATGTATTATGTTTTCCTTCTGTATCTGATAGATTTAGGTTTATTCTTCTTTGATTTGCTTTGATTTGGATGTGGGTTTTTGTAACAAAAACAGGGGTTTTTGTTTGATAAAATTCTTAACTGTTTTAAGTGGGTTTTTGGATCGAAAATCATATATGGGTTATCATTAGTTGGTTTGGGTATAAATAATGATAATTGAATGTGTTTTGTGTTTAAATCTGATCTTTGTTTAAACCCAAAACGACGAAACTGAAAAACCCCCAAAATCGACGAATCACATTAACCCTAATTCCGGCGAATCAAACATACGACGAATCAGACAACGAATCAGATACGACGAATCAGAAAAGGAACGAAACAGACTCGACGAATCAAAACGTCGACGAATCAAACTGGTCAAGGGTCAACCCTCTGTTTCGTCGCACACCCTTCTGTTTCGTCGTTGATCTTCTGTTTCGTCGTAAATGCCTTAGCAGTTTTCTGTTGTTGCTGTTTGTTCACAGTAAACATGTTTGATAGGTTATCTGTTATGTGGATACATGAAATTGTATCCATACATGTCTAAATGCATAAGTAATGAAATTGTTGCTTATTTTGGACATTTACATGTACAGATGGCTCCGAAAGCACCGCAAGAAAAGGGAAAACGCAAGAAGGCGACAAAGAAAGAAAACAAAACTGAAGAGGAGATTATGTCAGAGAAGCGTCATAATCAAGTTGCATATCTGGATCCTGAAGACAAGCTCACGGAATTTAAAGATATCACGAAGTGGATTAGGGAGTCACGTATCAATTATGCTGTTACATTCTTGACGCCCGTCTACAAGTCACTGATAAAAGCATTCTGGGATTCCGCAAGTGTCGTACAAATTGATGAAAAGGATGTTATCAGAGGACGTGTGAATGATCTGTATGTTGTTGTCACTCCGGAGATATTGAATGAAGTTCTACGTCTACAAGATCTTCCGGATGCTCCTTATTCAATCCCAATTATGTGTACAAGAGGCTGTTTGCTAAGGATGAAGTGTAAAGGAGACCTTTTCGTCAAACAAATCAACAAAGGTGATCTTCCATTACGCTACAAGTTTTTATTGCATATTCTTATTCAGTGTCTCAGCAATAGACGGTCTGGATATGATATGGCTGGAGATGATCTCGTTGGTTTCATGGTTGCTTTGGTGTTAAACAACCCGTTTAGCATCTCAAAGTATATTTTCAGCAACATGAAAGAGAATATGACAAGGACAGGAACTAGAACAACCGGGAACAAGTTTTGGATGTATCCACGTTTTCTACAGATGATTATGAATGTTCAACATCCGAACCTTCCGAAGGCTGACACTGACATTCTGAAGATCGAAGCGATGAATTTCAACTCTTTAAGGCTAATCAAGACTATGGCCGCCAAAAGATACACAGAAAGCGTTCCTCCAAGGAAGCTTTTTGGCGCACTAGTGAATCCTGATTATGTGGCTCCAGCAAATGACAAATGGCGTCATGAAGACAGCCAATCTGACAATGAAGAACCTGAGTTGGAAAGGCTAAGAATAGAGAAATTTGGTCCTGACCAAGTTGATTCAGATGAGTCTGGTAGTGATGGTGATGAAAGTAGTGGTGAAAGTGATGATGGTGGTGATACTGGTGCTGTTGGTACATCGAGCAAGGGTGCAGCTGGTAGTACATCAGCTAGTAGTTCTTCAGCAAGTGGAGATGATGGATCTGATTCTAGTTCTAGTGATCATATAGTCGAGCCTGGATATGAAATGTATATCGATATACGTGGAGTGAGAAGGTATAGAAAGATTACAACTGAGGATGATCCAGAATATGTTCCAGAGGATCCTGAAGGTGAAAGAAGAACAAAAAGAAGAGCTGAGAAAGCTGTTGAAGTTCAAAAGAAGAAATCTAGGAGATATTTGAGTACTTATACTCGGAAATCTGTGCCTCAAGAGTCTTCATCTGTACCTCAGGAGCCTGTACAAGAAGCTCCTGTAGTTACTTCAACTACAGAAACTCCAGTTGTTACATCAGCTACTGCTACTCCATCTGTTATTCCTCAGGCAGTTCCTGAAAGAACTATGGCTTCTGCAATTAGAGCAACCACTTCACAAATCAGTGCTGAACGTCATAGGACATTTTCCGGATTTTCTCAAGACGAAAAGATCACATACCTATTTTCTACACTTGAAGCAGCTGCTGATCGTCTTCAAAGGCAATCTCATTTTGGTAATCTCACGAAGCATGATCAACTTAAACAATCGGTGGAAATTAACAAATTGAAGTCAACCGTTGGTCAACAGCAAACAGTAATAGAGCGACAACAAACTGAAATTGATTTGCTTAAAGCTGAAAATGCTCGCTTGAAGGCTCTTGATGAAGAGAAAGAGAGAAGGCTTGCTATTCTGTGGGATTATCATTGTAAACAACAAGAGGTACTGAAGAAAAAGGATGATGATACGGAAGACCAAGGAAATCCTGATACTTCTGGTACATCACAGAAGCAGCCAACCGCACTTGCTTCTGAAGTTGTTGCAGTTCAAACTACAGTTGTCGAATCATCTCAGGGAACTTCTACTGGAAAAGTTCAACAGATAGAAGGTACTTCTTCTATAGTAAGCAGTGCTGATATTGCTCTACAGGCTATTCATCCATTTACGGGAGAGTTGCTTGAAGAAGGGGAGTTAATAGAAGATCTTTCTCAGGAGCAATTGAGTATTTTACAGTCTATGAGAGAAATAGATGATGCTGAGATAGACAAAATGTCTACTGAGACTGATACAACGAATGTTGAAGAGATTGATGAGATTGTGTTTGAAGGTGAAGCACAAAAATCAACGTATGTTCGAGAAGATGGTACTGAATTTGCTTCATTTGATGAAGATTGGATGAAGGAGAATATTGATGATATAGACGAGCACTTAAAGAATCGAAATTCGTCTGAAAAAGACACAGATGCATTTTCTGAATGGAGAAAACAGTTTTTATCTAAAGTCTCCAAGCCTGTACCTGAAAAAGCTCAAGTAGACTATTTGCAATTTGAAAAGGCAAAGCCAAGTGGAAGGATTCTATGCTGGATGTTTGTTCAAGATATTCACTGCATTGCTATTAAACGTGAATATGGAATTCTGTATTTCAATTCACTGCTGAGCATTCTTTCCTTGCCATTTTATGATGTCTCTGCGTTGACAAGGCTTGAGCTTATCAATCGATCAAAATACGATGGTGCTACTTTATTTGAGCGACTGGTGAAAGTAAACAAGAAGTCGGGCTGGAAGGATGAATCATATAAGCCACAATTTCCTGTTTATCAACCGATCAAGTTTACTCTTGATCCGGACACCAACACTTGCAGATACAAACTTGTGTACCAGCCTCCGAGGGTCGTAGATAAAATCCCATTGATGCCTATGAAGCAGGATTTTCTTGAAGACATGGCATTATGGTGCTACGACTCGGATACTCATGAAGCCGTAATTGTGTTTAGAGATGGTCGTACAAATTACCGGATGTTGGATCCAATGTGGATCGTCAACATGTCCGAGGCTGATATTAACAGACTATATCGTCACAATATTTTTTATGAAGATCAGGATGCTCGTCAAGCTATGAAGTTTCAACGAGTAGCGTGTTTTTGCTACTACAGGGGTATACATTCGGGCAGTTCGTGGTCCGAACAACACTGATGGAAGATTAGAAGACCGAAGACGAGTAACAGACAAGGGGGAGTTTGTTGATGCATTTTTAGTGTCTGTAACTAGTCTTGTACTTAATGATGTATTTTGTACGGTCTTTAATGTTTATCAAGTATGTATTTGATGTCGACCAAGTCGGATATCCTCCTATCCTCTTGTGTCTGACTTGTTTGTCTCCGTTTAATATGTAATGCTATGCGAACAATGCATGTTGCATACAAAGGGTAGAATGGTCATTATAAGTTGTTTATATGTTGCTGTTGTTGTTGTCTGTTTCAAGAAACAACCACAACAGTTGCAGACCTCGACGAAACAGGTCTGTTTCGTCGGAACACATCATGACGAAACAGACCAATGTCCTTTACTTCTGTTTCGCCGACATTCATGACGAATCACATTTGATTCGTCGTGTAATGGGCTGTTTCAAGCCCAATGTTTGGCCCATATTCTGTTTCGCCGTGACACCTTGTGTTTCGTCGACAGTTGGGCCCAGGGACTATATAAACACATCTGCTTTCACAGTTGAAAGCAGATGAGAGCTTACACATAAAGAAACTCTGTCAAAATTCTGAAAAACTGTGTTTGTATCAGTTTGTAATCGGTTCTCATCCCGTTTAATCAATCGAGTGTGTATCATTGATTATTACCGTGTCGTTATCGTTTTACGTGTTTGATTTGGCATAGTTACGTGGATTCCGCACGCGTAACCGTGTTTGCTATAAACAAGTGATTTGGTTCGTTATCGATCCTCACCGGAAAAACGGGACCTACATAGAGCGAAAACACTTGACAACCTCCTAGAAGCAGCTTTTCTTGCCACCAGACCTTTCTCCATCAATTAGGAATCTGATGCCGTCACTAAACAGATTCCTTAAATTGTAGCCATTTGTTGAGTGTTTTTTTGTGTCTAATCCGCATATATATCACCATTGCCCTTAATTTTGTTGACTGTATATCTCTTAAATATCAACATATACACGTGTGATTTAGTTTACGAAGATTTTTCTATGCCGAGAACCTCGAACAGAGAGTAAAAAAGGCGTAAAGTTCACAATGGTGTAAAATTAAAATGGGATATACCGGGCTAGGATTCGAGTTACAGGAACAATGGCCAAACCAATCACCCAAGAATGGAATCGTCGACCGAAAACACTTGACAACCTCCTAGAAGCAGCTTTTCTTGCCACCAGACCTTTCTCCATCAATTAGGAATCTGAGGCCGTCACTAAACACATTCCTTAAATTGTAGCCATTTGTTGAGTGTTTTTTTTGGTGTCTAATCCGCATATATATCACCATTGCCCTTGATTTTCTTGACTGTATATCTCTTAAATGTAAACATATACACGTGTGATTTAGTTTACGAAGATTTTTCAATGCCGAGAACCTTGATCAGAGAGTAAAAAAGGCGTAAAGTTCACAATGGTGTAAAATTAAAATGGGATATACCGGGCTAGGATTCGAGTTACAGGAACAATGGCCAAACCAATCACCCAAGAATGGAATCGTCGAGCGAAAACACTTGACAACCTCCTAGAAGCAGCTTTTCTTGCCACCAGACCTTTCTCCATCAATTAGGAATCTGATGCCGTCACTAAACACATTCCTTAAATTGTAGCCATTTGTTGAGTATTTTTTTGTGTCTAATCCGCATATATATCACCATTGCCCTTAATTTTGTTGACTGTATATCTCTTAAATATCAACATATACACGTGTGATTTAGTTTACGAAGATTTTTCAGTGCCGAGAACCTTGATCAGAGAGTAAAAAAGGCGTAAAGTTCACAATGGTGTAAAATTAAAATGGGATATACCGGGCTAGGATTCGAGTTACCGGAACAATGGCCAAACCAATCACCCAAGAATGGAATCGTCGACCGAAAACACTTGACAACCTCCTAGAAGCAGTTTTTCTTACCACCAGACCTTTCTCCATCAATTAGGAATCTGATGCCGTCACTAAACACATTCCTTAAATTGTAGCCATTTGTTGAGTGTTTTTTTTGGTGTCTAATCCGCATATATATCACCATTGCCCTTGATTTTCTTGACTGTATATCTCTTAAATGTCAACATATACACGTGTGATTTAGTTTACGAAGATTTTTCAATGCCGAGAACCTCGATCAGAGAGTAAAAAAGGCGTAAGGTTCACAATGGTGTAAATTAAAATGGGATATACCGGGCTAGGATTCGAGTTACGGGAACAAGGGCCAAACCAACCACCCAAGAATGGAATCGTCGAGCGAAAACACTTGACAACCTCCTAGAAGCAGCTTTTCTTGCCACCAGACCTTTCTCCATCAATTAGGAATCTGATGCCGTCACTAAACACATTCCTTAAATTGTAGCCATTTGTTGAGTGTTTTTTTGTGTCTAATCCGCATATATATCACCATTGCCCTTAAATTTGTTGACTGTATATCTCTTAAATATCAACATATACACGTGTGATTTAGTTTACGAAGATTTTTCAATGCCGAGAACCTCGAACAGAGAGTAAAAAAGGCGTAAAGTTCACAATGGTGTAAAATTAAAATGGGATATACCGGCTAGGATTCGAGTTACAGGAACAATGGCCAAACCAATCACCCAAGAATGGAATCGTCGACCGAAAACACTTGACAACCTCCTACAAGCAGCTTTTCTTGCCACCAGACCTTTCTCCATCAATTAGGAATCTGATGCCGTCACTAAACACATTCCTTAAATTGTAGCCATTTGTTGAGTGTTTTTTTTTTGGTGTCTAATCCGCATATATATCACCATTGCCCTTGATTTTCTTGACTGTATATCTCTTAAATATCAACATATACACGTGTGATTTAGTTTACGAAGATTTTTCAATGCCGAGAACCTCGATCAGAGAGTAAAAAAGGAGTAAGGTTCACAATGGTGTAAAATTAAAATGGGATATACCGGGCTAGGATTCGAGTTACAGGAACAAGGGCCAAACCAACCACCCAAGAATGGAATCGTCGAGCGAAAACACTTGACAACCTCCTAGAAGCAACTTTTCTAGCCACCAGACATTTCTCCATTAATTAGGAATCTGATGCCGTCACTAAACACATTCCTTAAATTGTAGCCATTTGTTGAGTGTTTTTTTTTTGGTATCTAATCCGCATATATATCACCATTGCCCTTGATTTTGTTGACTGTATATCTCATAAATATCAACATATACACGTGTGATTTAGTTTACGAAGATTTTTCAATGCCGAGAACCTTGATCAGAGAGTAAAAAAGGCGTAAAGTTCACAATGGTGTAAAATTAAAATGGGATATACCGGGCAAGGATTCGAGTTACAGGAACAATGGCCAAACCAATCACCCAAGAATGGAATCGTCGACCGAAGACACTTGACAACCTCCTAGAAGAAGCTTTTCTTGCCACCAGACCTTTCTCCATCAATTAGGAATCTGATGCCGTCACTAAACACATTCCTTAAATTGTAGCCATTTGTTGAGTGTTTTTTTGGTGTCTTGTAACACCCCAAAACCGAATATTTAATTTGCTAGTTTGTTATCATGTTTAACAAAATGAGGTATAATAACGGGGTTAGTAAACCTAGTTAAATGTCTAGCAAATTAAGTAAAGGAATGAAATTAAAGCCAAATATGATGGTGTCATGAACTTAAGGGACTAATGGTGACATATTAGAAAGTTGGAAGGATTAAATTAAAGCAAGAATAAAACACACACACATCAGGCGTGTGTGTGTGTGTGTGTTCGACGCCAGGGCCAAGGAAGGGAAGGAAAACCCTTCTAATCACTCAAAATCAGCCAATTGAAGCCCTAATCGTGACTAAATCTCATGCATGTCAATGATTTGTTGATCATCTAGGCCTATTAAAGCTTAAGGTAAGAAGAAATTGATAGTTTGATGATTTTGAATATGTAGGGTTTCAAGAAATTCCATGTGTTTATATGAAATTAGTATGATATTGAGCTAAGATCATCATCTAGAACATCATGAATGCTTGAAATCGATTAATTCAATGTTGGGAGTGAAAACCCACTTAGAGTAGAATGAATATGTGTAGTAAAGTGTGAAATTGGATGAGGGAATGTATGATGATTGTTTATAATGATAAATTGTTAGTTAGGGCTGAATTAGAAAAGAAGTTATGTGAAATTCTATGGAATATTGATGTTCTTGATGATATTGACATGGATTGGTCATGTTATGCAAATGATACTTGTACACTATGCTTAATTAACGGTACGCCCACCAAGTGTATGATGAAATGCCTAAGTGATGATTTTAGATTAATTGTGTATAATGATGGATGGAAAAGTAAAGAATGTAATAATGAAGTGATAAACGATAGGTTAACATGAAATATGCATTTTGATTGAAATACATATGGGGCGTAGTTAGATCAATGTATGAATGTGTAATGACATGATAAATTATATAAGCTTGAAAAGATATGACTTTGAGTATACGCCTTATGTTTGTTAGAAATTGACTAATGAAGGTCATATGTGGAGCATAAGATTAATGTGATTGATGTTATGTGTGGTCTTGTATGCTAACAAGGATATTAATGTATTGACATGTAAGGATAAGTAACATATCTACGGACTCAAGCACGGAGGCTAACGGGTCAAAAGTAAGCATGGAACCTATGCTTGAACTTGGTCGCTCAAGGTAAGTGATTTCCGTAATCACTTCTTAGTTGTTTAAGTAATATAATGTTTTAATTATTAAGTTCATATGAAGTTGAGGTCAAATCAATAGATTATTTTGATAAATGCACTAACGGGTCGAATAGTTCGTAGATGAATAACAAGCCGAACTCGTAATAGTTAAGAAATTCCTTAACTCGAATGTTGGATTTCAAGTTCACATGGTAGAATATTAATTTACACTCATGTAGGAAGAAACGTGACGCAAAACGGATGAAAAATGAGAGAGTTATGTCCGTTTCGGTAGGAATAAATAGCTAGGAAAAGTGCAGAGTTGACACGGCCGGGTGGTGAGCTGACACGGCCGGGTGAAGGTTCTGTCAAAAATATTATTTATATGATTTATGCATCGTAGGCTTCGGTATATTATCCGTGGACTACGATGGGCCTCCCAAACATGATTTCGAGTGTTTCCTTGACAATTATAAGTTGTAAACCCAAGTCTAAGCCTCATGTAATTTATATAAGAGTATGATAGATGTATGTAATGAAGTTGGACATGTAATACATGTAAATGGTATACAAGAATGCGTACGGAACACGTAGGTATGAATACATGATTGTAGGTATGTTTGATGGTATATTAGGTATGTAGATGTGTATGATTGTATGTTTGTATGTGTGCTAGTATGTGCGAATGCATGATTTGGAGGCATTTGAGAATTAGCATTACTAATAATGCCCTTGGGTTTGGAATGTAAGTTAATTAGATGCATTTAAATGATTGACGTCCTTTTACGAAGATGTAGTACTTGAATATGTTGAGATTACGGGTTTGCTAACCAAGTTATTATTGAGTATGTTTGAAAGTGCAGGTTTACGAATGTCGGACTTTCGAAGTATTGATATAATAATGAAACGGTTGAATGTTGGAAGAATAATCGGGTTGAAGTAACTTATGCGGTTAGAATATGCTATGGACGTTTTAGTTTTATACAACATTTTATGTTTGGTCGTCATCATCTACTAACGGGTTAGTTGTATGAAAGTATATGCCATACCCATTTAATTGGGTAATCAAATGCGTGAGATAAATGAAAGTATATACTCGAATGGAACTAAAGTGATGGTTTTATAAGCAAATAAGTATAATGACTAACTTTTTAAAGCTTTGTTGTTGAATGTAGGTAAATCCTCAATTTAGGCGACTTGGAGAATTGGAGAGAGCACATGTTCATGATATGTCATATCAAGCGCTTCCGCTAGTTGTACTAATGTTTTTGGGTCAAAATTCTATTTTGTACAACTTGTTAGTAGACATTCATTTTAACTCGTGATGTCTAAGTTTTTTAGTAGTGTCGTGTCGAACGAATTGTAGAATGTTATTTGTCTTACTTATATTTATAACAGGGGTATATCCGTTTTACGAACGGGTCATGTCCAAATTTTGTCAAAAGCATGTTTTAATGTTGTCATTTCGAAGTCTTTTAATTACCCTTGTAAGTAATGTGAAAAGAAGAAAATGCGGGTCTTACAAGTTGGTATCAGAGCCAAGGTTTGAGGGATTCGAGCTTTTAACGCGATGCTTGAACTCAAACCGATGGCTCGTTCGAAAGCGTGCTCGCTCCAAGATCGCCAATGAGGTAATAAATTAAGTTTCCGATGAACGCTAGTATGTGTAATGAGTTTGAGAAGTTAGGTTAAGTTAAGGATGTGAAGTAATAATTATGGGTGGCGAAATAATGAATTCCAGGGACCATACGGTTGGAAACGGACCTGAGAAAGAGTTAAAACGCTAAAAAACGAAGCTGCAGCGGATTGACAAACGGCTGGCCGTCACTGACGGCCAGACACCCGTCGCCGACGCCCCACCCCAAGCCGACGCCTTAAATTCCTGCTTACGGGGTTGTTTGGCCGACGCTACTTTAGAAAGCCCGTCGCCGACGGGTTAGTCAGCCGTCGCCGACGGCTTGTGTATTTCAGCCCACGAAATTTCTTTTTATTTTCCAAATTTTATTAAACGATATTCCCGGGGGCCTGATTTACGGTTTGTCGGGTCATAGTAAAGTAAATTAAGTATGTAAGGAGTAAGTAAATGATGGCTAGGGTATAAAACCATTAAACGTTAAATGGAATGTATACACGGGTATGAAATAAACGACGAATGTATGGAGTTAAGCTCGAAACGTAAGGGTGTGAATAAGTACTACGGACTAATGAACTATGATATATCGAAAGCTTATGATCTATATTGAATGTATACATGACATTGTGTAGATGGCTGATGCAAGAAATGTTAATGATGATGATGATACGGCTCGTCAAGAAGCACTTATCAATAAAGTCACAGAAGTGGTGGAAGGGATGATCCGTGAACGCGGTCTAGGACCGGCATCAAGGCAAGTAATAAGACGAACTGACCCCAGGTACGTAAACCTAACGTGTGGGCGTATGAAATGGTATGATTAAGCAAGTGAAAGAAAATTTTTTTAAACGAAATATAAAAACGACATGGTAGATAAGTTTTGAAAATGTTACTCGTACCGAAACTTAATTCCTCGGACATAAGGTGGCGATTCCGCGAAGACACAAAACTAGTATGTGGAATGTGTACCTGGCCAGTACACAAGAAACGTATGACGTTCGTGAGACCGTGATAATTGTTACAGGTATGTCCGATAGAATTAGGTAGCAGGTAGGCGTGTGGGTGAAATGGGTAGTAAGAGTCTCGGGGGATTGAGGGTACTATGTAAAAGTGAAAAGTGTGGGTGATAAGAATGAGGAATGTTGAATCTGTAAGAAAGTACAGATCAACAATGTATGAACGCAATGTTTGAATCCGCAAGGCGGATTCAAAGAATGAAAGATGTGAATGCAATTCTTGAATCCGCAAGACGGATTCAAAGAATGAAAGATGTGAATGCAATTCTTGAATCCGCAAGACGGATTCAAAGAATGAAAGATGTGAATGCAATGCTTGAATCCGCAAGACGGATTCAAAGAATGAAAGATGTGAATGCAATGCTTGAATCCGCGAGTCGGATTCAGAGAATGAAAGATGTGAATGCAATGTTCGAATCCGCGAAACGGATTCAAAGCATAGAAGGTACGAAAGGTATGAATAATGTGTTCGAATCCGCAAAACAGATTTAAGATATAAAAGGCAGGACTAGTCTACATAAGAAGAAGTCGACAGCTTGACCATGGATGCGTCAAACAAGTCATATAAGTAAATGTAAAACAAATGGACAAAAGAATGATAGGAATGAAAATAACCGAATGTATAAGTAATTACGCACTAAACAAACAAATATTCCTTAAGTGATATGATTCAGTTTATGTTTAAACTTATATATATATATATATATATATATATATATATATATATATAAATATATGAATATATTTATGCAAATGCGTTTCATACAAGAATGGTCGAAAGGATAAATGGGTAATACGAGTCGGATGGCGCTCGCTATTTGAACTCGGTAGCTAATGTTTTGATTTGTTAAGCCTTATACTCATAGGTAAGCTTGATGAATGGACACGCAATGTCACTAACCGGAAAGGAATGATCATCGCAAGATATGGGTAACGAATCAATAGAAATTACTTCCTTCAGGTACGTATAAAGAGGGTTGTAACTTTAGTAAGAGGTTATGACTCGACTAGAGAGGGATGAGTTGGAGTAGAATATGTATATACAAAACCGTAAAGAAAATGTGAAGTGAACTTCAAAATGTTCGTAATGATCGTCGGGTGGTATTGAACCTGAATGCTCATAACTGTGGAAATTCTGATAGAATGTAAACAAAAAAACGACAAGTATCGTTAAGGAATGCTAACTTTGATGCTCGGCTTGTTGGCTATGTTCATTTGAACAAGACATTGTAGAAAAGATACGCATGGCATAAGTAACACTAGTAACCATGGTAATATATCGATCCCTCCTATGAGCTTAAAGGTAATCGGAAGTAATGATAGTAATGAGATGTTTAGGATGACCCATAGTGAACAATATGAAAGATAGCATATGATGTATGAGTAGTATGAAATAAATCAATTTATTTCGATTAGCAAATATATGAATGTAATATGCTTAAGTAGGAAGTTAGAAACAAACCGCAGATTTAGGTTTGTACGATTTATGATTGTATACAAATGGAATAAATTCGATGAGTGAAACGTTAGTGATGATATGTGTTAAGAGCTAGTATTATAAAGTAAAAGGCAATAATAAGAGCTCTGGAGCAGAATCTGACATAAGTATAATTATGAAGGTAATTTACTTAATATAAGGCATAGGCACGACGTGTACAATTACGTTCATGCATGAATAAAACCTTTGCCAAGATCCTGAATGCGTTTAGGTTGTAGTAAGTATTATGTATGAACAACCTGATTAGGGTAAGAGTAGAATTGGTCTAGTTGAATGAGAAAGGTTTCGGGGACGAAACCTCATTTAAGGGGGGTAGACTTGTAACACCCCAAAACCGAATATTTAATTTGCTAGTTTGTTATCATGTTTAACAAAATGAGGTATAATAACAGGGTTAGTAAACCTAGTTAAATGTCTAGCAAATTAAGTAAAGGAATGAAATTAAAGCCAAATATGATGGTGTCATGAACTTAAGGGACTAATGGTGACATATTAGAAAGTTGGAAGGATTAAATGAAAGCAAGAATAAAACACACACACATCAGGCGTGTGTGTGTGTGTGTGTTCGACGCCAGGGCCAAGGAAGGGAAGGAAAACCCTTCTAATCACTCAAAATCAGCCAATTGAAGCCCTAATCGTGACTAAATCTCATGCATGTCAATGATTTGTTGATCATCTAGGCCTATTAAAGCTTAAGGTAAGAAGAAATTGATAGTTTGATGATTTTGAATATGTAGGGTTTCAAGAAATTCCATGTGTTTATATGAAATTAGTATGATATTGAGCTAAGATCATCATCTAGAACATCATGAATGCTTGAAATCGATTAATTCAATGTTGGGAGTGAAAACCCACTTAGAGTAGAATGAATATGTGTAGTAAAGTGTGAAATTGGATGAGGGAATGTATGATGATTGTTTATAATTATAAATTGTTAGTTAGGGCTGAATTAGAAAAGAAGTTATGTGAAATTCTATGGAATATTGATGTTCTTGATGATATTGACATGGATTGGTCATGTTATGCAAATGATACTTGTACACTATGCTTAATTAACGGTACGCCCACCAAGTGTATGATGAAATGCCTACGTGATGATTTTAGATGAATTGTGTATAATGATGGATGGAAAAGTAAAGAATGTAATAATGAAGTGATAAACGATAGGTTAACATGAAATATGCATTTTGATTGAAATACATATGGGGCGTAGTTAGATCAATGTATGAATGTGTAATGACATGATAAATTATATAAGCTTGAAAAGATATGACTTTGAGTATACGCCTTATGTTTGTTAGAAATTGACTAATGAAGGTCATATGTGGAGCATAAGATTAATGTGATTGATGTTATGTGTGGTCTTGTATGCTAACAAGGATATTAATGTATTGACATGTAAGGATAAGTAACATATCTACGGACTCAAGCACGGAGGCTAACGGGTCAAAAGTAAGCATGGAACCTATGCTTGAACTTGGTCGCTCAAGGTAAGTGATTTCCGTAATCACTTCTTAGTTGTTTAAGTAATATAATGTTTTAATTATTAAGTTCATATGAAGTTGAGGTCAAATCAATAGATTATTTTGATAAATGCACTAACGGGTCGAATAGTTCGTAGATGAATAACAAGCCGAACACATAATAGTTAAGAAATTCCTTAACTTGGATGTTGGATTTCAAGTTCACATGGTAGAATATTAATTTACACTCATGTAGGAAGAAACGTGACGCAAAACGGATGAAAAATGAGAGAGTTATGTCCGTTTCGGTAAGAATAAATAGCTAGGAAAAGTGCAGGGTTGACACGGCCGGGTGGTGAGCTGACACGGCCGGGTGAAGGTTCTGTCAAAAATATTATTTATATGATTTATGCATCGTAGGCTTCGGTATATTATCCGTGGACTACGATGGGCCTCCCAAACATGATTTCGAGTGTTTCCTTGACAATTATAAGTTGTAAACCCAAGTCTAAGCCTCATGTAATTTATATAAGAGTATGATAGATGTATGTAATGAAGTTGGACATGTAATACATGTAAATGGTATACAAGAATGCGTACGGAACACGTAGGTATGAATACATGATTGTAGGTATGTTTGATGGTATATTAGGTATGTAAATGTGTATGATTGTAAGTTTGTATGTGTGCAAGTATGTGCGAATGCATGATTTGGAGGCATTTGAGAATTAGCATTACTAATAATGCCCTTGGGTTTGGAATGTAAGTTAATTAGATGCATTTAAATGATTGGCGTCCTTTTACAAAGATGTAGTACTTGAATATGTTGAGATTACGGGTTTGCTAACCAAGTTATTATTGAGTATGTTTGAAAGTGCAGGTTTACGAATGTCGGACTTTCGAAGTATTGATATAATAATGAAACGGTTGAATGTTGGAAGAATAATCGGGTTGAAGTAACTTATGCGGTTAGAATATGCTATGGACGTTTTAGTTTTATACAACATTTTATGTTTGGTCGTCATCATCTACTAACGGGTTAGTTGTATGAAAGTATATGCCATACCCATTTAATTGGGTAATCAAATGCGTTAGATAAATGAAAGTATATACTCAAATGGAACTAAAGTGATGGTTTTATAAGCAAATAAGTATAATGACTAACTTTTTAAAGCTTTGTTGTTGAATGTAGGTAAATCCTCAATTTAGGCGACTTGGAGAATTGGAGCGAGCACATGTTCATGATATGTCATATCAAGCGCTTCCGCTAGTTGCACTAATGTTTTTGGGTCAAAATTCTATTTTGTACAACTTGTTAGTAGACATACATTTTAACCCGTGATGTCTAAGTTTTTTAGTAGTGTCGTGTCGAACGAATTGTAGAATGTTATTTGTCTTACTTATGTTTATAACAGGGGTATATCCGTTTTACGAACGGGTCATGTCCAAATTTTGTCAAAAGCATGTTTTAATGTTGTCATTTCGAAGTCTTTTAATTACCCTTGTAAGTAATGTGAAAAGAAGAAAATGCGGGTCTTACATGTCTAATCCGTATATATATCACCATTGCCCTTGATTTTCTTGACTGTATATCTCTTAAATTTCATCATATACACGTGTGATTTAGTTAACGAAGATTTTTCAATGCCGAGAACCTCGATCAGAAAGTAAAAAAGGCGTAAGGTTCACAATTGTGTAAAATTAAAATGGGATATACCGGGCTAGGATTCGAGTTACAGGAACAAGGGCCAAACCAACCACCCAAGAATGGAATCGTCGAGCGAAGACACTTGACAACCACCTATAAGTAGCTTTTCTTACCACCAGACCTTTCTCCATCAATTAGGAATCTGATGCCGTCACTAAACACATTCCTTAAATTGTTGACATTTGTTGAGTGTTTTTTTTTTGGTGTCTAATCCGCATATATATCACCATTGCCTTTGATTTTCTTGACCGTATATCTCTTAAATATCAACATATACACGTGTGATTTAGTTTACGAATATTTTTCAATGCCGAGAACCTCGATCAGAGAGTAAAAAAGGCGTAAGGTTCACAATGGTGTAAAATTAAAATGGGATATACCTGGCTAGGATTCGAGTTACAGGAACAAGGGCCAAACCAACCACCCAAGAATGGAATCGTCGAGCGAAAACACTTGACAACCTTCTAGAAGCAGCTTATCTTGCCACCAGACATTTCTCCATCAATTAGGAATCTGATGACGTCACTAAACACATTCCTTAAATTGTAGCCATTTGTTGAGTGTTTTTTTTTTGTGTCTAATCCGCATATATATCACCATTGCCCTTGATTTTCTTGACTGTATATCTCTTAAATATCAACATATACACGTGTGATTTAGTTTACGAAGATTTTTCAATGCCGAGAACCTCGATCAGAGAATAAAAAAGGCGTAAGGTTCACAATGGTGTAAATAAAAATGGGATATACCGGGCTAGGATTCGAGTTATGGGAACAATGGCCAAACCAACCACCCAAGAATGGAATCGTCGAGCGAAAACACTTGACAACCTTCTAGAAGCAGATTTTCTTGCCACCAGACATTTCTCCATCAATTAGGAATCGGATGCCGTCACTAAACACATTCCTTAAATTGTAGCCATTTGTTGAGTGTTTTTTTGTGTCTAATCCGCATATATATCACCATTGCCCTTGATTTTCTTGACTGTATATTTCTTAAATGTCAACATATACACGTGTGATTTAGTTTACGAAGATTTTTCAATGCCGAGAACCTCGATCAGAGAGTAAAAAAGGCGTAAGGTTCACAATGGTGTAAAATTAAAATGGGATATACCGGGCTAGGATTCGAGTTACTGGAACAAGGGCCAAACCAACCACCAAGAATGGAATCCTCAAGCGAAAACACTTGACAACCTTCTAGAAGCAGCTTTTCTTGCCACCAGACATTTCTCCATCAATTAGGAATCTGATGCCGTCACTAAACATATTCCTTAAATTGTAGCCATTTGTTGAGTGTTTTTTTTGTGTCTAATCCGCATATATATCACCATTGCCCTTGATTTTCTTGACTGTATATTTCTTAAATATCAACATATACACGTGTGATTTACTTTACGAAGATTTTTCAATGCCTAGAACTTCGATCAGAGAGTAAAAAAGGCGTAAAGTTCACAATGGTGTAAAATTAAAATGGGATATACCGGGCTAGGATTCGAGTTACAGGAACAATGGCCAAACCAACCACCCAAGAATGGAATTGTCGAGCGAAAACACTTGACAACCTGCTAGAAGCAGCTTTTCTTGCCACCAGACCTTTCTCCATCAATTAGGAATCTGATGCCGTCCCTAAACACATTCCTTAAATTGTAGCCATTTGTTGAGTGTTTTTTTTGGTGTCTAATCCGCATATATATCACCATTGCCCTTGATTTTCTTGACTGTATATCTCTTAAATGTCAACATATACACGTGTGATTTAGTTTACGAAGATTTTTCAATGCCGAGAACCTCGATCAGAGAGTAAAAAAGGCGTAAGGTTCACAATGGTGTAAAATTAAAATGGGATATACCTGGCTAGGATTCGAGTTACAGGAACAAGGGCCAAACCAACCACCCAAGAATGGAATCGTCGAGCGAAAACACTTGACAACCTTCTAGAAGCAGCTTATCTTGCCACCAGACATTTCTCCATCAATTAGGAATCTGATGACGTCACTAAACACATTCCTTAAATTGTAGCCATTTGTTGAGTGTTTTTTTTTTGTGTCTAATCCGCATATATATCACCATTGCCCTTGATTTTCTTCACTGTATATCTCTTAAATATCAACATATACACGTGTGATTTAGTTTACGAAGATTTTTCAATGCCGAGAACCTCGATCAGAGAGTAAAAAAGGCGTAAGGTTCACAATGGTGTAAAATTAAAATGGGATATACCTGGCTAGGATTCGAGTTACAGGAACAAGGGCCAAACCAACCACCCAAGAATGGAATCGTCGAGCGAAAACACTTGACAACCTGCTAGAAGCAGCTTTTCTTGCCACCAGACCTTTCTCCATCAATTAGGAATCTGATGCCGTCACTAAACACATTCCTTAAATTGTAGCCATTTGTTGAGTGTTTTTTTTGGTCTAATCCGCATATATATCACCATTGCCTTTCATTTTCTTGACTGTATATCTCTTAAATATCAACATATACACGTGTGATTTACTTTACGAAGATTTTTCAATGCCGAGAACTTCGATCAGAGAGTAAAAAAGGCGTAAAGTTCACAATGGTGTAAAATTAAAATGGGATATTCCGGGCTAGGATTCGAGTTACAGGAACAATGGCCAAACCAACCACCCAAGAATGGAATCGTCGAGTGAAAACACTTGACAACCAGCTAGAAGCAGCTTTTCTTGCCACCAGACCTTTCTCCATCAATTAGGAATCTGATGCCGTCACTAAACACATTCCTTAAATTGTAGCCATTTGTTGAGTGTTTTTTTTGGTGTCTAATCCGCATATATATCACCATTGCCCTTGATTTTCTTGACTGTATATTTCTTAAATGTCAACATATACACGTGTGATTTAGTTTACGAAGATTTTTCAATGCCGAGAACCACGATCAGAGAGTAAAAAAGGCGTAAGGTTCACAATGGTGTAAAATTAAAATGGGATATACCGGGCTAGGATTCGAGTTACTGGAACAAGGGCCAAACCAACCACCAAGAATGGAATCCTCGAGCGAAAACACTTGACAACCTTCTAGAAGCAGCTTTTCTTGCCACCAGACATTTCTCCATCAATTAGGAATCTTATGCCGTCACTAAACATATTCCTTAAATTGTAGCCATTTGTTGAGTGTTTTTTTTGTGTCTAATCCGCATATATATCACCATTGCCCTTGATTTTCTTGACTGTATATCTCTTAAATATCAACATATACACGTGTGATTTACTTTACGAAGATTTTTCAATGCCGAGAACTACGATCAGAGAGTAAAAAAGGCATAAAGTTCACAATGGTGTAAAATTAAAATGGGATATTCCGGGCTAGGATTCGAGTTACAGGAACAATGGCCAAACCAACCACCCAAGAATGGAATCGTCGAGTGAAAACACTTGACAACCTGCTAGAAGCAGCTTTTCTTGCCACCAGACCTTTCTCCATCAATTAGGAATCTGATGCCGTCACTAAACACATTCCTTAAATTGTAGCCATTTGTTGAGTGTTTTTTTTGGTGTCTAATCCGCATATATATCACCATTGCCCTTGATTTTCTTGACTGTATATCTCTTAAATGTCAACATATACACGTGTGATTTAGTTTACGAAGATTTTTAAATGCCGAGAACCTCGATCAGAGAGTAAATAAGGCGTAAGGTTCACAATGGTGTAAAATTAAAATGGGATATACCGGGCTAGGATAAGAGTTTCAGGAATAAGGGACAAACCAACCACCCAAGAATGGAATCGTCGAGCGAAGACACTTGACAACCACCTACAAGCAGCTTTTCTTACCACCAGACCTTTCTCCATCAATTAGGAATCTGATGCCGTCACTAAATACATTCCTTAAATTGTTGCCATTTGTTGAGTGTTCTTTTTGGTGTCTAATCCGTATATATATCACCATTGCCCTTGATTTTCTTGACTGTATATCTCTTAAATTTCATCATATACACGTGTGATTTAGTTTACGAAGATTTTTCAATGCCGAGAACCTCGATCAGAAAGTAAAAAAGGCGTAAGGTTCACAATTGTGTAAAATTAAAATGGGATATACCGGGCTAGGATTCGAGTTACAGGAACAAGGGCCAAACCAACCACCCAAGAATGGAATCGTCGAGCGAAGACACTTGACAACCACCTACAAGCAGCTTTTCTTACCACACGACCTTTCTCCATCAATTAGGAATCTGATGCCGTCACTAAACACATTCCTTAAATTGTTTCCATTTGTTGAGTGTTTTTTTGGTGTCTAATCCGCATATATATCACCATTGCCATTGACTTTCTTGACCGTATATCTCTTAAATATCAACAAATACACGTGTGATTTAGTTTACGAAGATTTTTCAATTCCGAGAACCTCGATCAGAGAGTAAAAAATGCGTAAGGTTCACAATGGTGTAAAATTAAAATGGGATATACCGGGCTAGGATTCGAGTTACAGGCACAAGGGCCAAACCAACCACCCAAGAATGGAATCGTCGAGCGAAAACACTTGACAACCTTCTAGAAGCAGCTTTTCTTTCCACCAGACATTTCTCCATCAATTAGGAATCTGATGCCGTCACTAAACACATTCCTTAAATTGTAGCCATTTGTTGAGTGTTTTTTTTTTTGTGTCTAACCCGCATATATATCACCATTTCCCTTGATTTTCTTGACTGTATATCTCTTAAATATCAACATATACACGTGTGATTTAGTTTACGAAGATTTTTCAATGCCGAGAACCTCGATCAGAGAGTAAAAAAGGCGTAACGTTCACAATGGTGTAAAATTAAAATGGGATATACCTGGCTAGGATTCGAGTTACAGGAACAAGGGCCAAACCAACCACCCAAGAATGGAATCGTCGAGCGAAAACACTTGACAACCTTCTAGAAGCAGCTTATCTTGCCACCAGACATTTCTCCATCAATTAGGAATCTGATGACGTCACTAAACACATTCCTTAAATTGTAGCCATTTGTTGAGTGTTTTTTTTTGTGTCTAATCCGCATATATATCACCATTGCCCTTGATTTTCTTGACTGTATATCTCTTAAATATCAACATATACACGTGTGATTTAGTTTATGAAGATTTTTCAATGCCGAGAACCTCGATCAGAGAATAAAAAAGGCGTAAGGTTCACAATGGTGTAAATAAAAATGGGATATACCGGGCTAGGATTCGAGTTATGGGAACAATGGCCAAACCAACCACCCAAGAATGGAATCGTCGAGCGAAAACACTTGACAACCTTCTAGAAGCAGATTTTCTTGCCACCAGACATTTCTCCATCAATTAGGAATCGGATGCCGTCACTAAACACATTCCTTAAATTGTAGCCATTTGTTGAGTGTTTTTTTGTGTCTAATCCGCATATATATCACCATTGCCCTTGATTTTCTTGACTGTATATTTCTTAAATGTCAACATATACACGTGTGATTTAGTTTACGAAGATTTTTCAATGCCGAGAACCTCGATCAGAGAGTAAAAAAGGCGTAAGGTTCACAATGGTGTAAAATTAAAATGGGATATACCGGGCTAGGATTCGAGTTACTGGAACAAGGGCCAAACCAACCACCAAGAATGGAATCCTCGAGCGAAAACACTTGACAACCTTCTAGAAGCAGCTTTTCTTGCCACCAGACATTTCTCTATCAATTAGGAATCTGATGCCGTCACTAAACATATTCCTTAAATTGTAGCCATTTGTTGAGTGTTTTTTTTGTGTCTAATCCGCATATATATCACCATTGCCCTTGATTTTCTTGACTGTATATCTCTTAAATATCAACATATACACGTGTGATTTACTTTACGAAGATTTTTCAATGCCTAGAACTTCGATCAGAGAGTAAAAAAGGCGTAAAGTTCACAATGGTGTAAAATTAAAATGGGATATACCGGGCTAGGATTCGAGTTACAGGAACAATGGCCAAACCAACCACCCAAGAATGGAATTGTCGAGCGAAAACACTTGACAACCTGCTAGAAGCAGCTTTTCTTGCCACCAGACCTTTCTCCATCAATTAGGAATCTGATGCCGTCCCTAAACACATTCCTTAAATTGTAGCCATTTGTTGAGTGTTTTTTTTGGTGTCTAATCCGCATATATATCACCATTGCCCTTGATTTTCTTGACTGTATATCTCTTAAATGTCAACATATACACGTGTGATTTAGTTTACGAAGATTTTTCAATGCCGAGAACCTCGATCAGAGAGTAAAAAAGGCGTAAGGTTCACAATGGTGTAAAATTAAAATGGGATATACCTGGCTAGGATTCGAGTTACAGGAACAAGGGCCAAACCAACCACCCAAGAATGGAATCGTCGAGCGAAAACACTTGACAACCTTCTAGAAGCAGCTTATCTTGCCACCAGACATTTCTCCATCAATTAGGAATCTGATGACGTCACTAAACACATTCCTTAAATTGTAGCCATTTGTTGAGTGTTTTTTTTTTGTGTCTAATCCGCATATATATCACCATTGCCCTTGATTTTCTTCACTGTATATCTCTTAAATATCAACATATACACGTGTGATTTAGTTTACGAAGATTTTTCAATGCCGAGAACCTCGATCAGAGAGTAAAAAAGGCGTAAGGTTCACAATGGTGTAAAATTAAAATGGGATATACCTGGCTAGGATTCGAGTTACAGGAACAAGGGCCAAACCAACCACCCAAGAATGGAATCGTCGAGCGAAAACACTTGACAACCTGCTAGAAGCAGCTTTTCTTGCCACCAGACCTTTCTCCATCAATTAGGAATCTGATGCCGTCACTAAACACATTCCTTAAATTGTAGCCATTTGTTGAGTGTTTTTTTTGGTCTAATCCGCATATATATCACCATTGCCTTTCATTTTCTTGACTGTATATCTCTTAAATATCAACATATACACGTGTGATTTACTTTACGAAGATTTTTCAATGCCGAGAACTTCGATCAGAGAGTAAAAAAGGCGTAAAGTTCACAATGGTGTAAAATTAAAATGGGATATTCCGGGCTAGGATTCGAGTTACAGGAACAATGGCCAAACCAACCACCCAAGAATGGAATCGTCGAGTGAAAACACTTGACAACCTGCTAGAAGCAGCTTTTCTTGCCACCAGACCTTTCTCCATCAATTAGGAATCTGATGGCGTCACTAAACACATTCCTTAAATTGTAGCCATTTGTTGAGTGTTTTTTTTGGTGTCTAATCCGCATATATATCACCATTGCCCTTGATTTTCTTGACTGTATATTTCTTAAATGTCAACATATACACGTGTGATTTAGTTTACGAAGATTTTTCAATGCTGAGAACCACGATCAGAGAGTAAAAAAGGCGTAAGGTTCACAATGGTGTAAAATTAAAATGGGATATACCGGGCTAGGATTCGAGTTACTGGAACAAGGGCCAAACCAACCACCAAGAATGGAATCCTCGAGCGAAAACACTTGACAACCTTCTAGAAGCAGCTTTTCTTGCCACCAGACATTTCTCCATCAATTAGGAATCTTATGCCGTCACTAAACATATTCCTTAAATTGTAGCCATTTGTTGAGTGTTTTTTTTGTGTCTAATCCGCATATATATCACCATTGCCCTTGATTTTCTTGACTGTATATCTCTTAAATATCAACATATACACGTGTGATTTACTTTACGAAGATTTTTCAATGCCGAGAACTTCGATCAGAGAGTAAAAAAGGCATAAAGTTCACAATGGTGTAAAATTAAAATGGGATATTCCGGGCTAGGATTCGAGTTACAGGAACAATGGCCAAACCAACCACCCAAGAATGGAATCGTCGAGTGAAAACACGTGACAACCTGCTAGAAGCAGCTTTTCTTGCCACCAGACCTTTCTCCATCAATTAGGAATCTGATGCCGTCACTAAACACATTCCTTAAATTGTAGCCATTTGTTGAGTGTTTTTTTTGGTGTCTAATCCGCATATATATCACCATTGCCCTTGATTTTCTTGACTGTATATCTCTTAAATGTCAACATATACACGTGTGATTTAGTTTACGAAGATTTTTAAATGCCGAGAACCTCGATCAGAGAGTAAATAAGGCGTAAGGTTCACAATGGTGTAAAATTAAAATGGGATATACCGGGCTAGGATACGAGTTTCAGGAATAAGGGACAAACCAACCACCCAAGAATGGAATCGTCGAGCGAAGACACTTGACAACCACCTATAAGCAGCTTTTCTTACCACCAGACCTTTCTCCATCAATTAGGAATCTGATGCCGTCACTAAATACATTCCTTAAATTGTTGCCATTTGTTGAGTGTTCTTTTTGGTGTCTAATCCGTATATATATCACCATTGCCCTTGATTTTCTTGACTGTATATCTCTTAAATTTCATCATATACACGTGTGATTTAGTTTACGAAGATTTTTCAATGCCGAGAACCTCGATCAGAAAGTAAAAAAGGCGTAAGGTTCACAATTGTGTAAAATTAAAATGGGATATACCGGGCTAGGATTCGAGTTACAGGAACAAGGGCCAAACCAACCACCCAAGAATGGAATCGTCGAGCGAAGACACTTGACAACCACCTACAAGCAGCTTTTCTTACCACACGACCTTTCTCCATCAATTAGGAATCTGATGCCGTCACTAAACACATTCCTTAAATTGTTTCCATTTGTTGAGTGTTTTTTTGGTGTATAATCCGCATATATATCACCATTGCCATTGACTTTCTTGACCGTATATCTCTTAAATATCAACAAATACACGTGTGATTTAGTTTACGAAGATTTTTCAATGCCGAGAACCTCGATCAGAGAGTAAAAAATGCGTAAGGTTCACAATGGAGTAAAATTAAAATGGGATATACCGGGCTAGGATTCGAGTTACAGGAACAAGGGCCAAACCAACCACCCAAGAATGGAATCGTCGAGCGAAAACACTTGACAACCTTCTAGAAGCAGCTTTTCTTTCCACCAGACATTTCTCCATCAATTAGGAATCTGATGCCGTCACTAAACACATTCCTTAAATTGTAGCCATTTGTTGAGTGTTTTTTTTTGTGTCTAACCCGCATATATATCACCATTTCCCTTGATTTTCTTGACTGTATATCTCTTAAATATCAACATATACACGTGTGATTTAGTTTACGAAGATTTTTCAATGCCGAGAACCTCGATCAGAGAGTAAAAAAGGCGTAAAGTTCACAATGGTGTAAAATTAAAATGGGATATACCGGGCTAGGATTCGAGTTTCAGGAACAATCGCCAAACCAACCACCCAAGAATGGAATCGTCGAGCGAAAACACTTGACAACCTCCTAGAAGCAGCTTTTCTTGCCACCAGACCTTTCTCCATCAATTAGGAATCTGATGCCGTCACTAAACACATTCCTTAAATTGTAGCCATTTGTTGAGTGTTTTTTTGGTGTCTCCGCATATATATCACCATTACCCTTGATTTTCTTGACTGTATATCTCTTAAATGTCAACATATACACGTGTGATTTAGTTTACGAAGATTTTTCAATGCCGAGAACCTCGATTAGAGAGTAAATAAGGCGTAAGGTTCACAATGGTGTAAAATTAAAATGGGATATACCGGGCTAGGATTCGACTTACAGGAACAAGGGCCAAACCAACCACCCAAGAATGGAATCGTCGAGCGAAAACACTTGACAACCTCCTAGAAGCATCTTTTCTTGCCACCAGACCATTCTCCATCGATTAGGAATCGGATGCCGCACTAAACACATTCCTTAAATTGTAGCCATTTGTTGAGTGTTTTTTTTGGTGTCTAATCCGCATATATATCACCATTCCCTTGATTTTCTTGACTGTATATCTCTTAAATGTCAACATATACACGTGTGATTTAGTTTACGAAGATTTTTCAATGCCGAGAACCTCGATCAGAGAGTAAAAAAGGTGTAAGGTTCACAATGGTGTAAAATTAAAATGGGATATACCGGGCTAGGATTCGAGTTACAGGAACAAGGGCCAAACCAACCACCCAAGAATGGAATCGTCGAGCGAAAACACTTGACAACCTTCTAGAAGAAGTTTTTCTTGCCACCAGACCTTTCTCCATCAATTAGGAATCTGATGCCGTCACTAAACAGATTCCTTAAATTGTAGCCATTTGTTGAATTTTTTTTGGGTGTCTAATCCGCATATATATCACGATTGCCCTTGATTTTCTGGACTGTATATCTCTTAAATGTGAACATATACACGTGTGATTTAGTTTACGAAGATTTTTCAATGCCGAGAACCTCGATCAGCGAGTAAAAAAGGCGTAAGGTTCACAATGGTGTAAAATTAAAATGGGATATACTGGGCTAGGATTCGAGTTACAGAAACAAGGGCCAAACGAACCACCCAAGAATGGAATCGTCGAACGAAAACACTTGACAACCTCCTAGAAACAGCTTTTCTTGCCACCAGACCTTTCTCCATTAATTAGTAATATGATGCCGTCACTAAACACATTCCTTAAATTATAGCCATTTGTTTAGTGTTTTTTTTGGTGTCTAATCCTCATATATATCACCATTGCCCTTGATTTTCTTGACTGTATATCTCTTAAATGTCAACATATACACGTGTGATTTAGTTTACAAAGATTTTTCAATGCCGAGAACCTCGATCAGAGAGTAAAAAAAACGTAAGGTTCACAATGGTGTAAAATTAAAATGGGATATATTGGTCTAGGATTCGAGTTACAGGAACAAGGGCCTAACCAACCACCCAAGAATGGAATCGTCGAGCGAAAACACTTGACAACCTCCTAGAAGCAGCTTTTCTTACCACCAGACCTTTCTCCTTCAATTAGGAATCTGATGCCGTCACTAAACACATTCCTTAAATTGAAGCCATTTGTTGAGTGTGTTTTTTTTATGTCTAATCCGCATATATATCACGATTGCACTCGATTTTCTTGACTGTATATCTCTTAAATATCAACATATACACGTGTGATTTAGTTTACGAAGATTTTTCAATGCCGAGAACCTCAATCAGAGAGTTAAAAAGCGTAAGGTTCACAATGGTGTAAAATTAAAATGTGATATACCGGGCTAGGATTCGAGTTACAGGAACAAGGGCCAAACCAACCACCCAAAATGGAATCGTCGAGCGAAAACACTTGACAACCTCCTAGAAGCAGCTTTTCTTGCCACCAGACCTTTCTCCACCAATTAGGAATCCGATGCCGTCACTAAACACATTCCTTAAATTGTAGCCATTTGTTGAGTGTTTTTTTTTGGTGTCTAATACGCATATAAATCACCATTGCCCTTGATTTTCTTGACTGTATATCTCTTAAATATATACACGTGTCATTTAGTTTACGAAGATTTTTCAATGCCGAGAAACTCGATCAGAGAGTAAAAAAGGCATAAGGTTCACAATGGTGTAAAATTAAAATGGGATATACCGGGCACGGATTCGAGTTACATGAACAAAGGCCAAACCAACCACCCAAGAATGGAATCGTCAAGCGAAAACACTTGACAACCTCCTAGAAGCAGCTTTTCTTGCCACCAGACCTTTCTCCATCGATTAGGAATCTGATGCCGCACTAAACACATTCCTTAAATTGTAGCAATTTGTTGAGTGTTTTTTTTTTGGGGTCTAATCCGCATATATATCACCATTGCCCTTGATTTTCTTGACTGTATATCTCTTAAATATATACACGTGTGATTTAGTTTACGAAGATTTTTCAATGTCGAGAACCTTGATCAGAGAGAAAAAAAGTGTAAGGTTCACAATGGTGTAAAATTAAAATGGGATATACCGGGCTAGGATTCGAGTTACAGGAACAAGGACCAAACCAACCGCCCAATAATGGAATCATCGAGCAAAAACACTTGACAACCTCCTAGAAGCAGCTTTTCTTGCCACCAGACCTTTCTCCATTAATTAGGAATCTGATGCCGTCAATAAACACATTCCTTAAATTGTAGCCATTTGTTGAGTGTGTTTTTTTTTATGTCTAAACCGCATATATATCACGATTCCCCGTGATTTTCTTGACTGTATATCTCTTAAATGTCAACATATACACGTGTGATTTAGTTTACGAAGATTTTTCAATGCCGAGAACCTCGATCAGAGAGTAAAAATGGCGTAAGGTTCACAATGGTGTAAAATTAAAATGGGATATACCGGGCTAGGATTCGAGTTACAGGAACAAGGGCCAAACCAACCACCCAAGAATGGAATCGTCGAGCGAAAACACTTGACAACCTCCTAGAAGCAGCTTTTCTTGCCATAAGACCTTTCTCCATCAATTAGGAATATCATGCCGTCACTAAACACATTCCTTAAATTGTAGCCATTTGTTGAGTGTTTTTTTGGTGTTTAATCCGCATATATATCAACATTGCCCTTTATTTTCTTGACTGTAAATCTCTTATATGTCAACATATACACTTGAGATTTAGTTTACGAAGATTTTTCAATACCGAGAACCTCGATCAGTGAGTAAAAAACGCGTAAGGTTCACAATGGTGTAAAATTAAAATGGGATATACCGGGCTAGGATTCGAGATACAGGAACAAGGGCCAAACCAACCACCCAATAATTGAATCGTCGAGCGAAAACACTTTACAACCTCCTAGAAGCAACCTTTCTTGCCACCAGACCTTTCTCCATCAATTAGGAATCTGATGCCGTCACTAAACACATTCCTTAAATTGTAGCCATTTTTTGAGTGTTTTTTTTTTGTGTCTAGTCCGCATATATATCACCATTGCGCTTGATTTTCTTGACTGTATATCTCTTAAATATATACACGTGTGATTTAGTTTACGAAGATTTTTCAATGCCGAGAACCTCGATCAGAGAGTAAAAATGGCGTAAGGTTCACAATGGTTTAAGATTAAAATGGGATATACCGGGCTAGGATTCGAGTTACAGGAACAAGGGCCAAACCAACCACCCAAGAATGGAATCGTCGAGCGAAAACACTTGACAACCTCCTAGAAGCAGCTTTTCTTGCCACCAGACCTTTCTCCATCAATTAGGAATCTGATGCAGTCACTAAACACATTCCTTAAATTGTAGCCATTTGTTGAGTGTTTTTTTTTTGGTGTCTAATCCGCATATATAACACCATTGCCCTTGATTTTCTTGACTGTATATCTCTTAAATGTTAACATATACACGTGTGATTTAGTTTACGGATATTTTTCAATGCCGAGAACCTCGATCAGAGAGTAATAAAGGCGTAAGGTTCACAATGGTGTAAAATTAAAATGGGATATCCCGGGCTAGGATTCGAGTTACAGGAACAAGGGCCAAACCAACCACCCAAGAATGGAATCGTCGAGCGAAAACACTTGACAACCTCCTAGAAGCAGCTTTTCTTGCCACCAGACCTTTCTCCATCGATTAGGAATCTGATGCCGCACTAAACACATTCCTTAAATTGTAGCAATTTGTTGAGTGTTTTTTTTTTGGGGTCTAATCCGCATATATATCACCATTGCCCTTGATTTTCTTGACTGTATATCTCTTAAATATATACACGTGTGATTTAGTTTACGAAGATTTTTCAATGTCGAGAACCTTGATCAGAGAGAAAAAAAGTGTAAGGTTCACAATGGTGTAAAATTAAAATGGGATATACCGGGCTAGGATTCGAGTTACAGGAACAAGGACCAAACCAACCGCCCAATAATGGAATCATCGAGCAAAAACACTTGACAACCTCCTAGAAGCAGCTTTTCTTGCCACCAGACCTTTCTCCATTAATTAGGAATCTGATGCCGTCAATAAACACATTCCTTAAATTGTAGCCATTTGTTGAGTGTGTTTTTTTTTATGTCTAAACCGCATATATATCACGATTCCCCGTGATTTTCTTGACTGTATATCTCTTAAATGTCAACATATACACGTGTGATTTAGTTTACGAAGATTTTTCAATGCCGAGAACCTCGATCAGAGAGTAAAAATGGCGTAAGGTTCACAATGGTGTAAAATTAAAATGGGATATACCGGGCTAGGATTCGAGTTACAGGAACAAGGGCCAAACCAACCACCCAAGAATGGAATCGTCGAGCGAAAACACTTGACAACCTCCTAGAAGCAGCTTTTCTTGCCATAAGACCTTTCTCCATCAATTAGGAATATCATGCCGTCACTAAACACATTCCTTAAATTGTAGCCATTTGTTGAGTGTTTTTTTGGTGTTTAATCCGCATATATATCAACATTGCCCTTTATTTTCTTGACTGTAAATCTCTTATATGTCAACATATACACTTGAGATTTAGTTTACGAAGATTTTTCAATACCGAGAACCTCGATCAGTGAGTAAAAAACGCGTAAGGTTCACAATGGTGTAAAATTAAAATGGGATATACCGGGCTAGGATTCGAGATACAGGAACAAGGGCCAAACCAACCACCCAATAATTGAATCGTCGAGCGAAAACACTTTACAACCTCCTAGAAGCAACCTTTCTTGCCACCAGACCTTTCTCCATCAATTAGGAATCTGATGCCGTCACTAAACACATTCCTTAAATTGTAGCCATTTTTTGAGTGTTTTTTTTTTGTGTCTAGTCCGCATATATATCACCATTGCGCTTGATTTTCTTGACTGTATATCTCTTAAATATATACACGTGTGATTTAGTTTACGAAGATTTTTCAATGCCGAGAACCTCGATCAGAGAGTAAAAATGGCGTAAGGTTCACAATGGTTTAAGATTAAAATGGGATATACCGGGCTAGGATTCGAGTTACAGGAACAAGGGCCAAACCAACCACCCAAGAATGGAATCGTCGAGCGAAAACACTTGACAACCTCCTAGAAGCAGCTTTTCTTGCCACCAGACCTTTCTCCATCAATTAGGAATCTGATGCAGTCACTAAACACATTCCTTAAATTGTAGCCATTTGTTGAGTGTTTTTTTTTTGGTGTCTAATCCGCATATATAACACCATTGCCCTTGATTTTCTTGACTGTATATCTCTTAAATGTTAACATATACACGTGTGATTTAGTTTACGGATATTTTTCAATGCCGAGAACCTCGATCAGAGAGTAATAAAGGCGTAAGGTTCACAATGGTGTAAAATTAAAATGGGATATCCCGGGCTAGGATTCGAGTTACAGGAACAAGGGCCAAACCAACCACCCAAGAATGGAATCGTCGAGCGAAAACACTTGACAACCTCCTAGAAGCAGCTTTTCTTGCCACCAGACCTTTCTCCATCAATTAGAAATATGATGCCGTCACTAAACACATTACTTAATTTGTAGCCATTTGTTGAGTGTTTTTTTTTGGTGTCTAATCCGCATATATATCCCCATTGCCCTTGATTTTCTTGACTGTATATCTCTTAAATGTCAACATATACATGTGTGATTTAGTTTACAAAGATTTTTCAATGCCGAGAACCTCGATCAGAGAGTAAAAAAGGCGTAAGGTTCACAATGGTGTAAAATAAAATGGGATATACCGGGCTAGGATTCGAGTTACCGGAACAAGGGCCAAACCAACCACCCAAGAATGGAATCGTCGAGCGAAAACACTTGACAACCTCCTAGAAGCAGCTTTTCTTGCCACCAGACCTTTCTCCATCAATTAGGAATCTGATGCAGTCACTAAACACATTCCTTAAATTGTAGCCATTTGTTGAGTGTTTTTTTTTGGTGTCTAATCCGCATATATAACACGATTGCCCTTGATATTCTTGACTGTATATCTCTTAAATGTCAACATATACACGTGTGATTTAGTTTACGGATATTTTTCAATGCCGAGAACCTCGATCAGAGAGTAATAAAGGTGTAAGGTTCACAATGGTGTAAAATTAAAATGGGATATACCGGGCTAGGATTCGAGTTACAGGAACAAGGGCCAAACCAACCACCCAAGAATGGAATCGTCGAGCGAAAACACTTGACAACCTCCTAGAAGCAGCTTTTCTTGCCACCAGACCTTTCTCCATCAATTAGAAATATGATGCCGTCACTAAACACATTACTTAATTTGTAGCCATTTGTTGAGTGTTTTTTTTTTGGTGTCTAATCCGCAAATATATCACCATTGCCCTTGATTTTCTTGACTGTATATCTCTTAAATGTCAACATATACACGTGTGATTTAGTTTACAAAGATTTTTCAATGCCGAGAACCTCGATCAGAGAGTAAAAAAGGCGTAAGGTTCACAATGGTGTAAAATTAAAATGGGATATACCGGGCTAGGATTCGAGTTACAGGAACAAAGGCCAAACCTACCACCCAAGAATGGAATCGTCGAGCGAAAACACTTGACAACCTCCTAGAAGCAGCTTTTCTTGCCACCAGACCTTTCTACATCAATTAGGAATCTGATGCCGTCACTAAACACATTCCTTAAATTGTAGCCATTTGTTGAGTGTTTTTTTTTTTGGTGTCTAATCCGCATATATATCGCCATTGCCCTTGATTTTCTTGACCGTATATCTCTTAAATGTCAACATATACACGTGTGATTTAGTTTACGAAGATTTTTCAATGCCGAGAACCTCGATCAGAGAGTAAAAAAGGCGTAAGGGTCACGATGGTGTAAAATTAAAATGGGATATACCGGGCTAGGATTCGAGTTACAGGAACAACGGCCAAACCAACCGCCCAAGAATGGAATCGTCGAGCGAAAACACTTCACAACCTGCTAGAAGTAGCTTTTCTTGCCACCAAACCTTTCTCCATCAATTAGGAATCTGTTTCCATCACTAAACACATTCCTTAAATTGTAGCCATTTGTTGAGTGATTTTTTTTGGTGTCTAATCCGCATATATATATCACCATTGTCCTTGATTTTCTTGACTGTATATCTCTTAAATGTCAACGTATACAAGTGTGATTTAGTTTATGAAGATTTTTCAATGCCAAGAACCTCGATCTGAGAGTAAAAAAGGTGTAAGGTTCACAATAGTGTAAAATTAAAATGGGATATACCGGGCTAGGATTCGAGTTACAGGAACAAGGGACAAACCAAACACCCAAGAATGGAATCGTCGAGCGAAAACACTTGACTACCTCCTAGAAGCAGCTTTTCTTGCCACCTGACCTTTCTCCATCAATTAGGAATCTGATGCCGTCACTAAACACATTCCTTAAATTGTAGCCATTTGTTGAGTGTTTTTTTTCTGTCTAATCCGCATATATATCACCATTTCCCTTGATTTTATTGACTGTATATCTCTTAAATATCAACATATACACGTGTGATTTAGTTTACGAAGATTTTTCAATGCCGAGAACCTCGATCAGAGAGTAAAAAAGACGTAAGGTTCACAATGGTGTAAAATTAAAATGGGATATACCGGGCTAGGATTCGAGTTACAGGAACAATGGCCAAACCAACCACCCAAGAATGGAATCGTCGAGCGAAAACACTTGACAACCTCCTAGAAGGAGCTTTTGTTGCCACCAGACCTTTCTCCATCAATTAGGAATCTGATGCCGTCACTAAACACATTCCTTAAATTGTAGCCATTTTTGAGTGTTTTTTTTTGTGTCTAATCCGCATATATATCATATTGCCCTTGATTTTCTTGACTGTATATCTCTTAAATGTCAACATATACATGTGTGATTTAGTTTACGAAGATTTTTCAATGCCGAGAACGTCGATCAGAGATTAAAAAAGGCGGAAGGTTCACAATGGTGTAAAATTAAAAGGGGATATACCGGGCTAGGATCCGAGTTATAGGAACAAGGGCCAAACCAACCACCCAAGAATGGAATCGTCGAGCGAAAACACTTGACAACCTCTTAGAAGCAACTTTTCTTGCCACCAGACCTTTCTCCATCAATTAGGAATCTGATGCCGTCACTAAACACATTCCTTAAATTGTAGCCATTTGTTGAGTGTTTTTTTTTTGGTGTCTAATCCGCATATATATCGCCATTGCCCTTGATTTTCTTGACCGTATATCTCTTAAATGTCAACATATACACGTGTGATTTAGTTTACGAAGATTTTTCAATGCCGAGAACCTCGATCAGAGAGTAAAAAAGGCGTAAGGTTCACAATGGTGTAAAATTAAAATGGGATATACCGGGCTAGGATTCGAGTTACAGGAACAACGGCCAAGCCAACCGCCCAAGAATGGAATCGTCGAGCGAAAACACTTCACAACCTGCTAGAAGCAGCTTTTCTTGCCACCAGACCTTTCTCCATCAATTAGGAATCTGTTGCCATCACTAAACACATTCCTTAAATTGTAGCCATTTGTTGAGTGATTTTTTTTGTTGTCTAATCCGCATATATATATCACCATTGTCCTTGATTTTCTTGACTGTATATCTCTTAAATGTCAACATATACATGTGTGATTTAGTTTACGAAGATTTTCAATGCCAAGAACCTCGATCAGAGAGTAAAAAAGGTGTAAGGTTCACAATGGTGTAAAATTAAAATGGGATATACCGGGCTAGGATTCGAGTTACAGGAACAAGGGCCAAACCAAACACCCAAGAATGGAATCGTCGAGCGAAAACACTTGACTACCTCCTAGAAGCAGCTTTTCTTGCCACCAGACCTTTCTCCATCAATTAGGAATCTGATGCCGTCACTAAACACATTCCTTAAATTGTAGCCATTTGTTGAGTGTTTTTTTCTGTCTAATCCGCATATATATCACCATTTCCCTTGATTTTATTGACTGTATATCTCTTAAATATCAACATATACACGTGTGATTTAGTTTACGAAGATTTTTCAATGCCGAGAACCTCGATCAGAGAGTAAAAAAGACGTAAGGTTCACAATGGTGTAAAATTAAAATGGGATATACCGGGCTAGGATTCGAGTTACAGGAACAATGGCCAAACCAACCACCCAAGAATGGAATCGTCGAGCGAAAACACTTAACAACCTCCTAGAAGGAGCTTTAGTTGCCACCAGACCTTTCTCCATCAATTTGGAATCTGATGCCGTCACTAAACACATTCCTTAAATTGTAGCCATTTTTGAGTGTTTTTTTTTGTGTCTAATCCGCATATATATCATATTGCCCTTGATTTTCTTGACTGTATATCTCTTAAATGTCAACATATACATGTGTGATTTAGTTTACGAAGATTTTTCAATCCCGAGAACGTCGACCAGAGATTAAAAAAGGCGTAAGGTTCACAATGGTGTAAAATTAAAAGGGGATATACCGGGCTAGGATCCGAGTTATAGGAACAAGGGCCAAACCAACCACCCAAGAATGGAATCGTCGAGCGAAAACACTTGACAACCTCTTAGAAGCAACTTTTCTTGCCACCAGACCTTTCTCCATCAATTATGAATCTGATGCCGTTACTAAACACATTCCTTAAATTGTAGCCATTTGTTGAGTGTTTTTTTTGGTGTCTAATCCGCATATATATTACCATTTCCCTTGATTTTCTTCACTGTATATCTCTTAAATGTCAACATATACACGTGTGATTTAATTTACGGAGATTTTTCAATGCCGAGAACCTCTATCAGTGAGTAAAAAAGGCGTAAGTTTCACAATGGTGTAAAATTAAAATGGGATATTCCGGGCTAGGATTCGAGTTACAAGAACTAGGGCCAAACGAACCACCCAAGAATGGAATCGTCGAGCGAAAACACTTGATAACCTCCTAGAAGCAGCTTTTCTTGCCACCAGACCTTTCTCCATCAATTAGGAATCTGATGCCGTCACTAAACACATTCCTTAAATTGTAGCCATTTGTTAAGTGTTTTTGTTTTGGTGTCTAATCCGCATATATATCACCATTGCCCTTGATTTTCTTGACTGTATAACTCTTAAATATCAACATATACACATGTGATTTAGTTTACAAAGATTTTTCAATGCCAAGAACTTCTATCAGAGAGTAAAAAAGGCGTATGGTTCACAATGGTGTAAAATTAAAATGGGATATACCGGGCTTGGATTCAAGTTACAGGAACAAGGGCCAAACCAACCACCCAAGAATGGAATCGTCGAGCGAAAACACTTAACAACCACCTAGAAGCAGCTTTTCTTGCCACCAGACCTTTCTCCATCAATTAGGAATCTGATGCCGTCACTAAACACATTCCTTAAATTGTAGCCATTTGTTGAGTGTTTTTTTCTGTCTAATCCGCATATATATCACCATTTCCCTTAATTTTATTGACTGTATATCTCTTAAATATCAACATATACACGTGTGATTTAGTTTACGAAGATTTTTCAATGCCGAGAACTTTGATCAGAGAGTAAAAAAGGCGTAAGGTTCACAATGGTGTAAAATTAAAATGGGATATACCGGGCTAGGATTCGAGTTAAAGGAACAAGGGCCAAATCAACCACCCAAGAATGGAATCGTCGAGCGAAAACACTTGACAACCTCCTAGAAGCAGCTTTTCTTACTACCAGACCTTTCTCCATCAATTAGGAATCTGATGCCGTCACTAAACACATTCCTTAAATTGTAGTCATTTGTTGAGTGTTTTTTTTTGTGTCTAATCTGCATATATATCACCATTGCCCTTGATTTTCTTGACTATATATCTCTTAAATGTCAACATATACACGTGTGATTTAGTTTACGAAGATTTTTCAATGCCGAGAACTTTGATCAGAGAGTAAAAAAGGCGTAAGGTTCACAATGGTGTAAAATTAAAATGGGATATACCGGGCTAGGATTCGAGTTACAGGAACAAGGGCCAAACCAACCACCAAAGAATGGAATCGTCGAGCGAAAACACTTGACAACCACCTAGAAGCAGCTTTTCTTGCCACCCGACCTTTCTCCATCAATTAGGAATAGGATGCCGCCACTAAACACATTCCTTAAATTGTAGCCATTTGTTGAGTGTTTTTTTTGGTGTCTAATCCGCATATATATCAACATTGCCCGGGATTTTCTTGACTATATATCTCTTAAATGTCAACATATACATGTGTGATTTAGTTTACGAAGATTTTTCAATGCCGAGAACCTCGATCAGAGAGTAAAAAAGGCGTAAGGTTCACAATGGTGTAATATTAAAATGGGATATACCGGGCTAGGATTCGAGTTACAGGAACAACGGCCAAACCAACCACCCAAGATTGGAATCGTCGAGCGAAAACACTTGACAACCTCCTAGAAGCAGCTTTTCTTGCCACCAGACCTTTCTCCATCAATTAGGAATCTGATGCCGTCACTAAACACATTCCTTAAATTGTAGCCATTTGTTGAATGTTTTTTTTTTTGGTGTCTAATCCGCATATATATCACCATTGCCCTTGATTTTCTTGACTGTATAACTCTTAAATATCAACATATACATGTGTGATTTAGTTTACGAAGATTTTTCAATGTCGAGAACCTCGATCAGAGAGTAAAAAAGGCGTAAGGTTCACAATGGTGTAATATTAAAATGGGATATACCGGGCTAGGATTCGAGTTACAGGAACAACGGCCAAACCAACCACCCAAGATTGGAATCGTCGAGCGAAAACACTTGACAACCTCCTAGAAGCAGCTTTTCTTGCCACCAGACCTTTCTCCATCAATTAGGAATCTGATGCCGTCACTAAACACATTCCTTAAATTGTAGCCATTTGTTGAATGTTTTTTTTTTGGTGTCTAATCCGCATATATATCACCATTGCCCTTGATTTTATTGACTGTATAACTCTTAAATATCAACATATACACGTGTGATTTAGTTTACAAAGATTTTTCAATGACAAGAACCTCTATCAGAGAGTAAAAAAGGCGTATTGTTCACAATGGTGTAAAACTAAAATGGGATATACCGGGCTAGGATTCGAGTTACAGGAACAAGGGCCAAACCAACCACCCAAGAATGGAATCGTCGAGTTAAAACACTTGACAACCTCCTAGAAGCAGCTTTTCTTACCACCAGACCTTTCTCCATTAATTAGGAATCTGATGCCGTCACTAAACACATTCCTTAAATTGTAGCCAATTGTTGAGTGTTTTTTTTTGGTGTCTAATCCGCATATATATCACCATTGCCCTTGATTTTCTTGAATGTATATCTCATAAATATCAACATATACACGTGTGATTTAGTTTACGAAGATTTTTCAATGTCGAGAACCTCGATCAGAGAGTAAAAAAGGCGTAAGTTTCACAATGGTGTAAAATTAAAATGGGATATACCGGGCTAGGATTCGAGTTAAAGGAACATGGGCCAAACCAACCACCCAAGAATGGAATCGTCGAGCGAAAACACTTGACAACCTCCTAGAAGCAGCTTTTCTGTCCACCAGACCTTTCTCCATCAATTAGGAATATGATGCCGTCAGTAAACACATTCCTTAAATTGTAGCCATTTGTTGAGTGTTTTTTTTTTGTGTCTATTCCGCATATATATCACCATTGCCCTTGATTTTCTTGACTGTATATCTCTTAAATATCAACATATACACCTATGATTTAGTTTACGAAGATTTACCAATGCCGAGAACCTCGATCAGAGAGTAAAAAAGGCGTAAGGTTCACAATGGTGTAAAATTAAAATGGGATATACCGGGCTAGGATTCGAGTTACAGGAACAAGGGCCAAACCAACCACCCAAGAATGGAATCATCAAGCAAAAACACTTGACAACGACCTAGAAGCAGCTTTTCTTGCCTCCAGACCTTTCTCCATCAATTAGGAATCCGATTCCGTCACTAAACACATTTCTTAAATTGTAGCCCTTTGTTGAGTGTTTTTTTTGGTGTCTAATCCGCATATATATCACCATTGCCCTTGATTTTCTTGACTGTATACCTCTTAAATGTCAACATATACACGTGTGATTTAGTTTACGAAGATTTTTCAATGCCGAGAACCTCGATCAGAGAGTAAAAATGGCGTAAGGTTCACAATGGTGTAAAATTAAAATGGGATATACGGGGCTAGGATTCGAGTTACAGGAAAAAGGGCCAAACCAACCACCCATGAATGGAATCGTCAAGCGAAAACACTTGACAACCTCCTAGAAGCAGCTTTTCTTGCCACTAGACCTTTCTCCATCAATTAGGAATCTGATGAGGTCACTAAACACATTCCTTAAATTGTAGCCATTTGTTGAGTGTTTTTTTGGTGTCTAATCCGCATATATATCACCATTGCCTGGATTTTCTTGACTGTATATCTCTTAAATGTCAACATATACACGTGTGATTTAGTTTACGAAGATTTTTCAATGCCGAGAACCTCGATCAGAGAGTAAAAAAGGCGTAAGGTTCACAATGGTGTAAAATTAAAATGGGATATACCGGGTTAGGATTCGAGTTACAGGAACAAGGGCCAAACCAACCACCCAAGAATGGAATCGTCGAGCGAAAACACTTGACAACCTCCTAGAATCAGCTTTTCTTACCACCAGACCTTTCTCGATCAATTAGGAATCTGATGCCATCACTAAACACATTCCTTAAATTATAGGCATTTGTTGAGTGATTTTTTTTTGTGTCAAATCCGCATATATATCACCGTTGCCCTAGGTTTTCTTGACTGTATATCTCTTAAATGTCAACATATACAAGTGTGATTTAGTTTACGAAGATTTTTCAATGCCGAGAACCTCGATCAGAGAGTAAAAAAGGCGTAAGGTTCACAATGGTGTAAATTTAAAATGGGATATACCGGGCTAGGATTCGAGTTACAGGAACAAGGGCCAAACCAAACACCCAAGAATGGAATCGTCGAGCGAAAACACTTGACTACCTCATAGAAGCAGCTTTCTTGCCACCAGACCTTTCTCCATCAATTAGGAATCTGATGCCGTCACTAAACACATACCTTAAATTGTAGCAATTTGTTGAGTGTTTTTTTTTGTATCTAATCCGCATATATATCACCATTTCCCTTAATTTTATTGACTGTAAATCTCTTAAATATCAACATATACACGTGTGATTTAGTTTACGAAGATTTTTCAATGCCGAGAACCTCGATCAGAGAGTAAAAAAGACATAAGGTTCACAATGGTGTAAAATTAAAATGGGATATACCGGGCTAGGATTCGAGTTACAGGAACAAGGGCCAAACCAACCACCCAAGAATGGAATCGTCGAGCGAAAACATTTGACAACCTCCTAGAAGCAGCTTTTCTTGCCACCAGACCTTTCTCCATCAATTAGGAATCCGATGCCGTCACTAATCACATTCCTTAAATTGTAGCCATTTGTTGAGTGTTTTTTTTTTTGTGTCTAATCCGCATATATATCATATTGCCCTTGATTTTCTTGACTGAATATCTCTTAAATGTCAATATAAACATGTGTGATTTAGTTTACGAAGATTTTTCAATGCCGAGAACGTCGATCAGAGATTAAAAAATGCGTAAGGTTCACAATGGCGTAAAATTAAAAGGGGATATACCGGGATAGGATCCGAGTTATAGGAACAAGGGCCAAACCAACCACCCAAGAATGGAATCGTCGAGCGAAAACACTTGACAACCTCTTAGAAGCAACTTTTCTTGCCACCAGACCTTTCTCCATCAATTATGAATCTGATGCCGTCACTAAACCCATTCCTTAAATTGTAGCAATTTGTTGAGTGTTTTTTTTGGTGTCTAATCCGCATATATATTACCATTTCCCTTGATTTTCTTGACTGTATATCTCTTAAATGTCAACATATACATATGTGATTTAATTTACGGAGATTTTTCAATGCCGAGAACATCTATCAGTGAGTAAAAAAGGCGTAAGCTTCACAATGGTGTAAAATTAAAATGGGATACTCCGGGCTAGGATTCGAGTTACAAGAACGAGGGCCAAACCAACCACCCAAGAATGGAATCGTCGAGCGAAAACACTTGACAACCTCCTTGAAGCAGCTTTTCTTGCCTCCAGACCTTTCTCCATCAATTAGGAATCTGATGTCGTCACTAAACACATTCCTTAATTTGTAGCCATTTGTTGAGTGGTTTTTTTTTTGGTGTCTAATCCGCATATATATCACCATTGCCCTTGATTTTCTTGACTGTATATCTCTTAAATATAAACATATACACGTGTGATTTAGTTTACGAAGATTTTTCAATGCCGAGAACCTCGATCAGAGAGTAAAAAAGGCGTAAGGTTCACAATGGCGTAAAATTAAAATGGGATATACCGGGCTAGGATTCGAGTTAAAGGAACAAGGGCCAAACCAACCACCCAAGAATGGAATCGTCGAGCGAAAACACGTGACAACCTCCTAGAAGCAGCTTTTCTTACCACCAGACCTTTCTCCATCAATTAGGAATCTGATGCCGTCACTAAACACATTACTTAAATTGTAGCCATTTGTTAAGTGTTTTTTTTGTTGTCTAATCCGCATATATATCACCATTGCCCTTAATTTTCTTGACTGTATATCTCTCAAATATCAACATATACACGTGTGATTTAGTTTACGAAGATTTATCAATACCGAGAACCTCGATCAGAGAGTAAAAAAGGCGTAAGGTTCACAATGGTGTAAAATTAAAATGGGATATACCGGGCTAGGATTCGAGTTACAGGAACAACGGCCAAACCAACCACCCAAGAATGGAATCGTCGAGCGAAAACACTTGACAACCTCCTAGAAGCAGCTTTTCTTACCACTAGACCTTTCTCCATCAATTAGGAATCTGATGCCGTCACTAAACACATTCCTTAAATTGTAGCCATTTGTTGAGTGTTTTTTTTTTGTTGTCTAATCCGCATATATATCACCATTGCCCTTGATTTTCTTGACTGTATAACTCTTAAATATCAACATATGCATCTGTGATTTAGTTTACAAAGATTTATCAATGCCGAGAACCTCGATCAGAGAGTAAAAAAGGCGTAAGGTTCACAATGGTGTAAAATTAAAATGGGATATACCGGGCTAGGATTCGAGTTACAGGAACAAGGCCCAAACCAACCACCCAAGAATGGAATCGTCGAACGAAAACACTTGACAACCTCCTAGAAGCAGCTTTTCTTGCCACCAGACCTTTCTCCATCAATTAGGAATCTGATGCCGTCAATAAACACATTCCTAAAATTGTAGCCATTTGTTGAGTGTTTGTTTTGGTGTCTAATCCGCATATATATTACCATTGACCTTGATTTTCTTGACTGTATATCTCTTAAATATCAACATATACACGTGTGATTTAGTTTACGAAGATTTTTCAATGCCGAGAACCTCGATCAGAGAGTAAAAAAGGCGTAACGTTCACAATGGTGATAAATTAAAACGGGATATACCGGGCTAGGATTCGAGTTACAGGAACAAGGGCCAAACCAACCACCCAAGAATGGAATCGTCGAGCGAAAACACTTGACAACCACCTAGAAGCAGCTTTTCTTGCCACCAGACCTTTCTCCATCAATTAGGAATCTGATGCCGTCACTAAACACATTCCTTAAATTGTAGCCATTTGTGGAGTGTTTTTTTTGGTGTCTAATCCGCATATATATCACCATTGCCCTTGATTTTCTTGACTATATATCTCTTAAATGTCAACATATACACGTGTGATTTAGTTTACGAAGATTTTTCAATGCCGAGAACTTTGATCAGAGAGTAAAAAAGGCGTATTGTTCACAATGGTGTAAAATTAAAATGGGATATACCGGGATAGGATTCGACTTACAGGAACAAGGCCCAAACCAACCACCCAAGAATGGAATCGTCGAGCGAAAACACTTGACAACCTCCTAGAAGCAGCTTTTCTTACCACAAGACCTTTCTCCATCAATTAGAAAATCTGATGCCGTCACTAAACACATTCCTTAAATTGTAGCCATTTGTTTAGTGTTTTTTTTGTTGTCTAATCCGCATATATATCACCATTGCCCTTAATTTTGTTGACTGTATAACTCTTAAATATCAACATATACACGTGTGAATTAGTTTACGAAGATTATTAAGTGCCGAGAACCTCGATCAGAGAGTAAAAAAGGCGTAAGGTTCATAATGGTGTAAAATTAAAATGGGATATACCGGGCTAGGATTCGAGTTACAGGAACAAGGGCCAAACCAACCACCCAAGAATGGAATCGTCGAGCGAAAACACTTGACAACCACCTAGAAGCAGCTTTTCTTGCCACCAGACCTTTCTCCATCAATTAGGAATCTGATGCCATCACTAAACACATTCCTTAAATTGTAGCCATTTGTTGAGTGTTTTTTTTTTGTGTCTAATCCGCATATATATCACCATTGCCCTTGATTTTCTTGACTATATATCTCTTAACTGTCAACATATACACGTGTGATTTAGTTTACGAAGATTTTTCAATGCCAAGAACTTTGATCAGAGAGTAAAAAAGGCGTATTGTTCACAATGGTGTAAAATTAAAATGGGATATACCGGGCTAGGATTCGAGTTACAGGAACAAGGCCCAAACCAACCACCCAAGAATGGAATCGGTGAGCGAAAACACTTGACAACCTCCTAGAAGCAGCTTTTCTTACCACAAGACCTTTCTCCATCAATTAGGAATCTGATGCCGTCACTAAACACATTCCTTAAATTGTAGCCATTTGTTGAGTGTTTTTTTTGGTGTCTAATCCGCATATATATCAACATTGCCCTGGATTTTCTTGACTATATATCTCTTAAATGTCAACATATACACGTGTGATTTAGTTTACGAAGATTTTTCAATGCCGAGAACTTTGATCAGAGAGTAAAAAAGGCGTATTGTTCACAATGGTGTAAAATTAAAATGGGATATACCGGGCTAGGATTCGACTTACAGGAACAAGGCCCAAACCAACCACCCAAGAATGGAATCGTCGAGCGAAAACACTTGACAACCTCCTAGAAGCAGCTTTTCTTACCACAAGACCTTTCTCCATCAATTAGGAATCTGATGCCGACACTAAACACATTCCTTAAATTGTAGCCATTTGTTGAGTGTTTTTTTTTGTTGTCTAATCCGCATATATATCACCATTGCCCTTATTTTTGTTGACTGTATAACTCTAAAATATCAACATATACACGTGTGAATTAGTTTACGAAGATTTATCAGTGCCGAGAACCACGATCAGAGAGTAAAAAAGGCGTAAGTTTCACAATGGTGTAAAATTAAAATGGGATATACCGGGCTAGGATTCGAGTTACAGGAACAAGGGCCAAACCAACCACCCAAGAATGGAATCGTCGAGCGAAAACACTTGACAACCACCTAGAAGCAACTTTTCTTGCCACCAGACCTTTCTCCATCAATTAGGAATCTGATGCCATCACTAAACACATTCCTTAAATTGTAGCCATTTGTTGAGTGTTTTTTTGGTGTCTAATCCGCATATATATCACCATTGCCCTGGATTTTCTTGACTATATATCTCTTAAATATCAACATATACACGTGTGAATTAGTTTACGAAGATTTATCAATACCGAGAACCTCGATCAGAGAGTAAAAAAGGCGTAAGGTTCACAATGGTGTAAAATTAAAATGGGATATACCGGGCTAGGATTCGAGTTACAGGAACAAGGGCCAAACCAACCACCCAAGAATGGAATCGTCGAGCGAAAACAATTTACAACCTCCTAGAAGCAGCTTTTCTTGCCACCAGACCTTTCTCCATCAATTAGGAATCTGTTGTCGTCACTAAACACATTCCTTAAATTGTAGCCATTTGTTGAGTGTTTTTTGGTACCTAATCCTCATATATATCACCATTGCCCTTAATTTTCTTGATTGTATATCTCTTTAATGTCAACATACACGTGTGAGTTAGTTTACAAAGATTTTTCAATGCCGAGAACCTCGATCAGAGAGTAAAAAAGGCGTAAAGTTCACAATGGTGTAAAATTAAAATGGGATATACCGGGCTAGGATTCGAGTTACAGGAACAAGGGCCAAACCAAGCACCCAAGAATGGAATCGTCGAGCGAAAACACTTGACAACCTTCTAGAAGCAGCTTTTCTTGCCACCAGACCTTTCTCCATCAGTTAGGAATCTAATGTCGTCAATAAACACATTCCTTAAATTGTAGCCATTTGTTGAGTATTTTTTTTGGTGTCTAATCCGCATATATATCACCATTGCCCTTGATTTTCTTGACTGTATATCTCTTAAATGTCAACATATACACGTGTGATTTAGTTTACGAAGATTTTTCAATGCCGAGAACCTCGATCAGAGAGTAAAAAAGGCGTAAGGTTCACAATGGTGTAAAATTAAAATGGGATATACCGGGCTAGGATTCGAGTTAAAGGAACAAGGGCCAAACCAACCACACAAGAATGGAATCGTCGATCGAAAACACTTGACAACCTCCTAGAAGCAGCTTTTCATACCACCAGACCTTTCTCCATCAATTAGGAATCTGATGCCGTCACTAAACACATTCCGTAAATTGTAGCCATTTGTTGAGTGTTTTTTTTGTTGTTTAATCCGCATATATATCACCATTGTCCTTAATTTTGTTGACTGTATATCTCTTAAATATCAACATATACACGTGTGAATTAGTTTACGAAGATCTATCAATGCCGAGAACCTCGATCAGAGAGTAAAAAAGGCGTAAGGTTCACAATGGTGTAAAATTAAAATGGGATATACCGGGCTAGGATTCGAGTTACAGGAACAAGGGCCAAACCAACCACCCAAGAATGGAATCGTCAATCGAAAACACTTGACAACCTCCTAGAAGCAGCGTTTCTTGCCACCAGACCTTTCTCCATCAATTAGGAATCTGATGCCGTCACTAAACACATTCCTTAAATTGTAGCCATTTGTTGAGTGTTTTTTTTGGTGTCTAATCCGCATATATATTACCATTGCCCTTGATTTTCTTGACTGTATATCTCTTAAACATCAACATATACACGTGTGATTTAGTTTACAAAGATTTATCAATGCCGAGAACCTCGATCAGAGAGTAAAAAAGGTGTAAGGTTCACAATGGTGTAAAATTAAAATGGGATATACTGGGCTTGGATTCAAGTTACAGGAACAAGGGCCAAACCAACCACCCAAGAATGGAATCGTCGAGCGAAAACACTTGACAACCACCTAGAAGCAGCTTTTCTTGCCACCAGACCTTTCTCCATCAATTAGGAATCTGATGCCGTCACTAAACACATTCCCTAAATTGTAGCCATTTGTTGAGTGTTTTTTTTGGTGTCTAATCCGCATATATATCACCATTGCCCTTGATTTTCTTGACTATATATCTCTTAAATGTCAACATATACACGTGTGATTTAGTTTACGAAGATTTTTCAATGCCGAGAACTTTGATCAGAGAGTAGAAAAGGCGTAAGGTTCACAATGGTGTAAAATTAAAATGGGATATACCGGGCTAGGATTCGAGTTACAGGAACAAGGCCCAAACCAACCACACAAGAATGGAATCGTCGAGCGAAAACACTTGGCAAGCTCCAAGAAGCAGCTTTTCTTACCACCAGACCTTTCTCCATCAATTAGGAATCTGATGCCGTCAATAAACACATTCCTTAAATTGTAGCCATTTGTTGAGTATTTTTTTTGGTGTCTAATCCGCATATATATCACCATTGCCCTTGATTTTCTTGACTGTATATCTCTTAAATGTCAACATATACACGTGTGATTTAGTTTACGAAGATTTTTCAATGCCGAGAACCTCGATCAGAGAGTAAAAAAGGCGTAAGGTTCACAATGGTGTAAAATTAAAATGGGATATACCGGGCTAGGATTCGAGTTAAAGGAACAAGGGCCAAACCAACCACACAAGAATGGAATCGTCGATCGAAAACACTTGACAACCTCCTAGAAGCAGCTTTTCATACCACCAGACCTTTCTCCATCAATTAGGAATCTGATGCCGTCACTAAACACATTCCGTAAATTGTAGCCATTTGTTGAGTGTTTTTTTTGTTGTTTAATCCGCATATATATCACCATTGTCCTTAATTTTGTTGACTGTATATCTCTTAAATATCAACATATACACGTGTGAATTAGTTTATGAAGATTTATCAATGCCGAGAACCTCGATCAGAGAGTAAAAAAGGCGTAAGGTTCACAATGGTGTAAAATTAAAATGGGATATACCGGGCTAGGATTCGAGTTACAGGAACAAGGGCCAAACCAACCACCCAAGAATGGAATCGTCAATCGAAAACACTTGACAACCTCCTAGAAGCAGCGTTTCTTGCCACCAGACCTTTCTCCATCAATTAGGAATCTGATACCGTCACTAAACACATTCCTTAAATTGTAGCCATTTGTTGAGTGTTTTTTTTGGTGTCTAATCCGCATATATATTACCATTGCCCTTGATTTTCTTGACTGTATATCTCTTAAACATCAACATATACACGTGTGATTTAGTTTACGAAGATTTATCAATGCCGAGAACCTCGATCAGAGAGTAAAAAAGGTGTAAGGTTCACAATGGTGTAAAATTAAAATGGGATATACCGGGCTTGGATTCAAGTTACAGGAACAAGGGCCAAACCAACCACCCAAGAATGGAATCGTCGAGCGAAAACACTTGACAACCACCTAGAAGCAGCTTTTCTTGCCACCAGACCTTTCTCCATCAATTAGGAATCTGATGCCGTCACTAAACACATTCCCTAAATTGTAGCCATTTGTTGAGTGTTTTTTTTGGTGTCTAATCCGCATATATATCACCATTGCCCTTGATTTTCTTGACTATATATCTCTTAAATGTCAACATATACACGTGTGATTTAGTTTACGAAGATTTTTCAATGCCGAGAACTTTGATCAGAGAGTAGAAAAGGCGTAAGGTTCACAATGGTGTAAAATTAAAATGGGATATACCGGGCTAGGATTCGAGTTACAGGAACAAGGCCCAAACCAACCACACAAGAATGGAATCGTCGAGCGAAAACACTTGGCAAGCTCCAAGAAGCAGCTTTTCTTACCACCAGACCTTTCTCCATCAATTAGGAATCTGATGCCGTCAATAAACACATTCCTTAAATTGTAGCCATTTGTTGAGTATTTTTTTTGGTGTCTAATCCGCATATATATCACCATTGCCCTTGATTTTCTTGACTGTATATCTCTTAAATGTCAACATATACACGTGTGATTTAGTTTACGAAGATTTTTCAATGCCGAGAACCTCGATCAGAGAGTAAAAAAGGCGTAAGGTTCACAATGGTGTAAAATTAAAATGGGATATACCGGGCTAGGATTCGAGTTAAAGGAACAAGGGCCAAACCAACCACACAAGAATGGAATCGTCGATCGAAAACACTTGACAACTTCCTAGAAGCAGCTTTTCATACCACCAGACCTTTCTCCATCAATTAGGAATCTGATGCCGTCACTAAACACATTCCGTAAATTGTAGCCATTTGTTGAGTGTTTTTTTTGTTGTTTAATCCGCATATATATCACCATTGTCCTTAATTTTGTTGACTGTATATCTCTTAAATATCAACATATACACGTGTGAATTAGTTTACGAAGATTTATCAATGCCGAGAACCTCGATCAGAGAGTAAAAAAGGCGTAAGGTTCACAATGGTGTAAAATTAAAATGGTATATACCGGGCTAGGATTCGAGTTGCAGGAACAAGGGCCAAACCAACCACCCAAGAATGGAATCGTCAATCGAAAACACTTGACAACCTCCTAGAAGCAGCGTTTCTTGCCACCAGACCTTTCTCCATCAATTAGGAATCTGATGCCGTCACTAAACACATTCCTTAAATTGTAGCCATTTGTTGAGCGTTTTTTTTGGTGTCTAATCCGCATATATATTACCATTGCCCTTGATTTTCTTGACTGTATATCTCTTAAACATCAACATATACACGTGTGATTTAGTTTACGAAGATTTATCAATGCCGAGAACCTCGATCAGAGAGTAAAAAAGGTGTAAGGTTCACAATGGTGTAAAATTAAAATGGGCTATACCGGGCTTGGATTCAAGTTACAGGAACAACGGCCAAACCAACCACCCAAGAATGGAATTGTCGAGCGAAAACACTTGACAACCACCTAGAAGCAGCTTTTCTTGCCACCAGACCTTTCTCCATCAATTAGGAATCTGATGCCGTCACTAAACACATTCCCTAAATTGTAGCCATTTGTTGAGTGTTTTTTTTGGTGTCTAATCCGCATATATATCACCATTGCCCTTGATTTTCTTGACTATATATCTCTTAAATGTCAACATATACACGTGTGATTTAGTTTACGAAGATTTTTCAATGCCGAGAACTTTGATCAGAGAGTAAAAAAGGCGTAAGGTTCACAATGGTGTAAAATTAAAATGGGATATACCGGGCTAGGATTCGAGTTACAGGAACAAGGCCCAAACCAACCACACAAGAATGGAATCGTCGAGCGAAAACACTTGGCAAGCTCCAAGAAGCAGCTTTTCTTACCACCAGACCTTTCTCCATCAATTAGGAATCTGATGCCGTCAATAAACACATTCCTTAAATTGTAGCCATTTGTTGAGTATTTTTTTTGGTGTCTAATCCGCATATATATCACCATTGCCCTTGATTTTCTTGACTGTATATCTCTTAAATGTCAACATATACACGTGTGATTTAGTTTACGAAGATTTTTCAATGCCGAGAACCTCGATCAGAGAGTAAAAAAGGCGTAAGGTTCACAATGGTGTAAAATTAAAATGGGATATACCGGGCTAGGATTCGAGTTAAAGGAACAAGGGCCAAACCAACCACACAAGAATGGAATCGTCGATCGAAAACACTTGACAACCTCCTAGAAGCAGCTTTTCATACCACCAGACCTTTCTCCATCAATTAGGAATCTGATGCCGTCACTAAACACATTCCGTAAATTGTAGCCATTTGTTGAGTGTTTTTTTTGTTGTTTAATCCGCATATATATCACCATTGTCCTTAATTTTGTTGACTGTATATCTCTTAAATATCAACATATACACGTGTGAATTAGTTTACGAAGATTTATCAATGCCGAGAACCTCGATCAGAGAGTAAAAAAGGCGTAAGGTTCACAATGGTGTAAAATTAAAATGGGATATACCGGGCTAGGATTCGAGTTACAGGAACAAGGGCCAAACCAACCACCCAAGAATGGAATCGTCAATCGAAAACACTTGACAACCTCCTAGAAGCAGCGTTTCTTGCCACCAGACCTTTCTCCATCAATTAGGAATCTGATGCCGTCACTAAACACATTCCTTAAATTGTAGCCATTTGTTGAGTGTTTTTTTTGGTGTCTAATCCGCATATATATTACCATTGCCCTTGATTTTCTTGACTGTATATCTCTTAAACTTCAACATATACACGTGTGATTTAGTTTACGAAGATTTATCAATGCCGATAACCTCGATCAGTGAGTAAAAAAGGTGTAAGGTTCACAATTGTGTAAAATTAAAATGGGATATACCGGGCTTGGATTCAAGTTACAGGAACAAGGGCCAAACCAACCACCCAAGAATGGAATCGTCGAGCAAAAACACTTGGCAAGCTCCAAGAAGCAGCTTTTCTTACCACCAGACCTTTCTCCATCAATTAGGAATCTGATGCCGTCACTAAACACATTCCTTAAATTGTAGCCATTTGTTTAGTGTTTTTTTTGGTGTCTAATCCGCATATATATCACCATTGCCCTGGATTTTCTTGACTATATATCTCTTAAATGTCAACATACACACGTGTGATTTAGTTTACAAAGATTTTTCAATGCCGAGAACCTCGATCAGAGAGTAAAAAAGGCGTAAGGTTCACAATGGTTTAAAATTAAAATGGGATATACCGGGCTAGGATTCGAGTTACAGGAACAAGGGCCAAACCAACCACCCAAGAATGGAATCGTCGAGCGAAAACACTTTACAACCTCCTAGAAGCAGCTTTTCTTGCCACCAGACCTTTCTCTATCAATTAGGAATCTGATGTCGTCACTAAACACATTCTTTAAATTGTAGCCATTTGTTGAGTGTTTTTTTGGTGCCTAATCCTCATATATATCACCATTGCCCTTGATTTTCTTGACTGTATATCTCTTAAATATCAACATATACACGTGTGATTTAGTTTACGAAGATTTTTCAATGCCAAGAACCTCGATCAGAGAGTAAAAAAGGCGTAAAGTTCACAATGGTGTAAAATTAAAATGGCATATACTGGGCTAGGATTCGAGTTGCAGGAAGAAGGGCCAAACCAAGCACCCAAGAATGGAATCGTCGAGCGAAAACACTTGACAACCTCCTAGCAGCAGCTTTTCTTGCCACCAGACCTTTCTCCATCAATTAGGAATCTGATGCCGTCACTAAACACATTCCTTAAATTGTATCCATTTGTTGAGTGTTTTTTTTGGTGTCTAATCCGCATATATATCACCATTGCCCTTGATTTTCTTGACTGTATATCTCTTAAATGTCAACATATACACGTGTGATTTAGTTTACGAAGATTTTTCAATGCCGAGAACCTCGATCAGAGAGTAAAAAAGGCGTAAGGTTCACAATGGTGTAAAATTAAAATGGGATATACCGGGCTAGAATTCGAGTTAAAGGAACAAGGGCCAAACCAACAACACTAGAATGGAATCGTCGAGCGAAAACACTTGACAACCTCCTAGAAGCAGCTTTTCTTACCACCAGACCTTTCTCCATCAATTTGGAATCTGATGCCGTCACTAAACACATTCCTTAAATTGTAGCCATTTGTTGAGTGTTTTTTTTGTTGTCTAATCTAAATATATATCACCATTGCCCTTAATTTTCTTGACTGTATATCTCTTAAATATCAAAATATACACGTGTGATTTCGTTTACGAAGATTTATCAATGCCGAGAACCTCGATCAGAGAGTAAAAAAGACGTAAGGTTCACAATGGTGTAAAATTAAAATGGGATATACCGGGCTAGGATTCGAGTTACAGGAACAAGGGCCAAACCAACCACCCAAGAATGGAATCGTCGAGCGAAAACACTTGACAACCTCCTAGAAGCAGCTTTTCTTGCCACCAGACCTTTCTCCATCAATTAGGAATCTGATGCCGTCACTAAACACATTCCTTAAATTGTAGCCATTTGTTGAGTTTTTTTTTTGTGTCTAATCCGCATATATATCACCATTGCCCTTGATTTTCTGGAATGTATATCTCTTAAATATCAACATATACACGTGTGATTTAGTTTACGAAGATTTTTCAATGCCGAGAACCTCGATCAGAGAGTAAAAAAGGCATAAGGTTCACAATGGTGTAAAATTAAAATGGGATATACTGGGCTAGGATTCGAGTTAAAGGAACAAGGGCCAAATCAACCACCCAAGAATGGTGACCAGGATCAAGCCTCCAATCATATTGAACACATATAAATAAACATAATTCAACCAAACATTATGAAAGGTGTTCAAAACCCCAAAGCATAGTTAAATGTTTAGCGGAATAATTTGTAAAACCCATAGCAAGTATTAAATCTAAAATAAAGTAATGTTTAAAGCATGGCACACACTGCCATGTCCCACAACGACCGTTCCTCCCTGTGCAAGCTCCATGGGTACCTATTGACCTGCAAGGCATGTAGCAACGAATCAACAACAAAGTTGAGCGAGTTCACAGTTGGTTGTTTGGTTATAGTATTCTTTTCGTAAATCGTATGTCCGTTTTGTAAACCATGTATCGTATTAATCCTTATCGCGGCCAATCCAGGCATATGTGCAATGATTAGTGGGGGCTTCCCATGTTGTTACAAGACCACGCGTATCGACTGCTACGAAAATGTAAGAGGTGCCCTAAGTCAATGTCTATCAGCATTAACCCTTTGCCCATAATCCATTAGTACACGCTCGTCCGACTTGCACGGTGTGAGGTTTGTTAAACCTAATAGCGCTATTAACTAATGACCCGCTCGCCATAGGCCTCGGCGATTAAGTCGATAATTGAGGGACTTCCTTTGATAGAGGTGATGGTCTTAAGATCGTGTACGTAGGCTTTACGTACGTGCCCTTCAACCCGAGGACAGTAGTAAGTATAACTATACGTAGGTTTTATGTACGTGCCCTTCAACCCGAGGACAGTAATAATTTGTTTAATAGTAATAGTGGTACGAGTAGTTATTCAATCCCATTCCCAACCCCTGGGAATCCCATGCCTTGGCTAGTGTGAACTCACCTTGGTTTGCTCGGTATGCTAAAAGGGTTACACGTCCACAATTAATCAATCATGACCTATAGTACGCACGTGTATATAATCAGTTTTCGTTCGTAACAATCTTGCACACAAATCTAACGTCACATAGTGTGTTTCGCAGTTAATCATCATGCAGCATATAAGCAGTCAGTCAAATCCATGTAAATTCATGCTTGACAGGATTAACAGGCAGTTAACATACTTTACCAGGTTAACACATTTAACAGGGTTACATGCATATCTTAACAGAGTTAACATCTAACGGAATTAATAGACTAACTGCGGTTACTGAATTAACAGAGTTAAAAGGTTTAATAAACTAACAAGGTTACATGCTTAACAGAAGACACTCCACGAAATCACATGTGCCGAAAACACATGCTTGGCGAAATCCCTTAAGTGACGAAATCACCAAGTGATTTCGTCTGGCCCTCTGTGTTTTCGTCTGTGTCAGCGACAATATCAGTAACAGTTACCAAACAATAACAACATACCTGAATCAACCCTCGACATCAACAAGTATTCGACATCTAGCAAGAACCCTATTTTGTGTATTCAACAACATATCCAGATCATTCACATCGGATCATCATCATCATTAAATTAATCAACAATGGCCGACAATCTAATAACACCTCAAGATGATATTGGACCGATTTTATATAGTATTTATGTAGTGGACAATTATTTACTATTATCATATTACCATCACATGTAATACAACACAATGGCCGACCAACTCAATAAATCGATACACAACAAATTTGATTTCAATACAAGAAGCTTTTCACGTGATGATATGACAACAATTACTTGAATGAAACAGAATGATTGGGGCCAATTAAAAGTAATGATTACATGCACTGATTCACACCAAATTAATGAAATTGACTATTTTTGAAATCGATGCATACTAACCATTAATTTATGATGTCAAATAATCAAGTGATTTACATCAAGAAATCATAAAGGGTCGATTACTAACCTACGGAAAAGACAATACTTCAATCGATGTATTGGACTCGGTTGTTCAAGACTGCCGTAGGGTTTCACAAGATAGCGAGAGAGATTGTGAGAGGTGATTAGGGTTGCCAAATAATGTTCACGTAAAGGTTAAACAGATGTTTATCTAATCACAACTGGGCCAAAGCTCATTTGGTTTTTCGTTGGTCACTTGGTGGACGAAAACACATATGTGTTTTCATCAGGAAGTGTTTTCGTATGAGCAGGGGTGTTGGGCCAATGATCCATATTAAACTATACAACACCAATTAACACAAATTACACTATTATCATACACTCAAATATAATGCACCCCAATTATAAAATATCAATCGCAATACGATTTAACGTTTTACAAATGTGCACAGTTGCGAAACAAACAAGTCATGTAAATAAACAACATAAACAATTAACGTGCAATTAATGCGAAGATGGAATCTTGGAGACTCGAGTTGTCACATTATCCCCAACTTGAAAGAAATTTCGTCCCGAAATTTAGCATGCGGTTACTGAGGAAGCTAGGTAAGTTGTATCGTTTACTGGTTTTCCTGGGGTGTCACATCATCCCCCCGTTGATTTGGAATTTCGTCCCGAAATTCTGTAGTAGCTTCAGCCTCAGTAGTGGTTGCACTGTTTCTGAACAACTGGGGATACTTGATTATCATTTGGTCTTCTCGTTCCTAGGTAAACTCTGGGCCACGACGGGAGTTCCAACGAACTCGAACAAGAGGTATCCTGGTGTTCTTGAGGACCTTAACATCCCGGTCCGTGATTTCAACTGGTTCCTCGACGAATCGCAACTGTTCATCGATAGTAAGCTCCTTCAAAGGAACTATGAGGGTCTCATCTGACAGACACTTCTTCAGATTCGACACGTGAAAGACATTGTGAACTGCACTGAGTTCAGCTGGTAAGTTCAGTTTGTAGGCCACTTTGCCTATTTTCTCAATGATTTCGAACGGTCCGACGTATCGTGGGTTAAGTTTGCCTCGTTTTCCAAAACGAACTACACCCTTCCAGGGTGAAACTTTGAGTAGCACTCGATCCCCAACCTGGAATTCGAATGGTTTCTTGTCCTTATCGGCGTATGCTTTCTGACGATCGCGAGCTGCCGCCATGCGTTGTCGTATTTGAGCAATCTTTTCTGTTGTGTCTACTACTAGTTATGGACCTGTGATCTGACTATCACCCACCTCTGCCCAACAAAGAGGTGATCGGCATTTACGCCCGTACAATGCCTCGAATGGAGCGGCTTGGATGCTGGTGTGATAATTGTTGTTATACGAGAACTCCACTAATGGGAGATGTTTTTCCCAGCCGTTGCCGAAATCGATTACACATGCACGAAGCATGTCTTCTAGAGTTTGAATAGTGCGCTCAGATTGCCCATCCGTCTGAGGGTGATAAGCCGTGCTCATGTCTAAACGAGAGCCAAAAGATTTGTGCATTGCTTGCCACAGTTCTGAAGTAAAACGTGCATCACGATCCGAGATAATAGAGGTGGGCACCCCGTGGCTCGAGATAACTTCCTTAAGGTATACATCTGCTAGAGTGGAGAACTTATCCGTTTCCTTGATAGACAAGAAGTGTGCAGACTTTGTGAGTCGATCCACGATCACCCAAATAGTATCGTTACCACGTTGAGATCTAGGCAGGCCAGTAACAAAATCCATGGAAATTTGCTCCCATTTCCATTGTAGTATCTCTGGTTGTTGGAGTAGGCCTGAAGGTTTCTAGTATTCGACTTTGACTCTCGCACAAGTCAAACACTTGCTGACGTGAGTTGCTATTTGGGCCTTCATGCTAGGCCACCAATATGTAGTTTTCAAGTCGTGGTACATCTTATCCGAACCAGGATGTACTGAGTAGCGAGACTTATGAGCTTCATCCATTACAAGCTCGCGTAAGTTGCCGTAGAGTGGGACCCAAATGCGTCCTGTTACATAGTAGGCGTCGTCTGCCTTTTGTTCTAACCGTTGCCTTGAGCTGCATAGGGCTTCAGCCCTGACGTTTTCTGGTTTCAATGCTTCTACCTGAGCATCTCGTATCTGTGCAGGAAGACTAGACTGAATAGTGAGTTGCAACGCTCGTACACACCTAGGTGTAGTATCCTTTCGACTAAGGGCGTCGGCCACCACATTGGCTTTGCCCGGATGGTACTTTATAGCACATTCGTAATCGTTCAGTAATTGGACCCATCGACGTTGTCGCATGTTCAACTCTTTCTGCTTGAAGATATGCTCGAGACTCCTGTGATCGGTGTAGATGGTGCACCTGGTGCCATATAGGTAATGTCGCCATATCTTGAGCGCAAAAACAACAGCTCCCAGCTCTAAATCATGTGTAGTGTAATTCCGTTCGTGAATCTTGAGTTGGCGCGAAGCATAAGCAATGACTTTATCCCATTGCATCAACACACATCGAAGACCTTGAATGGATGCGTCGCAGTAGACTACAAAATCGTCTGTGCCTTCAGGTAATGAGAGGATAGGTGCGCTACAAAGTCTATCCTCTAAGTGCTGAAATGCTGATTCTTGTGCATTTCCCCAACGATAGATAACCCCTTTCTGTGTTAGTGAGGTGAGAGGTTGCGCAATCTTGGAGAAGTATTTGATGAACCTTCTATAGTAGCCCGCCAAACCCAAGAATTGGCGGATTTCTGTTGGTGTACGGGGTGCAGGCCAGTTCTTAATCGAGTCTACCTTGGATGGATCAACGTATATCCCATCCTTGTTTACCACGTGGCCTAGAAAGTGGACTTCACGAAGCCATAAGTCGCATTTTGAAAACTTGGCGTACAGCTGTTCTGCTCGAAGGAGTTCCAAAATGAGTCGTAAATGATGCTCGTGTTCCTCCTGACTCTTGGCTTGCACACTCTGTTCATAAGATCCATGAAGACTGCCGGTGCGTTTGTTAATCCGAATGGCATGACCAGAAACTCGTAATGGCCGTAGCGTGTTCTGAATGCTGTTTTGGAGACGTCCTCGTCCTGGACTCTCAGTTGATGATAGCCTGACCTTAGATCAATCTTCGAATGATAGCTCGACCCTTGCAACTGGTCGAATAAATCATCGATGCGTGGAAGAGGATAGCGATTCTTCACGGTCACCTTGTTCAGTTCGCGGTAATCTATGCACATGCGGAAGGTACCGTCTTTCTTCTTCACAAATAATACTGGAGCTCCCCAAGGCGAAGAGCTAGGATGAATAAAACCCTTATCCAAGAGTTCTTGTAGTTGTTTAGACAATTCCTCCAGTTCGGTTGGAGCTAAACGATACGGTGTGCGAGCTATTGGTGCTGCTCCAGGAGCTAGTTCAATCTGGAATTCGACCTGGCGGTGAGGCGGTAGCCCAGGTAAATCTTCAGGATACACTTGAGGAAAATCGCGTACAACTGGGATATCCTCTAATCTCTTCTCTTTCGTTGATGTGTCTGTAACAAGTGCCAAAATGGCAGTGTGTCCCTTTCGCAAACATTTCTGGGCCTTCAGAAAGGAGATGATGCCAACCACGGCACCACTCTTATCGCCTTGAACCTCGAGAGGTTCTTTACGAGAACAGGGTATACGAACAATCTTCTCTTTGCATAAGATCTCTGATCGATGTTGGGATAACCAATCCATACCAATGACGATGTCGAAACTACCCAGAGTTATAGGAATAAGATCGATAGGGAAAGTCTAACCAGCGAGGATAAGATTACAGCCCTGAACTATGTGTGTGGCCTCTAGACTTTTACCATTAGCTAACTCTACGACATGTTTAGTGTTCAAAAGTGTGGGTGTGCGCTTGAGCATTTGACTAACTTTCAAAGACACATAACTGGTATCAGCACCCGAATCAAATAAGACAGTAACATAAAAGTCGTCGAGAAGGAACTTACCCGTCACAACATTGGGAGCATTCCTCGCTTCTCCCTGGCCAATAACGAATACACGACCCCTTGCACCGTTGCCATTGTTACCCCCATTGTTCCCATTCCCCTGATTGTTGTGATTGTTGTTGTTGTTGTTGTTGGGATTCCTGTTCAGCTGGGGGCAATCTCTCTTGAAGTGGCCTTCAGCTCCACACTGAAAGCACCCTTTGTTGTCTCGTTGTTGCTGTTGTTGATCTTGTGGAGCTGGTGGTTGTTGTCGCTGGTTCTGATTTGCAGGTCGTAAGCTTCTACAATCCTTAGCTTCATGACCCATTTTGAGACACCTTTGGCAACGATTCTTGTTGCACTGGCCGCTGTGGTGTTTATTGCATCTATTGCACTTTGGAAGGTTCCCACGATAACCACTTTGCCCTTGGCTACCAGAAGATTGCTGCCCAGGGCTCTTAAAATCTTCAGTTCTTCTCTGCTGCGACTGGGACTGAACAGAAGTTGAACCTCTGCTTGAAGCTCCATCCCATTTACGTTTGTTATCACTGGGAGTTTCAGAGGTAGCTGTAGCACTAATACGTTTTGGTAACCTGTTCTGCTCCACCGCCTGATCAGTGAGACGGTGAGCCAACTGAACAACCTGTTGGATGGTGGCGAGGTTTGCTGAAGTCACGTGACTTTGGATTTCTGGCACTAAGCCCTTGAGAAAAAGTTCAATACGCTTAATTGGAGGGTCCACCATGGTAGGACACAGTAATGCGAGCTCATTCGATCTCTTCGTATAAGCCTCAATTTCTGACCCCGTCATCTTGAGGTTGAAGAACTCGACTATCAACTTATGAATGTCAACACGGCTGCAGTATTCCTCCTTGATCATCTCTTTAAAATTGTTCCATGGGGTGGCGTTAGCAGCAACCAACCCCAGCATTTGAACCTGAGCATTCCACCATGTGAGGGCTAAACCCTCGAGAGTGCCGGTAGCATACTTCACCCTGCGTGCCTCAGGGCATTCACACATTTTGAACACAGATTCTAGTTTCTCAAACCAGTGGAGGAGACCTACTGCTCCTTCAGTGCCGCTAAAAGTAGTGGGTCGGCAGTCCATAAAAGTTTTGAAGGTGCACACAGGTGGCTGATCATGTTGACCTGTTGTGGGTATAAGAAAGGACAAAGTTTAACACAAGGGTAGGTTCACGAGAGTAGGACCTAAAGATCCTAGAATGAGTTTAAACTGCAGGGTATACCTCCTGCGTGTGCGGCTGCAAGTGCCGCAGCAACCTGTTCGTTAATGAGAGCCGTCAACTGGGCTTGTGTCAAGTTAATACGTCCAGCCATGATCTTCATAGCAAAGGTAACATAAGTAAGAGAGGTTCGCGAATAGTGCGATGACAGAAGAGAGTGAGCACATACGTGTTCAAGCAACAGTAGCTATACTAACTAAGCATATCATGAGCAAAGTTCTACGTAATCTATCATGTAGGTAATATAACATAAACCATATCACCTAGAATGTCGAGTCTTGCACGTGGAGTGAAGCGTCGTTGTGGATCGTAGAGCACTGTACAGGTTATAGTCTGGTTTTAACAAAAACATTTTCCCTTATTAAAACCAAGTTCTTTATAACCAATGGCTCTGATACCAATCTGTCACACCAATCTGTCACACCCCCAAAATCCACGCACGGAGTATCACCGCTTGGAGGCGTGACTGACCAGGATCAAGCCACCAATCATATTGAACACATATAAATAAACATAATTCAACCAAACAATATGAAAGGTGTTCAAAACCCCAAAGCATAGTTAAATGTTTAGCGGAAGCATAATTTGTAAAACCCATAGCAAGTATTAAATCTAAAATAAAGTAATGTTTAAAGCATGGCACACACTGCCATGTCCCACAACGACCGTTCATCCCTGTGCAAGCTCCATGGGTACCTAATGACCTGCAAGGCATGTAGCAACGAATCAACAACAAAGTTGAGCGAGTTCACAGTTGGTTGTTTGGTTATAGTATTCATTTCGTAAATCGTATGTCCGTTTTGTAAACCATGTATCGTATTAATCCTTATCTCGGCCAATCCAGGCATATGTGCGATGATTAGTGGGGGCTTCCCATGTTGTTACAAGACCACGCGTATCGACTGCTACGAAAATGTAAGAGGTGCCCTAAGTCAATGTCTATCAGCATTGACCCTTTGCCCATAGTCCATTAGTACACGCCCGTCCGACTGGCACGGTGTGAGGTTTGTTAAACCTAATAGCACTATTAACTAATGACCCGCTCGCCAAAGGCCTCGACGATTAAGTCGATAATTGAGGGACTTCCTTTGATAGAGGTGATGGTCTTAAGATCGTGTACGTAGGCTTTACGTACATGCCCTTCAACCCGAGGACAGTAGTAAGTATAACTGTACGTAGGTTTTACGTACGTGCCCTTCAACCCGAGGACAGTAATAATTTGTTTAATAGTAATAGTGGTACGAGTAGTTATTCAATTCCATTCCCAACCCTTGGGAATCCCATGCCTTGGCTAGTGTGAACTCACCTTGGTTTGCTCGGTATGCTAAAAGGGTTACACTTCCACAATTAATCAATCACGACCTATAGTACGCACGTGTATATAATCAGTTTTCGTTCGTAACAATCTTGCACACAAATCTAACGTCACATAGTGTGTTTGGCAGTTAATCATCATGCAGCATATAAGCAGTCAATCAAATCCATGTAAATTCATGCTTGACAGGATTAACAGGCAGTTAACATACTTTACCAGGTTAACACATTTAACAGGGTTACATGCATATCTTAACAGAGTTAACATCTAACAGAATTAATAGACTAACTGCGGTTACTGAATTAACAGAGTTAAAAGGTTTAATAAACTAACAAGGTTACATGCTTAACAGAAGACACTCCACGAAATCACATGTGCCGAAAACACATGCTTGGCGAAATCCCTTAAGTGACGAAATCACCAAGTGATTTCGTCTGGCCCTCTGTGTTTTCGTCTGTGTCAGCGACAATATCAGTAACAGTTACCAAACAATAACAACATACCTGAATCAACCCTCGACATCAGCAAGTATTCGACATCTAGCATGAACCCTATTTTGTGTATTCAACAACATATCCAGATCATTCACATCGGATCATCATCATCATTAAATTAATCAACAATGGCCGACAATCTAATAACACCTCAAGATGATATTGGACCGATTTTATATAGTATTTATGTAGTGGACAATTATTTACTATTATCATATTACCATCACATGTAATACAACACAATGGCCGACCAACTCAATAAATCGATACACAACAAATTTGATTTCAATACAAGAAGCTTTTCACGTGATGATATGACAACAATTACTTGAATGAAACAGAATGATTGGGGCCATTTAAAAGTAATGATTACATGCACTGATTCACACCAAATTAATGAAATTGACTATTTTTGAAATCGATGCATACTAACCATTAATTCATGATGTCAAATAATCAAGTGATTTACATCAAGAAATCATAAAGGGTCGATTACTAACCTACGGAAAAGACAATACTTCAATCGATGTATTGGACTCGGTTGTTCAAGACTGCCGTAGGGTTTCACAAGACAGCGAGAGAGATTGTGAGAGGTGATTAGGGTTGCCAAATAATGTTCACGTAAAGGTTAAACAGATGTTTATCTAATCACAACTGGGCCAAAGCCCATTTGGTTTTTCGTTGGTCACTTGGTGGACGAAAACACATATGTGTTTTCATCAGGAAGTGTTTTCGTATAAGCAGGGGTGTTGGGCCAATGATCCATATTAAACAATACAACACCAATTAACACAAATTACACTGTTATCATACACTCAAATATAATGCACCCCAATTATAAAATATCAATCGCAATACGATTTAACGTTTTACAAATGTGCACAGTTGCGAAACAAACAAGTCGTGTAAACAAACAACATAAACAATTAACGTGCAATTAATGCGAAGATGGAATCTTGGAAACTCGAGTTGTCACAGTGCACACATCTGTCGTCTTCGTCTTATATCGAGTCTCGAGTTCGTTGCGGATGTGATCGAGCTTGATGTCATCATATCAAAAGATGACATCATAATGACAACATCACATGAATTGCATGGAAACTTGAATTCAGAATGTTATATTTGATTGTTGTCCGTTTGAAAAGTCAAAGTACATGACCGTTTGAATTAGGTGACCGTTTGAAAGTGTCATAACCGTTTGAAGGGTGGAATGTCACCTTCAAACGGTCAGGGGTCTTTCCCTATAAATAGGCTTTAAACTTTCATCATTTATAACTTTCCGGCCAGAGCAACGAAGTGCTGCCGAAGTGTTGTCAGGTTGTAAACGTCTTCTAAATCAATGATACAACAGTTTTATGTGTAAATCTAGCTGAATTGAACTCTACACGTCTGTTTCCACCTTTCGTTTAGAGATAAACTCTTCTGATCGACTCGTTCGGGTCTGAAAACGATCCTACAAGTGGTATCAGAGCTCAGGAGGAAGAGTTCATACCAATTCAGTTGTTTTTTCTATCTTCTACACCTTCTTTTCAAAACTGAAGAAGTTTTCACGGATAAAATCGGCTAAAACTTTCACAATGTGTGCGTAATGGTGTTTTAACAAACCCTTGAGAATATCGGACCTAAACTCGAAGTAAAAGTGGTAAAAATGGCTTGAAAATTGGTGACCGTTTGAACAAGTCCAGCACATGTCCATTTGAAATTGACCGTGACCATTTGAAATCTACTCCTGACAGTTTGAAACTGCACCTGACCGTTTGAAACTGTCACATTACCGTTTGAAACTGGACATGACCGTTTGAAAGTTACATCTGACCGTTTGAAACTAACCTGACCGTTTGAAAGTTGCCAACATGACAGTTTGAAAAATGGTTCCTGTTTGAAAGTGTTTCAGTCTTCACGTGATTGTACATCGAGTTGTGTGTACCATTTGAAAGTTCATCGTTTTGTGTGATTCATCTAACAAGGTGTCAGTACATCGGGAATATTTGATCATGTGTTTTGTCAGTACATGTGAAAGTGGATTAATGGTTTCAAGAAGTCTTGCATGTGATTTAAAGTAAAGGTGTCGGCCACTTGATATTCTCAATACATTGATAATTGTTTCGATAATGTGTTTGGTCCAATCAAGATATTAAGACCTTCAGTATGGGCATGTGAACTTTACACGAGAATCAATTGAGTTTGTCGGTTATAGTGGAGTCATTCGGCCCACTAGTTTTTGAGGTCCAATTAGAATTGTGATAAACTTTAAAGATTGTCGACTAGTTGTTTTAAATTGTTCATGTGCATCTGATCAGAATTAAAAATGCAGCCCATGTGATTGGTACATATCAGCGGCCCAATAAATTTGAGTATAGCTTTTATCTTGTCGGCCAAATACACATTTGGATTATCCTACGAGATCACACAAACTTAACCAAATTGTTCAGTTTGTATTAAGTCTACAGGTCACACGTTTTGGAGTTCAAAGTGTTTAAAGGTTCATCAGGTCGATTGAAAGTCCGTCAGTTTGCACGTAAAAGGGTCAAGTCATTCAAATTTGATCCAGGTCATAGTTGTCCGCACAGTGTGTCAACTTTCAGTCCGCACAGAATATTCACCAGTTCGAGTACTAGTCTTATTATGTTAATCGACAAGATTTTAAACTGATTGTTGTTTGTTTTGTTTGTTGACAGGTATTAAGTTTTACGAGGTGAACCAATTTGTTTGAAAGCTTGTTTGAGAAATTCTTCGATACTGAATCATGGATAACGATTTCTACAACGTGTTTGCTACTCCGACTTCTCCGGCTTCTATTGCTCAGAACATGAATTTGGAAAACGAGACAGGAACCACTCAAAAGCCCCCGAAATTGATGAGTATCGAAGAATACTACGGATGGAAAGATAGATTCGAGAACTGGGTTCAGGCTAATCATCTTAGGTCATGGGAATGTATTTTGAAGAAATATGTTTTGCCACAAACTGATTTGAAAGTTGATAAAAAAAATACATGAATTTAGTAATGAAGAACGTGATATGTATAGAGCTGAAAAGATAATGATCAGTCTGCTTCAACAAGCTATCAAAGAAGATATTTTCATTCTGCTACAGCATGACAAAACTGCAAAGTCAATCTGGGATGTACTTAAAGTCAAATTTGAGGGTAGCGAGAAAATGATTAAAAGCAAGAAGGCACTGTTAAAGAAAGAGTTTGATCTGTTCAGCAGTCTACCGGATGAAGACACAAAGAAGCTGATTGAAAGATACTGTCACCTTGTGCGATCTATGTCAATGCTTAGTATAAAAAAGGAGTCTGAAGAGTGGGTAGAAAAATTAGCTGATGCGTTACCGCAAAAAGAGTGGTGAACTTATTTGATGATCCTGAAAAACACAGGGGTTTATGATGGGTTATCAATTGGTGAGTTTATCGAAAAGATTGAGGGTCAAGATTTGGAACAGCAGAAGATAGCGAGGATGAATAGTCCAAGTGGTCAACAGGATGTAAAAATGTATTACAAAGGTAGTGTTCCGGTTCCAGATGCTGATAGAAGTCCGAAAATCCAGACTGCGTTTAGTGCTGGGGATTCTACAGAAAAGATTGATCAAAGTTCAAACAAAAGCAGCAGTGGTTTCTCATTATATCCGAGTGTCAATCCAAAGAGTTCATCAGAAAGCTTTCAGTCTCAAAGCACAAAGACAGGAAATGGTTATATGATTCAGTGCAACATCGCTCTAAATCTTCCAGAAGGTCAAAGTTTTTCAGAAGACACTGCTAAAGATCACATGGCTCTACTTGGTTCTGTGTTGTTATCTTATGAAGGTCTAGTTGCAGGTCGGATCGGAAATCCTATGCTCACCAAAGAGGATTACGATCAAATAGACGAAGAAGAGATGGAACTGATGGATATCAAATGGTGTCTTGCGAGTGTTCTTAGACGTGCTGAAAAGTTCAAAACAATTACCAGGAGAAATGACTTTCTTGATGCTCATGTATCTACTTTAGGTTTTGATAAATCTAAAGTTACTTGTTTTCGATGTAGGGAGAAAGGCCATTTCAAGCGGGAGTGCAAGAACAGGGAAGCTAGTGGTGCTCAGAATCCGTTCGGAAAAGACGATTACTACCGGAAAGCCATTTATCAGCAAGTTGGTCAATCACAAGACTCACAAACGGCTCATGGTAGAAGAATCGAGGATTCAAAAAGAGCGTGTGCGGTGGATTTTAACTGGAACAATTATATCTCTCCTGATAGCAAAGCATGCATAGTCGATAAAGATGATGAGAGGCTACCTGAAGGCTTCAGCTGGAATATGTTTGCAGATGAGAATGGGAATTTTAAAGCTTTCATTGCTAAGATTGTCAGAGAACCAGACATGTTTACCACATGGATGAAGTCTATTGGTGTGACTATAAAGAGTGTGGAAGAAGAGTCTGTTGTTTCTGTTGAAAGTTCAGAAAGTGCTGATGAAAGTCTACAAAGTTCTGATGAGAGTGTACAAAATGTTGTTATTTCAGAAAAGGAAGTTGTATTTGATCAAACACCGTCAGATTCTGGTTTATCAGATGCTGATTCTGAAAAATCTGTACAGTTTGATCAGTCACCAGTTGATAGTAGCAGTGATGATAAGGAAGAGAAACATATTAATGTTGCTAAAAATCATCTTTCTCCTGGAAGTTTTCATTTCTATTTTGCAGATCGCATGGAGAAACTGAAGGAGAAAAGAGCTGCAAAAGAACAACAGGAAGTGAAGGCTGAAAGTGTTGTTCAGAAAGAGAACATTGAAAGTGTTGCTGAAGAGATGGTTGAAACTGAGAGAGTGAAGGTAGAAGAGAAGATGATTGAAGAAGAAAAAGTGGTTGAAGTGATAAAAACAATCGAGATTGAGAAGATTGTTGAAGTTGTAAAGCCTTGTGAGAAGTGTTTGGAAGCATGCAAGGGTTGTGCAGAAAAAGACGAGATAATTGCTGAATATGAGAAGATGAAAGAGCAGTTACTGTTCAACCTCAACTATGTGAAAGAATCTTATGATGTCTTGAACAAAACAGTAACTGGTCTGCAAAGGACAAATTCTGAAAGAGAACAAGCACTAACGATGATGAATGCTGTAATGATGACAAAGCAGAAAGCCATCAACTTTTACATCGAAGAAAGTGCTAAATGGAAGCAAGAGTTGGAGACAGAAAAGATCGAGAATGAGAGAATTAGACGTTTATTACAAAGTTATTCTAGTTCTGATTATCTCATTGATCGTATTTACCCAACTGTTGCAGGTATGGAAGCTTTTAAAGACGAGAAGCCAAAGAAAAAGAAAGATAGTGGTAAGAAACCGATTGTTAGCTATAACAAGTGTCCGCCTCCAATCTGGGAAGGGTATTCTCCTAGAAAACCGAATGAGGAGCAACTTGAAAAAGCAGTCAATATAAAGTTAAAAACCGACACAAATGACGTTTTACCAGATAACATTGATGTCACGTTTACCTCGTCCGATACTGATCATGAGTCTGAGTTAATCAAAAAGGTTGTTGATCAGGTGTTGGATACTGAGGAGGAGTCTGAGTCAAAGTCTGAGTCTGGGTGTTCAAGTTCGAGTTCATCGGTCAACAGTTCAAATTCGTCGGTTAAACGGTCTTACAGTAAAGAATTTTTGTTATCAAAAGCAAATTTGGATGATGAAGCATTTGAAGTTGCATACACTTTAAATGATTCGGACAAATTATACTTTGACAAAGAGTTTCCAATAAGAAGTGTTCGTTTTGACATGATCAAAAAGGTTTTCAAAATGACAGAAATTAATATTTCTGAAATAAAAGATTTAAATCTTACTGAAAAACCTAAAAAGTACACTTCAAGAGTTCAACAACGTCTAAACAAGAAAAAGGGTTACAATTCTGGTTCTAGTTTTCAAAAGAAACCAAACCAAAATCGTAGCTACAAAAAGAAAGGATTAGGTTTTATTCCACCAGAAAATCATAAAAATATGAAAAATTCTAAGAGAAAAACAGAATTTGTTTCAGGTGGAAGCTCAGAAGAAGAACAGAAGAAACCATTCTGGAGACAGTCAAACCAGGAGTTTCTTGCTGAAAAGAAGAAGAATGGAAATGAAATGTCTCATCCAAAGGAAACTCGAAATTGTTACAAGTGCAATGAAGTTGGTCACATTGCATGGAACTGTCAGAAAAATGCCAAGTCAAAACAGGGAGTTTCTAACAAGTTGAAAGGAAAAGTTGTTGATATTGAACCACCAATCGAAAAATTTAAAATTTTTGAAAATTCAACTTATGAAATTGGTGAGTGTTCTAAAAAGAATTTTTATAAAAAGAAAGAGAAAGACAACCAAGCGTGGGTTGTTAAGAAAGTTGATGAGAAAGTCGGCGATGAATCTGGTTCCACAAAGCCAGAAGAGCCACAAGTTGAGGTGAAAATTTCAGTGAATGATGATGAGTTTCCATCACTGAAGTTTGAAGAGGTTAAACAAAAAGTGGGTAAGGTTGATATCTCGAATCAGTTTTACAATGAGAATACTAAGTTTGATGTCGAGAAAACATTCAATGGAAGTGTTAAGAAAATTTTTGGGAAAATGTTGAATTGGAAAGCTAATGGGGTTAAAGATTTTTATGCAACTAAAAAGGCAACTTACAACCCTACTGCGCAAGAATTGAAAGCCATCAAGTCTGAGAAGACTTGGATGGAAGTTTGTTTCCCGTAAAGTCTTAGGACTATGCCGGAGATCGCAAGTTTGTAATTGTGGATCAGGAATCGTCATCTTTCTTGAAAATTGATGATTGTGAATGAATCTTAAAATAGTTACATTTTTACAGGATAAGTGTGACTTGCCGGAGCTTCCAGGTTGGTAAGTGCGAAGTAGGAATCGGCATCTTTGTTGGTAAAATGAATTTGTGTATATGTGATATTTCTACAAGTTGGTTGATGAAGGTTTATACTTACAAATGGTTAATCAAGGTCATTAGGTTGAACTTGATTGGACCATACTTACAAGTGGTATTTGTAAGACAATATGATGAACCAAACCCCAAATTTACAAGTGATAAAATAAACAAAACTTATTTTCCGAAAAAAATCATTTTGGTTAAAACAAACTTAAGTGTTTTGAAATCATAATGAGAAAATAGTTTTGTGAATGGGGGAGTTCTGATTGTTTATGCCTAGTGGATGGCGAATTGATGCAATTTGATATCGGTTATCACTTTATTGTATAGTTTATTTTCAAATTTCCTAAAATGTGTTTGCATTTTAGGGGGAGTAAAAATTTCAGAAAATCCAAAAACATTTGAAAATTTGAAAAAGTCAAAAACATGATAAAATCAAAAATGAGTTTTGTTGTCAAAAGAGGAAATGATAGTACATCAGTGGACTATCACGGCATGCTAAAGAAATGGAAAGTTAAATAGTGATAAACGGTCTCACTAAGGATGTGTCAGTAGGTTTTTGCACATTTAGTAGATTGTGACGAGATATAAACTTAAATTTCAAACTTGCTTATATCATGGGGAAACATCTCTCGGATATATGGGTAACCCCCGAAATCTCGTTTGAAAGATTCCTTTTTCTGATATACTAGGTCTTTATACTCAGTGATATCTGGGGTATTATTCCTGGACTTCTGCTGAATGGAAGTTTTGACCTAGTCCTCGAATAATACTTTCCGCAATGCTTGAAACATAGCATCACCCTCAGCATATATGATAAGACAATAAAATTGCTTAGCAATGCTGTTGTAAAAAAGATCCTCTAAAGGGGACACACCCAAAAGTCGATTCGTGATCTCTCTGCTGAACAGTAGTTCTGACCTGAGCTCTCACGATTTCGATCATAATTTATTCCCCTACAGATATCATTTGTGTCATAATTACCTGTAAGACTGAATATCGGGATCTGGATACGGGAGTATATTCTGAGGTGGGACACGCGATTGAGTTTAAGTTCCTAAGACATTAATATCGTATCTCGGAACCGTTGAACTTTGTGTGAGAATTTAAGTGGACCAATATACTGACAATCTAGGTGAATTGTTTAGAACTTAAAATGAAATGAAGCTTAACGGTGTTGTTGATATGTTTAAGAAACTGATATGATCCTCTTGCACGAACTCTCAAAAATATTGTCTGTAAATATTTCTTTACTGCATTGCATTTCTGTCTTTCAGAAAATTGCAAAAAGATTTTGTGTGTGTTTTAGCATAAACTTTTGAAAAAATCAAAAAGATTTTCGACAACTGATGTTGGAAAGCTGATTTTCAAAGTTCCGAGTGCTAAACATGATGACATGGTTGTGAGGGGGAGTGTGTCTTAATTGTCAAAATATGTTTTTTAAATCAACAAGTGGTTCATCATGTGTATGTGTTCTGAGGGAGAGTGATTGTTGATGCATATGAGAGTTGTTAATGATGCATTCGAATTGTTAAATTTGTGAAATTTATTTCTGGGTTAAGAATGTGCAGGTGTAGCCAGGTTTCGATCTTGAACCTGAAGATAGAATGCGAGGTTCCGATACCTGAGGATTATGTGATTTCAACAAGTCAGACTGCGATCCTAGCATATTGAAAGGGGGAGTCTGAAGACATCCAAGTAGAGATTGATCGTGAGAAGTCTGTTGATGCTGAAGAGAAAAAAGAGATAAAGATTTGAGGATTCTTACAACGTCAGATACTTCAAAGAGTTCGAGAGGACTGATAAAGACTGAAGATGCGAAGACTCGACACTTAAGACTCGTCAAAATCTGAGGGGGAGTCTGTTGGTGCACACATCTGTCGTCTTCGTCTTATATCGAGTCTAGAGTTCGTTGCGGATGTGATCGAGCTTGATGTCATGATATCAAAAGATGACATCATAATGGTAACATCAATGTTGACATCATCACATGACAACATCACATGAATTGCATGGAAACTTGAATTCAGAATGTTATATTTGATTGTTGTCCGTTTGAAAAGTCAAAGTACATGACCGTTTGAATTAGGTAACCGTTTGAAAGTGTCATGACCGTTTGAAGGGTGGAATGTCACCTTCAAACGGTCAGGGGTCTTTCCCTATAAATAGGCTTCAAACTTTCATCATTTGTAACTTTCCGGCCAGAGCAACGAAGTGCTGCCGAAGTGTTGTCAGGTTGTAAACGTCTTCTAAATCAATGATACAACAGTTTTATGTGTAAATCTAGCTGAATTGAACTCTACACATTTGTTTCCGCCTTTCGTTTAGAGATAAACTCTTCTGATCAACTCGTTCTGGTCTGAAAACGATCCTACAATTTTCTTGACTGTATATCTCTTAAATATCAACATATACACGTGTGATTTAGTTTACGAAGATTTATCAATGCCGAGAACCTCGATCAGAGAGTAAAAAAGGCGTAAGGTTCACAATGGTGTAAAATTAAAATGGGATATACCGGGCTAGGATTCGAGTTACAGAAAAAGGGCCAAACCAACCACCCAAGAATGGAATCATCGAGCGAAAACACTTGACAACCACCTAGAAGTAGCTTTTCTTGCCACCAGACCTTTCTCCATCAATTAGGAATCTGATGCCGTCACTAAGCACATTCCTTAAATTGTAGCCATTTGTTGAGTGTTTTTTTTTTTTGTGTCTAATCCGCATATATATCACCATTGCCCTTGATTTTCTTGACAGTATATCTCTTAAATGTCAACATATACACGTGTGATTTAGTTTACGAAGATTTTTCAATGCCGAGAACTTTGATCAGAGAGTAAAAAAGGCGTAAGGTTCACAATGGCGTAAAATTAAAATGGGATATACCGGGCTAGGATTCGAGTTACAGGAACAAGGGCCAAACCAACCACCCAAGAATGGAATCGTCGAGCGAAAACACATGACAACCTCCTAGAAGCAGCTTTTCTTACCACAAGACCTTTCTCCATTAATTAGGAATCTGATGTCGTCACTAAACACATTCCTTAAATTGAAGCCATTTGTTGAGTGTTTTTTTTGGTGTCTAATCCGCATATATATCAACATTGCCCCGGATTTTCTTGACTATATATCTCTTAAATGTCAACATATACACGTGTGATTTAGTTTACGAAGATTTTTTAATGCCGAGAACCTCGATCACAGAGTAAAAAAGGCGTAAAGTTCACAATGGTGTAAAATTAAAATAGGATATACCGGGCTAGGATTCGAGTTACAGGAACAACGGCCAAACCAACCACCCAAGAATGGAATCGTCGAGCGAAAACACTTGACAACCTCCTAGAAGCAGCTTTTCTTGCCACCAAACCTTTCTCCATCAATTAGGAATCTGATGCCGTCACTAAACACATTCCTTAAATTGTAGCCATTTGTTGAATGTTTTTTTTTTTGTGTCTAATCCGCATATATATCACCATTGCCCTTGATTTTATTGACTGTATATCTCTTAAAGGTCAACATATACACATGTGATTAAGTTTATGAAGAGTTTTCAATGACGAGAACTTTGATCAGAGAGTAAAAAGGCGTAAGGTTCACAATGGTGTAAAATTAAAATGGGATATACCGGGCTAGGATTCGAGTTATAGGAACAAGGGCCAAACCAACCACCCAATAATGGAATCGTCGAGCGAAAACACTTGACAACCTCCTAGAAGCAGCTTTTCTTACCACAAGACCTTTCTCCATCATTTAGGGATCTGATGCCATCACTAAACACATTCCTTAAATTGTAGCCATTTGTTTAGTGTTTTTTTTGGTGTCTAATCCGCATATATATCACCATTACCCTGGAGTTTCTTGACTATATATCTCTTAAATGTCAACATACACACGTTTGATTTAGTTTACGAAGATTTTTCAATGCCGAGAACCTCGATCAGAGAGTAAAAAAGGCGTAAGGTTCACAATGGTGTAAAATTAAAATGGGATATACCGGGCTAGGATTCGAGTTACTGGAACAAGGGTCAAACCAACCACCCAAGAATGGAATCGTCGAGCGAACATACTTTACAACCTCCTAGAAGCAGCTTTTCTTGCCACCAGACCTTTCTCCATCAATTAGGAATCTGATGTCGTCACTAAACACATTCCTTAAATTGTAGCCATTTGTTGAGTGTTTTTTTGGTGCCTAATCCTCATATATATCACCATTGCCCTTGATTTTCTTGATTGTATATCTCTTTAATGTCAACATATACACGTGTGAGTTAGTTTACAAAGATTTTTCAATGCCGAGAACCTCGATCAGAGAGTAAAAAAGGCGTAAAGTTCACAATGGTGTAAAATTAAAATGGGATATACCGGGCTAGGATTCGAGTTACAGGAACAAGGGCCAAACCAAGCACCCAAGAATGGAATCGTCGAGCAAAAACACTTAACAACCTCCTAGAAGCAGCTTTTCTTACTACCAGACCTTTCTCCATCAATTAGGAATCTGATGCTGTCACTAAACACATTCCTTAAATTGTAGCCATTTGTTGAGTGTTTTTTTTGTTGTCTAATCCGCATATATATCACCATTACCCTTGATTTTCTTGAATGTATATCTCTTAAATATCAACATATACACGTGTGATTTAGTTTACGAAGATTTTTCAATGCCGAGAACCTCGATCAGAGAGTAAAAAAGGCGTAAGGTTCACAATGGTGTAAAATTAAAATGGGATATACCGAGCTAGGATTCGAGTTAAAGGAACAAGGGCTAAACCAACCACCCAAGAATGGAATCGTCGAGCGAAAACACTTGACAACCTCCTAGAAACAGCTTTTCTTACCACCAGACCTTTCTCCATTAATTAGGAATATGATGCCGTCAGTAAACACATTACTTAAATTGTAGCCATTTGTTGAGTGTTTTTTTTGGTGTTTAATCCGCATATATATTACCATTGCCTTGATTTTCTTGACTGTATATCTCTTAAATATCAACATATACACGTGTGATTTAGTTTACGAAGATTCGTCAATGCCGAGAACCTCGATCAGAGAGTAAAAAAGGCGTAAGGTTCACAATGGTGTAAAATTAAAATGGGATATACCGGGCTAGGATTCGAGATACAGGAACAAGGGCCAAACCAACCACCCAAGAATGGAATCATCGAGCGAAAACACTTGACAACCACCTAGAAGTAGCTTTTCTTGCCACCAGACCTTTCTCCATCAATTAGGAATCTGATGCCGTCACTAAGCACATTCCTTAAATTGTAGCCATTTGTTGAGTGTTTTTTTTGGTGTCTAATCCGCATATATATCACCATTGCCCTTGATTTTCTTGACTGTATATCTCTTAAATGTCAACATATACACGTGTGATTTAGTTTACGAAGATTTTTCAATGCCGAGAACTTTGATCAGAGAGTAAAAAAGGCGTAAGGTTCACAATGGCGTAAAATTAAAATGGGATATACCGGGCTAGGATTCGAGTTACAGGAACAAGGGCCAAACCAACCACCCAAGAATGGAATCGTCGAGCGAAAACAATTGACAACCTCCTAGAAGCAACTTTTCTTACCACAAGACCTTTCTCCATTAATTAGGAATCTGATGTCGTCACTAAACACATTCCTTAAATTGTAGCCATTAGTTGAGTTTTTTTTTTTTTTTGGTGTCTAATCCGCATATATATCAACATTGCCCTGGATTTTCTTGACTATATATCTCTTAAATGTCAACATATACACGTGTGATTTAGTTTACGAAGATTTTTCAATGCCGAGAACCTCGATCAGAGAGTAAAAAAGGCGTAAGGTTCATAATGGTGTAAAATTAAAATAGGATACAACGGGCTAGGATTCGAGTTACAGGAACAACGGCCAAACCAACCACCCAAGAATGGAATCGCCGAGTGAAAACACTTGACAACCTCCTAGAAGCAGCTTTTCTTGCCACCAAACCTTTATCCATCAATTAGGAATCTGATGCCGTCACTAAACACATTCCTAAAATTGTAGCCATTTGTTGAATGTTTTTTTTTTGGTGTCTAATCCGCATATATATCACCATTGCCCTTGATTTTCTTGACTGTATATCTCTTAAAGGTCAACATATACACATGTGATTAAGTTTACGAAGAGTTTTCAATGACGAGAACTTTGATCAGAGAGTAAAAAAGGCGTAAGGTTCATAATGGTGTAAAATTAAAATGGGATATACCGGGCTAGGATTCGAGTTACAGGAACAAGGGCCAAACCAACCACCCAATAATGGAATCGTCGAGCGAAAACACTTGACAACCTCCTAGAAGCAGCTTTTCTTACCACAAGACCTTTCTCCATCAATTAGGGATCTGATGCCATCACTAAACACATTCCTTAAATTGTAGCCATTTGTTTAGTGTTTTTTTGCTGTCTAATCCGCATATATATCACCATTGCCCTGGAGTTTCTTGACTATATATCTCTTAAATGTCAACATACACACGTGTGATTTAGTTTACGAAGATTTTTCAATGCCGAGAACCTCGATCAGAGAGTAAAAAAGGCGTAAGGTTCACAATGGTGTAAAATTAAAATGGGATATACCGGGCTAGGATTCTAGTTACAGGAACAAGGGCCAAACCAACCACCCAAGAATGGAATCGTCGAGCGAAAACACTTTACAATCTCCTAGAAGCAGCTTTTCTTGGCACCAGACCTTTCTCCATCAATTAGGAATCTGATGTCGTCACTAAACACATTCCTTAAATTGTAGCCATTTGTTGAGTGTTTTTTTGGTGCCTAATCCTCATATATATCACCATTACCCTTGATTTTCTTGACTGTATATCTCTTTAATGTCAACATATACACGTGTGAGTTAGTTTACAAAGATTTTTCAATGCCGAGAACCTCGATCAGAGAGTAAAAAAGGCGTAAAGTTCACAATGGTGTAAAATTAAAATGGGATATACCGGGCTAGGATTCGAGTTACAGGAACAAGGGCCAAACCAAGCACCCAAGAATGGAATCGTCGAGCGAAAACACTTGACAACCTCCTAGAAGCAACTTTTTTTGCCACCAGACCTTTCTCCATCAATTAGGAATCTGATGCCGTCACTAAACACACTCCTTAAATTGTAGCAATTTGTTGAGTGTTTTTTTTGGTGTCTATACCGCATATATATCACCAATGCCCTTGATTTTCTTGACTGTATATCTCTTAAATGTCAACATATACACGTGTAATTTAGTTTACGAAGATTTTTCAATGCCGAGAACTTTGATCAGAGAGTAAAAAAGGCGTAAGGTCCACAATGGTGTAAAATTAAAATGGGATATACCGGGCTAGGATTCGAGTTACAGGAACAAGGGCCAAACCAACCACCCAAGAATGGAATCGTCGAGCGAAAACAATTGACAACCTCCTTAAAGCAGCTTTTCTTACCACAAGACCTTTCTCCATCAATTATGAATCTGTTGCCGTCACTAAACACATTCCTTAAATTGTAGCCATTTGTTGAGTGTTTTTTTTGGTGTCTAATCCGCATATATATCACCATTGCCCTGGATTTTCTTGACTGTATATCTCTTTAATGTCAACATATACACGTGTGTGTTAGTTTACGAAGATTTTTCAATGCCGAGAACCTCGATCAGAGAGTAAAAAAGGCGTAAGGTTCACAATGGTGTAAAATTAAAATGGGATATACCCAGCTAGGATTCGATTTACAGGAACAAGGGCCAAACCAACCACCCAAGAATGGAATCGTCGAGCGAAAACACTTGACAACCTCCTAGAAGCAGCTTTTCTTGCCACCAGACCTTTCTGCATCAATTAGGAAACTGATGCCGTCACTAAACACATTCCTTAAATTGTAGCCATTTGTTGAGTGTTTTTTTGGTGTCTAATCCGCATATATATCACCATTACCCTTGATTTTCTTGACTGTAAATCTCTTAAATGTCAACATATACACGTGTGATTTAGTTTACGAAGAGTTTTCAAAGCCGAGAACTTTGATCAGAGAGTAAAAAAGGCGTAAGGATCACAATGGTGGAAAATTAAAATGGGAAATACCGGGCTAGGATTCGAGTTACAAGAATAAGGGCCAAACAAACCACCCAAGAATGGAATCGTCGAGAGAAAACACTTGACAACCTCCTAGAAGCAGCTTTTCTTTCCACAAGACCTTTCTCCATCAATTAGAAATCTGATGCCGTCACAAAACACATTCCTTAAATTGTAGCCATTTGTTGAGTGTTTTTTGTGTGTCTAATCCGCATATATATCACCATTGCCCTGGATTTTCTTGACTATATATCTCTTAAGTGTCAACATATACACGTGTGATTTAGTTTACGAAGATTTTTCAATGCCGAGAACCTCGATCAGAGAGTAAAAAAGGCGTAAGATTCACAATGGTGTAAAATTAAAATGGGATATAACTGGCTAGGATTCGAGTTACAGGCACAAGAGCCAAACCAACCACCCAAGAATGGAATCATCAAGCGAAAACACTTGACAACCTCCTAGAAGCAGCTTTTCTTGCCACCAGACCTTTCTCCATCAATTAGGAATCTGATGCCGTCACTAAACACATTCCTTAAATTGTAGCAATTTGTTGAGTGTTTTTTTGGTGTCTAATCCGCATATATATCACCATTGCCCTTGATTTTCTTGACAGTATATCTCTTAAATGTCAACATACACACGTGTGATTTAGTTTACGAAGAGTTTTCAAAGCCGAGAACTTTGATCGGAGAGTAAAAAAGGCGTAAGGATCACAATGGTGTAAAATTAAAATGGGATATACCGGGCTAGGATTCGAGTTACAGGAACAAGGGCCAAACCAACCACCCAAGAATGGAATCGTCGAGCGAAAACACTTGACAACCTCCTAGAAGCAGCTTTTCTTTCCACAAGACCTTTCTCCATCAATTAGGAATATGATGCCGTCACTAAACACATTCCTTAAATTGTAGCCATTTGTTGAGTGTTTTTTTTGGTGTCTAATCCGCATATATATCACCATTGCCCTGGATTTTCTTGACTATATATCTCTTAAATGTCAACATATACACGTGTGATTTAGTTTACGAAGATTTTTCAATGCCGAGAACCTCAATCAGAGAGTAAAAAAGGCGAAAGGTTCAAAATGGTGTAAAATTAAAATGGGATATACCGGGCTAGGATTCAAGTTACAGGAACAAGGGCCAAACCAACCACCCAAGAATGGAATCGTCGAGCGAAAATACTTGACAACCTCCTAGAATCAACTTTTCTTACCACCAGACCTTTCTCCATCAATTAGGAATCTGATGCCGTCACTAAACACATTCCTTAAATTGTAGCCATTTGTTGAGTGTTTTTTTTTTGGTGTCTAATCCGCATATATATCACCATTGCCCTTGATTTTCTTAACTGTATATCTCTTAAATGTCAACATATACACGTGTAATTTAGTTTACGAAGACTTGTCAATGCCGAGAACCTCGATCAGGGAGTAAAAAAGGCGTACGGTTCACAATGGTGAAAAAATTAAAAGGGGATATACCGGGCTAGGATTCGAGTTACAGGAACAAGGGCCAAACCTACCACCCAAGAATGGAATCGTCGAGTGAAAGCACTTAATAACCTCCTAGAAGCAGCTTTTCTTGCCACCAAACCTCTCTCCATCAATTAGGAATCTGATGCCGTCACTAAACACATTCCTTAAATTGTAGCCATTTGTTGAGTGTTTTTTTTTGTGTCTAATCCGCATATATATCACGATTTCCCTTGATTTTCTTGACTGTATATCTATTAAATGTCAACATATACACGTGTGATTTAGTTTACGAAGTTTTTTCAATGCCGAGAACCTCGATCAGAGAGTAAAAAGGCGTAAGGTTCACAATGGTGTAAAATTAAAATGGGATATACCGGGCTAGGATTCGAGTTACAGGAACAAGGGCCAAACCAACCACCCAAGAATGGAATCGTAGAGCGAAAACACTTGACAACCTCCTAGAAGCAGCTTTTCTTGCCACCAGACTTTTCTCCATCAATTAGGAATATGATGCCGTCACTAAACACATTCCTTAAATTGTAGCCATTTGTTGAGTGTTTTTTTTTGTGTCTAATCCGCATATATATCACCATTGCCCTTGATTTTCTTAACTGTATATCTCTTAAATGTCAACTTATACACGTGTGATTTAGTTTACGAAGATTTTTCAATGCCGAGAACTTCGATCAGAGAGTAAAAAAGGTGTAAGGTTCATAATGGTGTAAAATTAAAATGGGATATACCGGGCTAGGATTCGAGTTGCAGGAACAAGGGCTAAACCAACCACCCAAGAATGGAATCGTCGAGCGAAAACACTTGACAACCTCCTAGAAGCAGCTTTTCTTACCACCAGACCATTCTCCATCAATTAGGAAGCTGATGCCGTCAGTAAACACATTCCTTAAATTGTAGCCATTTGTTGAGTGTTTTTTTTTTGTGTCTAATCTGCATATATATCACCATTTCCCTGGATTTTCTTGACTATAAATCTATTAAATGTCAACATATACACGTTTGATTTAGTTTACGAAGATTTTTCAATGCCGAGAACCTCGATCAAAGAGTAAAAAAGGCGTAAGGTTCACAATGGTGTAAAATCAAAATGGGATATACCGGGCTAGGATTCGAGTTACAGGAACAAGGGCCAAACCAACCACCCAAGAATGGAATCGTCGTGCGAAAACACTTGACAACCTCCTAGTAGCAGCTTTTCTTTCCACCAGACCTTACTCCATCAATTTGGAATCTGATGTCGTCACTAAACACATTCCTTAAATTGTAGCCATTTGTTGAGTGTGTTTTTTTTGGTGTCTAATCCGCATATATATCACCATTGCCCTTGATTTTCTTGACTGTATATCTCTTAAATGTCAACATATATATACGTGTGATTTAGTTTAAGAAGATTTTTCAATGACGAGAACCTCGATCAAAGAGTAAAAAAGGTGTAAGGTTCACAACGGTGTAAAATTAAAGTAGGATATACCAGGCTAGGATTCGAGTTACAGGAACAAGGGCCAAACCAACCACCCACGAATGGAATCGTCGTGCGAAAACACTTGACAACCTCCTTGAAGCAGCTTTTCTTACCACCAGACCTTTCTCCATCAATTAGGAATCTGATCCCGTCACTAAACACATTCATTAAATTGTAGCCATTTGTTGAGTCTGTTTTTTTGTGTCTAATCCGCATATATATCACCATTTCCCTTGATTTTCTTGACTTTATATCTCTTAAATATCAACATATACACGTGTGATTTAGTTTACGAAGATTTTTCAATGCCGAGAACTTCGATCAGAGAGTAAAAAAGGCGTAAGGTTCACAATGGTGTAAAATTAAAATGGGATATACCGGGCTAGGATTCGAGTTACAGGAACAAGGGCCAAACCAACCACCCAAGAATGGAATCGTCGCGCGAAAACACTTGACAACCTCCTAGAAGCAGCTTTTCTTACCACCAGACCTTTCTCCATCAATTAGGAATCTGATGCCGTTACTAAACACATTCCTTAAATTGTAGCCATTTGTTGAGTGGTTTTTTTTTGTGGCTAATCCACATATATATCACCATTGCCCTGGATTTTCTAGACTATATATCTCTTAAATGTCAACATATACACGTCTAATTTAGTTTACGAAGATTTTTCAATGCCGACAACCCCGATCAGAGAGTAAAAAAGGCGTATGGTTCACAATGGTGTAAAATTAAAATGGGATATACCGGGCTAGGATTCGAGTTACAGGAACATTGGCCAAACCAACCACCCAAGAATGGAATCGTCGTGCGAAAACACTTGACAACCTCCTAGAAGCAGCTTTTCTTACCACCAGACCTTTCTCCATCAATTAGGAATCTGATGCCGTCACGAAACACATTCCTTAAATTGTAGCCATTTGTGGAGTGGTTTTTTTGTGGCTAATCCGCAAATATATCACCATTGCCCTGGATTTTGTAGACTATATATCTCTTAAATGTCAACATATACACGTGTAATTTAGTTTACGAAGATTTTTCAATGCCGACAACCTCGATCAGAGTTTAAAAAAGGTGTAAGGTTCACAATTGTGAAAAATTAAAATGGGATATACCGGGCTAGGATTCGAGTTACAGGAACAAAGGCCAAACCAACCACCCAAGAATGGAATTGTCGAGCGAAAACACATGACAACTTCCTAGAAGCAGCTTTTCTTACCACCAGACCTTTCTCCATCAATTAGGAATCTAATGCCGTCACTAAATACATTCCTTAAATTGTAGCCATTTGTTGAGTGTTTTTTTTTGTGTGTCTAATCCGAATATATATCACCATTGCCCTTGATTTTCTTGACTGTATATCTCTTAAATATCAACATATACACGTGTGATTTAGTTTACGAAGATTTTTCAATGCCGAGAATTTCGATCAGAGAGTAAAAAAGGCGTAAGGTTCACAATGGTGTAAAATTAAAATGGGATATACCGGGCTAGGATTCGAGTTACAGGAACAAGGGCAAAACCAACCACCCAGGAATGGAATCCTCGTGCGAAAACACTTGACAACCTCCTAGAAGCAGCTTTTCTTACCACCAGACCTTGCTCCATCAATTTGGAATCTGATGTCGTCACTAAACACATTCCTTAAATTGTAGCCATTTGTTGAGTGTGTTTTTTTGGTGTCTAATCGGCATATATATCACCATTGCCCTTGATTTTCTTGACTGTATATCTCTTAAATGTCAACATATACACGTGTGATTTAGTTTACGAAGATCTTTCAATGACGAGAACCTCGATCAGAGAGTAAAAAAGGTGTAAGGTTCACAACGGTGTAAAATTAAAGTAGGATATACCGGGCTAGGATTCGAGTTACAGGAACAATGGCCAAACCAACCACCCAAGAATGGAATCTTCGAGCGAAAACACTTGACAACCTCCTAGAAGCAGCTTTTCTTACCACCAGACCTTTCTCCATCAATTAGGATTATGATGTCGTCACTAAACACATTCCTTAAATTGTAGCCATTTGTTGAATGTTTTTTTTTGTGTTTAATCCGCATATATATCACCATTTCCCTTGATTTTCTTGACTGTATATCTCTTAAATATCAACATATACACGTGTGATTTAGTTTACGAAGATTTTTCAATGCCGAGAACTTCGATCAGAGAGTAAAAAAGGCGTAAGGTTCACATAGGTGTAAAATTAAAATGGGATATGCCGGGCTAGGATTCGAGTTACAGGAACAAGGGCCAAACCAACCACCCAAGAATGGAATCGTCGTGCGAAAACACTTGACAACCTCCTAGAAGCAGCTTTTCTTACCACCAGACCTTTCTCCATCAATTAGGAATCCGATGCCGTCACTAAACACATTCCTTAAATTGTAGCCATTTGTTGAGTGGTATTTTTTGTGGCTAATCCGCATATATATCACCATTGCCCTGGATTTTCTAGACTATATATCTCTTAAATGTCAACATATACACGTGTGATTTAGTTTACGAAGATTTTTCAATGCCGACAACCCCGATCAGAGAGTAAAAAAGGCGTAAGGTTCACAATGGTGTAAAATTAAAATGGGATATACCGGGCTAGGATTCGAGTTACAGGAACAAGGGCCAAACCAACCACCCAAGAATGGAACCGTCGAGCGAAAACACTTGACTACCTCCTAGAAGCAGCTTTTCTTGCCACCAGACCTTTCTCCATCAATTAGGAATCTAATGCCGTCACTAAACACATTCCTTAAATTGTAGCCATTTGTTGAGTGTTTTTTTTGGTGTCTAATCCGCATATATAACACCATTGAACTTGATTTTCTTGACTGTATATCTCTTAAATATCAACGTATACACGGGTGATTTAGTTTACGAAGATTTTTCAATGCCGAGAACCTCGATCAGAGAGTCAAAAAGGCATCAGCTTCACAATGGTGTAAAATTAAAATGGGATATACCGGGCTAGGATTCGAGTTACAGGAACAAGGGCCAAACCAACTACCCAAGAATGGAATCGTCGAGCGAAAACACTTAACAACCTCCTAGAAGCAGCTTTTCTTACCACCAGACCTTTCTCCATCAATTAGGAATCTGATGCCGTCACTAAATACATTCCTTAAATTGTAGCCATTTGTTGAGTGTTTTTTTTTTGGGTGTCTAATCCGCATATATATCACCATTGCCCTTGATTTTCTTGACTCTATATCTCTTAAATGTCAACATATACACGTGTGATTTAGTTTACGAAGATTTTCAATGCCGAGAACCTCGATCAGAGAGTAAAAAAGGCGTAAGGTTCACAATAGTGTAAAATTAAAATGGGATATACCGGGCTAGGATTCGAGTTACTGGAACAAGGGCCAAACCAACCACCCAAGAATGGAACCGTCGAGCGAAAACACTTGACTACCTCCTAGAAGCAGCTTTTCTTGCCACCAGACCTTTCTCCATCAATTAGGAATCTAATGCCGTCACTAAACACATTCCTTAAATTGTAGCCATTTGTTGAGTGTTTTTTTTGGTGTCTAATCGGCATATATAACACCATTGAACTTGATTTTCTTGACTGTATATCTCTTAAATATCAACGTATACACGGGTGATTTAGTTTACGAAGATTTTTCAATGCCGAGAACCTCGATCAGAGAGTCAAAAAGGCGTAAGGTTCACAATGGTGTAAAATTAAAATGGGATATACCGGGCTAGGATTCGAGTTACAGGACAAGGGCCAAACCAACCACTCAAGAATGGAATCGTCGAGCGAAAACACTTGACAACCTCCTAGAAGCATCTTTTCTTACCACCAGACCTTTCTCCATCAATTAGGAATCTGATCCCGACACTAAACACATTCCTTAAATTTTAGCCATTTGTTGAGTGTGTTTTTTTTTGTGTGTCTAATCCGCATATATATCACCATTGCCCTTGATTTTCTTGACTGTATATCTCTTAAATATCAACATATACACGTGTGATTTAGTTTACGAAGATTTTTCAATGCCGAGAACCTCGATCAGAGAGTAAAAATGGCATCAGGTTCACAATGGTGTAAAATTAAAATGGGATATACCGGGCTAGGATTCGAGTTACAGGACAAGGGCCAAACCAACTACCCAAGAATGGAATCGTCGAGCGAAAACACTTAACAACCTCCTAGAAGCAGATTTTCTTACCACCAGACCTTTCTCCATCAATTAGGAATTTGATGCCGTCACTAAACACATTCCTTAAATTGTAGCCATTTGTTGAGTGTTTTTTTTTGGGTGTCTAATCCGCATATATATCACCATTGCCGTTGATTTTCTTGACTGTATATCTCTTAAATGTCAACATATACATGTGTGATTTAGTTTACGAAGATTTTTCAATGCCGAGAACCTCGATCATAGAGTAAAAAAGGCGTAAGGTTCACAATAGTGTAAAATTAAAATGGGATATACCGGGCTAGGATTCGAGTTACAGGAACAAGGGCCAAACCAACCACCCAAGAATGGACCCGTCGAGCGAAAACACTTGACAACCTCCTAGAAGTAGCTTTTCTTGCCACCAGACCTTTCTCCATCAATTAGGAATCTAATGCCGTCACTAAACACATTCCTTAAATTGTAGCCATTTGTTGAGTGTGTTTTTTTTGGTGTCTAATCCGTATATATATCACCATTGCCCTTGATTTTCTTGACTGTATATCTCTTAAATGTCAAAATATACACGTTTGATTTAGTTTACGAAGATTTTTCAATGCCGAGAACCTCGATCAGAGAGTAAAAAAGGCGTAAGGTTCACAATGGTGTAAAATTAAAATGGGATATACCGGGCTAGTATTCGAGTTACAGGAACAAGGGCCAAACCAACCACCCAAGAATGGAATCGTCGAGCGAAAACACTTGACAACCTCCTAGAAGCATCTTTTCTTACCACCAGACCTTTCTCCATCAATTAGGAATCTGATCCCGTCACTAAACACATTCATTAAATTGTAGCCATTTGTTGAGTATTTTTTTTGTGTCTAACCCGCATATATATCACCATTGCCCTTGTTTTTCTTGACTATATATCTCTTACATAACAACATATACACGTGTGATTTAGTTTACGAAGATTTTTCAATGCCGAGAACCACGATCAGAGAGTAAAAAAGGCATCAGCTTCTCAATGGTGTAAAATTAAAATGGGATATAACGGGCTAGGATTCGAGTTACAGGAACAAGGGCCTAACCAACTACCCAAGAATGGAATCGTCGAGCGAAAACACTTAACAACCTCCTAGAAGCAGCTTTTCTTACCACCAGACCTTTCTCCATCAATTAGGAATCTGATGCCGTCACTAAACACATTCCTTAAATTGTAGCCATTTGTTGAGTGTTTTTTTTTTGGGTGTCTAATCCGCATATATATCACCATTGCCCTTGATTTTCTTGACTGTATATCTCTTAAATGTCAACATATACACGTGTGATTTAGTTTACGAAGATTTTTCAATGCCGAGAACCTCGATCAGAGAGTAAAAAAGGCGTAAGGTTCACAATGGTGTAAAATTAAAATGGGATATACCGGGCTAGGATTCGAGTTACAGGACAACGGCCAAACCAACCACCCAAGAATGGAATCGTCGAACGAAAACACTTGACAACCTCCTAGAAGCATCTTTTCTTACCACTAGACCTTTCTCCATCAATTAGGAATCTGATCCCGTCACTAAACACATTCCTTAAATTTTAGCAATTTGTTGAGTGTTTTTTTTTTTGTGTGTCTAATCCGCATATATATCACTATTGCCCATGATTTTCTTGACTGTATATCTCTTAAATATCAACATATACACATGTGATTTAGTTTACGAAGATTTTTCAATGCCGAGAACCTCGATCAGGGAGTAAAAATGGCATCAGGTTCACAATGGTGTAAAATTAAAATGGGATATACCGGGCTAGGATTCGAGTTACAAGAACAAGGGCCAAACCAACTACCCAAGAATGGAATCGTCGAGCGAAAACACTTAACAACCTCCTAGAAGCAGCTTTTCTTACCACCAGACCTTTCTCCATCAATTAGGAATCTGATGCCGTCACTAAACACATTCCTTAAATTGTAGCCATTTGTTGAGTATTTGTTTTTTTTTGGTGTCTAATCCGCATATATATCACCATTGCCCTTGATTTTCTTGACTGTATATCTCTTAAATGTCAACATATACATGTGTGATTTAGTTTACGAAGATTTTTCAATGCCGAGAACCTCGATCAGAGAGTAAAAAAAGGCGTGAGGTTCACAATAGTGTAAAATTAAAATGGGATATACCGGGCTAGGATTCGAGTTACAGGAACAAGGGCCAAACCAACCACCCAAGAATGGACCCGTCGAGCGAAAACACTTGACAACCTCCTAGAAGCATCTTTTCTTGCCACCAGACCTTTCTCCATCAATTAGGAATCTATTGCCGTCACCTAACAAATTCCTTAAATTGTAGCCATTTGTTGAGTGTGTTTTTTTTGGTGTCTAATCCGCATATATATCACCATTGCCCTTGATTTTATTGACTGTATATCTCTTAAATGTCAACATATACACGTTTGATTTAGTTTACGACGATTTTTTAATGCCGAGAACCTCGATCAGAGATTAAAAAAGGCGTAAGGTTCACAATGGTGTAAAATTAAAATGGGATATACCGGGCTAGGATTCGAGTTACAGGAACAAGGGCCAAACCAACCACCCAAGAATGGAATCGTCGAGCGAAAACACTTGACAACCTCCTAGAAGCATCTTTGCTTACCACCAAACCTTTCTCCATCAATTAGGAATCTAATCCCGTCACTAAACACATTCATTAAATTGTAGCCATTTGTTGAGTATTTTTTTGTTGTCTAACCCGCATATATATCACCATTTCCCTTGATTTTCTTGACTGTATATCTCTTAAATATCAACATATACACGTGTGATTTAGTTTACGAAGATTTTTCAATGCCGAGAACCTCGATCAAAGAGTAAAAAAGGCATCAGGTTCACAATGGTGTAAAATTAAAATGGGATATACCGGGCTAGGATTCAAGTTACAGGAACAAGGGCCAAACCAACTACCCAAGAATGGAATCGTCGATCGAAAACACTTAACAACCTCCTAGAAGCAGCTTTTCTTACCACCAGACCTTTCTCCATCAATTAGGAATCTGATGCCGTCACTAAACACATTCCTTAAATTGTAGCCATTTGTTGAGTGTTTTTTTTGGGTGTCTAATCCGCATATATATCACCATTGCCCTTCATTTTCTTGACTGTATATCTCTTAAATGTCAACATATACACGTGTGATTTAGTTTACGAAGATTTTCAATGCCGAAAACCTCGATCAGAGAGTAAAAAAGGCGTAAGGTTCACAATAGTGTAAAATTAAAATGGGATATACCGGGCTAGGATTCGAGTTACAGGAACAAGGGCCAAACCAACCACCCAAGAATGGAACAGTCGAGCGAAAACACTTGACAACCTCCTAGAAGCAGCTTTTCTTGCCACCAGACCTTTCTCCATCAATTAGGAATCTAATGCCGTCACTAAACACATTCCTTAAATTGTAGCCATTTGTTGAGTGTTTTTTTTTTGTGTCTAATCGGCATATATAACACCATTGCCCTTGATTTTCTTGACTGTATATTTCTTAAATATCAACGTATACACGTGTGATTTAGTTTACGAAGATTTTTCAATGCCGAGAACCTCGATCAGAGAGTAAAAAAGGCGTAAGGTTCACAATGGTGTAAAATTAAAATGGGATATACCTGGATAGGATTCGAGTTACAGGACAAGGGCCAAACCAACCACCCAAGAATGGAATCGTCGAGCGAAAACACTTGACAACCTCCTAGAAGCATCTTTTCTTACCACCAGACCTTTCTCTATCAATTAGGAATCTGATCCCGTCACTAAACACATTCCTTAAATTTTAGCCTTTTGTTGAGTGTTTTTTTTGTGTGCCCAATCCGCATATATATCACCATTGCCCTTGATTTTCTTGACTGTATATCTCTTAAATATCAACATATACACGTGTGATTTAGTTTACGAAGATTTTTCAATGCCGAGAACCTCGATCAGAGAGTAAAAAAGGCATCAGGTTCACAATGGTGTAAAATTAAAATGGGATATACCGGGCTAGGATTCGAGTTACAGGAACAAGGGCCAAACCAACTACCCAAGAATGGAATCGTCGAGCGAAAACACTTAACAACCTCCTAGAAGCAGCTTTTCTTACCACCAGACCTTTCTCCATCAATTAGGAATCTGATGCCGTCACTAAACACATTCCTTAAATTGTAGCCATTTGTTGAGTGTTTTTTTTTGGGTGTCTAATCCGCATATATATCACCATTGCCCTTGATTTTCTTGACTGTATATCTCTTAAATGTCAACATATACACGTGTGATTTAGTTTACGAAGATTTTTCAATGCCGAGAACCTCGATCAGAGAGTAAAAAAGGCGTAAGGTTCACAATGGTGTAAAATTAAAATGGGATATACCGTGCTAGGATTCGAGTTACAGGAACAAGGGCCAAACCAACCACCTAAGAATGGAATCGTCGAGCGAAAACACTTGACAACCTCCTAGAAGCATCTTTTCTTACCACCAGACCTTTCTCCATCAATTAGGAATCTGATCCCGTCACTAAACACATTCATTAAATTGAAGCCATTTGTTGAGTATTTTTTTGGTGTCTAACCCGCATATATATCACCATTGCCCTTGATTTTCTTGACTGTATATCTCTTAAATATCAACATATACACGTGTGATTTAGTTTATGAACATTTTTCAATGCCGAGAACCTCGATCAGAGAGTAAAAAAGGCATCAGCTTCACAATGGTGTAAAATTAAAATGGGATATACCGGGCTAGGATTCGAGTTACAGGAACAAGGGCCAAACCAACCACCCAAGAATGGAACCGTCGAGCGAAAACACTTGACAACCTCCTAGAAGCAGCTTTTCTTGCCACCAGACCATTCTCCATCAATTAGGAATCTAATGCCGTCACTAAACACATTCCTTAAATTGTAGCCATTTATTGAGTGTGTTTTTTTTTTGTGTCTAATCCGCATATATATCACCATTGCCCTTGATTTTCTTGACTGTATATCTCTTAAATGTCAACATATACACGTTTGATTTAGTTTACGAAGATTTTACAATGCCGAGAACCTCGATCAGAGAGTAAAAAAGGCGTAAGGTTCACAATGGTGTAAAATTAAAATGGGATATACCGGCCTAGGATTCGAGTTACAGGAACAAGGGCCAAACCAACCACCCAAGAATGGAATCGTCGAGCGAAAACACTTGACAACCTCCTAGAAGCATCTTTTCTTACCACCAGACCTTTCTCCATCCATTAGGAATCTGATCCCGTCACTAAACACATTCATTAAATTGTAGCCATTTGTTGAGTATTTTTTTGGTGTCTAACCCGCATATATATCACCATTGCCCTTGATTTTCTTGACTGTATATCTCTTAAATATCAACATATACACGTGTGATTTAGTTTACGAAGATTTTTCAATGCCGAAAACCTCGATCAGAGAGTAAAAAAGGCATCAGCTTCACAATGGTGTAAAATTAAAATGGGATATACCGGGCTATGATTCGAGTTACAGGAACAAAGGCCAAACCAACTACCCAAGAATGGAATCGTCGATCGAAAACACTTAACAACCTCCTAGAAGCAGCTTTTCTTACCACCAGACCTTTCTCCATCAATTAGGAATCTGATGCCGTCACTAAACACATTCCTTAAATTGTAGCCATTTGTTGAGTGTTTTTTTGGGTGTCTAATCCGCATATATATCACCATTTCCCTTAATTTTCTTGACTGTATATCTCTTAAATGTCAACATATACACGTGTGATTTAGTTTACAAAGATTTTCAATGCCGAGAACCTCGATCAGAGAGTAAAAAAGGCGTAAGGTTCACAATGGTGTAAAATTAAAATGGGATATACCGGGCTATGATTCGAGTTACAGGAACAAGGGCCAAACCAACCACCCAAGAATGGAACCGTCGAGCGAAAACACTTGACAACCTCCTAGAAGCAGCTTTTCTTGCCACCAGACCTTTCTCCATCAATTAGGAATCTAATGCCGTCACTAAACACATTCCTTAAATTGTAGCCATTTGTTGAGTGTTTTTTTTGGTGTCTAATCGGCAAATATAACACCATTGCCCTTGATTTTCTTGACTGTATATCTCTTAAATATCAACGTATAAACGTGTGATTTAGTTTACGAATATTTTTCAATGCCGAGAACCTCGATCAGAGAGTAAAAAAGGCGTAAGGTTCACAATGGTGTAAAATTAAAATGGGATATACCAGGCTAGGATTCGAGTTACAGGACAAGGGCCAAACCAACCACCCAAGAATGGAATCGTCGAGCGAAAACACTTGACAACCACCTAGAAGCATCTTTTCTTACCACCGGACCTTTCTCCATCAATTAGGAATCTGATCCCGTCACTAAACACATTCATTAAATTGAAGCCATTTGTTGAGTATTTTTTTGGTGTCTAACCCGCATATATATCACCATTGCCCTTGATTTTCTTGACTGTATATCTCTTAAATATCAACATATACACGTGTGATTTAGTTTATGAACATTTTTCAATGCCGAGAACCTCGATCAGAGAGTAAAAAAGGCATCAGCTTCACAATGGTGTAAAATTAAAATGGGATATACCGGGCTATGATTCGAGTTACAGGAACAAAGGCCAAACCAACTACCCAAGAATGGAATCGTCGATCGAAAACACTTAACAACCTCCTAGAAGCAGCTTTTCTTACCACCAGACCTTTCTCCATCAATTAGGAATCTGATGCCGTCACTAAACACATTCCTTAAATTGTAGCCATTTGTTGAGTGTTTTTTTGGGTGTCTAATCCGCATATATATCACCATTTCCCTTAATTTTCTTGACTGTATATCTCTTAAATGTCAACATATACACGTGTGATTTAGTTTACAAAGATTTTCAATGCCGAGAACTTCGATCAGAGAGTAAAAAAGGCGTAAGGTTCACAATGGTGTAAAATTAAAATGGGATATACCGGGCTATGATTCGAGTTACAGGAACAAGGGCCAAACCAACCACCCAAGAATGGAACCGTCGAGCGAAAACACTTGACAACCTCCTAGAAGCAGCTTTTCTTGCCACCAGACCTTTCTCCATCAATTAGGAATCTAATGCCGTCACTAAACACATTCCTTAAATTGTAGCCATTTGTTGAGTGTTTTTTTTGGTGTCTAATCGGCAAATATAACACCATTGCCCTTGATTTTCTTGACTGTATATCTCTTAAATGTCAACATATACACGTGTGATTTAGTTTACGAAGATTTTTCAATGCCGAGAACCTCGATCAGAGAGTAAAAAAGGCGTAAGGTTCACAATGGTGTAAAATTAAAATGGGATATACCGGGCTATGATTCGAGTTACAGGAACAAAGGCCAAACCAACTACCCAAGAATGGAATCGTCGATCGAAAACACTTAACAACCTCCTAGAAGCAGCTTTTCTTACCACCAGACCTTTCTCCATCAATTAGGAATCTGATGCCGTCACTAAACACATTCCTTAAATTGTAGCCATTTGTTGAGTGTTTTTTTGGGTGTCTAATCCGCATATATATCACCATTTCCCTTAATTTTCTTGACTGTATATCTCTTAAATGTCAACATATACACGTGTGATTTAGTTTACAAAGATTTTCAATGCCGAGAACCTCGATCAGAGAGTAAAAAAGGCGTAAGGTTCACAATGGTGTAAAATTAAAATGGGATATACCGGGCTATGATTCGAGTTACAGGAACAAGGGCCAAACCAACCACCCAAGAATGGAACCGTCGAGCGAAAACACTTGACAACCTCCTAGAAGCATCTTTTCTTACCACTAGACCTTTCTCCATCAATTAAGAATCTGATCCCGTCACTAAACACATTCATTAAATTGTAGCCATTTGTTGAGTATTTTTTTGGTGTCTAACCCGCATATATATCACCATTGCCCTTGATTTTCTTGACTGTATATCTCTTAAATATCAACGTATACACGTGTGATTTAGTTTACGAAGATTTTGCAATGCCGAGAACCTCGATCAGAGAGTAAAAAAGGCGTAAGGTTCACAATGGTGTAAAATTAAAATGGGATATACCGGGCTATGATTCGAGTTACAGGAACAAGGGCCAAACCAACCACCCAAGAATGGAACCGTCGAGCGAAAACACTTGACAACCTCCTAGAAGCAGCTTTTCTTGCCACCAGACCTTTCTCCATCAATTAGGAATCTAATGCCGTCACTAAACACATTCCTTAAATTGTAGCCATTTGTTGAGTGTTTTTTTTGGTGTCTAATCGGCAAATATAACACCATTGCCCTTGATTTTCTTGACTGTATATCTCTTAAATATCAACGTATAAACGTGTGATTTAGTTTACGAATATTTTTCAATGCCGAGAACCTCGATCAGAGAGTAAAAAAGGCGTAAGGTTCACAATGGTGTAAAATTAAAATGGGATATACCAGGCTAGGATTCGAGTTACAGGACAAGGGCCAAACCAACCACCCAAGAATGGAATCGTCGAGCGAAAACACTTGACAACCACCTAGAAGCATCTTTTCTTACCACCGGACCTTTCTCCATCAATTAGGAATCTGATCCCGTCACTAAACACATTCCTTAAATTTTAGCCATTTGTTGAGTGTTTTTTTGGTGTCTAATCCGCATATATATCACCATTGCCCTTGATTTTCTTGACTGTATATCTCTTAAATATCAACATATACACGTGTGATTTAGTTTATGAACATTTTTCAATGCCGAGAACCTCGATCAGAGAGTAAAAAAGGCATCAGCTTCACAATGGTGTAAAATTAAAATGGGATATACCGGGCTAGGATTCGAGTTACAGGAACAAGGGCCAAACCAACCACCCAAGAATGGAACCGTCGAGCGAAAACACTTGACAACCTCCTAGAAGCAGCTTTTCTTGCCACCAGACCATTCTCCATCAATTAGGAATCTAATGCCGTCACTAAACACATTCCTTAAATTGTAGCCATTTATTGAGTGTGTTTTTTTTTTGTGTCTAATCCGCATATATATCACCATTGCCCTTGATTTTCTTGACTGTATATCTCTTAAATGTCAACATATACACGTTTGATTTAGTTTACGAAGATTTTACAATGCCGAGAACCTCGATCAGAGAGTAAAAAAGGCGTAAGGTTCACAATGGTGTAAAATTAAAATGGGATATACCGGGCTAGGATTCGAGTTACAGGAACAAGGGCCAAACCAACCACCCAAGAATGGAATCGTCGAGCGAAAACACTTGACAACCTCCTAGAAGCATCTTTTCTTACCACCAGACCTTTCTCCATCCATTAGGAATCTGATCCCGTCACTAAACACATTCATTAAATTGTAGCCATTTGTTGAGTATTTTTTTGGTGTCTAACCCGCATATATATCACCATTGCCCTTGATTTTCTTGACTGTATATCTCTTAAATATCAACATATACACGTGTGATTTAGTTTACGAAGATTTTTCAATGCCGAAAACCTCGATCAGAGAGTAAAAAAGGCATCAGCTTCACAATGGTGTAAAATTAAAATGGGATATACCGGGCTATGATTCGAGTTACAGGAACAAAGGCCAAACCAACTACCCAAGAATGGAATCGTCGATCGAAAACACTTAACAACCTCCTAGAAGCAGCTTTTCTTACCACCAGACCTTTCTCCATCAATTAGGAATCTGATGCCGTCACTAAACACATTCCTTAAATTGTAGCCATTTGTTGAGTGTTTTTTTGGGTGTCTAATCCGCATATATATCACCATTTCCCTTAATTTTCTTGACTGTATATCTCTTAAATGTCAACATATACACGTGTGATTTAGTTTACAAAGATTTTCAATGCCGAGAACCTCGATCAGAGAGTAAAAAAGGCGTAAGGTTCACAATGGTGTAAAATTAAAATGGGATATACCGGGCTATGATTCGAGTTACAGGAACAAGGGCCAAACCAACCACCCAAGAATGGAACCGTCGAGCGAAAACACTTGACAACCTCCTAGAAGCAGCTTTTCTTGCCACCAGACCTTTCTCCATCAATTAGGAATCTAATGCCGTCACTAAACACATTCCTTAAATTGTAGCCATTTGTTGAGTGTTTTTTTTGGTGTCTAATCGGCAAATATAACACCATTGCCCTTGATTTTCTTGACTGTATATCTCTTAAATATCAACGTATAAACGTGTGATTTAGTTTACGAATATTTTTCAATGCCGAGAACCTCGATCAGAGAGTAAAAAAGGCGTAAGGTTCACAATGGTGTAAAATTAAAATGGGATATACCAGGCTAGGATTCGAGTTACAGGACAAGGGCCAAACCAACCACCCAAGAATGGAATCGTCGAGCGAAAACACTTGACAACCACCTAGAAGCATCTTTTCTTACCACCGGACCTTTCTCCATCAATTAGGAATCTGATCCCGTCACTAAACACATTCCTTAAATTTTAGCCATTTGTTGAGTGTTTTTTTGGTGTCTAATCCGCATATATATCACCATTGCCCTTGATTTTCTTGACTGTATATCTCTTAAATATCAACATATACACGTGTGATTTAGTTTACGAAGATTTTTCAATGCCGAGAACCTCGATCATAGTGTAAAAAAGGCATCAGGTTCACAATGGTGTAAAGTTAAAATGGGATATACCGGGCTAGGATTCGAGTTACAGGAACAAGGGCCAAACCAACTACCCAAGAATGGAATCGTCGAGCGAAAACACTTAACAACCTCCTAGAAGCAACTTTTCTTACCGCCAGACCTTTCTCCATCAATTAGGAATCTGATGCCGTCACTAAACAAATTCCTTAAATTGTAGCCATTTGTTGAGTGTTTTTTTTTTTGGTGTCTAATCCGCATATATATCACCATTGCCCTTGATTTTCTTGACTGTATATCTCGTAAATGTCAACATATACACGTGTGATTTAGTTTACAAAGATTTTTCAATGCCGAGAACCTCGATTAGAGAGTAAAAAAGGCGTAAGGTTCACAATAGTGTAAAATTAAAATGGGATATACCGGGCTAGGATTCGAGTTACAAGAACAGGGGCCAAACCAACCACCCAAGAATGGAACCGTCTAGCGAAAACACTTGACAACCTCCTAGAAGCATCTTTTCTTACCACTAGACCTTTCTCCATCAATTAAGAATCTGATCCCGTCACTAAACACATTCATTAAATTGTAGCCATTTGTTGAGTATTTTTTTGGTGTCTAACCCGCATATATATCACCATTGCCCTTGATTTTCTTGACTGTATATCTCTTAAATATCAACGTATACACGTGTGATTTAGTTTACGAAGATTTTGCAATGCCGAGAACCTCGATCAGAGAGTAAAAAAGGCGTAAGGTTCACAATGGTGTAAAATTAAAATGGGGTATACCGGGCTATGATTCGAGTTACAGGAACAAGGGCCAAACCAACCACCCAAGAATGGAACCGTCGAGCGAAAACACTTGACAACCTCCTAGAAGCAGCTTTTCTTGCCACCAGACCTTTCTCCATCAATTAGGAATCTAATGCCGTCACTAAACACATTCCTTAAATTGTAGCCATTTGTTGAGTGTTTTTTTTGGTGTCTAATCGGCAAATATAACACCATTGCCCTTGATTTTCTTGACTGTATATCTCTTAAATATCAACGTATAAACGTGTGATTTAGTTTACGAATATTTTTCAATGCCGAGAACCTCGATCAGAGAGTAAAAAAGGCGTAAGGTTCACAATGGTGTAAAATTAAAATGGGATATACCAGGCTAGGATTCGAGTTACAGGACAAGGGCCAAACCAACCACCCAAGAATGGAATCGTCGAGCGAAAACACTTGACAACCACCTAGAAGCATCTTTTCTTACCACCGGACCTTTCTCCATCAATTAGGAATCTGATCCCGTCACTAAACACATTCCTTAAATTTTAGCCATTTGTTGAGTGTTTTTTTGGTGTCTAATCCGCATATATATCACCATTGCCCTTGATTTTCTTGACTGTATATCTCTTAAATATCAACATATACACGTGTGATTTAGTTTACGAAGATTTTTCAATGCCGAGAACCTCGATCATAGTGTAAAAAAGGCATCAGGTTCACAATGGTGTAAAGTTAAAATGGGATATACCGGGCTAGGATTCGAGTTACAGGAACAAGGGCCAAACCAACTACCCAAGAATGGAATCGTCGAGCGAAAACACTTAACAACCTCCTAGAAGCAACTTTTCTTACCGCCAGACCTTTCTCCATCAATTAGGAATCTGATGCCGTCACTAAACAAATTCCTTAAATTGTAGCCATTTGTTGAGTGTTTTTTTTTTTGGTGTCTAATCCGCATATATATCACCATTGCCCTTGATTTTCTTGACTGTATATCTCGTAAATGTCAACATATACACGTGTGATTTAGTTTACAAAGATTTTTCAATGCCGAGAACCTCGATTAGAGAGTAAAAAAGGCGTAAGGTTCACAATAGTGTAAAATTAAAATGGGATATACCGGGCTAGGATTCGAGTTACAAGAACAGGGGCCAAACCAACCACCCAAGAATGGAACCGTCTAGCGAAAACACTTGACAACCTCCTAGAAGCATCTTTTCTTACCACTAGACCTTTCTCCATCAATTAAGAATCTGATCCCGTCACTAAACACATTCATTAAATTGTAGCCATTTGTTGAGTATTTTTTTGGTGTCTAACCCGCATATATATCACCATTGCCCTTGATTTTCTTGACTGTATATCTCTTAAATATCAACGTATACACGTGTGATTTAGTTTACGAAGATTTTGCAATGCCGAGAACCTCGATCAGAGAGTAAAAAAGGCATAAGGTTCACAATGGTGTAAAATTAAAATGGGATATACCTGGCTGGGATTCGAGTTACAGGACAAGGGCCAAACCAACCACCCAAGAATGGAATCGTCGAGCGAAAACACTTGACAACCTCCTATAAGCATCTTTTCTTACCACCAGACCTTTCTCCATCAATTAGGAATCTGATCCCGTCACTAAACACATTCCTTAAATTTTAGCCATTTGTTGAGTGTTTTTTTTTGTGCCTAATCCGCATATATATCACCATTGCCCTTGATTTTCTTGACTGTATATCTCTTAAATATCAACATATACACCTGTGATTTAGTTTTCGAAGATTTTTCAATGCCGAGAACCTCGATCAGAGAGTAAAAAAGGCATCAGGTTCACAATGGTGTAAAATTAAAATGGAATATACCGGGCTAGGATTCGAGTTACAGGAACAAGGGCCAAACCAACTACCCAAGAATGGAATCGTCGAGCGAAAACACTTAACAACCTCCTAGAAGCAGCTTTTCTTACCACCAGACCTTTCTCCATCAATTAGGAATCTGATGCCGTCACCAAACACATTCCTTAAATTGTAGCCATTTGTTGAGTGTTTTTTTTGGGTGTCTAATCCGCATATATATCACCATTGCCCTTGATTTTCTTGACTGTATATCTCTTAAATGTCAACATATACACGTGTGATTTAGTTTACGAAGATTTTTCAATGCCGAGAACCTCGATCAGAGAGTAAAAAAGGCGTAAGGTTCACAATGGTGTAAAATTAAAATGGGATATACCGGGCTAGGATTCGAGTTACAGGAACAAGGGCCAAACCAACCACCTAAGAATGGAATCGTCGAGCGAAAACACTTGACAACCTCCTAGAAGCATCTTTTCTTACCACCAAACCTTTCTCCATCAATTAGGAATCTGATCCCGTCACTAAACACATTCATTAAATTGTAGCCATTTGTTGAGTTTTTTTTGGTGTCTAACCCGCATATATATCACCATTGCCCTTGATTTTCTTGACTGTATATCTCATAAATATCAACATATACACGTGTGATTTAGTTTACGAACATTTTTCAATACCGAGAACCTCGATCGGAGAGTAAAAAAGGCATCAGCTTTACAATGGTGTAAAATTAAAATGGGATATATCGGGCTAGGATTCGAGTTACAGGAACAAGGGCCAAACCAACCACCCAAGAATGGAACCGTCGAGCGAAAACACTTGACAACCTCCTAGAAGCAGCTTTTCTTGCCACCAGACCATTCTCCATCAATTAGGAATCTAATGCCGTCACTAAACACATTCCTTAAATTGTAGCCATTTATTGAGTGTGTTTTTTTTTTGTGTCTAATCCGCATATATATCACCATTGCCCTTGATTTTCTTGACTGTATATCTCTTAAATGTCAACATATACACGTTTGATTTAGTTTACGAAGATTTTACAATGCCAAGAACCTCGATCAGAGAGTAAAAAAGGCGTAAGGTTCACAATGGTGTAAAATTAAAATGGGATATACCGGGCTAGGATTCGAGTTACAGGAAAAAGGGCCAAACCATCCACCCAAGAATGGAATCGTCGAGCGAAAACATTTGACAACCTCCTAGAAGCATCTTTTCTTACCACCAGACCTTTCTCCATCAATTAGGAATCTGATCCCGTCACTAATCACATTCATTAAATTGTAGCCATTTGTTGAGTATTTTTTTGGTGTCTAACCTGCATATATATCACCATTGCCCTTGATTTTCTTGACTGTATATCTCTTAAATATCAACATATACACGTGTGATTTAGTTTACGAAGATTTTTCAATGCCGAAAACCTCGATCAGAGAGTAAAAAAGGCATCAGCTTCACAATGGTGTAAAATTAAAATGGGATATACCGGGCTATGATTCGAGTTACAGGAACAAGGGCCAAACCAACTACCCAAGAATGGAATCGTCGATCGAAAACACTTAACAACCTCCTAGAAGCAGCTTTTCTTACCACCAGACCTTTCTCCATCAACTAGGAATCTGATGCCGTCACTAAACACATTCCTTAAATTGTAGCCATTTGTTGAGTGTTTTTTTTGGGTGTCTAATCCGCATATATATCACCATTTCCCTTAATTTTCTTGACTGTATATCTCTTAAATGTCAACATATACACGTGTGATTTAGTTTACGAAGATTTTCAATGCCAGGAACCTCGATCAGAGAGTAAAAAAGGCGTAAGGTTCACAATAGTGTAAAATTAAAATGGGATATACCGGGCTAGGATTCGAGTTACAGGAACAAGGGCCAAACCAACCACCCAAGAATGGAACCGTCGTGCGAAAACACTTGACAACCTCCTAGAAGCAGCTTTTCTTGCCACCAGACCTTTCTCCATCAATTAGGAATCTAATGCCGTCACTAAACACATTCCTTAAATTGTAGCCATTTGTTGAGTGTTTTTTTTGGTGTCTAATCGGCATATATAACACCATTGCGCTTGATTTTCTTGACTGTATATCTCTTAAATATCAACGTATACACGTGTGATTTAGTTTACGAATATTTTTCAATGCCGAGAACCTCGATCAGAGAGTAAAAAAGGCGTAAGGTTCACAATGGTGTAAAATTAAAATGGGATATACCAGGCTAGGATTCGAGTTACAGGACAATGGCCAAACCAACCACCCAAGAATGGAATCGTCGAGCGAAAACACTTGACAACCACCTAGAAGCATCTTTTCTTACCACCGGACCTTTCTCCATCAATTAGGAATCTGATCCCGTCACTAAACACATTCCTTAAATTTTAGCCATTTGTTGAGTGTTTTTTTGGTGTCTAATCCGCATATATATCACCATTGCCCTTGATTTTCTTGACTGTATATCTCTTAAATATCAACATATACACGTGTGATTTAGTTTAGGAAGATTTTTCAATGCCGAGAACCTCGATCAGAGAGTAAAAAAGGCGTAAGGTTCACAATGGTGTAAAATTAAAATGGGATATACCGGGCTTGGATTCGAGTTACAGGAACAAGGGCCAAACCAACCACCCAAGAATGGAATCGTCGAGCGAAAACACTTGACAACCTCCTAGAAGCATCTTTTCTTACCACCAGACCTTTCTCCATCAATTAGGAATCTGATCCCGTCACTAAACACATTCCTTAAATTGTAGCCTTTTGTTGAGTGTTTTTTTTTTGGTGTCTAATCCGCATATATATATATATCAACATTGCCCTTGATTTTCTTGACTGTATATCTCTTAAATATCAACATATACACGTGTGATTTAGTTTACGAAGATTTTTCAATGCCGAGAACCTCGATCAGAGAGTAAAAAAGGCATCAGGTTCACAATGGTGTAAAATTAAAATGGGATATACCGGGCTAGGATTCGAGTTACAGGAACAAGGGCCAAACCAACTACCCAAGAATGGAATCGTCGAGCGAAAACACTTAACAACCTCCTAGAAGCAACTTTTCTTACCACCAGACCTTTCTCCATCAATTTGGAATCTAATGCCGTCACCAAACACATTCCTTAAATTGTAGCCATTTGTTAAGTGATTTTTTTTGGTGTCTAATCCCCATATATAACACCATTGCCCTTGATTTTCTTGACTGTATATCTCTTAAATATCAACATATACACGTGTGATTTAGTTTACGGAGATTTTTCAATGCCGAGAACCTCGACCAGAGAGTAAAAAAGGCGTAAGGTTCACAATGGTGTAAAATTAAAATGGGATATACCGGGCTCGGATTCGAGTTACAGGAACAAGGGCCAAACCAACCACCCAAGAATGGAATCCTCGAGCGAAAACACTTGACAACCTCCTAGAAGCAGCTTTTCTTGCCACCAGAACTTTCTCCATAAATTAGGAATCTGATCCAGTCACTAAACACATTCCTTAAATTGTAGCCATTTGTTTAGTGTTTTTTTTTGTGTCTAATCCACATATATATCACTATTGCCCTTGATTTTCTTGACTGTATATCTCTTAAATATCAACATATACACGTGTGATTTAGTTGACGAAGATTTTTCAATGCCGAGAACCTCGATCAGAGAGTAAAAAAGGCATCAGGTTCACAATGGTGTAAAATTAAAATAGGATATACCGGGCTAGGATTCGAGTTACAGGAACAAGGGCCAAACCAACCACCCAAGAATGGAACCGTCGAGCGAAAACACTTGACAACCTCCTAGAAGCAGCTTTTCTTACCACCAGACCTTTCTCCATCAATTTGGAATCTAATGCCGTCACCAAACACATTCCTTAAATTGTAGCCATTTGTTGAGTGTTTTTTTTGTGTCTAATCCGCATATATATCACCATTGCCCTTGATTTTCTTGACTGTATATCTCTTAAATATCAACATATACACGTGTGATTTAGTTTACGAAGATTTTTCAATGCCGAGAACCTCGATCAGAGAGTAAAAAAGGCGTAAGGTTCACAATGGTGTAAAATTAAAATGGGATATACCGGGCTCGGATTCGAGTTACAGGAACAAGGGCCAAACCAACCACCCAAGAATGGAATCGTCGAGCGAAAACACTTGACAACCTCCTAGAAGCAGCTTTTCTTGCCACCAGAACTTTCTCCATCAATTAGGAATCTGATGCCATCACTAAACACATTCCTTAAATTGTAGCCATTTGTTGAGTGAGTTTTTTTGGTGTCTAATCCGCATATATATCACCATTGCCCTTGATTTTCTTGACTGTATATCTCTTAAATGTCAAGATATACACGTGTGATTTAGTTTACGAAGATTTTTCAATGCCGAGAACCTCGATCAGAAAGTAAAAAAGGCGTAAGATTCACAAAGGTGTAAAATTAAAGTAGGATATAACGAGATAAGATTCGAATTACAAGAACAAGGGCCAAACCAACCACCCAAGAATGGAATTGTCGAGCGAAAACACTTGACAACCTCTTAGAAGCAGCTTTTCTTACCACCAGACCTTTCTCCATCAATTAGGAATCTGATGCCGTCACTAAACACATTCCTTAATTTGTAGCCATTTGTTGAGTGTGTTTTTTTTTGGTGTCTAATCCTCATATATATCAACACTACCCTTGATTTTCTTGACTGTATATCTCTTAAATGTCAACATATACACGTGTGGTTTAGTTTACGTAGATTTTTCAATGCCGAGAACCTCGATCAGAGAGTAAAAAAGGCGTAAGGTTCACAATGGTGTAAAATTAAAATGGGATATACCGGGCTAGGATTCGAGTTACAGGAACAAGGGCCAAACCAACTACCCAAGAATGGAATCGTCGAGCGAAAACACTTGACAACCTCCTAGAAGCATCTTATCTTACCACCAGACCTTTCTCCATAAATTAGGAATCTGATCCCGTTACTAAACACATTCCTTAAATTGTTGCCATTGTTTAGTGTTTTTTTTTTGTTTCTAATCCACATATATATCACCATTGCCCTTGATTTTCTTGACTGTATATCTCCTAAATATCAACATATACACGTGTGATTTAGTTTACGAAGATTTTTCAATGCCGAGAACCTCGATCAGAGAGTAAAAAAGGCATCAGGCTCACAATGGTGTAAAATTAAAATGGGATATACCGGGCTAGGATTCGAGTTACAGGAACAAGGGCCAAACCAACCACCCAAAAATGGAATCGTCGAGCGAAAACACTTGACAACATCCTGGAAGCAGATTTTCTTACCACCAGCCTTTCTGCATCAATTTGGAATCAGATGCCGTCACTAAACACATTCCTTAAATTGTAGCCATTTGTTGAGTGTTTTTTTTGGTGTCTAATCCGCATATATATCACCATTGCCCTTGATTTTCTTGACTGTATATCTCTTAAATGTCAACATATACACGTGGGATTTAGTTTACGAAGATTTTTCAATGCCGAGAACCTCGATCAGAGAGTAAAAAAGGGGTAAGGTTCACAATAGTGTAAAATTAAAATGGGATATACCGGGCTAGGATTCAAGTTACAGTCACAAGGGCCAAACCAACCACCCAAGAATGGAATCGTCGAGCGAAAACACTTGACAACCTCCTAGAAGTAGCTTTTCTTGCCACCAGACCATTCTCCATCAATTAGGAATCTGATGCCGTCACTAAACACATTCCTTAAAATGTAGCCATTTGTTGAGTGTTTTTTTTGGTGTCTAATCCGCATATATATCACCATTGCCCTTGATTTTCTTGACTGTGTATCTCTTAAATTTCGACATATACACGTATGATTTAGTTTATGAAGATTTTTCAATGCCGAGAACCTCGATTAGAGAGTAAAAAAGGCGTAAGGTTCACAATGGTGTAAAATTAAAATGGGATATACGGGGCTAGGATTCGAGTTACAGGAACAAGGGCCAAACCAACCACTCAAGAATGGAATCGTCGAGCGAAAACACTTGACAACCTCCTAGAAGCAGCTTTTCATGCCACCAGACCTTTATCTATCAATTAGGAATCTGATGCCGTCAGTTAACACATTCCTTCAATTGTAGCCATTTGTTGAGTGTGTTTTTTTTGGTGTCTAATCCGCATATATATCACCATTGCCCTTGATTTTCTTGATTTTATATCTCTTAAATGTCAACATATACACGTGTGATTTAGTTTACGAAGATTTTTCAATGCCGAGAACCTCGATAAGAGAGTAAAAAAGGCGTAAGGTTCACAACGGTGTAAGATTCAAGTAGGATATACAAAGATAGGATTCGAGTTACATGAACAAGGGCCAAACCAACCACCCAAGAATGGAATCGTCGAGCGAAAACACTTGACAACCTCCTAGAAGCAGCTTTTCTTACCACCAGACCTTTCTCCATCAATTAGGAATCTGATGCCGTCACTAAACACATTCCTTAAATTGTAGCCATTTGTTGAGTGTGTTTTTTTTTATGTCTAATCCGCATATATAACACCATTATCCTTGATTTTCTTGACTGTATATCTCTTAAATGTCAACATATACACGTGTGATTTAGTTTACGAAGATTTTTCAATGTCTAGAACCTCGAGTAGAGAGTAAAAAAGGCATCAGGTTCACAATGGTGTAAAATTAAAATCGGATATACCGGGCTAGGATTCGAGTTACAGGAACAAGGGCCAAAGCAACTACCCAAGAATGGAATCGTCGAGCGAAAACACTTGACAACCTCCTAGAAGCAGCTTTTCTTACCACCAGACCTTTCTCCATCAATTTTGAATCTGATGCCGTCACTAAACACATTCCTTAAATTGTAGCCATTTGTTGAGTGTTTTTTTTGGTCTCTAATCCGCATATATATCACCATTGCCCTTGATTTTCTTTACTGTATATCTCTTAAATGTCAACAAATACATGTGTGATTTAGTTTACGAAGATTTTTCAATGCCGAGAACCTCTATCAGAGAGTAAAAAAGGCGTAAGTTTCACAATGGTGTAAAATTAAAATGGGATATACCGGGCTAGGATTCGAGTTACAGGAACAAGGGCCAAACCAACCACCCAAGAATGGAATCGTCGAGCGAAAACACTTGACAACCTCCTAGAAGCAGTTTTTCTTGCCACCAGACCTCTCTCCATCAATTAGGAATTTGCTGCCATCACTAAACACATTCCTTAAATTGTAGCCATTTGTTGAGTTTTTTTTTTGGTGTCTAATCCGCATATATATCACCATTGCCCTTGATTTTCTTGACTGTGTATCTCTTAAATTTCGACATATACACGTGTGATTTAGTTTACGAAGATTTTTCAATGCCGAGAACCACGATCAGAGAGTAAAAAAGGCGTAAGGTTCATAATGGTGTAAAATTAAAATGGGATATACCGGGCTAGGATTCGAGTTACAGGAATAAGGGCCAAACCAACCACCCAATAATGGAATTGTCGAGCGAAAACACTTGACAACCTCCTAGAAGCAGCTTTTCTTGCCACCAGACATTTCTCCATCAATTAGGAATCTGATGCCGTCACTAAACACATTCCTTAAATTTTAGCCATTTGTTGAGTGTTTTTTTGGTGTCTAATCCGCATATGTATCACCATTGCCTTTGATTTTCTTGACTGTATATCTCTTAAATATCAACATATACACGTGTGATTTAGTTAACAAAGATTTTTCATTGCCGAGAACCTCGACCAGAGAGTAAAAAAGTCGTAAGGTTCACCATGGTGTAAAATTAAAATGGGATATACCGGGCTAGGATTCGAGTTACAGGAACAAGGGCCAAACCACCCACCCAAGAATGGAATCGTCGAGCGAAAACACTTGACAACCTCCTAGAATCAGCTTTTCTTGCCACCAGACCATTCTCCATCATTTAGGAATCTGTTGCCGTCACTAAACACATTCCTTAAATTGTAGCCATTTGTTGAGTGTTTTTTTTTGTGTCTAATCCGCATATATATCACCATTGCCCTTGATTTTCTTGACTGTGTATCTCTTAAATTTCGACATATACACGTGTGATTTAGTTTACAAAGATTTTTCAATGCCGAGAACCTCAATCAGAGAGTAAAAAAGGCGTAAGGTTCACAATGGTGTAAAATTAAAATGGGATATACCGGGCTTGGATTCGAGTTACAGGAACAAGGGCCAAACCGACCACCCAAGAATGGAATCGTCGAGCGAAAACACTTGACAACCTCCTAGAAGCAGCTTTTCTTGCCACCAGACCTTTCTCCATCAATTAGGAATCTGATGCCGTCACTAAACACATTCCTTAAATTGTAGCCATTTGTTGAGTGTTTTTTTTTGGTGTCTAATCCGCATATATATCACCATTACCCTGGATTTTCTTGACTGTATATCTCTTAAATATCAACTTATACACGTGTGATTTAGTTTACAAAGATTTTTCAATGCCAAGAACCTCGATCAGAGAGTAAAAAAGGCGTAAGGTTCACAATGGTGTAAAATTAAAATGGGATATACTGGGCTAGGATTCGAGTTACAGGAACAAGGGCCAAACCAACCACCCAAGAATGGAATCGTCGAGCGAAAACACTTGACAACCTCCTAGAAGCAGCTTTTCTTACCACCATACCTTTTTCCATCAATTAGGAATCTGATGCCGTCCCTAAACACATTCCTTAAATTGTAGCCATTTTGTAGGATCGATATACGACCTGAATGAGTCGTTCAGAGTCAAATCTAGGCTGTAGGAGACGCGGAAACAGTCTAACAACTGAGAATCGGTGATAGAATGGAATAGAAACAAAGATTTATACTTAAAATAGGTTTTTCATTGATTTTCAACTTCAATACACGGAGAGAAACTGGCAGCACTTCGTTACACACTTCTCTATTTCGTCTTATCCTCAGAATCTCACCCTGACTATTCCTGGATCGCAACCTGTCTCTCCGAAAACTTTATCAGGTCTTTTGATTCGTTAAGATTTTCAGCATCTGCAACTTTTCTTTCTCGAACGCTGTTCCAGGATCTACTTTTGGCTCTAACTTCTTCAGACTCCCCCTTTGTTCAAGCTGGGATCGCAGTCTGGAATTTGCTATCACCTTAAGATCGAATCCTGGCTCATATCTGCACAAATCTCTACCGATTGTAAGATAAACAATTTAGACATTAATAAGATCTGTTGCATCACTTATATTCGTAATATTCAAATTTCTTTTTCATCTCAAACAAAACTTTCCCAACCCATTGTTCATCATGTTTTAGCACTCGGAAATTTGAAAATCAGCTTTTCATCATCAGTTGTCGAAAATCTTTTTGTATTTTCAAAATTTTATGCTAAAAACACAATCTTTTTGGATTTTTGTTTTTAATGAAAAGCAGTAAAGAGATATTTACAGACAATATTTTTGTGAGTATGTGTAAGAGGATTATATCAGTTTTTGAGACCAAACACTAGCACCGTTGATCTAAACTTTATCACTTAAAGCTTTTAAACAATTCACCCTAGATCATCGATATTGTGGTCCACTTAAACTCCTCTAGGATGTTCGTAATGCTTACCGATACGTTTAAGGTATATTAGATAGCACTAATCCTATGGGCCCCACAATCTAAGCATATCCCCTCATCATGTAATGCACTGACTCGAATAACGCTTTTAAACTTTCATCAACTCTGATTTGTGCAAAAATAACTCAGAACACTTAAACATTAACGACCAGGTCGATACTCCCGTATACGCAGAGATCGTCCAATGTTTAAGTAAAATAAGGAAAAATAAAACAAGTTGAAAGTGTTTAGGCTTTAACCACCAGTTCGGTACTCCCGTATACACAGAGGTGATCCAAAGCTTAAACAAAACACCAAACAAACTAAAGCAGAACGATTAGGCATTAACATCCAGGTCGATACTTTCGTATACGCAGAGGATGTCCAATGCTTAAACAAAATAAAGAAATAAAACAAGTTTAACTCTTTGCAAAATGAAAACACAGAATCACAGTGACTTTTCAGCAAAATTGTTAAAGCTCACAAACTTAACCGGTTTTATGTCTTTTGACAACCAACAATTACCGAGCAGACACACAGTCAAGAAGGACAAAACTAAGTACTATGCGTTCGACCGTGTTTCCCACCAGACTTAAGCTTTTTGCTTTATGTTTGTATCATTTTCGCAAAACTACTAGTCTTAGCTGAGCCTATCGACACATCCCTAGTGATACTGTTTAAAACTTTATAAAACTTTTCATTTCTCTAGCGTGCACTGATAGTCCACTGATGTACTATCATTTCCTCTTTTTACACAAAACTCTTTTTGATTTTCTGATGTTTTGACTTTTAGATTTTATCATGTTTTTGGATTTTTCAAATTTTCAAAATTTCTAAATTTCTACTCCCCCTAAAATCAAAATATGTTTCAATTTTGATTTTCTGGGAAAATTTGAAAGCAACAAACTGTACAAAGTAAAATGACAAACTGATGAGAATTGCTTCAATTCTCCATCCTCTTGGCATAAACAATCAGAACTCCCCCTGACAACAAACTATTTTCCCAAAATGATTTCAAAACACTTAAGTTTGTTTTAATCAAAATGGTTTTTCCGGAAAATAAGTTTTGTTGATACCACATGTAGAATTGGGGATTCATTCATCACTTTGTTCTCAAAAATACCATTTGTGTGAATTTCTCATGAAAGATGCCGATTCCTACTCCCCAATTACCAACCTGGGAGTTCTGGCAAGTCAGGATTTTAAGCAAAGAATGCAGGCACCCAAGTCTAACCAGCCTTGGGTTTGACCTTTTCAATTTCACTCGGGGTTTGAACATATCTTTTTGATTCATAAAATTCTTTAACCCCTTTTACCTTACCATCGACCATTTTTCCAAAAATATTTTTCACTTTTCCATTAAACGCCTTTTCGACATCAAATTCTTTCTTTTCAGAATAGAATTGATCCGAAATTTATACCATTCCAACCTTCTGTTTAAAGTTTTCAGACCGCAATGGTGGAAAGTTTGCGTCATCCATTGGCGGAGCTGAATTTTCTCTTTTTAGCTCAACTTGTGGCTCCTCTGACTTTGACGAATCAAATTCATCGCCAAAACGTGACTCCTTTGTTTCCGAAGAAACAAATTCATCGCCATCCATTACTGGAACCGTTTGATTAACCAATTTTTCCTTTACTTTCCCTTTTGTCCTCAGATTTGTATCTGATGAATTCGTTTTATTTGACTGATCATTTTTTGTTGAGTGAAGCGATTCATCAGAACTTTTATCTGAATTAACAGTTGTACACGAGGACAAAATATTTTCAAGATACTCCCTTGCTTTCTTTCTTTTCTTTCTCAGTCTATCTTTCTGCTCTTGTGAAAGTTTCACTTTCTGTTCTTTGGGCTTTTCTTCAATTTTGACTGAGTTCTTCACCATTTTATGAGATTCAGCCCTCGATCTTCTCTTTAATCTCATTGGGCAATCTCTGGCAATATGTTCTCTGATTTGACAACAATGTGTTCTTCAAAACCACATTTGTAACACACCCTGTTATCATACCATTCTTCATTTTCAAACCAAACACTCAAATCATAACACTGATTTGATTTGTAGAACTGATCACTTCTCAGTTTTCTATCATTGTAATGATTTATCTTTGAAGAATCTTCATCCCATCTTCTCCTGTAAACTTGATTTGACTTTTGAGCACCGTGGTCAAACCTGCACCACTTATTACCAACTTTTTGTGAGTTTTGATTTTCAACTTTTTGTGGTTTTTTTATAATGATTGGATGATTGAATTGATGAACTTTTATTGATGCTTTGAAAACGTTTAGAATTTTTAACATTTTGTTTTTGTTCCACATTCTTCTTAAAAGGTTTTTACGTTGAGCATTCACCTTTTTCAGTAGACTGTAAAACAGTTTCTTGAAACTTTTCTTTTAATTTCAAAAATATTTTCTTTTTCTCATTTTCATCATCAGATTTCTCATCACAATCTTCAATTATGACTTTGTCATAATTTGTGACATTGTCACTTATTGGAATTTCATTGATCGGTTTTGGACATATATGATCTAGCAATATTGATGAGGTCACAAAACCTTTCAATGTTTTTTTCTAACTCATCAATTTTATTTTTAGCACAGTCAACTTCATTTTCAAGTTGAGTGATTTTCTCAAGATGAGAATTTATTTCTTTTTCATTTTCAATTTTATTTTTATCTAGAACAGATTTTTCATTTTCTAAAACTTTTATTTGATTTTGAAATTCTGTTTCTTTTTCTTTCAAAACTTTATTTTTTAATTTTATCCAAAACACATCTTCATTTTCTAAAATTCTTATTTTATTTTGATGTTCTTTTTAATTTTCTTGTAAATTTTTGTTTTCCAATTGTCAAACTCTCCACATCTTTCAAGAGTTTGACATTTTCTGCTCTAGATATATCACATTTTGAGCACAATGGTTCAGAAGTTGAAGCTTCATTTTTCTCGGATTCTTCATTCTTTGAAATTACCTCTGTCTCTGTCTTGTATGTACCTGCACAAAAAATTTTAACAAAGTCAAGAGGATTCATATTTTTGTCAATATAACAACCCCTCTTAATATCATATTTCATAACATTTTTTGCTGCAAGACACATATATACTCTTCTTCTCATTTCAAAGATCACATCCAAACTTATTTTTTCAAAATTCTTTTCTATTTCATTTAACACACCTTTCTTTTTCTTATCATTTTCATACTTGTGTGTTTGGAGCTCACTGATAAATTCTTTTGGATAAAACTTTGAAAATCTAGAATCCTTTCTCAGATTAATCAAAAATTCATTCCACTCTGTAGGTAACGCGTCTGCAAATTTTGATATATGTTCAGTATTCGACATCCTTATCTCGTACCTTTTTAAATTTTCAAGTAACTAATCATATCGGTTTTCCAACACATCCAACGTTTCATGCTTTTTACACAAAAAATATTCAAGTCTATTAACCCAAACATTCTTATTATCATTTTGTTTCCTGATATACCAAATCCCATAAAACCAATTATTTAAACTTTCAAGGTTATCGTTTTCCTCTTCGTCAAACATTTTAACCACACTTTCTTTGTTAAATGACATGGTTCATAAATTGTTTTTAGTTCAAAGTTCACAAATTTTAACCTCCACGAATCCCACTAAAGGTTTGTAACCAAGAAATCCACAAGCGAGATGTCCACTAATCAAACCCGGTTTAAAAACTCTTGTTCCAAATTTCACAAGCTCACACTAACTTTTAATTTGACCAAAAATACCACTAAGCCGACAATAGTGATGTTTCAGTCTAATCTGATTGGGCCTAGATTACTTGGGCTGACAACAACACATGCAAACATGCACACTTAAATGAGCCGAATAGATTGAATCAGATCACATGCATAATCTGACAACTTCACATGCAATCTTGATAACAACAAATGTAATGGACCGATTAGAAAAAGTGGGCCGGTGCACTAAATTGTTTCACGTGTGTTGGTGCATAGATGTCTGTTAACTTCGTCTTGTATCGAGTCGTGTGTCTAGATAGGATAAATCAGTGCTCAGCAGGATCAAATTTAGGGTTTGTGTGTGATTGTGTAATTTCGCACGAAATAGCACTAAGCTATTTCGTACGAAATTAGACATTGTTATTTCGCATGAAATAGCCAGTGCTTATTTCGTACGAAATTACCACACCTATATATAGCTGAGTGTTTGATTCATTTGTAACGTTCGAGATTTCAGAGCCGAGGTGCTGCCAGTTTGTCAAACGACCAGAATTGCTTTGAAATCATTAATAAAAGGATAATTGAGGAGAATCAACCTGTTTCACGTCTATATCGCTGATTCCGCCTTTGATATGGATCATAAACTCTTCTGATTGACTCGTTAGGGTCACACGACGATCCAACCAATTCAGCTTGTTTTCATCACTTTTACGCATTCTTTTCAAAATTAAACGAGATTTAATGGACAAAATGGATTGAATTTCACATATATCACGTAAAACACCGTTTTAATGAATCCTTGAAAGAATTGGACCAAAATTCGAACAAATCTGGATCAATTTGACAAAATGGTGGCCGATTTGCTGATGTCATCCTTATTTCGCACGAAATAGTCATCTTAATTTCACGCGAAATCAAATCAGTGACATCTTATTTCGCACGAAATAGTCATCTTAATTTCAAGTGAAATCAAATCTGTGACATCTTATTTCGCACGAAATTAGCTTTGAGTGTCTTATTTCGTACGAAATCAGTGTATTTCGCACGAAATTAGCATACAGTTCCTTATTTCGTTCGAAATCAAGATTGTGAACCTAATTTCGCATGAAATCAGACCTAATTTCGCAAGAGATTACTTGGATCCTCTATTTCTCACCAAACTTGTTATTTCGTGTGAAGAGTATTTCGTGTGAAGTCTTATTTCGCTTGAAATTTGTTTTCGTTTGAAGGTTGTTCATTCCGTTTGAGTTTTAATTTTGTTTGAACTGATTTCGTTTGAAAGTATCAATTCACGTCAAATCAGATTGTTTTAAAATTTGGTCAAGATGTTTGATGAAAAGGAAAACGTTAAACTTGGAAGAATAAATGATTGGTTTGATATGTATTGGGATCACAGGAAAGAAGATGAGAAAAAGGATGTTTGGGTTATAAGATCTGAAAATTTTTTGTGTAGGAAATATGAAAAGTTTAATGACTTGGAAAAGCGGTATAATGAATTACTTAACAATTTGAAAAGGTATGGGATAAAGATGTCAGATGTTGAAAAGATATCTAAATTTGCAGATGCCTTACCTTTAGAGTGGGATGAATTTTTGATTAAACTGAAAAAGGATTCTAGGTTCTCAAATTTTAGTCCAAATGATTTCATCAGAGAGCTTAGAACACACAATGATGAAATTAATAAGAAAAAGAAAGACTTAATAAAAGACATAGAAAAGAACTTAGATAATATAAGTTTGGATGTGATTCTTGAAATAATCAAAAGAATTAGAATATGTCTTAGCGCAAGAAATATGATGAAATAAGATTTCAAGAGAGGTTGTTTTTTAGATGAAAATTTAAATCCTCTTGATATTGTTAAAATTTTTCTTGCAGGAACATACAAGACATAGAAAGAGGGAATGTCAAAGAAAGAAGAATCTGAGATAAATGAAACTTCAAAATGTGAAGTTGTGTGCTCAAAATGTGATAAATCTGAAGCAGACAATGTCAAACTCTTGACGGATGTGGAAAGTTTGACATTGCAAAACAAGAATTTAAAAGAAAATGAAAAAGAATTTCAAAATAAAGTAACAATTTTAGAAAATGAAAAATAAAAAATTTCATAAAATAAAGATGTTTGGATAAAATTAGAAAATAAAGTTTTGAAAGAAAAAGAAACAGATTTTCAAAGTCAAATAAAAGTTTTAAAAAATGAAAAATCTGTTTTATTAGAAAATAAAATTGCAAATGAAAAAGCAATAAATTCTCAGCTGGAGAAAATCTCTCAACTTGAAAAAGAAGTAGAGAGTGCTAGAAATAAAATTGATGATTTGGAAAATAAATTGAAAGGTTTTGTGACTTCGTCATCTATACTAGATCATATATGTCCAAAACCGATCAATGAAGTTCCAATAAGTAACAATGTCACAAATTATGACAAAGTCATAATTAAAGATTGTGATGATAAAACTGATGATGAAGAAGAGAAAAAGAAAAATATTTTTGGAATTAAAAGAAAAATTTAAAGATACTTATTTACATTCTACTGAAATAGGTGAATGCTCAAAGCAAAAACCTGTTAAGAAGAATGTAGAACAAAAACAAAATGTTAAAAATTCGAAAAATTTTCAAAACAACAATAAAAGATCATCAGTTCAATCATCCAATCATTATAAAAAATCACAAAAAAAATTAAAATCAAAACTCACAAAAAGTTGGTAATAAGTGGTGCAGGTTTAACCACAGTGCTCAAAAGTCAAATCAAGGATACAAGAGGAGACATGACTACCACAAAGCAAATCAATGTTACGATCTGAGTGTGTGGTTTGAAAGAGGAGAATGGTATGATAACAGAGTGTGTTATAAATGTGGTTTTCAAGGACACATTGCTGTTAACTGCCAGAATCAGAGTTTTGAGACAAGAAGATGCAATGACTGTCAAATCAAAGGTCATATTGCCAGATATTGCCCAATGAGGTCAAAGATGTCACACCCCCAAAACCCACACGCGGAGTATCACCGCTTGGAGGCGTGACTGACCAGGATCAAGCCACCAATCATATTGAACATGTAAGTAATTACCAAAAATCATTCATCAATACGAAAGGTGTTTTCAAAACCAAACATCAACAAGTATGTAGCGGAAGCATAAGTATGTAAACCCAATGTAAATCGTAAATTCAAACGTTTAGATAATTAACATGGCATCATCGATCCATGTCCCACAACGACCTGCTCCTCCCTGTGCAAGCTCCATATGTACCTAAAGTCCTGCAAGGCATGCAAGAGAGAGTCAACAACTAGTTGAGCGAGTTCACAGTTAATAGTTCAGTAATAGTATAACGTGAGTAGTAGTATGTTCGTTCGTTACAATGTTTCTTATTAATTTCCATCGCGGCCCTCCAGGCAGGTGTGCGAAGATATTGGGGAATGTTTTTCCCGAGTATTCTAGACTAGGTTTATTTGTATCGCGGCCTCTCCAGGCAGGTGTGCGAAGATTTGTAAGTTTAGTTCGCGGCCTTCAACAAGGCAGGTGTGCGAAGATTTGTAAGTTTAGTTCGCGGCCTTCAACAAGGCAGGTGTGCGAAGATTTGTAAGTTTAGTTCACGGCCTTCAACAAGGCAGGTGTGCGAAGATTTGTAAATTTAGTTCGCGGCCTTCAACAAGGCAGGTGTGCGAAGTCAGTCATAATATCGCGGCCAATCCTTGGCAGGTGTGCGAAGATCGTTCAATAAGTGTTACTAGTCTAGCAGTAGGTTCTATCATTTATATATGTACCGTAAATCATCAAATCCCCATTCCCACCCAGGGAACCCCATGCCTTGGCTTGTGTGAACTCACCTTGGTTTGCTCGGTATGCTAAGTATGTGTTCGCAAGTAATCAATCCCGTCCTAAAGTATGCATGTATGTGAAATCAGTTTGTGTTCAAGTTGTTCACGTATAAACATGTAGCACGTATTCACAATCGTATACAAGATGGTTACACTTAACAGCAGTTAAATATTCCAGTTAACACTTAACAGAATTAACTCAAGTTACTGTGCAGATTAACTGTTCGGCGAAACACACATAATGGCGAAACACAAATTGACGAAACACATTCTATTTCGTCGTGGCCTTGTTTGGCGAAACAGGATTCTAATTCGTCGATGACTCTTGGCGAAACACATTCTGTTTCGCCGGGAGTCCTGTTTCGTCGGATGTCTGTTTCGCAGACATCAGTTACAGCAGATGCGAATAACACATAAACCCTAATCCTTCTAGCAGCCGTCATCAATAACAGAAATCATACGAAGGTCAATGTGCATATCGAATCATCATAAATCAATCATCCCAGAGTCATTGTCTAGCATAAACCCTAGTTTATGTGTATAACATATCAACATACAACATCATATCATTGTACCCTATCAAGATACTAACTTGGATTCATAATCAGAACATAATAACAATATCCAGAACCGAGCACTCGATTGTATTAAATTTCTCATACCATTTTATATAAATCCTACTACATCATACATATCAAAATCAATAACATCATAATCATACTCTTATCACAGCAGTAACGCACATCAATCATATACACAAGCAATAATCGTGATATCACAGAAACATGGAATCGATTTACAAACACACACTAACCGATTCAAGATGAAGAAACAAGGATTCGAGAGCTAGGGATGATGGTGAACAATGGTTGTTGCCGTCGCACAGAAGAGAGAGTGTTCTAGGGTTTCAGAGTGCTCAAAAGTGTGAAACAAGAGGTTGATTCACGTAGTAGTATGCGAGTTTACGTTCTGGGCCCAAAATGGGCTTCGTGAATTACTGGGCCGGCGAAACAGACTTCTGTTTCGTCGGAGTGTTCATGGCGAAACAGCCTGTTTCGTCGGAATGGGTTATGGCGAAACAGCCTTGTGTTTCGTCGGGTTCTTAACAGTTTAAGTTTTACAAACAGTACACATGTTATACAATCACACATAACCATGCAAACACACTAGGTTTTATCATAACACAACCATATAGTCAAAGTCAACGTGCATTAAATGCGAATAAAGAACGTCAGAAATTCGAGTTGTCACATTATCCCCAACTTGAAAGAAATTTCGTCCCGAAATTTAGCATGCAGTTACTGAGGAAGCTAGTGGTGTGACGTTGTTTACCTGTATTGTATCGCGGCTCCCCGAGCAGGTTTGCGAAGATTACTAGTTTTCTTGGGGTGTCACATTATCCCCCCGTTGATTTGGAATTTCGTCCCGAAATTCTGCATTAGTAGCTTCAGCCTCAGTAGTAGTTGCTTGGTTTCCGAATAACTGGGGATATTTGAGTTCCATTTGATCTTCACGCTCCCAGGTAAACTCTGGGCCGCGGCGGGAGTTCCAATGAACTCGTACAAGAGGGATTCTCGTGTTCTTGCGGACCTTAACATCCCGGTCCGTGATTTCCACAGGTTCCTCGACGAAGTGCAACCGCTCGTCGATAGTGAGTTCCTTTAAGGGAACTATGTGGGTCTCATCTGACGTACACTTCTTCAGATTCGACACGTGAAAGACGTTGTGAACTGCACTGAGTTCAGGTGGTAAGTTCAATCTGTAAGCCACTTTGCCTATTTTCTCAATAACCTCGAAAGGTCCAACATATCGTGGATTTAGTTTGCCGCGTTTGCCAAAACGAACCACACCCTTCCAGGGTGAAACTTTAAGTAGCGCTCGATCCCCAACCTGGAATTCGAGTAGTTTCCTGTCTTTATCAGCGTATACTTTCTGACGGTCACGAGCTGCCGCCATGCGTTGTCGTATTTGTGCAATCTTTTCAGTAGTATCAACTACCATTTCTGGACCTGTGATTTGACTTTCCCCCACCTCTGCCCAACAGAGAGGTGACCGGCACTTACGCCCGTACAATGCCTCGAATGGTGCAGCTTTAATGCTGGTGTGGTAGCTGTTGTTATACGAAAATTCCACAAGTGGCAGATGTTTTTCCCAACCATTGCCAAAGTCTATTACGCACGCCCGAAGCATGTCTTCTAGAGTTTGAATAGTGCGCTCAGACTGCCCATCGGTCTGAGGATGATACGCCGTGCTCATGTCTAAACGAGAGCCAAAAGATTTATGCATTGCTTGCCACAGTTCTGAAGTAAAACGTGCGTCACGATCAGAGATGATGGAGGTGGGCACCCCGTGCCTCGAGACCACTTCTTTTAAGTAGATGTCTGCTAAGGTAGAGAACTTGTCTGTTTCTTTGATAGCCAAGAAGTGAGCAGACTTTGTGAGTCGATCTACGATCACCCAAATAGTATCATTTCCGCGCTGAGATCTAGGTAAGCCAGTAACAAAATCCATGGAAATTTGCTCCCATTTCCATTGTGGTATCTCAGGTTGTTGGAGTGGTCCTGACGGTTTCTGATATTCTGCCTTGACTCTCGCACAAGTCAAGCATTTGCTAACGTATGTGGCTATGTGGGCCTTCATGCTAGGCCACCAATATGTGGTTTTGATGTCGTGGTACATTTTATCCGCACCTGGATGTACCGAGTAGCGAGACTTATGAGCTTCATCCATCACTAGCTCACGTAAGTTGCCATAAAGTGGAACCCAAATGCGTCCTGTTACGTAATAAGCACCATCTTCCTTTTGTTCTAAGCGTTGCCTTGAGCCACGTAGGGCTTCAGCCCTGACATTTTCTGGTTTCAATGCTTCTACCTGAGCATTTCGTATCTGAGAAGGAAGACTAGACTGTATAGTGAGTTGTAAAGCTCGCACGCGCTTAGGCGCGGTGTCCTTTCGACTGAGGGCGTCAGCCACAACATTGGCTTTGCCTGGGTGGTACCTGATCGAGCATTCGTAGTCATTTAACAGTTCGACCCATCGTCGCTGTCGCATATTCAGCTCTTTCTGTTTGAAGATATGTTCGAGGCTTCTGTGATCAGTGTAGATTGCGCACTTGGTACCATACAAATAGTGTCGCCATATCTTAAGTGCAAAAACAACCGCTCCCAGCTCTAGGTCGTGTGTCGTATAATTCCGTTCATGAATCTTTAGTTGGCGCGAAGCATAAGCAATAACTTTATCCCTCTGCATCAATACACATCCAAGACCTTGGATAGATGCGTCGCAGTAGACTACGAAATCGTCCGTGCCTTCAGGAAGTGAGAGGATAGGTGCGCTACAGAGTCTATCCTTTAAGTGTTGGAACGCTGTTTCCTGTGCATTACCCCAACGGTAAACAACACCTTTCTGTGTCAGTAGTGTAAGCGGCTGAGCAATCTTTGAGAAGTCTTTGATGAAACGTCTGTAATAACCCGCCAAACCTAAGAATTGGCGTATTTCTGTTGGTGTACGAGGCGCAGGCCAGTTCTTAATCGAATCTACCTTGGATGGATCTACATGAATCCCATCCTTGTTTACCACGTGGCCTAAGAAGTGGACTTCACGAAGCCAGAAGTCACACTTGGAAAACTTAGCGTATAGCTGTTCCGTTCGAAGAAGTTCCAAAATAAGTCATAAGTGCTGCTCGTGTTCCTCCTGACTCTTCGAGTAGATCAGGATGTCGTCGATGAAAACAATGACGAACTTGTCGAGATAAGGTTTGCAAGCCCTGTTCATAAGATCCATGAAAACCGCAGGCGCGTTTGTCAACCCGAAAGGCATGATCAGAAACTCGTAGTGGCCGTAGCGTGTTCTGAACGCTGTTTTGGAGACGTCCTCATCCCGGACTCTCAGTTGATGATACCCTGACCTTAGATAAATCTTCGAGTAATAGCTCGACCCTTGCAACTGGTCGAATAAATCGTCGATGCGTGAAAGAGGATAGCGATTCTTCACAGTCACCTTGTTCAGTTCACGGTAGTCTATACACATCCTGAACGTACCGTCTTTCTTCTTTACAAATAGTACTGGAGCTCCCCAAGGCGAAGAACTAGGACGTATGAAACCCTTTTCCAAGAGTTCTTGTAGTTGCTTAGACAGTCCCTCCAGTTCCGTTGGAGCTAAGCGATAAGGTGCTCGAGCTATGGGTGCTGCTCCTGGAGTGAGTTCGATCTGAAATTCGACCTGGCGATGAGGCGGTAACCCAGGTAACTCTTCTGGAAACACTTGAGGAAAGTCGCGTACTACAGGAATATCCTCAATCTTTTTCTCTTTCTTCGATGTATCGGTAACGAGAGCTAAAACAGTTGTGTGATCCTTACGTAAACACTTCTAAGCCTTCAAGAAAGAAATGATGCCACTCACGACACCACTCTTGTCGCCTTGAACTTCGAGAGGTTCTTTACCAGAACGTGGGATACGAATGTTCTCTATGTATAGGATCTCTGCTTGTTGGGATAACTAATCCATACCAATGTCGATGTCGAAACTATCGCAACGCTGGGGTCATTCCTAGTATCACCCTGACCAATCACGAACACTCGACCCCTGGCACCATTGCCGTCGTTATTACCCCCGTTGTCTTCCCTAGTTCCCGTTTCCTTGGTTGTGGTTCTGATTCTGGTTCTGGTTCAGCCGTGGGCAGTGTCTTTTGAAGTGACCTTCAGCACCATCTGATAACATCCCTTGTTACCATGCTGTTGTCGCCGATTCTATAGATCTTGTGGCTGTTGTTGTTGGTTCTGGTTTGCAGGACGTGAGTTTCTACCCTCTTTGGTTCCATGACCAAGCTTGTTGCATTATTGACAATGATTGCGTTTGCCCTGCCCGCTGTGGTGCAGGTTACATCGTTTGCGCTTAGGGTGGTTTCCCTTGTATCCTCCCTGCCCTTGAATACCAAATGTTGCTTATCAGGACTTTAGTTGTCATCGACCTTTCACTGCTGTGCCTGGGACGGAATCGTAGTCGAACCCTTGCTAGAGGTTCCATCCCACTTTCGTCCATTGTTACTGAGGGTAGCAGAAGTAGTTGAAGTAGTAGTGGTAGTAGTGGTAGTAGTATCGCTGATACGTTGAGGCAGCTTGTTCTGTCCCACTGCCTGGTTTGTGAGACGATGAGCAAGATGAGTAACATCTTGAACAGTAGCAAGTTTAGCCGTCTTCACATGGTTTTGAATTCCTGATACTAAGCCTTTGAGGTACAGCTCAAAGCTCTTTATGGGAGGATCCACCATAGTTGGACACAAAATTGTCAGTTTGTTGGATCGTTATCGTGCACGCTTCTATCTCTGACCCCGTCATCTTCATGTTAAAGGACTCCACTTCCAACTTGTGGATGGCATCATAAATATTGTATTCACGTTTGATAGGTTCCTTAAAATCATTCCATGGGGTGGCATAGCAGCCGCCAGCCCCAGTGTCGTAACTTGCGCGTGCCACCAAGTTTGCGCAGTGCCTTCGAGAATATCAGTGGCATATTTCACCTTACGAGCCTCGGGTCATTCACACACTCGAAGACCGATTCGAGTTCCTCGAACTAATGGAGGAGTAGAACAGCTCCTTCAGTGTCGCTGAAAGTAGTAGGACGACAGTCCATAAAAGTCTTGTATGTGCATACAGGTGGCTGAGCTTGTTGACTTGTCGTGTGCGTAAGAGTAATCAAAATTAAGCACAAGTGTTGAGTTACGAGAGTAGGATCTAAGGATCCTAGAGTAAGTGGTGATGGCAGGTTACACCTCCTGCCTGGGCAGCTGCGAGTGCTGCAGTAACTTGTTCAGTGATCGAAGCCGCCAACTGGGCTTGAGTTAGGTTAACGCGTCCACTCATGATCTTGACATCAAGGAGGACATGTGGGTGAGAGGTTCGCGAATAGTGCGAAGAGAGTGAGCACACAAGTATTCTCGAGCAATAACATATAGTAGGTTCTGTGATCTAAGCATACCACGAGCAAAGGTCTATGTAGTTCTAGCATGTAGGTAATGTAACATGAATAGTAATACCTATGGTGTTGAGCCTTGCACGTGGAGCGAAGCGTCGTTGTGGATCGTTGAGAGCACTGTTCTGGTTATAGTCTGGTTTTAACAAAAATCGTTTTCCCCTTATTAAAACCGAGTTCTCTATAACCAATGGCTCTGATACCAATCTGTCACACCCCCAACACCCACACGCGGAGTATCACCGCTTGGAGGCGTGACTGACCAGGATCAAGCCACCAATCATATTGAACATGTAAGTAATTACCAAAAATCATTCATCAATACGAAAGGTGTTTTCAAAACCAAACATCAACAAGTATGTAGCGGAAGCATAAGTATGTAAACCCAATGTAAATCGTAAATTCAAACGTTTAGATAATTAACATGGCATCATCGATCCATGTCCCACAACGACCTGCTCCTCCCTGTGCAAGCTCCATATGTACCTAAAGTCCTGCAAGGCATGCAAGAGAGAGTCAACAACTAGTTGAGCGAGTTCACAGTTAATAGTTCAGTAATAGTATAACGTGAGTAGTAGTATGTTCGTTCGTTACAATGTTTCTTATTAATTTCCATCGCGGCCCTCCAGGCAGGTGTGCGAAGATATTGGGGAATGTTTTTCCCGAGTATTCTAGACTAGGTTTATTTGTATCGCGGCCTCTCCAGGCAGGTGTGCGAAGATTTGTAAGTTTAGTTCGCGGCCTTCAACAAGGCAGGTGTGCGTAGATTTGTAAGTTTAGTTCGCGGCCTTCAACAAGGCAGGTGTGCGAAGATTTGTAAGTTTAGTTCACGGCCTTCAACAAGGCAGGTGTGCGAAGATTTGTAAATTTAGTTCGCGGCCTTCAACAAGGCAGGTGTGCGAAGTCAGTCATAATATCGCGGCCAATCCTTGGCAGGTGTGCGAAGATCGTTCAATAAGTGTTACTAGTCTAGCAGTAGGTTCTATCATTTATATATGTACCGTAAATCATCAAATCCCCATTCCCACCCAGGGAACCCCATGCCTTGGCTTGTGTGAACTCACCTTGGTTTGCTCGGTATGCTAAGTATGTGTTCGCAAGTAATCAATCCCGTCCTAAAGTATGCATGTATGTGAAATCAGTTTGTGTTCAAGTTGTTCACGTATAAACATGTAGCACGTATTCACAATCGTATACAAGATGGTTACACTTAACAGCAGTTAAATATTCCAGTTAACACTTAACAGAATTAACTCAAGTTACTGTGCAGATTAACTGTTCGGCGAAACACACATAATGGCGAAACACAAATTGACGAAACACATTCTATTTCGTCGTGGCCTTGTTTGGCGAAACAGGATTCTAATTCGTCGATGACTCTTGGCGAAACACATTCTGTTTCGCCGGGAGTCCTGTTTCGTCGGATGTCTGTTTCGCAGACATCAGTTACAGCAGATGCGAATAACACATAAACCCTAATCCTTCTAGCAGCCGTCATCAATAACAGAAATCATACGAAGGTCAATGTGCATATCGAATCATCATAAATCAATCATCCCAGAGTCATTGTCTAGCATAAACCCTAGTTTATGTGTATAACATATCAACATACAACATCATATCATTGTACCCTATCAAGATACTAACTTGGATTCATAATCAGAACATAATAACAATATCCAGAACCGAGCACTCGATTGTATTAAATTTCTCATACCATTTTATATAAATCCTACTACATCATACATATCAAAATCAATAACATCATAATCATACTCTTATCACAGCAGTAACGCACATCAATCATATACACAAGCAATAATCGTGATATCACAGAAACATGGAATCGATTTACAAACACACACTAACCGATTCAAGATGAAGAAACAAGGATTCGAGAGCTAGGGATGATGGTGAACAATGGTTGTTGCCGTCGCACAGAAGAGAGAGTGTTCTAGGGTTTCAGAGTGCTCAAAAGTGTGAAACAAGAGGTTGATTCACGTAGTAGTATGCGAGTTTACGTTCTGGGCCCAAACTGGGCTTCGTGAATTACTGGGCCGGCGAAACAGACTTCTGTTTCATCGGAGTGTTCATGGCGAAACAGCCTGTTTCGTCGGAATGGGTTATGGCGAAACAGCCTTGTGTTTCGTCGGGTTCTTAACAGTTTAAGTTTTACAAACGGTACACATGTTATACAATCACACATAACCATGCAAACACACTAGGTTTTATCATAACACAACCATATAGTCAAAGTCAACGTGCATTAAATGCGAATAAAGAACGTCGGAAATTCGAGTTGTCACAAAAGAGAAGATCGAGGGCTGAATCTCATGGACAAATGAAGAAATCAGTCAAAATCGAAGAAAAACCCAAAGAAAAGAAAAAGAAAGAACAGAAAGTGAAACTTTCACCAGGGTAGAAAGATAAATTGAGAAAGAAAAGAAAGAAAGTAAGGGAGTATCTTGAAAGGATATTGTCCTCGGGTATAACTGGTAAATCAGATAAAAGTTCTGATAAATCGTCTTACTCAACAAAACATGATAAGTCAAGTAAAACGAGTTCATCAGATACAAATCTGAGGACAAAAGAGAGGATAAAGAAAGAAAAATTGACTAATCAAACTGATAAAAAATCAAAGAAAGTTAATTTTTCAGATGAAGTCCTTATAAAAGTTTTTAAATATAAAAAGGACTGTGAAAGGTTGGTCACGTCACAGGTTGATGAATTTGGAAAGCCTAAATCTTGTAAGGATTGGGTTCCAATAAAGAATGGTGATGATTTTGTTTCTGCGAAAACAAAAGAGCCATCTTTTGGCGATGATTCTAATTCGTCAAAGTCAGAGGAGCCACAATTTGAAGAAAAAATTGGCAAACCCAAGAACGGTCAGGCTTGGGTGGATCTCTTCAAATAGAAATTCTGACTTGCCGGAGCTTCCAGGTTGGTAAGTGTGGAGCAGGTATCGGCATTTTTCTTGAGAAATTCACGTTTGTGATATTTCGATCTTTCAAGTGGTTAATCAAGGACATTAAGTTGTACTTGAGTTAACTTGCTTACAAGTGATATTGTTGGTAGAGCTTTAAACTGTTAAAATTTTCAAAGTGGTTGAAGAATACAATGTGATGATAACCCCTAACCTACAAGTGGTTTGGTAATTCAACAAAACTAATTTTCTGGAAAAACCATTTTGATTAAAACAAACTCAAGTGTTTTGAAATCATAATGGGAAAATAGTTTGTTGACAGGGGGAGTTCTGATTGTTTATGCCAAGTGAATGGCGAATTGAAGCGATTTGATATCAGTTTGTCACTTTCCTTGTATAGTTTGTTTTCAAATTTTCCCTGAAAATCAAAATTGAAACATATTTTGATTTTAGGGGGAGAAAAATTTAAAAAAAAATAGAAAATTTGAAAATGCCAAAAACATTGAAAAAGAAAAAATGTGTTTTGTGGAGAAAAGAGGAAATGATAGTAAATCAGTAGACTATCACAGCACGCTAAAGAAATGAAATGTCAAATGTGATAAATGGTCTTACTATAGATGTGACGATAGGCTCAGCTAGACTAGTAGATTTGTGATAACGATACAAACTTAAATTAAATAGCCTAGTTCTAGTGGGAAACGCGGTTAAAAGCATAGTACTTAGTTTTGTCCTTCGTGATTGTGTACCTACTCAGTAATCGCTGAATGCTAAAAGAGTATAAAAACCGGTCAGTTTGTGAACTTTCACAACTTGCTGAAAAAGTCACTGTGATTATGTATTTTATTTTGCAAAGATTTAAACTTGTTTTATTTCTTTATTTTGTTTAAGCATTGGACATCCTCTGCGTATACGTGAGTATCGACCTGGATGTTAGTGCCTAAACGTTCTGCTTTGTTTTCTTTGGTGTTTCGTTTAAGCTTTGGATCACCTTTGCGTATACGGGAGTATCGAACTGGTGGTTAAAGCCTAAACAATTTCAACTTATTTTTACTTTCTTATTTTGTTTAAACATTGGACTTTCTCTGCGTATACGGAAATATCGACCTGATTGTTAATGTTTAAACATTCTGCGTTATTTTTGCACATATCATAGTTGATGAAAGTTTAAAGGCATTACTTGAGTCAGTGTATTACATGATGAGGGGATATGCTGAGATCGTGGGGTCCATAAGAATTTAGTGCAAATTAATATACCTTAACGTATCGGTAAGCATTTCGAAAGTTTTTAGTTTGAGTTTAAGAGGACAACAATATCGTCAATCTACGTGAATCGTTTAGAACTTAAAATGTTTAAACCTTAACGGTGCTAGTGATGTGTCTCAAAATCTGATATGATCCTCTTACACAAACTCACAAAAATATTGTCTGTATATATTTCTTTACAGCTTTTCATTAAAAACAAAAATCCAAAAAATATTGTGTTGTGTTTTAGTATAAAAATTTGAAAATACAAAAAGATTTTCGACAACTGATGTTGAAAAGAAGATTTTCAAAATTTCAAGTGTTAAACATGATGAACAAGGTTTGGGAAATTGATTTGAAATGAGAATTAATTTGTGAAATAGTTAAAACGAAAATGTCAAATCTGAATGTTTTTAATACAAGTGATAAGCAGAGATTTTAAATTTGTTAAAATTCAAAAATTGAGAATCTTATGTTTTGGATAGAGAATGTGCAGGTTAGCCAGGTTTCGAATCCTGTGCAGATGTAGAATAGAGCTAGGAATCGATCCTAAACCAGTAAACATGTGAAAGCCAGACTATGATCCCAGTACAGCTTAAGGGGGGAAGTCTGCAAACAAAGAAAGATCTCCATGGCTATGTCTAAGTAAAATTTGAACCAGAATACGAGTTCCAGCTTATCGTAAGGGGAAGTCTTCGAAAGGGGGAGTCTACATTCTGGATCAACATTCAAAGGGGAGCTTGAAGATTAGGAGAAAATAGAGATTGAAGGATGCTTTCAATGTCAAATTATTTGGAAAAGGAGACAAGACTGATCAAGATTGAAGGCTCGATACCAAAGACTTCGTCAACATCCAAGGGGGAGTCTGTTGGTGCATAAATGTCTGTTAACTTCGTCTTGTATTGAGTCGTGTGTCTAGATAGGATAAATCAGTGCTCAACGTGATCAAATTTAGGGTTTGTGTGTGATTGTATAATTTCGCATGAAATAGCACTAAGTTATTTCGTACGAAATTAGACATTGTTATTTCGCACGAAATAGCCAGTGCCTATTTCGTACGAAATTACCACAACTATATATTGCAAAGTGTTTGATTCATTTGTAACGTTTGAGATTTCAGAGCCGAGGTGCTGCCAGTTTGTCAAACGATCAGAATTGCTTTGAAATCATTAATAAAAGGATAATTGAGGAGAATCAATCTGTTTCACGTCTATATCACTGATTCCGCCTTTGATATGGATCATAAACTCTTCTGATTGACTCGTTAGGGTCACACGACGATCCAACAACGTGGGCTGTTAATATTGTTTCTAATATTTTGATTAGGCCGATTCACAATTCACAATTCATGTTTTTAAACATAGTTTCCGACAAAATCAATTCACAATTCAATCTTATTGGGCCGTGATAAAGTGGACTGACAATAATCAGCTTTAACATTTGAAACTGACCTACAACTTCAAATATCACATGCAATGCTATCGATTAATGTAATCAGTAGTTGATTGTTTTTTTTTTTTAACTTTCAATATCACGTGAAGTTGATTGGACCAGAAAGCCAACTAAGCCTACAAACTTGACATGAATCAACTAAAGATAGCTGAACGAGTTTAACTTGGGCCAGTAACTATCAGACACTGTTGACTGACACTTTCAAACGAAATAGCAATTTCACGCGAAATGAAATCTATTTCGTGCGAAATGGATGTCAGCTTCACACGAATTGGGTCTTTTCGTACGAAATGATGTACTCTCAAACGAAATGAAAGAATTTCAAGCGAAATGGGTTTTCTTCAAACGAAATGGAACTCATTTCATGCGAAATGACAAGTTTTTCAAACGAAATGGTCAACCTTCATACGAAATGGAGCATTACGTGCGAAATGGGTTTCTATTTCGTACGAAATGAATGATGACGTCACACTATTTCACACGATCGGACATGACTTTTAACAAATTGACCAACTTTTAAGATGAATTAGGGTCTGATATGTTCAAGGATTTATTAAAACCATGTTTTGTATGTAATATATGAAAATCATTTCATTTTGACCGTAAAATCTCGGTTAATTTTGAAAAAATGTGAAAGAATGAGTAGAAGTCAGAATTTTCCTTGCAAACAAGCTGAAATGGTAAGAACTCTTCCTCCTGAGCTCTGATACCACATGTAGGATCGAAATACGACCAATACGAGTCGATCAGAAGAGTTCTCGATCTAATCAAAGGCAGAATTCAGATATTAGATCTTCGTTCAGCTTGATATTCAGTATTAAATGTCTCTTGTATTGATTAGAATACCTTTACAGACTTGGAGACACTTCGGCAGAGCTTCGCTACCGGAAGCCAAAAGTTACAAATGAATTGAACAAGTCCCATATGTATAGGCATGCCATTTCGCATCGAATGGGCACATGCCATTTCGTACGAAATGGACATGTTCCATTTCGTGCGAAATGGATGTTCCATTTCGTGAGAAATGAACAACATCCTCTAAAACTTGTTTTTCTCGTTCTACGTGACTTGTTCTATCAAACCTATTACAAGACTCGATACAAGACGAAGTCAACAGACATACGCACCAACACATTTGTTGAGTGTTTTTTTTTTGTGTCTAATCCGCATATATATCACCATTGCCCTTAATTTTCTTGACTGTATATCTCTTAAATATCAACATATACACGTGTGATTTAGTTGACGAAGATTTTTCAATGCCGAGAACCTCGATCAGAGAGTAAAAAAAGCGTAAGGTTCACAATGGTGTAAAATTAAAATGGGATATATCGGGCTAGGATTCGAGTTACAGGAACAAGGGCCAAACCAACCACCCAAGAAGGGAATCGTCGAGCAAAAACACTAGACAACCTCCTAGAAGCAGCTTTTCTTGCCACCAGACCTTTCTCCATCAATTACGAATCTGATGCCGTCACTAAACACATTCCTTAAATTGTAGCCATTTGTTGAGTGTTTTTGTTTTGGTGTCTAATCCGCATATATATCACCATTGCCCTTGATTTTCTTGACTGTATATCTCTTAAATATCAACATATACACGTGTGATTTAGTTTACCAAAATTTTTCAATGCCGAGAACCTCTATCAGAGAGTAAAAAAGGCGTATGGTTCACAATGGTGTAAAATTAAAATGGGATATACCGGGCTAGGATTCGAGTTACAGGAACAAGGGCCAAACCAACCACCCAAGAATGGAATCATCGAGCGAAAACACTTGACAACCTCCTAGAAGCAGCTTTTCTTACCACCAGACCTTTCTCCATCAATTAGGAATCTGATGCCGTCACTATACACATTCCTTAAATTGTAGCCATTTGTTGAGTGTTTTTTTTGGTGTCTAATCCGCATATATATCACCATTGCCCTTGATTTTCTTGACTGTATATCTCTTAAATTTGAACATATACACATGTGATTTAGTTTACGAAGATTTTTCAATGCCGAGAACCTCGATCAGAGAGTAAAAAAGGTGTAAGGTTCACAATGGTGTAAAATTAAAATGGATATACCGGGCTAGGATTCGAGTTACAAGAACAAGGGCCAAACCAACCACCCAAGAATGGAATCGTCGAGCGAAAACATTTAACAACCTCCTAGAAGCAGCTTTTCTTACCACCAGACCTTTCTCCATCTATTAGGAATCTGATGCCGTCATTAAACACATTCCTTAAATTGTAGGCATTTGTTGAGTGTTTTTTTGTTGTCTAATCCGCATATATATCACCATTGCCCTTAATTTTCTTGACTGTATATCTCTTAAATATCAACATATACACGTGTGATTTAGTTGACGAAGATTTTTCAATGCCGAGAACCTCGATCAGAGAGTAAAAAAAGCGTAAGGTTCACAATGGTGTAAAATTAAAATGGGATATACCGGGCTAGGATTCGAGTTACAGGAACAAGGGCCAAACCAACCACCCAAGAATGGAATCGTCGAGAAAAAACACTTGACAACCTCCTAGAAGCAGCTTTTCTTGCCACCAGACCTTTCTCCATCAATTACGAATCTGATGCCGTCACTAAACACATTCCTTAAGTTGTAGCCATTTGTTGAGTGTTTTTGTTTTGGTGTCTAATCCGCATATATATCACCATTGCCCTTGATTTTCTGGACTGTATATTTCTTAAATATCAACATATACACGTGTGATTTAGTTTACCAAGATTTTTCAATGCCGAGAACCTCTATCAGAGAGTAAAAAAGGCGTATGGTTCACAATGGTGTAAAATTAAAATGGGATATACCGGCTAGGATTCGAGTTACAGGAACAAGGGCCAAACCAACCACCCAAGAATGGAATCATCGAGCGAAAACACTTGACAACCTCCTAGAAGTAGCTTTTCTTACCACCAGACTTTTCTCCATCAATTAGGAATCTGATGCCGTCACTAAACACATTCCTTAAATTGTAGCCATTTGTTGAGATTTTTTTTGTGTCTAATCCGCATATATATCACCATTGCCCTTGATTTTCTTGACTGTATATCTCTTAAATTTGAACATATACACGTGTGATTTAGTTTACGAAGATTTTTCAATGCCGAGAACCTCGATCAGAGAGTAAAAAAGGTGTAAGGTTCACAATGGTGTAAAATTAAAATGGGATATACCGGGCTAGGATTCGAGTTACAAGAACAAGGGCCAAACCAACCACCCAAGAATGGAATCGTCGAGCGAAAACATTTGACAAACTCCTAGAAGCAGCTTTTTTTACCACCAGACCTTTCTCCATCTATTAGAAATCTGATGCCGTCACTAAACACATTCCTTAAATTGTAGCCATTTGTTGAGTGTTTTTTTGGTGTCTAATCCGCATATATATCACCATTGCCCTTGATTTTCTTGACTGTATATCTCTTAAATATCAACATATACACGTGTGATTTAGTTTACGAAGATTTTTCAATGCCTAGAACCTCGATCAGAGAGTAAAAAAGGCGTAAGGTTCACAATGGTGTAAAATTAAAATGGGATATACCGGGCTAGGATTCGAGTTACAGGAGCAAGGGGCAAACCAACCACCCAAGAATGGAATCGTCGAGCGAAAACACTTGATAACCTCCTAGAAGCAGCTTTTCTTACCACCAGACCTTTCTCCATCTATTAGGAATCTGATGTCGTCACTAAACACATTCCTTAAATTGTAGCCATTTGTTGAGTGCTTTTTTTGGTGTCTAATCCGCATATAGATCACCATTACCCTTGATTTTCTTGACTGTATATCTCTTAAATATCAACATATACACGTGTGATTTAGTTTACGAAGATTTTTCAATGCCGATAACCTCGATCAGAGAGTAAAAAAGGCGTAAGGTTCACAATGGTGTAAAATTAAAATGGGATATAACGGGCTAGGATTCGAGTTACAGGAACAAGGGCCAAACCAACCAGCCAAGAATGGAATCGTCGAGCGAAAACACTTGACAACCTCCTAGAAGTAGCTTTTCTTGCCACCAGACATTTCTCCATCAATTAGGAATCTGATGCCGTCCCTAAACACATTCCTTTAATTGTAGCCATTTGTTGAGTTTTTTTTTTGGTGTCTAATCTGCATATATATCACCATTGCCATGGATTTTCTTGACTGTATATCTCTTAAATTTGAACATATACACGTGTGATTTAGTTTACGAAGATTTTTCAATGCCGAGAACCTCGATCAGAGAGTAAAAAAGGTGTAAGGTTCGCAATGGTGTAAAATTAAAATGGGATATACCGGGCTAGGATTCGAGTTACAGGAACAAGGGCCAAACCAACCACCCAAGAATGGAATCGTCGAGCGAAAACATTTGACAACCTCCTAGAAGCAGCTTTTCTTACCACCAGACCTTTCTCCATCTATTAGGAATCTGATGCCCTCACTAAACACAATCCTTAAATTGTAGCCATTTGTTGAGTGTTTTTTTGGTGTCTAATCCGCATATATATCACCATTGCCCTTGATTTTCTTGACTGTATATCTCTTAAATATCAACATATACACGTGTGATTTAGTTTACGAAGATTTTTCAATGCCGAGAACCTCGATCAGAGAGTAAAAAAGGCGTAAGGTTCACAATGGTGTAAAATTAAAATGGGATGTACCGGGCTAGGATTCGAGTTACAGGAACAACGGGCAAACCAACCAACCAAGAATGGAATCGTCGAGCGAAAACACTTGATAACCTCCTAGAAGCAGCTTTCCATACCACCAGACCTTTCTCCATCTATTAGGAATCTGATGTCGTCACTAAACACATTCCTTAAATTGTAGCCATTTGTTGAGTGTTTTTTTTGGTGTCTAATCCGCATATAGATCACCATTGCCCTTGATTTTCTTGACTGTATATCTCTTAAGTATCAACATATACACGTGTGATTTAGTTTACGAAGATTTTTCAATGCCGAGAACCTCGATCAGAGAGTAAAAAAGGTGTAAGGTTCACAACGGTGTAAAATTAAAATGGGATATAACGGGCTAGGATTCGAGTTACAGGAACAAGGGCCAAACCAACCAGCCAAGAATGGAATCGTCGAGCGAAAACACTTGACAACCTCCTAGAAGTAGCTTTTCTTGCCACCAGACATTTCTCCATCAATTAGGAATCTGATGCCGTCCCTAAACACATTCCTTTAATTGTAGCCATTTGTTGAGTGTTTTTTTTGGTGTCTAATCTGCATATATATCACCATTTCCCTTGATTTTCTTGACTATATATCTCTTAAATTTGAACATATACACGTGTGATTTAGTTTACGAAGATTTTTCAATGCCGAGAACCTCGATCAGAGAGTAAAAAAGGTGTAAGGTTCACAATGGTGTAAAATTAAAATGGGATATACCGGGCTAGGATTCGAGTTACAGGAACAAGGGCCAAACCAACCACCCAAGAATGGAATCGTCGAGCGAAAACATTTGACAACCTCCTAGAAGCAGCTTTTCTTACCACCAGACCTTTCTCCATCTATTAGGAATCTGATGCCCTCACTAAACACAATCCTTAAATTGTAGCCATTTGTTGAGTGTTTTTTTGGTGTCTAATCCGCATATATATCACCATTGCCCTTGATTTTCTTGACTGTATATCTCTTAAATATCAACATATACACGTGTGATTTAGTTTACGAAGATTTTTCAATGCCGAGAACCTCGATCAGAGAGTAAAAAAGGCGTAAGGTTCACAATGGTGTAAAATTAAAATGGGATATACCGGGCTAGGATTCGAGTTACAGGAACAAGGGGCAAACCAACCACCCAAGAATGGAATCGTCGAGCGAAAACACTTGATAACCTCCTAGAAGCAGCTTTTCATACCACCAGACCTTTCTCCATCTATTAGGAATCTGATGTCGTCAATAAACACATTCCTTAAATTGTAGCCATTTGTTGAGTGTTTTTTTTGGTGTCTAATCCGCATATAGATCACCATTGCCCTTGATTTTCTTGACTGTATATCTCTTAAGTATCAACATATACACGTGTGATTTAGTTTACGAAGATTTTTCAATGCCGAGAACCTCGATCAGAGAGTAAAAAAGACGTAAGGTTCACAATGGTGTAAAATTAAAATGGGATATAACGGGCTAGGATTCGAGTTACAGGAACAAGGGCCAAACCAACCAGCCAAGAATGGAATCGTCGAGCGAAAACACTTGACAACCTCCTAGAAGTAGCTTTTCTTGCCACCAAACATTTCTCCATCAATTAGGAATCTGATGCCGTCCCTAAACACATTCCTTTAATTGTAGCCATTTGTTGAGTGTTTTTTTTGGTGTCTAATCTGCATATATATCACCATTGCCCTGGATTTTCTTGACTGTATATCTCTTAAATTTGAACATATACACGTGTGATTTAGTTTACGAAGATTTTTCAATGCCGAGAACCTCGATCAGAGAGTAAAAAAGGTGTAAGGTTCACAATGGTGTAAAATTAAAATGGGATATACCGGGCTAGGATTCGAGTTACAGGAACAAGGGCCAAACCAACCACCCAAGATTGGAATCGTCGAGCGAAAAAATTTGACAACCTCCTAGAAGCAGCTTTTCTTACCACCAGACCTTTCTCCATCTATTAGGAATCTGATGCCGTCACTAAACACAATCCTTAAATTGTAGCCATTTGTTGAGTGTTTTTTTTGTGTCTAATCTTCATATATATTACCATTGCCCTTGATTTTCTTGACTGTATATATCTTAAATATCAACATATACACGTGTGATTTAGTTTACGAAGATTTTTCAATGCCGAGAAACTCGATCAGGGAGTAAAAAAGGCGTAAGGTTCACAATGGTGTAAAATTAAAATTGGATTTACCGGGCTAGGCTTCGAGTTACAGGAACAAGGGGCAAACCAACCTCCCAAGAATCGAATCGTCGAGCGAAAACACTTGATAACCTCCTAGAAGCAGCTTTTCTTACCACCAGACCTTTCTCCATCTATTAGGAATCTGATGTCGTCACTAAACACATTCCTTAAATTGTAGCCATTTGTTGAGTGTTTTTTTTGGTGTCTAATCCGCATATAAATCACCATTGCCCTTGATTTTCTTGACTGTATATCTCTTAAATATCAACATATACACGTGCGATTTAGCTTACGAAGATTTTTCAATGCCGAGAACCTCGATCAGAGAGTAAAAAAGGCGTAAGGTTCACAATGGTGTAAAATTAAAATGGGATATAACGGGCTAGGATTCGAGTTACAGGAACAAGGGCCAAACCAACCAGCCAAGAATGGAATCGTCGAGCGAAAACACTTGACAACCTCCTAGAAGTAGCTTTTCTTGCCACCAGACATTTCTCCATCAATTAGGAATCTGATGCCGTCCCTAAACACATTCCTTTAATTGTAGCCATTTGTTGAGTGTTTTTTTTGGTGTCTAATCCGCATATAGATCACCATTGCCCTTGATTTTCTTAACTGTATATCTCTTAAATATCAACATATACACGTGTGATTTAGTTTACGAAGATTTTTCAATGCCGAGAACCTCGATCAGAGCGTAAAAAAGGCGTAAGGTTTACAATGGTGTAAAATTAAAATGGGATATAACGGGCTAGGATTCGAGTTACAGGAACAAGGTCCAAACCAACCAGCCAAGAATGGAATCGTCGAGCGAAAACACTTGACAACCTCCAAGAAGTAGCTTTTCTTGCCACCAGACATTTCTCCATCAATTAGGAATCTGATGCCGTCCCTAAACACATTCCTTTAATTGTAGCCATTTGTTTAGTCTTTTTTTTGGTGTCTAATCTGCATATATATCACCATTGCCCTGGATTTTCTTGACTATATATCTCTTAAATGTCAACATATACACGTGTGATTTAGTTTACGAAGATTTTTTAATGCCGAGAACCTCGATTAGAAAGTAAAAAAGGCGTAAGGTTCACAATGGTGTAAAATTAAAATGGGATATACCGGGCTATGATTCAAGTTACAGGAACAAGGGCCAAACTAACCACCCAAGAATGGAATCGTCGAGCGAAAACATTTGACAACCTCCTAGAAGCAGCTTTTCTTGCCACCAGACCTTTCTCCATCAATTAGGAATCTGATGCCGTCACAAAACACATTCCTTAAATTGTAGCCATTTGTTGAGTGTTTTTTTTTTTGGTGTCTAATCCGCATATATATCACCATTGCCCTTGATTTCCTTGACTGTATATCTCTTAAATGGCAACATATACACGTGTGATTTAGTTTACGAAGATTTTTCAATGCCAAGAACCTCGATCAGAGAGTAAAAAAGGCGTAAGGTTCACAATTGTGTAAAATTTAAATGGGATATACCGGGCTAGGATTCGAGTTACAGGAACAAAGGCCAAACCAACCACCCAAGAATGGAATCGTCGAGCGAAAACACTTGACAACCTCCTAGAAGCAGCTTTTCTTACCACCAGACCTTTCTCCATCAATTAGGAATCTGATGCCGTCACTAAACACGTTCCTTAAATTGTAGCCATATCGTGAGTGTTTTTTTTTTTTTGGTTTCTAATCCGCATATATATCACCATTGCCCTTGATTTTTTTGAATGTATATCTCTTATATATCAACATATACACGTGTGATTTAGATTACGAAGATTTTTCAATGCCAAGAACCTCGTTCAAAGAGTAAAAAAGGCGTAAGGTTCACAATGGTGTAAAATTAAAATGGGATATACCGGGCTAGGATTCGAGTTACAGGAATAAGGGCCAAACCAACCACTCAAGAATGGAATCGTCGAGCGAAAACACTTGACAACCTCGTAGAAGCAGCTTTTCTTGCCACCGGACCTTTCTCCATCAATTAGGAATCTGATCCCGTCACTAAACACATTCCTTAAATTGTAGCCATTTGTTGAGTGTTTTTTTTGGTTTCTAATCCGCATATATATCACCAATGCCCTTGAGTTTCTTGAATGTATATCTCTTAAATATCAACATATACACGTGTGATTTAGTTTACAAAGATTTTTCAATGCCGAGAACCTCGATCAGAGAGTAAAAAAGGCATCAGGTTCACAATGGTGTAAAATTAAAATGGGATATACCGGGCTAGAATTCGAGTTACAGGAACAAGGGCCAAACCAACCACCCAAGAATGGAATCGCCGAGCGAAAACACTTGACAACCTCCTAGAAGCAGCTTTTCTTACCACCAGACCTTTCTCTATCAATTAGGAATCTGATGCCGTCACTAAACATATTCCTTATGTTGTAGCTATTTGTTGAGTGTTTTTTTTGGTGTCTAATCCGCATATATATCACCATTGCCATTGATTTTCTTGACGGTACATCTCTTAAATATCAACATATACACGTGTGATTTAGTTTACGAAGATTTTTCAATGCCGAGAACCTCGATCAGAGAGTAAAAATGGCGTAAGGTTCACAATGGTGTAAAATTAAAATGGGATATACCGGTCTAGGATTAGAGTTACAGGAACAAGGGCCAAACCAACCACCCAATAATGGAATCGTCGTGCGAAAACACTTGACAACCTCCTAGAAGCAGTTTTTCTTACCACCAGACCTTTCTCCATCAATTAGGAATCTGATGCCGTCACTAAACACATTCCTTAAATTGTAGCCATTTTTTGAGTGTTTTTTTTGGTGTCTAATCCGCATATATATCACCATTGCCCTTGATTTTCTTGACTGTATATCTCTAAAATATCAACATATACACGTGTGATTTAGTTTACGAAGATTTTTCAATGCCGAGAACCTCGATCAGAGAGTAAAAAAGGCGTAAGGTTCACAATGGTGTAAAATTTAAATGGGATATACCGGGCTAGGATTCGAGTTACATAAACAAGGGCCAAACCAACCACCCAAGAATGGAATCGTCGAGCGAAAACACTTGACAACCTCCTAGAAGCAACTTTTCTTGCCACCAGACCTTTCTCCATCAATTAGGAATCCGATGCCGTTACTAAACACATTCCTTAAATTGTAGCCATTTGGTGAGTGTTTTTTTTATGTTTATTCCGCATATATATCACCATTGCCCTTGATTTTTTTGACTGTATTTCTCTTAAATATCAACATATACATGTGTGATTTAGTTTACGAAGATTTTTCAATGCCGAGAACCTCAATTAGAGAGTAAAAAAGGTGTAAAGTTCATAATGGTGTAAAATTAAAATGGGATATACCGGGCTAGGATTCGAGTTACAGGAACAAGGGCCAAACCAACCACCCAAGAATGGAATCGTCGAGCGAAAACACTTGACAACCTCCTAGAAGCAGCTTTTCTTACCACCAGACCTTTCTCTATCAATTAGGAATCTGATGCCGTCACTAAACACATTCCTTAAATTGTAGCCATTTGTTGAGTGATTTTCTTTTGGTGTCTAATCCGCATATATATCACCATTGCCCTTGATTTTCTTGACTGTATATCCCTTAAATGTCAACATATACACGTGTGGTTTAATTTGCGAAGATTTTTCAATGTCGAGAACCTCGATCAGAGAGTAAAAAAGGCATAAGGTTCACAATGATGTAAAATTAAAATGGGATATACCGGGCTAGGATTCGAGTTACAGGAACAAGGGCCAAACCAACCACCCAAGAATGGAATCTTCGAGCGAAAACACTTGATAACCTCTTAGAAGCAGCTTTTCGTACCACCAGACCTTTCTCCATCAATTTGGAATCTGACGCCGTCACTAAACACATTCCTTAAATTGTAGCAATTTGTTGAGTGTTTTTTTTTGGTGTCTAATCCGCATATATATCACCATTGCCCTTGATTTTCTTGACTGTATATCTCTTAAATATCAACATATACACGTGTGATTTAGTTTACGAGGATTTTTCAATACCAAGAACCTCTATCAGAGAGTAAAAAAGGCGTAAGGTTCACAACTTATACACGTGTGATTTAGTTTACGAAGATTTTTCAATTCCGAGAACCTCTATCAGAGAGTAAAAAAGGCGTAAGGTTCACAATGGTGTAAAATTAAAATGGGATATACCGGGCTAGGATTCGAGTTACAGGAACAAGAGTCAAACCAGCCACCAGACCTTTCTCCATCAATTAGGAATCTGATGCCGTTACTAAACACATTCCTTAAATTGTAGCCATTTGGTGAGTGTTTTTTTTATGTTTATTCCGCATATATATCACCATTGCCCTTGATTTTTTTGACTGTATATCTCTTAAATATCAACATATACATGTGTGATTTAGTTTACGAAGATTTTTCAATGCCGAGAACCTCAATTAGAGAGTAAAAAAGGTGTAAAGTTCATAATGGTGTAAAATTAAAATTGGATATACCAGGCTAGGATTCGAGTTACATGAACAAGGGCCAAACCAACCACCCAAGAATGGAATCGTCGAGCGAAAACACTTGACATCCTCCTAGAACTTGCTTTTCTTACCACCAGACCTTTCTCCATCAATTAGGAATCTGATGCTGTCACAAAACACATTCCTTAAATTGTAGCCATTTGTTGAGTGATTTTCTTTTGGCGTCTAATCCGCATATATATCACCATTGCCCTTGATTTTCTTGACTGTATATCCCTTAAATGTCAACATATACACGTGTGGTTTAATTTACGAAGATTTTTCAATGTCGAGAACCTCGATCAGAGAGTAAAAAAGGCGTAAGGTTCACAATGGTGTAAAATTAAAATGGGATATTCCGGGCTAGGATTCGAGTTACAGGAACAAGGGCCAAACCAACCACCCAAGAATGGAATCGTCGAGCGAAAACACTTGACAACCTCCTAGAAGCAGCTTTTCTTGCCACCACACATTTCTCCATTAATCAACAATCTGATGATGTCACTAAACACATTCTTTAAATTGTAGCTATTTGTTGAGTGTTTTTTTTGGTGTCTAATCCGCATATATATCACCTTTGCCCTTGATTTTCTTGACTGTATATCTCTTAAATATCAACATATACACGTGTGATTTAGTTTACGAAGATTTTTCAATGCCGAGAACCTCGATCACAGAGTAAAAAAGGCGTATGGTTCACAATGGTGTAAAATTAAAATGGGATATACCGGGCTAGGATTCAAGTTACAGGAACAAGGGCCAAACCAACCACCCAAGAATGGAATCGTCGAGCGAAAACACTTGATAACCTCTTAGAAGCAGCTTTTCTTACCACCAGACCTTTCTCCATTAATTAGGAATCTGACGCTGTCACTAAACACATTCCTTAAATTGTAGCCATTTGTTGAGTGTTTTTTTTGTGTCTAATCCGCATATATATCACCATTGCCCTTGATTTTCTTGACTGTATATCTCTTAAATATCAACATATACACGTGTGATTTAGTTTATGAAGATATTTCAATACCAAGAACCTCGATCTGAGAGTAAAAAAGGCGTAAGGTTCACAACATATACACGTGTGATTTAGTTTACGAAGATTTTTCAATTCCGAGAACCTCTATCAGAGAGTAAAAAAGGCGTAAGGTTCACAATGGTGTAAAATTAAAATGGGATATACCGGGCTAGGATTCGAGTTACAGGAACAAGAGTCAAACCAGCCACCCATGAGTGGAATCGTCGAGCGAAAACACTTGACAACCTCCTCGAAGCAGCTTTTCTCGCCACCAGACCTTTCTCCATCAATTAGGAATCTGATGCCGTCACTACACACATTCCTTAAATTGTAGCCATTTGTTGAGTGTTTTTTTTTGTGTCTAATCCGCATATATATCACCATTGCCCTTGATTTTCTTGACTGTATATCTCTTAAATGTCAACACATACACGTGTGATTTAGTTTACTATGATTTTTCAATGCCGTGAACCTCGATCAGATAGTAAAAAAGGCGTAAGGTTCACAATGGTGTAAAATTTAAATGGAATATACCGGGCTAGGATTCGAGTTACATAAATAAGGGCCAAACCAACCACCCAAGAATGGAATCGTCGAGCGAAAACACTTGATAACCTCTTAGAAGCAGCTTTTCTTACCACCAGACCTTTCTCCATTAATTAGGAATCTGACGCCGTCACTAAACACATTCCTTAAATTGTAGCCATTTGTTGAGTGTTTTTTTTGTGTCTAATCCGCATATATATCACCATTGCCCTTGATTTTCTTGATTGTATATCTCTTAAATATCAACATATACACGTGTGATTTAGTTTATGAAGATATTTCAATACCAAGAACCTCGATCAGAGAGTAAATGTTGGACCGTGTCGTGACCCTAAACGATCATTTGAGCAAGTTCATCATCACGTATAAAGGCGGAATCAGTATACGCAACGTTACAACAGCTTTCCTATTCAATTCCTTCACTTTATTAGCTTTCTGAATCAATTTTGACAGAGTTCGGTTACAAAGCTTATGACCAGATCTCGCTCCTATGTTCACACACATGAGGTATATATAGATAGGCTGATTTCGCTTATGTGTCAATGACACTGAAGCGAAATCACCTACTGACCATTGAAGCGAAATCACCCTAAATAACATGTACATTAAAGCGAAATTAACCCTAAAAACCCTAATTTGACTTTTAAGATCCAATCTTGACTTTCTTGATTTAAGACTTGATGAAGATGCAGTCAACAGACATTCTTGTGCATCAACAGACTCCCCCTTGGATGTTGACGTAGTCTTCAGATCCTGAGTCTTCAGTCTTAGACTTTTCTTTAACTCTCTGTCATCTCATCATAAACACTCTATCTTCACAGGTTTTAGAAACTTGTCCTCCTGGCTCTAACTTCTTTCTTCCCTTTGAATGTTGATCCAGACTCCCCCTTTCACAGACTCCCCCTCTCGATACGCTAGAATCTGAGATATCTAGTTCAATCTTTGACATTTAGCTTCCATTGGGAATAATGAAGTCCAAAACCTGTTACTCAAACATCATTCATTACAAACTTATCTTTTTCACATATAACTCATAAACTTAATCAGTTTTAGAAATCCACTCAAGTATTCAGGTTCAAGTTAATGACCCTAATCACTTGATTAATCTACCAAGTCCAAATTAATGACCTTGGTTGATCATTTGACGACTCAAACTGATTTTGAAAACATTTTCAAACATATTCTGAAAAATAACAAGTATCAAATTAATGAACTTGTGTTTGGCTTTTCAAACAATTCAAACTTCATCAAATATAAGCTCTCCTCATTCTTCAGTCCAGAATCTCCTGCATCTGCTTCAAACATTTGAGAATCCAACAATCAACTTTCCACTTTAGTTTGTCGGAAAATAAAGCAGAAATAAAATCTTTTTGGATTTTATCAAAGTGTTCTAAACTAAGAAATGAAATACAGAAAACTTAAAATTGCAGAAAGTAAACAAAGTAAACTATTTACAAACATATTTTTGGTAAGCGTGTCAGGGAATCATATCAGCTTTTCAGACAAATCACAAGTACCGTTAAGCTACATTTCATACTCAGACTTAAACAATTCACCTCGATTGTCGATATACTGATCCATCTTAAATTCCCACATAAATTTCAACTTACTCAGGATACGAATTAGATGAATTATGAACTTAGATCATTCATGTGTCCCACCTCTTGAATATACTCCCGTATCCAGAATCTCAATAATCAGTCTTACAGGTGAGAATACTACAATGATATCTGTATATAATTTAGGTATGCAAGGGCCGAGGGATCTCAGGTCGATACTTCCGTATACGCAGAGAGATATCAGCTTCGACTTTTCGGTGTGTCCCCTTTAGAGGATCTTTTTGCTTACAACAGCAGCATTTATCAATTTTATTGTTTCAGCATGCTGAGGGTTTAATGCTGTGTTTCAAGCATTGCAGCAAGTATTAGCCAAGGACTAGGTCAGAACCACCGTTCAGCAGAAGTCCTGGAATAATACCCCAGACATCATAGAGTATAAAGACCTAGTATATCAGATTAAGAGACCTTTCAAACGAGATTTCAGGGGTTACCTATATATCCAAGTAGTGTTCCCCACGAATTCACAAGTTTGAATTTTAGGTTTATATCCCGAATAAATCTACTAAATGTGTGAAAACCTATCGACACATCGTCAGTAAGATTGTTTAACTCTTTTATACTTTTCAAATCTTTAGCATACTGTAATCGTCTAGCTGATGTACTATCATTTTCCCTATATACACAAGCTCTTTTTCTCATTTTATCATATTTTTGTATTTTTGCATTTTTTACTGTTTTTGTATTTTCTGAAAACATAACTATGTACAAACATCTACTCCCCCTAAATACCAAAACAAGTAAAAATTCGACAAACCATTGCAGATTGTTTCTCGTCTTCATCCGCAACATTACTTCCATCAACACTCACAATTCCATCCGACACCGAAAGAAGCTTCATACCGTTCAGTTTTAACAAATATTTAAACCGATTTTTATCAAAAGCTTTGGTATGTAAATCAGCTTTCTGTTCGTCAGTGTGGATTTTCTCAATTCGTATCAACTTTTTCTCAAAGCAATCACGAATAAAGTGATGACGAATTTCTATGTGTTTAGTTTTAGCGTGATGTACTGGATTTTTAGTTATATTTATTGCGGCCTCATTATCAACAAAAAGAGGTGTGTTAAGAAACTGCAAACCGTAGTCGCCCATCTGTTGCTATATCCACAAGATCTGAGAGCAGCAACTGCTAGCAGAAACATACTCCGCTTCACAAGTAGATAACGCCACAGACGTTTGTTTCTTACACTGCCAGGTAACCAATCTAGGACCAAAGAACTGGCATCCTGCAGTTGTTGATTTTGAATTGACTTTGCAGCATCCGAAATCCGAATCGGAATACCCTTCGAGCGAAAAGTCGCCTTTCCTAGGATACCACAACCCCAATGAAGGAGTTCCTTTCAGGTAGCGCAATATCCTCTTCACAATGATCATATGCGATGCTCTCGGGTTAGACTGAAATCTTGCTGCGAGGCACGTTGGGTACATGATATCAGGACGTGAAGCAGTTAGGTACATTAAAGAACCTATCATGGATCGGTAAAACGTTTCATCAGCCCTGTCTCCGGTGAGATCTGGGTGAATCCCATGATTTGTTGCAAGTGGGGTAGCAGCTGGAGTAGAACTTGACATCCCAAATTTCTCTAGAATATCATGAACGTACTTTAACTGATGAATGAAAATTCCCTCAGGCATTTGTTCAACTTGTAATCCCAGAAAGAATTTCATCTCCCCCATTGATGACATTTCAAACTTCTGCTTCATCACTGATTCAAAATCTTTGCATAGATTTTCATTTGTTGACCCAAAGATTATATCGTCCACATAAATCTGAACTATCAGAAGATGACCATCGACCACTTTAGTGAAGAGAGTGGCATCCACTTTTCCACGAATGAACTTGTTGGCTAGTAGGTGTTGAGACAAAGTCTCGTACCAGGCTCTCGGGGCCTGATGTAAACCATACAGCGCTTTGTCCAATAAGTAGACCTTGTTTTTGTGGATTGGATCGGTAAAGCCCGGTGGCTGACCAACATAAACCTCCTCTTTAACCTTCCCGTAAAGAAACGCCGATTTAACATCCAACTGATAAACTTTGAAGTTCTTCCAAGACGCAAATGCTAGGAAAATTCTGATTGCCTCTAGTCGTGCTACATGAGCATAGACTTCGGTAAAATCAATTCCCTCTTGTTGACTAAATCCCTGAACAACGAGTCGAGCTTTGTTCCTTACAACAACTCCTCTATCGTCCCTCTTACACTTAAACACCCACTTAGTGTTAATCTTTCTTTGACCATCCGGCAAATCAACTAACTTCCACACTCCCAATTTCTCAAATTGACTAAGTTCCTCCTGCATTGCATTGACCCAAGAGTCTTCAGTAAGCGCCTCTTTGTAAGTTCTTGGTTCAATCTGCGAGATAAAACAACTTAATGAGAATTCAGTTTGCAAAGGAGCAACTTTTGTATAAAAACATGTAAGTCCTTTATCAATCTGATTTCGAGTGCGAACTCCAGCTTGCAATTCTCCTATAATCAACTCCTCTGGATGATATGAAAAAGTTCGCGGCATCACTTCACTCGGAACCTCTACATTTCCCTCCAGATTAGTAACATTCTGCTCTGCATCTTGTTCACCAACTTGGTTTGTTTGACCTGAAATCTGAATTTGCTCCCCCTCAGAATCTGAATCTGAATCACCGTGATCAAATACTGGCATGTTTTCAGCTTCTAAATTATCATTTTGAGCCGACTGATTATCTTGAGCAACTTCATTCTGTTGGACATCATCATGTTCACCAGCATTACTTGGACCTGCTTCATCATCATTTGAAGTTTCCCGTGGTCTTCTCGAATACTCAGCTGGGAACCTTAACTGCGACTCATATTCACGCAAAATATCCAACTCATCAAAGAAATCTTCATCATCCTCTGATTCTTCTCTCATGTCAAACGAATCCCAAAGTTTGTCATAATGATAACGCCATGAATCACCAGGATTCTGCGGCGGCATAGTATAACCTTGACATTCAACATTTGCAGCTTCAATAATCCGCTTCTCACTTGGAACGAAGACACGTCGCAATGGATTTGAATAACCAACAAATATTCCCTCAATGCACTTCGGACCAAACTTTCCAAAAGGCTCTATAACCGTACACGGTGATCCGAACGGTTCTAGATACTTCAAATTCGGTTTGCGGTTATTGATTAGCTCAAAACACGTTTTGTTGAATTTCTTGACAGTAAGAACCCTGTTGAGCGTATAGCATGCGGCGGAAACAGCTTCAGCCCAAAAATTAATCGGTAACTTTGAATCTGCGAGCATAGTTCTAGCCGTCTCGATTAGTGTCCGGTTTTTGCGTTCTGCGACTCCATTCTGCTGCGGAGTGTACGGAGTACTAAACTCATGCAAAATACCTCTTTCATCACAAAATTCTTCCATCTTGCTGTTCTTGAATTCAGTACCATTATCACTTCGAATTCTCTTGATACGTCTTTGGTACAAATTCTCAATCTTCCTGAACAGCCCCATCAAACTGTCAAATGTTTCATCTTTCGTCTTCAAGAAAGAAACCCACGAAAATCTGGAATAATCATCAGTAACGACCAAACAATAGTAATCTCCTGTAATACTTTTGACATTCACAGGACCAAACAAATCCATGTGAAGTCTTTCTAGCGGTCTCGAAACTGAATTGACTTGCTTTGTAGGGTGTGACTTTTTCTTCTGCTTGCCTTTGACACAGCTAATGCACTCCCCTTCCAGATGAAAACCTTTGATATTAACTCCCAATACCAAATCATTGTGCACCAAGTGATTCATTTTTCTAAGATGTATATGCCCCATCTTTCGGTGCCACAATCTTGATTCTTTCTCAGTTGCTCTAGACACAAAACAATGTGCTTGACCAGTTGTTGTAGTTGCTACAGACATATCTAACACATATAAATCATTCACTCTAGGTGCCCTCATAATAATCCATTCTTCAGGGATAACAAAACCAGGTTTCAAGATCAAACATTCCTTATCAGTGAAGTGAGTAGTATACTGATTGTCACAAATCTGCGAGATACTAAGCAGATTGTTCTCCAGCTCAGTGATGTAGTTAACTCTCTCAAACGTTACAATCCCATTGGAGAACGTTCCTTCACCAACAATTCGACCACCTTCATGACCAGCAAATCCCACATAACCACCATTAATATTTCTTACATCATACAGCAACGCGGTTTTTCCTGTCATATGTCGAGATGCGCCACTATCCATGATCCATCTTGAAATGGCTCTTGGAAGATCCTGCACATACCACAAGTTGATTTTAAAACATTTCAATAAAGATGCCGATTCATGCTTCGCGATCCAGGAAGCTCCGGCAATTCAAACTGCTTATTCGAACATGGTGTCCACCCAGGCCTCATCAGCCTTAGGTGTAACCTTGACTCTCGCAATTTGAATTTTGAAATTTTCAGCCTTCAAAGGTGGAAAATTTGCATCATAATCAACCGAAATTGATTCTTCAGCCTTTTTCACTTCAAAAGTTGAAATTTTCATTTCAGTTTTTGGTTTCCAAACTTGTTGAGATAATGCAACCCGCTTATAAAATTTGTCATTTTTAGTTACCACTTTCATTACGGGTTCATTTTTCACTTTGATGTTGTCATTTTTCACATTCCTTTTCTCAACAACAATTGGTGCTTTACCCTTCACATCAACTTTCTTTTGTTGAATCTTCACAGTTTCAGTCTTAGGTTTGAAGTTGGTGCAATTTCTTGTAATGTGACCAACTTTGTTACATCTAAAACATGTACGAGTATCAACAACACGACTTGTGCCTTCAGACTGATAATGTGAAGCTCTTTTCTCAAAGAACTCTTTATTTGATTTTGAAAAAATTTCATTTTCCTCATCAGAAAGTGAACTTGAACTGTTCACAAACACCTTCTTTTCAGCAAACCTTTTGTTTTGAAATCTTCTTTGCTGAAAATTCTTACCACCCTGATAACCACCCGACCAGTTGTTTCGATTGTTATTATAAAACCTTGGTGGAACAACAGGCTTTTTGTAGTAAGCTTTATCTTTTTCAAAATTCATTTGCCTTTTTGTTTGTTTCAAACTGTTCACTTCCGACAACTCAACTTCAACCAATTTGAACACATTTGTCAACTTTTTCACATTAACATTCTCAATTGGAAACTCAGAATCCGAATACAACTTATCAGATCCAGCCATCTTGTACATCACAAGACTCGGTTCATCACTTAAGTTGTTTTTGGACTTTGATTTCTGAATGTATTTGTCCAAGAAACACCCATCATCTTCAGTTGAATCAAACATTAAAACACTTTTAGCTGTGCTTTTAACAATCTCTGTCTGAACACTATCATCAGATGATGTAAAAGTAACATCAATGTTCTCCGGAAGTTTAACTTCACTCTCTTCCTCAATTTCAACCAACCCAGACTGCTTTTTAGTGTAATTATCAAGAACAGGTGGTGGAACTTGATGAAACCCCACCCCAGTTCCATCACAATACACATCTTCGCCCGCTTTGTCTTTCCCAATGGGTTTGGGAATGATATGTTGCAAAACAAAGCTTGCGGAGCTGTAATTGTTAAGCTTCAACTGGATTCGCTCGTTTTCGATTACCGCCTCTTGAACTTTAAGTTTCAATTTAGCGATTTCATCCAGTTGTTGGTTGATTGATTCTTCTTTGACTCTAAGCACTGCTCTTAGATGTTCATTTTCTTTAAAAGTTTTACCATTTCGATCATCACAATCTTTCAATGTACTTTTGAGTTTTTCAAATTTTTCAGAAATCTGACGGTTTTCAAGAATCAACTTTTCATTTTCACTTTTAACTTTGTCATGATCAATTTTATCATTTTCCAATTGTTTAGTTAATTCTTTTATCCGTTCAGTTGAAGCTTTAACCATTTTGTCACGATCAAGAATCCGATTCTCAACGCTTCTGACCTTAGCTGTCAGATCATCAACTTTCTTTCCGTTGAGATACGTGACTGTGCTACAAAATTTGCATTATTTGTTGCAATTTTTGCAATCAGCATTTCCATCGATTTTCTTACCTGACACATCTGTTGACACATCTGAACTGACCTGGCTTTTTGACTCAGACACGGAGTTAGAGTCTACCTCAAGTGCCTTAGCAGCTAGCACTTTGTCAGCCATACTTCCAAGATTTTCAGCAGTCAACTCCTGCGTTGTGTCAATAACTCCAGTATCAATCTTTTTTGCTTTCTCGATCTCTTCTTTCTCCTTTCTCTCTTTCTCTTTCTCTTCTTCAATCATTTTCGAAGTTGGAGTTCCCCACCATTTGTGTTGCCAGTACTCATCATCTTCTTTGTATTGCTGAATTATGGCTTCGATATCAAGCGTACTATCATCAATTGCAATATTTCCATAATCATCAAGATAGCACTCTCTGTCTGGATCCCATCTATTTGCTCTTCTTGCTTCCAGAAAGATACGAGATATTCTAATGATTTTGTTTTCAGCAATCATTTTTCTGTATTGATATTTTTGCTCTTCAGTTCGATCGTCTTTCCACGGAATAGGATCGTCATTTTTCGCCATGAATGCGTAACCAACCGCATCTTCTTCCGGTAGAACCTCTTGACTCCAGTCATAACCCTCATCATCGTAAATCACTGCAAGAGCTCTAGATTTCTCTTTGTTGTCTTCAACTTGCTTCAATCTAGGCGGCTCGTATTTATTCTGGTGATAAATTGCCTTCTTGTAGTAATCATCTCTAAAAGGGTTCTCTGATTCATCAGCATAAGCGTTTTGGCATTCTCTCTTGAAATGACCCTTCTGCTTACACTTGAAGCAAGTCACCTTCGATTTATCGAATCCCAGCTTGGTAGAAGCACCACTAATTGTTTTTCTGCCAGTAATTTCCATGAATCTTTGTGCACGACGAACAACACTTGCCATAGCCCAACGAATATCAATCAGTTCCATTTCCTCCGGATCAATCTGATCGTAATCTTCTTTCGTCAGATTTGTATTGCCTATCTTCCCAGCTACCAACCCTTCATACGATTCCAACACCGATGCTAGGAAGATCATCTGCTGCTTAGCCGACTCTTCATCAAAGTTTTGAGCATTCTTTAAATCTATCGCGATGTTGCATTGAAAACGATTCTTTGCATCAGAATGACCTCCAGAAGATGAAGATCCACTGTGATAACCACTGTGACTTCCACTGCTTTGACCACTTTGACTATCTTTGCCAGCTGTCGAAACATTTTCAGCAGAAAATGCAGTTTTTGGAGAGGTTGCTTTTGGCATCATGCTCTTTGGATAATACAAATCCAAATTCTGCTGATGAGATGAGTGATTGACTTTGTACGTCTTCTTCAACTCCAACTCATGACTTTCAAGTTTCTCAATCAGCAAATCTAATGTCAACTTTTCTGGTTCTTTGATGGTATTCTTCAGCATCAACGCATAATATCTCCAATCCATCTCGTCAGGCAACGAATCGAACAATTTGTCGATAAGATCTTCTTCAGGAATGTCAATATCATGTCTTACTAACTCCAGCTTCAGATGACCAAACCTTTCTATCATTTTACACACTGACTCGTTTTTTAGACATCCAAACAAATCAAACTCTTTTCTAAGAAGTTTCTTTTTGTTTTTCTTAATTTCTTGACTGCCTATACATTTCTTTTCTAACTTTGCCCAAAGATCTTTTGCATTTGAATAGCCAATCAAAGCAATAATGTCTTCCCGAACGGACTGGAATAACAATGCCACACACTTTTGCTCAGCTACAAACGAATCAATCTCCTCAGCTGTTCTTAACGTCTCACCATTTTTGTTTCCATTGGCATAACCGTTTTTCAAACTCTTCCAGCTAGGAAATGCGAATGCCATCAACCAGTCTTCAAATTTTCTGGACCAACGACTGTACTCCTCGATAGCCGTAAGCTTTGGGGGTTTATTGAACGTTCCGAATGCGCTTTCAGATTCCCAAGCTTCCTTTTTCTTTTCCTTCGGTGGATTCTCGTTCTCATTCGTATTGTTGTTGTTTGTAGAAACATCATCTCTCGAGTTTCCTGCAAATGCGTACATATCGCTAAATGGGTTCAAGAAAATATCATCCATCATGAATGTACCTGAAAAATCAGCAAACACTTAGTAAAATTTTTCAAAATTTTGTCAAATACTGACACTGAAGCGAAATCAGTCTCAATGACTGATAAGCGAAATAACAACTTTAAGACAAATGAGCGAAATCAAACAAGATGTACTCTCGAGCGAAATCACTATTGTTCACTCAAGCGAAATCAGAAGTTTGACTTATGAGCGAAATCACTTATGACACATAAGCGAAATTAAACTTTGTCCTTTTGAGCGAAATCAACAGTTGTCCAGATGAGCGAAATTAGATTGATTATGTCCTTTAAAGCGAAATCAGTTTATTTATGTACGTAAAAGCGGAATTAGCTAAGACCGTATGAGCGAAATCAGCTGAATCCGAATGTACACAGAAGCGGAATCACGAGTTTACTCATTTTTACGCTGAATTTCAATCTGAAACTTTCAAGGATTGTACTACTCTTAATTCCGATCACAATGATATGATTATTGTTCAAATTTGACCGCTAATTCGTTCCAGATCTGAAGATGAAGTTTCGGTTCAAAAATAAATCGAGATTTTGATAAAATTGATTGAGTTTTAGTATGTTTTAAGATCTGATATTGTTACGGATTGTTTAACAACTAATTTCGCTCAATATATTTGATTTTCAAACAATTATGTCCGTAGGAACTTGTTTAAACCGAAAAATTAAAAGAGAAAGTGAGTGGAAATATGAGAATAATGTCGAATCAGCTGATGTAGTATGAACTTCCTCGTCCTGAAGCTCTGATACCACTTGTTGGACCGTGTCGTGACCCTAAACGATCAGTTGAGCAAGTTCATCATCACGTATAAAGGCGGAATCAGTATACGCAACGTTACAACAGCTTTCCTATTCAATTCCTTCACTTTATTAGCTTTCTGAATCAATTTTGACAGAGTTCGGTTACAAAGCTTATGACCAGATCTCGCTCCTATGTTCACACACATGAGGTATATATAGGTAGGCTGATTTCGCTTATGTGTCAATGACACTGAAGTGAAATCACCTTATATACATTGAAGCGGAATCACCTACTGACCATTGAAGCGAAATCACCCTAAATAACATGTACATTAAAGCGAAATTAACCCTAAAAACCCTAATTTGACTTTTAAGATCCAATCTTGACTTTCTTGATTTAAGACTTGATGAAGATGCAGTCAACAGACATTCTTGTGCATCAACAGTAAAAAAGGCGTAAGGTTCACAACATATACACGTGTGATTTAGTTTACGAAGATTTTTCAATGCCGAGAACCTCTATCAGAGAGTAAAAAAGGGGTAAGGTTCACAATGGTGTAAAATTAAAATGGGATATACCGGGCTAGGATTCGAGTTACAGGAACAAGAGTCAAACCAGCCACCCATGAGTGGAATCGTCGAGCGAAAACACTTGACAACCTCCTCGTAGCAGCTTTTCTCGCCACCAGACCTTTCTCCATCAATTTGGAATCTGATGCTGTCACTAAACACATTCCTTAAATTGTAGCTATTTGTTGAGTGTTTTTTTTGGTGTCTAATCCGCATATATATCACATTTGCCCTTGATTTTCTTGACTGTATATCTCTTAAATATCAACATATACACGTGTGATTTAGTTTACGAAGATTTTTCAATGCCGAGAACCTCGATCACAGAGTAAAAAAGGCGTATGGTTCACAATGGTGTAAAATTAAAATGGGATATACCGGGCTAGGATTCAAGTTACAGGAACAAGGGCCAAACCAACCACCCAAGAATGGAATCGTCGAGCGAAAACACTTGATAACCTCTTAGAAGCAGCTTTTCTTACCACCAGACCTTTCTCCATTAATTAGGAATCTGACGCCGTCACTAAACACATTCCTTAAATTGTAGCCATTTGTTGAGTGTTTTTTTTTGTGTCTAATCCGCATATATATCACCATTGCCCTTGATTTTCTTGACTGTATATCTCTTAAATATCAACATATACACGTGTGATTTAGTTTATGAAGATATTTCAATACCAAGAACCTCGATCAGAGAGTAAAAAAGGCGTAAGGTTCACAACATATACACGTGTGATTTAGTTTACGAAGATTTTTCAATGCCGAGAACCTCTATCAGAGAGTAAAAAAGGCGTAAGGTTAACAATGGTGTAAAATTAAAATGGGATATACCGGGCTAGGATTTGAGTTACAGGAACAAGAGTCAAACCAGCCACCCATGAGTGGAATCGTCAAGCGAAAACACTTGACAACCTCCTCGAAGCAGCTTTTCTCGCCACCAGACCTTTCTCCATAAATTAGGAATCTGATGCCGTCACTACACACAATCCTTAAATTGTAGCCATTTGTTGAGTGTTTTTTTTTTGTGTCTAATCCGCATATATATCACCATTGCCCTTGATTTTCTTGACTGTATATCTCTTAAATGTCAACACATACACGTGTGATTTAGTTTACTATGATTTTTCAATGCCGTGAACCTCGATCAGAGAGTAAAAAAGGCGTAAGGTTCACAATGGTGTAAAATTTAAATGGGATATACCGGGCTAGGATTCGAGTTACATAATTAAGGGCCAAAGCAACCACCCAAGAATGGAATCGTCGAGCGAAAACACTTGACAACCTCCTAGAAGCAGCTTTTCTTACCACCAGACCTTTCTCCATCAATTAGGAATCTGATGCCGTCACTAAACACATTCCTTAAATTGTAGCCATTTGTTGAGTGTTTTTTTTATGTCTATTCCGCATATATATCACCATTGCCCTTAATTTTTTTGACTGTATATCTCTTAAATATTACGAAGATTTTTCAATGCCGAGAACCTCAATTAGAGAGTAAAAAAGGTGTAAAGTTCACAATGGTGTAAAATTAAAATTGGATATACCAGGCTAGGATTCGAGTTACAGGAGCAAGGGCCAAACCAACCACCCAAGAATGGAATCGTCGAGCGAAAACACTTGACAACCTCCTAGAACCAGCTTTTCTTACCACCAGACCTTTATCCATCAATTAGGAATCTGATGCCGTCACTAAACACATTCCTTAAATTGTAGCCATTTGTTGAGTGATTTTCTTTTGGTGTCTAATCCGCATATATATCACCATTGCCCTTGATTTTCTTGACTGTATATCCCTTAAATATCAACATATACACGTGTGGTTTAATTTACGAAGATTTTTCAATGTCGAGAACCTCGATCAGAGAGTAAAAAAGCCGTAAGGTTCACAATGGTGTAAAATTAAAATGGGATATTCCGGGCTAGGATTCGAGTTACAGGAACAAGGGCCAAACCAACCACCCAAGAATGGAATCGTCGAGCGAAAACACTTGACAACCTCCTAGAAGCAGCTTTTCTTGCCACCAGACATTTCTCCATCAATTAGGAATCTGATGCTGTCACTAAACACATTCCTTAAATTGTAGCTATTTGTTAAGTGTTTTTTTTGGTGTCTAATCCGTATATATATCACCATTGCCCTTGATTTTCTTGACTGTATATCTCCTAAATATCAACATATACACGTGTGATTTAGTTTACGAAGATTTTTCAATGCCGAGAACCTCGATCACAGAGTAAAAAAGGCGTATGGTTCACAATGGTGTAAAATTAAACTGGGATATACCGGGCTAGGATTCGAGTTACATGAACAAGGGCAAACCAACCACCCAAGAATGGAATCGTCGAGCGAAAACACTTGACAACCTCCTAGAAGCAGCTTTTCTTGCCACCAGACCTTTCTCCATCAATTAGGAATCTGATGCCGTCACTAAACACATTCCTTAAATTGTAGCCATTTGTTGAGTGTTTTTTTTATGTCTATTCCGCATATATATCACCATTGCCCTTGATTTTTTTGACTTTATATCTCTTAAATATCAACATATACACGTGTGATTTAGTTTACGAAGATTTTTCAACGCCGAGAACCTCAATTAGAGAGTAAAAAAGGTGTAAGGTTCGCAATGGTGTAAAATTAAAATGGGATATACCGGGCTGGGATTCAAGTTAAAGGAACAAGGGCCAAACCAACCACCCAAGAATGGAATCGTCGAGCGAAAACACTTGATAACCTCTTAGAAGCAGCTTTTCTTACCACCAGACCTTTCTCCATCAATTAGGAATCTGACGCCGTCACTAAACACATTCCTTAAATTGTAGCCATTTGTTGAGTGTTTTTTTTGTGTCTAATCCGCGTATATATCACCATTGCCCTTGATTTTCTTGACTGTATATCTCTTAAATGTCAACATATACACGTATGATTTAGTTTACCAAGATTTTTCAATGCCGAGAACCTCGATCAGAGAGTAAAGAAGGCGTAAGGTTCACAATGGTGTAAAATTAAACTGGGATATACCGGGCTAGGATTCGAGTTACATGAACAAGGGCAAACCAACCACCCAAGAATGGAATCGTCGAGCGAAAACACTTGACAACCTCCTAGAAGCAGCTTTTCTTGCCACCAGACCTTTCTCCATCAATTAGGAATCTGATGCCGTCACTAAACACATTCCTTAAATTGTAGCCATTTGTTGAGTGTTTTTTTTATGTCTATTCCGCATATATATCACCATTGCCCTTGATTTTTTTGACTTTATATCTCTTAAATATCAACATATACACGTGTGATTTAGTTTACGAAGATTTTTCAACGCCGAGAACCTCAATTAGAGAGTAAAAAAGGTGTAAAGTTCACAATGGTGTAAAATTAAAATTGGATATACCGGGCTAGGATTCGAGTTACAGGAACAAGGGCCAAACCAACCACCCAAGAATGGAATCGTCGAGCGAAAACACTTGATAACCTCTTAGAAGCAGCTTTTCTTTCCACCAGACCTTTCTCCATCAATTAGGGATCTGACGCCGTCACTAAACACATTCCTTAAATTGTAGCCATTTGTTGAGTGTTTTTTTTTTGTGTCTAATCCACGTATATATCACCATTGCCCTTGATTTTCTTGACTGTATATCTCTTAAATGTCAACATATACACGTATGATTTAGTTTACCAAGATTTTTCAATGCCGAGAACCTCGATCAGAGAGTAAAGAAGGCGTAAGGTTCACAATGGTGTAAAATTAAAATGGGATATACCGGGCTAGGATTCGAGTTACATGAACAAGGGCAAACCAACCACCCAAGAATGGAATCGTCGAGCGAAAACACATGAAAACCTCCTAGAAGCAGCTTTTCTTGCAACCAGACCTTTCTCCATCAATTAGGAATCTGATGCCGTCACTAAACACATTCCTCAAATTGTAGCCATTTGTTGAGTGTTTTTTTTTATGTCTATTCCGCATATATATCACCATTGCCATTGATTTTTTTGACTGTATATCTCTTAAATATCAACATATACACGTGTGATTTAGTTTACGAAGATTTTTCAACGCCGAGAACCTCAATTAGAGAGTAAAAAAGGTGTAAAGTTCACAATGGTGTAAAATTAAAATTGGATATACCGGGCTAGGATTCGAGTTACAGGAACAAGGGCCAAACCAACCACCCAAGAATGGAATCGTCGAGCGAAAACACTTGATAACCTCTTAGAAGCAGCTTTTCTTTCGACCAGACCTTTCTCCATCAATTAGGGATCTGACGTCGTCACTAAACACATTCCTTAAATTGTAGCCATTTGTTGAGTGTTTTTTTTTTTGTGTCTAATCGGCATATATATCACCATTGCCCTTGATTTTTGTTGTTGCACAAGAATGTATGTTGACTGCATCTTCATCAAGTCTTAAATCAAGAAAGTCAAGATTGGATCTTAAAAGTCAAAATTAGGGTTTTATGCTTGATTTCGCTTTAATGTACATTGTTAGTGTTGATTTCGCTTCAATGGTCATTAGGTTGATTTCGCTTTAATGAACATTAGGTGATTTCGCTTCAGTGTCACTGACACATAAGCGAAATCAGCAATAGTATAAATACCTAGCATGTGTTCATTTGTTAGGACATAGAAGCGAGACCTGGTCATTGTTACGGTACTGAAACTCTGTCAAAATCATTTCAGAAAGCATTAATAAAGAAGAAATTGAAAGGAACAACTGTGTTACTTCATCTACATTGATTCCGCCTTTGTTTTTGAAGATGGACTGCCTTATACTGACTATTTAGGGTCGGAACACGGTCCAACAAGTGGTATCAGAGCTTCAGGACGAGGAGTTCATACTACTACAGCTGAATCTACAAAAATCTCTCATTTCTACTCACTTTCTTTGATACTTTTTCGATTTGAACTGGTTCCTACGGTCGAAATGGTCTAATTTTTGAATATAACGTGTAAAATACAGTAATAACAAATCCTGGAAAGTATCAGATTAAAATTCGAATTAAAACTTGGTCAAACATGGTTAAAAGGTGATTCCGCTTTAACGGACAACACTTGATTTCGCTTTAAAGAACATTAACTGCTGATTTCGCTCAAACGAACAAGTTAATTTCGCTCCAACGAACAAGTTAATTTCGCTCCAACGGACAAGTTAATTTCGCTTCAACAGACAAGTTAATTTCGCTCCAAAGGACAAAGTCTGATTTCGCTTATACAGACATTGTGATTTCGCTTATAGTGACATCCTGATTTCGCTTATACGGACAAATCAGATTTCGCTTTTGTGTCACTTTAAGTGATTTCGTTTATCAGTCAATCTGACTGATTTCGCTTCAGTGTCAGTGTTTGTCAAAAATTTCGAAAAAATTTGTCTAAGTGTTTGCTGATTTTTCAGGTACATTCATGATGGATGATATTTTCATGAACCCGTTCAGTGACATGTACGCGTTTGCTGGAAACTCGGGAGATGTTTCATCTACAAGCAATGAGAACGAGAATCCACCAAAAGAGAGGAAAAAGGAAGCTTGGGAATCTGAAAGTGCTTTTGGAACGTTCAATAAACCCCCAAAGCTAATGGCTATCGAGGAGTACAGTCGTTGGTCCAGAAAGTTTGAAGATTGGATGATGGCATTCGCATTTCCAAGTTGGAAAAGTCTGAAGAACGGTTATGATCAAGGAAACAAGAATGGTGAAGTCTTAACAGCATCTGATGAGATTGATTCATTCGTAGCCGAACAAAAGTGTGTGGCGTTGTTATTTCAGTCTGTTCGGGAGGATATCATCTCACTGATAGACTATACAAATGCTAAAGATCTTTGGGCAAAGTTAGAAAAGAAATGTTTAGGAAGTACTGAAATCGTGAAAAACAAAAAGAAACTTCTTAGGAAAGAGTTTGATATGTTTGGTTGTCTTAAGAATGAATCAGTGTGTAAAATGATAGAGAGGTTCGGTCATCTGAAGCTGGAATTAGCAAGACATGATATCAAGTATTCTGATGATGAGCAAGTAGACAAGTTGTTCGATTCATTGCCAGACGAGATGGAGTGGAGATATTATGCTCTCATGCTTAAGAACACTATTCCTTCTGAATTGTTGAAACCAGATTTGGTGATTGAGAGACTTGAAAGTCATGAACTGGAATTGAAGAAGACGTACAAAGTTAATCACTCATCTTATCAGCAGAATTTGGATTTGTACTATCCAAAAAGCATGATGCCAAAAGCAACTTCTCCAAAAACTGCGTTTTCTGCTGAAAATGTGTCGACAGCCGGCAAAGAAAATCAAAGTGGTCAAAGCAGTGGAAGTCACAGTGGTTATCACAGTGGATCTTCATCTTCTGGAAGTCATTCTGATGCAAAGAATCGTTTTCAATGCAACATTGCAATAGACTTGAATAATGCTCAGAACTTTGATGAGGAATCGGCCAAACAGCAGATGATCTTCCTAGCATCGGTGTTGGAATCGTATGAAGGATTGGTGGCTGGGAAGATTGGCAATACAAATTTTATGAAAGAAGATTACGATCAGATTGATCCGGAGGAAATGGAACTGATCGATATTCGCTGGGCTATGGCAAGTGCTGTTCGTCGTGCACAAAGATTTATGGAAATCACTGGGAGAAAGACAATTGGTGGTGCTTTTACAAAGCTGGGATTCGATAAATCGAAAGTGACTTGCTTCAAGTGTAAGCAGAAGGGTCATTTCAAGCGAGAATGCCGAAACGCTTATGCTGATGAATCGGAAAATCCTTTCAGAGATGATTACTACAAGAAGGCAATTTATCACCAGAATAAATATGAGCCGCCTAGATTGAAGCAGGTTGAAGACAACAAAGAGAAATCTAGAGCTCTTGCAGTGATTTACGATGATGAGGGGTATGATTGGAGTCAAGAGATTTTACCAGAAGAAGATGCGGTTGGTTACGCATTCATGGCGAAAAATGAACCTATTCCATGGAAAGATGAGAGAACTGAAGAGCAGAAGTATAAATACAGAAAAATGATTTCGGAAAACAAAATTACTAGACTTTCTAGTATCTATTTGGATGCAAAGAGAGCCAACAGATGGGATCCAGACAGAGAGTGTTATCTTGATGAGTATGGAAATATTGCAGTTGATCACAAAACTCTTGATCTGGAAGTCTTAATCAAGGAAATGAAAGAAAATGATGAATATTGGCAACACAAATGGTGGGGAACTCCAACTTCGAAAATGATTGAAGAGGAGAAAGAGAAAGAGAGAAAAGAGATAGAAGGAAAAGAATCCAAGAAGATTGATGCTGGTGTTATCGACACTACACAAGAGTTGAATGCTGAGAACTTAGGAAATATGGCTGACAAAGTGCTGGCTGCCAAGGCACTTGAGGTAGACTCTAACTCCGTGTCTGAGTCAAAAAGCCAGGTCAGTTCAAACGTGTCAACCAATGCATCAGGTAAGAAAGTTGAAGGAAATGCTGATTGCAAAAATTGCAACAAAGAGTGCAAATTTTGTAGCACAGTCACATATCTCAACATTAAGAAAGTTGAAGATCTGACAGCTAAGGTCAGAAATGTTGAGAATCAGATTCTTGGTCGTGACAAAACAGTTAAAGCTTCAACTGAACGGATAAAAGAATTAACTACTCAAATTGAAACTGATAAAATTGATCATGACATAATTAAACAAGAAAATGAAAAGTTGATTCTTGAAAACCGTCAGATTTCTGAAAAATTTGAAAAACTCAAAAGCACAATGAAAGATTGTGATGATCGAAATGGTAAAACTTTTAAAGAAAATGAACATTTAAAAGCAGTGCTTAGAGTTAAAGAAGAATCAATCAATAAACAACTGGATGAAATCGCTAAATTGAAACTTAAAGTTCAAGAGGCTGTAATCGAAAACGAGCGAATCCAGTTGAAGCTTAACAGTTATAGCTCCGCAAGCTTTGTTTTGCAACATATCATTCCCAAACCCATTGGGAAAGACAAAGCGGGCGAAGATGTGTATTCTGATGGAACCAGGGTGGGTTTTCATCAAGTTCCACCACCTGTTCTGGCTAACTACACGAAAAAGCAATCTGGTTTGGTTGAAATTGAGGAAGAAAGTGTAGTTAAACTTCCTGAAAACATTGATGTTACTTTTACATCATCTGATGATAGTGTTCAGACAGAGATTGTTAAGAGCACAGCTGAAAGTGTTTTGATGTCTGATTCAACTGAAGATGATGGGTGTTTCTTAGACAAATACATTCAGAAATCAAAGTCCAAAAACAACTTAAGTGATGAACCGGGTCTTGTGATGTACAAGATGACTGGATCTGATAAGTTGTATTCGGATTCTGAATTTCCGATTGAGAATGTTAATGTGAAAAAGTTGACAAATGTTTTCAAATTGGTTAAAGTTGAGTTGTCGGAAGTGAACAGTTTGAAACAAACAAAACGGCAAATGAATTTTGAGAATGATAAAGCTTACTACAAAAAGCCTGTTGTTCCACCAAGGTTTTATAATAACAATCGAAACAATTGGTCGGGTGGTTATAGGGATGGTAAGAGTTATCAGAAAAAGAGGTTTCAAAACAAAAGGTTTGCTGAAAAGAAGGTGTTTGTGAACAGTTCGAGTTCACTTTCTGATGAGGAAAATGAGATTTTTTCAAAAACAAATAAAGAGTTCTTTGAGAAAAGAGCTTCACATTATCAGTCTGAAGGCACAAGTTTAGTTGTGGATACTCGAACATGTTTTAGATGTAATCAAGTTGGTCACATTGCACGAAAGTGTACCAATGTAAAGCCTAAGACTGAAACTGTGAAGATTCAACAAAAGAAAGTTGATGTGAAGGGTAAAGCACCAATCGTTTTTGAGAAAAAGAATGTGAAAAATGACAACATCAAAGTGAAAAATGAACCCGTAATGAAAGTGGTAACTAAAAATGACAAATGTTATAAGCGGGTTGCTGTATCTCAACAAGTTTGGAAACCAAAAGCTGAATTGAAAATTTCAACTTCTGAAGTGAAAAAGGCTGAAGAATCAATTACGGTTGATTATGATGCAAATTTTCCACCTTTGAAGGCTGAAAATTTCAAAATTCAAATTGCTAGAGTCAAGGTTACACCTAAGGCTGATGAGGCCTGGGTGGACACCATGTTCGAATAAGCAGTTTGAATTGCCGGAGCTTCCTTGTTTGCGAAGCATGAATCAGCATCTTTATTGTAGTTGGTTAAATTGAAGTTTATTTTGTGCAGGATCTTCCACAACTGGTATCCAGATGGATCATGGATAGTGGTGCATCTCGACATATGACAGGAAAAACTGCGTTGTTGTATGATGTAAGAAACATTAATGGTGGTTATGTGGGATTTGCTGGTCATGAAGGAGGTAGAATTGTTGGTGAAGGAACGTTATCCAATGGGATTGTGACGTTTGAGAGAGTTAACTACATCACTGAGCTTGAGAAGAATCTGCTTAGTATCTCGCAGATTTGTGACAACATGTATACTACTCACTTCACTAATAAAGAATGTTTGATTCTGAAACCTGGTTTTGTTATCCCAGAAGAATGGATTATCATGAGGGCACCTAGAGTGAATGATTTATATGTGTTAGATATGTCTGTAGCAACTACAACTACTGGTCAAGCACATTGTTTTGTGTCTAGAGCAACTGAGAAAGAATCAAGATTGTGGCACCGAAAGATGGGGCATATACATCTTAGAAAAATGAATCACTTGGTGCACAATGATTTGGTATTGGGAGTTAATATCAAAGGTTTTCATCTGGAAGGGGAGTGCATTAGCTGCATCAAAGGCAAGCAGAAGAAAAAGTCACACCTTACAAAGAAAGTCAATTCAGTTTCAAGACCTCCGGAAAGACTTCACATGGATTTGTTTGGTCCTGTGAATGTCAAAAGCATTACAGGAGATTACTATTGTTTGGTCGTTACTGATGATTATTACAGATTTTCGTGGGTTTCTTTCTTGAAGACAAAAGATGAAACATTTGACAGTTTGATGGGGCTGTTCAGGAAGATTGAGAATTTGTACCAAAGGCGTATTAAGAGAATTCGAAGTGATAATGGTACTAAATTCAAGAACAGCAAGATGGAAGAATTTTGTGATGAAAGAGGTATTTTGCATGAGTTTAGTGCTCCGTACACTCCGCAACAGAATGGAGTCGCAGAACGCAAAAACCGGACACTAATCGAGACGGCTAGAACTATGCTCGCAGATTCAAAGTTACCGATTAATTTTTGGGCTGAAGCTGTTTCTGCTGCATGTTATACGCTCAACAGGGTTCTTACTGTCAAGAAGTTCAACAAAACGTGTTTTGAGCAAATCAATAATCGTAAACCGAATTTGAAGTATCTAGAACCGTTCGGGTCACCTTGTACGGTTATAGAGCCTTTTGGAAAGTTTGGTCCGAAGTGCATTGAGGGAATATTTGTTGGTTATGCAAATCCATTGCGACGTGTCTTCGTTCCAAGTGAGAAGCGGATTATTGAAGCTGCAAATGTTGAATGTCAAGGTTATACTATGCCGCCGCAGAATCCTGGTGATTCATGGCGTTATCATTATGACAAACTTTGGGATTCGTTTGACATGAGAGAAGAATCAGAGAATGATGAAGATTTCTTTGATGAGTTGGATATTTTGCGTGAATATGAGTCACAGTTAAGGTTCCCAGCTGAGTATTCAAGGAGACCACGTGAAACTTCAAATGACGATGAAGCAGGTCCAAGTAATGCTGGTGAACATGATGATGTCCAACAGAATGAAGTTGCTCAAGATAATCAGTCGGCTCAGAATGATAATCTAGAAGCTGAAAACATGCCAGTATTTGATCACGGTGATTCAGATTCAAATTCTGAGGGGGAGCAAATTCAGATTTCAGGTCAAACAAACCAAGTTGGTGAACAAGATGCAGAGCAGAATGTTACTAATCTGGAGGGAAATGTAGATGTTCCGAGTGAAGTGATGCCGAGAACTTTTTCATATCATCCAGAGGAGTTGATCATAGGAGAATTGCAAGCTGGAGTTCGCACTCGAAATCAGATTGATAAAGGGCTTACATGTTTTTATACAAAAGTTGCTCCTTTGCAAACTGAATTCTCATTAAGTTGTTTTATCTCGCAGATTGAACCAAGAACTTACAAAGAGGCGCTTACTGAAGACTCTTGGGTCAATGCAATGCAGGAGGAACTTAGTCAATTTGAGAAATTGGGAGTGTGGAAGTTAGTTGATTTGCCGGATGGTCAAAGAAAGATTAACACCAAGTGGGTGTTCAAGTGTAAGAGGGACGATAGAGGAGTTGTTGTAAGGAACAAAGCTCGACTTGTTGTTCAGGGATTTAGTCAACAGGAGGGAATTGATTTTACCGAAGTTTATGCTCCTGTAGCAAGACTAGAGGCAATCAGAATTTTCCTAGCATTTGCGTCTTGGAAGAACTTTAAAGTTTATCAGTTGGATGTTAAATCGGCGTTTCTCTACGGGAAGGTCAAAGAGGAGGTTTATGTCGGTCAGCCACCGGGCTTTACCGATCCAATCCACAAAAACAAGGTCTACTTATTGGACAAAGCGCTGTATGGTTTACACCAGGCCCCGAGAGCTTGGTACGAGACTTTGTCTCAACACCTACTAGCCAACAAGTTCATTCGTGGAAAAGTGGATGCCACTCTCTTCACTAAAGAGGTCGATGGTCATCTTCTGATAGTTCAGATTTATGTGGACGATATAATCTTTGGGTCAACAAATGAAAATCTATGCAAAGATTTTGAATCAGTGATGAAGCAAAAGTTTGAAATGTCATCAATGGGGGAGATGAAATTCTTTCTGGGATTACAAGTTGAATAACTTCCTGAAGGAATTTTCATTCATCAGTCAAAGTACGTTCATGATATTCTAGAAAAAATTGGGATGTCAAGTTCTACTCCAGCTGCTACCCCACTTGAAACAAATCATGGGATTCACCCAGATCTCACCGGAGACAGGGCTGATGAAACATTTTACGGTTCCATGATAGGTTCTTTAATGTACCTAACTGCTTCACGTCCTGATATCATGTACCCAACGTGCCTCCCAGCAAGATTTCAGTCTAACCCGAGAGCATCGCATATGATCATTGTGAAGAGGATATTGCGCTACCTGAAAGGAACTCCTTCATTGGGGTTGTGGTATCCTAGAAAAGGCGATTTTACGCTCGAAGGGTATTCCGATTCAGATTTCGGATGCTGCAAAGTCAATTCAAAATCAACAACTGCAGGATGCCAGTTCTTTGGTCCTAGATTGGTTACCTGGCAGTGTAAGAAACAAACGTCTGTGGCGTTATCTACTTGTGAAGCGGAGTACGTTTCTGCTAGCAGTTGCTGCTCTCAGATCTTGTGGATACAGCAACAGATGCGCGACTACGATTTGCAGTTTCTTAACACACCTCTTTTTGTTGATAATGAGGCCGCAATAAATATAACTAAAAATCCAGTACATCACGCTAAAACTAAACACATAGAAATTCGTCATCACTTTATTCGTGATTGCTTTGAGAAAAAGTTGATACGAATTGAGAAAATCCACACTGATGAACAGAAAGCTGATTTACATACCAAAGCTTTTGATAAAAATCGGTTTAAATATTTGTTAAAACTGAACGGTATGAAGCTTCTGTCGGTGTCGGATGGCATAATTGGCGTTGATGAGAGTACTGTTGTGGATGAAGACGAGAAACAATCTGCAATGGTTTGTCGAATTTTTACTTATTTTGGTATTTAGCGGGAGTAGATGTTTGTACATAGTTATATTTTCAGAAAATACAAAAACAGTAAAAAATGCAAAAATACAAAAACATGATAAAATGAAAAAGAGCTTGTGTATATAGGGAAAATGATAGTACATCGGCTAGACGATCACAGTATGCTAAAGATTTGTAATGTATAAAAGAGTTAAACAATCTCACTGATGATGTGTCGATAGGTTTTCACACATTTAGTAGATTTATTCGGGATATAAACCTAAAATTCAAACTTGTGAATTCGTGGGGAACACTACTTGGATATATAGGTAACCCCTGAAATCTCGTTTGAAAGGTCTCTTAATCTGATATACTAGGTCTTTATACTCAATGATGTCTGGGGTATTATTCCGGGACTTCTGCTGAACGATGGTTCTGACCTAGTCCTTGGCTAATACTTGCTGCAATGCTTGAAACACAGCATTAAACCCTCAGCATGCTGAAACAATAAAATTGATAAATGTTGCTGTTGTAAGCAAAAAGATCCTCTAAAGGGGACACACCGAAAAGTCGAAGCTGATATCTCTCTGCGTATACAGAAGTATCGACCTGAGATCCCTCGGCCCTCGCATACCTAAATTATATACAGATATCATTGTAGTATACTCACCTGTAAGACTGATTATTGGGATTCTGGATACGGGAGTATATTCAAGAGGTGGGACACATGAATGATCTAAGTTCTTAATTCATCTAAATCATATCCTGAGTAAGTTGAAATTTGTATGAGAATTTAAGATGGATCAGTATATCGACAATTGAGGTGAATTGTTTAAATCTGAATATGAAATGTAGCTTAACGGTACTTGTGATTTGTCTGAAAAGCTGATATGATTCCCTGACACGCTCACCAAAAATATGTTTGTAAATAGTTTATTTTGTTTACTTTCTGCAATTTAAGTTTTCTGTATTTCATTTCTTAGTTTAGAACACTTTATAAAATCCAAAAAGATTTTATTTCTGATTTATTTTCCGACAAACCAAAGTGGAGAGTTGATTGTTGGATTCTCAGATGTTTGAAGCAGATGCAGGAGATTCTGGACTGAAGAATGAGGAGAGCTTACTTTGATGAAGTTTGAAATGTCAAAAACAAGTTCATTAACTTGATACTTGTTATTTTCAGAAAATGTTTAAAATTGTTTTTTTTTTTTAAAAATCAGTTTGTTTCGTCAAATGATCAACCAAGGTCATTAATTTGGACTTGGTAGATTAATCAAGTGATTAGGGTCATTAACTTGAACCTGAATACTTGAGTGGATTTCTAAAACTGATTAAGTTTGTGAGTTACGTTTGAAAGATAGAATTGAAATGTTTATTGTTGAGTAACAGGTTTGGATTTCATTATTCCCAATGGAAGCTAAATGTCAAAGCTTGAACCAGATATCTCAGATTCTAGCATATCGAGAGGGGGAGTCTGTGAAAGGGGGAGTCTGGATCAAAAGTCAAAGGGAAGATGAAAGTTAGAGACAGGTTGTGTTTCTGAAGATTGTAAAGACAGAGAGTTAGAGAAAAGACTAAGACTGAAGACTCAGGAGCTGAAGATTACGTCAACATCCAAGGGGGAGTCTGTTGTTGCACAAGAATGTCTGTTGACTGCATCTTCATCAAGTCTTAAATCAAGAAAGTCAAGATTGGATCTTAAAAGTCAAAATTAGGGTTTTATGCTTGATTTCGCTTTAATGTACATTGTTAGTGTTGATTTCGCTTCAATGGTCATTAGGTTGATTTCGCTTTAATGAACATTAGGTGATTTCGCTTCAGTGTCACTGACACATAAGCGAAATCAGCAATAGTATAAATACCTAGCATGTGTTCATTTGTTAGGACATAGAAGCGAGACCTGGTCATTGTTACGGTACTGAAACTCTGTCAAAATCATTTCAGAAAGCATTAATAAAGAAGAAATTGAAAGGAACAGCTGTGTTACTTCATCTACATTGATTACGCCTTTGTTTTTGAAGATGAACTGCCTTATACTGACTATTTAGGGTCGGAACACGGTCCAACAATTTTCTTGACTGCATATCTCTTAAATATCAACATATACACGTGTGATTTAGTTTACGAAGATTTTTCAATACCAAGAACCTCGATCAGAGAGTAAAAAAGGCGTAAGGTTCACAACATATACACGTGTGATTTAGTTTACGAAGATTTTTCAATGCCGAGAACCTCTATCAGAGAGTAAAAAAGGCGTAAGGTTCACAATGGTGTAAAATTAAAATGGGATATACCGGGCTAGGATTCGAGTTACAGGAACAAGGTCCAAACCAACCACCCAAGAATGGAATCGTCGAGCGAAAACACTTGATAACCTCCTAGAAGCAGCTTTTCTTACCATCAGACCTTTCTCCATCAATTAGGAATCTGACGCCCTCACTAAACACATTCCTTAAATTGTAGCCATTTGTTGAGTGTTTTTTTTGGTGTCTAATCCGCATATATATCACCATTGCCCTTGATTTTCTTGACTGTATATCTCTTAAATATCAACATATACACGTGTGATTTAGTTTACGAAGATTTTTCAATACCAAGATCCTCGATCAGAGAGTAAAAAAGGCGTAAGGTTCACAACATATACACGTGTGATTTAGTTTATGAAGATTTTTCAATGCCGAGAACCTCTATCAGAGAGTAAAAAAGGCGTAAGGTTCACAATGGTGTAAAATTAAAATGGGATATACTGGGCTAGGATTCGAGTTACAGGAACAACAGTCAAACCAGCCACCCATGAGTGGAATCGTCGAGCGAAAACACTTAACAACCTCCTCGAAGCAGCTTTTCTCGCCACCAGACCTTTCTCCATCAATTAGGAATCTGATGCCATCACTACACACATTCCTTAAATTGTAGCCATTTGTTGAGAGTTTTTTTTGTGTCTAATCCACATATATATCACCATTGCCGTTGATTTTCTTGACTGTATATCTCTTAAATGTGAACACATACACGTGTGATTTAGTTTACTATGATTTTTCAATGCCGAGAACCTCGATCAGAGAGTAAAAAAGGCGTAAGGTTCACAATGGTGTAAAAATAAAAAGGGATATACCGGGCTAGGATTCGAGTTACATGAACAAGGGCCAAACCAACCACCCAAGAATGGAATCGTCGAGCGAAAACACTTGACAACCTCCTAGAAGCAGCTTTTCTTGCCACCAGACCATTCTCCATCAATTAGAAATCTGATGCCGTCACTATACACATTCCTTAATTATAGCCATTTGTTGAGTATTTTTTTTTTGTGTCTAATCCGCATATATATCACCATTGCCCTTAATTTTCTTGACTGTATGTAACACCCTAGTTATTAATTTGAAGGTTATCATATAAATATCGATAACAATCATGTAATTACTATTAAGTATCCTTAGAAAATACGAGTAATCTAAAAATTTTACAAAAGTTATCCGAATAGTTTAATGTGAACAACTTCGCCATTTAAAAATGGCGATATAATCATGTGCGGAAGCTTGTGTTTTGAGCGTGTTCGGTTCCTCTTCGAGCTTGATCTTCATCCGGGCACTCTTGGCAATCCCCTATAATCAAAACCAACTTAAAAGTTAGTTTTGATAGTCAAATATGAAGTTCAAACAAGTACAGGGGTTAAAAATGACAAAAATAGCATTTTTCTGAGTCAGGTGGCGTCAACGACTCCACTTCCCGCGTCAACCAGAGGAAACTGGCGTCGACAGAAAAACAAGTTTTCCAAGCGGCGTCGACGACTTCACTTCCCGCGTCGTCGACGCCTAGCCCATTTTGCAGTTTTCTGCAGTTCCGTTTCGTCGTTCGTACGCACTAAAACGCGCGTAACTTTTGAACCGTTTACCCGTTTAACCTCCCGTTTCTTCCTACGTGTTTGTAATTTGATTCTCCATCATATGGAGTTAAAATCTAACATCCGGTTTAACAAAATTTCAGACTTTTAATTCTTCGGCTTATCGCCCTATTTCCCAATTTTGACCCGTTTATGCATTTTATCAAACGAACATATTTGTTTGATTCCTACATCACCTACACTTCTTCAAATTAATGTTACCTACTATATTAGGTTCTAATCATAGGTTTATTCCACCATTTAAACCCGTTTATGCTGTATGCTTATTTTGACCCGTTAAGGGTATTTAAGCACTTTAAAGCTTGAAATCGCTTTCATTCCTTTCTCGCATCTTATTCCTACATTTCTTATCAAGTAATATTCAACTACAACTCTTTGTGTGTTGGATTTCAATGTGTATATCTATATGTTCCGAGTTTTTACCCTTCGGATTGTTATTTTACGGTAAGACTCAAATAGAGCTATTTGGCTAACGTATTACATCTATCAACATCTACACTTATTCTAAGCTTTTGTTTAATCATAAGACTCGTTTCCAAACAACCTCTAAGGGTTGTTTGTTCGGTTTAGCCTACAAGGGAGTTTTGGTCGATTTTGGTCCTTCTTTTACAATGAAGGACTCTCACCAATTATTCGACCAAGATATCACTTTTAACTACAACATAAATATGCGTACCTGGCTCGGATCAACAAATAGACCCGATTTATACCTCGCTTTTATTATCACATTTTCTATGGAAACGGAAGTATCCGAATCGCTAATCGGTCCTGTTAGCATAAGACTTGGCAACCATATTAGTCGATATTGTCAAATGGTGTTATCATCACCATTTGACCCGTTTGGCTCATATGACCAAACATTTACATATGTAGTAAAACGAGGTTTTAAATTTCAAATTTACACATCCGGCCCATGTCGGATGTTACCACTTGACCCCTCTTTTTCTCTTTAACTCAATTCTCACAAATTTGACCCGTTCGGCTTACGCCATGGGTGCCCTTTTTATTGTTAATTTACATTAGTCGACACTTGACTAAATTTCCATTTTTACCCCTTTTTCTCAATATTAGATTACACTACGCGGTAATCTTATCAAAACTCATAATCTCTTAGTCATTACATGACCAATTTACCGATTTATCCTGTTTACCATAAACCATGGTTTTTATCACCTTTATATGTTCCGACTCGTACCAATCGTGTCGGAAACCATATTTTCATTATTATCATTATCGCATTTATTACTTGTAAAGTAAACAAGTATTCTACTAAAGTGTGTAAGTTTCACTTACCTTTCATCTGAATTACGCTTTCCTTTTCCTTCTTGATTTGTTTGATCCGCTCCCTCATCAAGCTTTCACCTAGCTTGTTACGCGTCAAACTATCATCATCGTTTTCAAGGTGGTTAGTTTAATCATAATGTAATACGATTATTCCACCTTATGCATTTCATATCAAAATTACTACTTATTGTATTATAGGTCAGTTTGACCTTTTTAAAAGTCAAATGCCCATTAGTATGCTAACTGCATATTCGAGTTCATCAACTAGTTTTGGCATTCTTTAATTACCCGGTAGGCGTTATCTTTAGACCACCGTTTTAACCAAAGTTCTAACCACGTTTATCACATTTAGAACTCTTTTTAATCACATCTTGCATAATAGCCAAAACATCACAATTAGGTGTTTTAACTACAAAATTCTAGTTTCGAGCCTTCTTTGAGGCATTTTAACGAACACCTAGTGGGCATAATTTTACATATTTACTAACTAGTTCATAACTAGTTATTTTTACCAAGATTAACATAAAAATTCAGCCTCTATCATAAATGATCAAATACTCAACTTGCAAATTTGTTCAAGTTTCTTACTTCAACTATCATTTATGATAATTTCTAGCACTAACATATCATCACCTTCACCATAACATAATTAACCCATTTCATGGCAACTATGAACATATACCTAAACTCATAATTGTTCAAGTATCATTCCCAATACTACCATCCATGATGGTTTCAAACATGATTATCTCATTAGCTTCATCATATAATCAAAACCCACTTGATAATCTACTTGTTCATCATTTAGAAGTAACCTACATCAAGTATTTCATAATCTCATCATATCTAACGAAATTAGGCATACATAAACATCTAATTTCATCTTTGCATCATAATCCATCAGTTTATTCGCAAGTAATCTACTTGTGTCGAATTTCAACCTTAACCAATCTAGGTTTTGTGAAATACCTTATGATCCCCATGACCCGGTGATCATTTTTATGCGTTCATGCAGTGATTTAGGGCTTGTATCGAGCTTCAATTTGATGATTTGTTGAGATTAGGGTTTGAGCTCCATGGGAGCTTCCTCCTGGCCCTCTGGTCGATCAAACACACCATGTGTGTGTGTTTTTTTTTTTTTTTTTATAAATGTTTTCATTAAAACATTTTCTAAATTGCCCACCTTTAGCCCCTCATGTTTTGGTTTGTTATTAAGTAGGCTACAACCTACTTATTTATCACTTAGCCAGATACTAGAAATTAGGTTAATTTTCCCTAGTTAACTTAATAGGTTCGGAAAGTTATAACCCGTTATATTTTAGGTCCCGTTAACTCGGGCCTTTCATAACTTTATTTTCTCTTGAAGGTTCTTATTCGCTTTTTGATTAATATTAAGATTATTTATTTAAATCCTAATATTTACTGGGTTACCTTTACCACTAACGGTATTTTACCCGTCTTTTAGCATTAACGGGGTTTGATTACCCAAACCCGTTTTCGGGGTGTTACAAGTCTACCCCCCTTAAAGAGGTTTCTTCCACGAAACGTTTTCTTACGTAATTCATTGAGTTTAAACTCAATGCATCATATCCGAGAAATTACTTATACTTTTTAACCAACCGTTAGTATTACCCGAAAAGCATGGTAACATCTTTTTGGTTACTAATTGTCTACATATCTCATACGACATAGCGTAACTTCGAAATAACGTAATCTCGTTATCTCCACTGGCTTAGTTAACTTAGTGATATCCATCGCTTTCATATACTATCGAATTCTTTATGAATCCGTTACTTTGACCCGTTTAAAGATCTTTAGTGAAATCTTTCACTTTTAGCAACAAATTCTTTTATTTTCAAATTTATCTATTCGGTTCAGCTATACCGAATCTACCGCTTACAAGCAAACCAAATTTCTTGATTTGAATTGGTGACCTTAACCGATCTCATTAACTAGTCTTATTAGTTCAGTTACTTTTATCACTCGCTTGGTTATAATGTGATTTTACTTCACATTACATTTCCAAACCGTGATCGTGTCACATCATGTTCAATTTGTATCAACCTTTCATTTTTGAAAATATCACTTTTCGAATATATCATCTTGCGCCTATCAGTGTCAAGACTTGTATCTTTCATGCTTACTATTTAAATTCCTATCAGAATTTATGTTTGTAAAAACATTATTTCTTACTAAAACCGAAGTTTTAGTTTTAGGATCTTTTCTTTAACTTGTGTCAATCATCCATACCGGGATATTGACAGTCTGTAATTTAATCCTTTACAGTCTTAGTTTTATGCGGGGATTCTTAACTGATTTCCTCGCTTTATCCAATCTAACCCGTAGGTTTTATCACTTAGCCTTATGGGCTATTTTTGATTAGACATTCACCCCTTTAGGGCGAAGTCCTCATAACTTCTTTCTAATCATGACTCGTGGGTCGTTTTAGTCCGTAGATCACTCATTTGTTTATAACCCTAAAGGTTATGTTGATCCCGTAGATCACTCTTTTTACTCGTGTCTTATTAAAATATATTTTTGGTGTCAAAGCACACTTTGTTACGTTTGAAAATCATTTGTTTTCACGCTTGAAATCCGTTAACTTTTGACTGTAGTTCGTGTCTACAATCGTTTTCTTTTGAATAATTCTTCCGACTCTATGACTTCTCACGTCAATTAAGCATTGGTTTGTCTCGAGGTTACCGTTATCCGGCTTGCGCTTACTTATGCCTTCAAGCATTGTACTTTATTCAACCCGTTCAATCTCAAAATAGTTGAATATAATTATCAAAATTTCTGTTTACGAAATTTTATGGTCTTTTAGTCATAACTCATAATCCGAGTCTTTTGACTTTAAATTCGTGTTCTCGTTTCTCGGTTTACGCATGTGTTTAAATCCTTACCCATCAACCGGGTACTTTACCGAAGTCATTATTAGTGCAAGCATTCCGGTATACATCAAGTTGTCGTTTTAATTTGTTTGGTTGTCTTAGCGGAAGCCCTCGCTTTTATTCAACCAAACCTTTATTCTTTATTTGACCATCCTTGACAGTCTTTTAAACTATGAATGATGATTATCATCATCATCATTTCTTTACTACGACCAAAGTCAACGATTTTGATCGTTTTTCTCGTGTGGGCAATACCTTGGTTTCTATGACCCCGCGGGTCATTTATACTTTGGTTTTACAATGCCCTTTTGTCTACCATGGTTGTTTCGTCAAAAATGACTTATGTCACGAATTTACTTGGGTCTTTTATTTCTATGTGCGCCATACATCGTTTTTATGGTTCCCGCGAAAACCATTTATACGAGTATGCCCATAAGATTTCTTGACCCTAAGGATCCTTTAAATTTTCATTCATCTTGACCCTACTACATCGGACATAACTGCGCTCATTATAAAAAGCTCATGCTATCATGTGTTCACTACTTACTTGGCCAGAGTAAGCGATCAACACGTGGTACGCATGACCTTATTATAATTATCACATCACGTCCCATGTAAGTAACTCCTCAAATTATCTCCATGTTTATGGTTTCATTTGGTAAAACTTTATTTAATTGTTAGTTAACAATTATTAGTTTTAGTCGTTTATCCTTGAACATGTACAATGTCCCTTTTTATAAACATTTATTCACATTCATTGATGTGATCATTACTTTTCTCAATAGGATTTATATTGAGAACACTTACTTGGACGATCACTCTCGTCCAAGTTTCTATATAAACAAGTCTTGTTATTCATTTGTTATTCATCATTGTGAATAACACATTTCCTATTAAATTTCTCTTGGAAATCAGGTTTTCCAAGTTCTATCATATGGGTATGCAACTGTTATTACTTACGTGTTTGTTGCATATAACGACTCGTGCGATTAAATTTAAAAGTGTGCACCTGATAATGCTTGCCCTAACGGGCTTCTCTTGTCATTAGTCTTGTTCGCGACCGTTACGCGATTTTGGTCCTTGATGAGTATGCTCTTCCTGTCATACCTCGGACCGTTCCATCATCATATCCATAATTCGTTCAACTCCCGTCATCTTCAGACGCGAGTGTCCTTCAATTAAAACATTCGCAAGAGTTAGTAATGTCAACTTCAATAATCGCCCGTATTATAATACAAGGCTTTTTCTACTATACGCGTCAACGCGCGTATTTTCGTCAACCATATCAATCATTTAAATTGGGGTAACATATACCACACGATAGCCCTATGTGTTGTTTACAACACTTTAGCATGCTAAGCTATTAACATACTTGTACTTACCGGATTTGCGATCAAGCCTCGAACCGAACACTTTACCCTTTAACCTTGGGCTCTGATTACCAACTTGTAACACCCTAGTTATTAATTTGAAGGTTATCATATAAATATCGATAACAATCATGTAATTACTATTAAGTATCCTTAGAAAATACGAGTAATCTAAAAATTTTACAAAAGTTATCCGAATAGTTTAATGTGAACAACTTCGCCATTTAAAAATGGCGATATAATCATGTGCGGAAGCTTGTGTTTTGAGCGTGTTCGGTTCCTCTTCGAGCTTGATCTTCATCCGGGCACTCTTGGCAATCACCTATAATCAAAACCAACTTAAAAGTTAGTTTTGATAGTCAAATATGAAGTTCAAACAAGTACAGGGGTTAAAAATGACAAAAATAGCATTTTTCTGAGTCAGGTGGCGTCAACGACTCCACTTCCCGCGTCAACCAGAGGAAACTGGCGTCGACAGAAAAACAAGTTTTCCAAGCGGCGTCGACGACTTCACTTCCCGCGTCGTCGACGCCTAGCCCATTTTGCAGTTTTCTGCAGTTCCGTTTCGTCGTTCGTACGCACTAAAACGCGCGTAACTTTTGAACCGTTTACCCGTTTAACCTCCCGTTTCTTCCTACGTGTTTGTAATTTGATTCTCCATCATATGGAGTTAAAATCTAACATCCGGTTTAACAAAATTTCAGACTTTTAAGTCTTCGGCTTATCGCCCTATTTCCCAATTTTGACCCGTTTATGCATTTTATCAAACGAACATATTTGTTTGATTCCTACATCACCTACACTTCTTCAAATTAATGTTACCTACTATATTAGGTTCTAATCATAGGTTTATTACACCATTTAAACCCGTTTATGCTGTATGCTTATTTTGACCCGTTAGGGGTATTTAAGCACTTTAAAGCTTGAAATCGCTTTCATTCCTTTCTCGCATCTTATTCCTACATTTCTTATCAAGTAATATTCAACTACAACTCTTTGTGTGTTGGATTTCAATGTGTATATCTATATGTTCCGAGTTTTTACCCTTCGGATTGTTATTTTACGGTAAGACTCAAATAGAGCTATTTGGCTAACGTATTACATCTATCAACATCTACACTTATTCTAAGCTTTTGTTTAATCATAAGACTCGTTTCCAAACAACCTCTAAGGGTTGTTTGTTCGGTTTAGCCTACAAGGGCGTTTTGGTCGATTTTGGTCCTTCTTTTACAATGAAGGACTCTCACCAATTATTCGACCAAGATATCACCTTTAACTACAACATAAATATGCGTACCTGGCTCGGATCAACAAATAGACCCGATTTATACCTCGCTTTTATTATCACATTTTCTATGGAAACGGAAGTATCCGAATCGCTAATCGGTCCTGTTAGCATAAGACTTGGCAACCATATTAGTCGATATTGTCAAATGGTGTTATCATCACCATTTGACCCGTTTGGCTCATATGACCAAACATTTACATATTTAGTAAAACGAGGTTTTAAATTTCAAATTTACACATCCGGCCCATGTCGGATGTTACCACTTGACCCCTCTTTTTCTCTTTAACTCAATTTTCACAAATTTGACCCGTTCGGCTTACGCCATGGGTGCCCTTTTTATTGTTAATTTACATTAGTCGACACTTGACTAAATTTCCATTTTTACCCCTTTTTCTCAATATTAGATTACACTACGCGGTAATCTTATCAAAACTCATAATCTCTTAGTCATTACATGACCAATTTACCGATTTATCCTGTTTACCATAAACCATGGTTTTTATCACCTTTATATGTTCCGACTCGTACCAATCGTGTCGGAAACTATATTTTCATTATTATCATTATCGCATTTATTACTTGTAAAGTAAACAAGTATTCTACAAAAGTGTGTAAGTTTCACTTACCTTTCATCCGAATTACGCTTTCCTTTTCCTTCTTGATTTGTTTGATCCGCTCCCTCATCAAGCTTTCACCTAGCTTGTTACGCGTCAAACTATCATCATCGTTTTCAAGGTGGTTAGTTTAATCATAATGTAATACGATTATTCCACCTTATGCATTTCATATCAAAATTACTACTTATTGTATTATAGGTCAGTTTGACCTTTTTAAAAGTCAAATGCCCATTAGTATGCTAACTGCATATTCGAGTTCATCAACTAGTTTTGGCATTCTTTAATTACCCGGTAGGCGTTATCTTTAGACCACCGTTTTAACCAAAGTTCTAACCACGTTTATCACATTTAGAACTCTTTTTAATCACATCTTGCATAATAGCCAAAACATCACAATTAGGTGTTTTAACTACAAAATTCTAGTTTCGAGCCTTCTTTGAGGCATTTTAACGAACACCTAGTGGGCATAATTTTACATATTTACTAACTAGTTCATAACTAGTTATTTTTACCAAGATTAACATAAAAATTCAGCCTCTATCATAAATGATCAAATACTCAACTTGCAAATTTGTTCAAGTTTCTTACTTCAACTATCATTTATGATAATTTCTAGCACTAACATATCATCACCTTCACCATAACATAATTAACCCATTTCATGGCAACTATGAACATATACCTAAACTCATAATTGTTCAAGTATCATTCCCAATACTACCATCCATGATGGTTTCAAACATGATTATCTCATTAGCTTCATCATATAATCAAAACCCACTTGATAATCTACTTGTTCATCATTTAGAAGTAACCTACATCAAGTATTTCATAATCTCATCATATCTAACGAAATTAGGCATACATAAACATCTAATTTCATCTTTGGATCATAATCCATCAGTTTATTCGCAAGTAATCTACTTGTGTCGAATTTCAACCTTAACCAATCTAGGTTTTGTGAAATACCTTATGATCCCCATGACCCGGTGATCCTTTTTATGCGTTCATGTAGTGATTTAGGGCTTGTATCGAGCTTTAATTTGATGATTTGTTGAGATTAGGGTTTGAGCTCCATGGGAGCTTCCTCCTGGCCCTCTGGTCGATCAAACACACCATGTGTGTGTGTTTTTGTTTTTTTTTTTTTATAAATGTTTTCATTAAAACATTTTCTAAATTACCCACCTTTAGCCCCTCATGTTTTGGTTTGTTATTAAGTAGGCTACAACCTACTTATTTATCACTTAGCCACATACTAGTAATTAGGTTAATTTTCCCTAGTTAACTTAATAGGTTCGGAAAGTTATAACCCGTTATATTTTAAGTCCCGTTAACTCGGGCCTTTCATAACTTTATTTTCTCTTGAAGGTTCTTATTCGCTTTTTGATTAATATTAGGATTATTTATTTAAATCCTAATATTTACTGGGTTACCTTTACCACTAACGGTATTTTACCCGTCTTTTAGCATTAACGGGGTTTGATTACCCAAACCCGTTTTCGGGGTGTTACACAGTATATCTCTTAAATGTCAACATATACACGTATGATTTAGTTTACCAAGATTTTTCAATGCCGAGAACCTCGATCAGAGAGTAAAGAAGGCGTAAGGTTCACAATGGTGTAAAATTAAAATGGGATATACCGGGCTAGGATTCGAGTTACATGAACAAGGGCCAAACCAACCACCCAAGAATGGAATCGTCGAGCGATAACACTTGACAACCTCCAAGAAGCAGCTTTTCTTGCCGCCAGACCTTTCTCCATCAATTAGGAATCTGATGCCGTCACTAAACTCATTCCTTAAATTGTAGCCATTTGTTGAGTGTTTTTTTTTGGTGTCTAATCCGCATATATATCACCATTGCCCTTGATTTTCTTGACTGTATATCTCTTAAATATCAACAGATACACGTGTGATTTAGTTTACGAAGATTTTTCAATGCCGTGAACCTCGATCAGAGAGTAAAAAAGGTGTAAGGTTCACAATGGTGTAAAATTTAAATGGGATATACCGGGCTAGGATTCGAGTTACATAAACAAGGGCCAAACCAACCACCCAAGAATGGAATCGTCGAGCGAAAACACTTGACAACCTCCTAGAAGCAGCTTTTCTTGCCACCAGACCTTTCTCCATCAATTAGGAATCTGATGCCGTCACTAAACACATTCCTTAAATTGTAGCCATTTGTTTAGTGTTTTTTTTATGTCTATTCCGCATATATATCACCATTGCCCTTGATTTCTTTGACTGTATATCTCTTAAATATCAACATATACACGTGTGATTTAGTTTACGAAGATTTTTCAATGCCGAGAACCTCAATTAGAGAGTAAAAAAGGTGTAAAGTTCACAATGGTGTAAAATTAAACTTGGATATACCGGGCTAGGATTCGAGTTACAGGAACAAGGGCCAAACCAACCACCCAAGAATGGAATCGTTGAGCAAAAACACTTGACTACCTCCTAGAAGCAGCTTTTCTTACCACCAGACCATTTTCCATCAATTAGGAATCTAATGCCGTCACTAAACACATTCCTTAAATTGTAGCCATTTATTGAGTGTGTTTTTTTTTGGTGTCTAATACGCATATATATCACCATTGCCCTTGATTTTCTTGAATGTATATCTCTTAAATATCAACATATACACGTGTGATTTAGTTTACGAAGATTTTTCAATGCCGAGAACCTCGATCACAGAGTAAAAAAGGCGTATGGTTCACAATGGTGTAAAATTCAAATGAGATATACCGGGCTAGGATTCAAGTTATAGGAACAAGGGCCAAACCAGCCACCCAAGAATGGAATCGTCGAGCGAAAACACTTGATAACCTCTTAGAAGCAGCTTTTCTTACCACCAGACCTTTCTCCATCAATTAGGAATCTGACGCCGTCACTAAACACATTACTTAAATTGTAGCCATTTGTTGAGTGTTTTTTTTGTGTCTAATCCGCATATATATCACCATTGCCCTTGATTTTCTTGACTGTATATCTCTTAAATATCAACATATACACGTGTGATTTAGTTTACGAAGATTTTTCAATACCAAGAACCTCGATCAGAGAGTAAAAAAGGCGTAAGGTTCACAACATATACACGTGTGATTTAGTTTACGAAGATTTTTCAATGCCGAGAACCTCTTTCAGAGAGTAAAAAAGGCGTAAGGTTCACAATGGTGTAAAATTAAAATGGGATATACCGGGCTTGGATTCGAGTTACAGGAACAAGAGTCAAACCAGCCACCCATGAGTGGAATCGTCGAGCGAAAACACTTGACAACCTCCTCGAAGCAGCTTTTCTCGCCACCAGACCTTTCTCCATCAATTAGGAATCTGATGCCGTCACTACACACATTCCTTAAATTGTAGCCATTTGTTGAGTGTTTTTTTTTTGTGTCTAATCCGCATATATATCAACATTGCCCTTGATTTTCTTGACTGTATATCTCTTAAATGTCAACACATACACGTGTGATTTAGTTTACTATGATTTTTCAATGCCGAGAACCTCGATCAGAGAGTAAAAAAGGCGTAAGGTTCACAATGGTGTAAAATTAAAAAGGGATATACCGGGCTAGGATTCAAGTTACAGGAACAAGGGCCAAACCAACCACCCAAGAATGGAATCGTCGAGCGAAAACACTTGACAACCTCCTAGAAGCAGCTTTTCTTGCCACCAGACCTTTCTCCATCAATTAGGAATCTGATGCCGTCACTAAACACATTCCTTAAATTGTAGCTATTTGTTGAGTGTTTTTTTTTGGTGTCTAATCCGCATATATATCACCATTGCCCTTGATTTTCTTGACTGTATATCTCTTAAATATCAACATATACACGTGTGATTTAGTTTACGAAGATTTTTCAATGCCGAGAACCTCGATCACAGAGTAAAAAAGGCGTATGGTTCACAATGGTGTAAAATTCAAATGAGATATACCGGGCTAGGATTCAAGTTACAGGAACAAGGGCCAAACCAGCCACCCAAGAATGGAATCGTCGAGCGAAAACACTTGATAACCTCTTAGAAGCAGCTTTTCTTACCACCAGACCTTTCTCCATCAATTAGGAATCTGGCGCCCTCACTAAACACATTCCTTAAATTGTAGCCATTTGTTGAGTGTTTTTTTTGTGTCTAATCCGCATATATATCACCATTGCCCTTGATTTTCTTAACTGTATATCTCTTAAATATCAACATATACACGTGTGATTTAGTTTACGAAGATTTTTCAATACCAAGAACCTCGATCAGAGAGTAAAAAAGGCGTAAGGTTCACAACATATACACGTGTTATTTAGTTTACAAATATTTTTCAATGCCGAGAACCTCTATCAGAGAGTAAAAAAGGCGTAAGGTTCACAATGGTGTAAAATTAAAATGGGATATACCGGGCTTGGATTCGAGTTACAGGAACAAGAGTCAAACCAGCCACCCATGAGTGGAATCGTCGAGAGAAAACACTTGACAACCTCCTCGAAGCAGCTTTTCTCGCCACCAGACCTTTCTCCATCAATTAGGAATCTGATGCCGTCACTACACACATTCCTTAAATTGTAGCCATTTGTTGAGTGTTTTTTTTTTGTGTCTAATCCGCATATATATCACCATTGCCCTTGATTTTCTTGACTGTATATCTCTTAAATGTCAACACATACACGTGTGATTTAGTTTACTATGATTTTTTCAATGCCGAGAACCTCGATCAGAGAGTAAAAAAGGCGTAAGGTTCACAAAGGTGTAAAATTAAAAAGGGATATACCGGGCTAGGATTCGAGTTACAGGAATAAGGGCCAAACCAACCACCCAAGAATGGAATCGTCGAGCGAAAACACTTGACAACCTCCTAGAAGCAGCTTTTCTTGCCACCAGACCTTTCTCCATCAATTAGAAATCTGATGCCGTCACTAAACACATTGCTTAAATTGTAGCCATTTGTTGAGTATTTTTTTGGTGTCTAATCTGCATATATATCACCATTGCCCTTGATTTTCTTGACTGTATATCTCTTAAATGTCAACGTATACACGTATGATTTAGTTTACCAAGATTTTTCAATGCCGCGAACCTCGATCAGAGAGTAAAGAAGGCGTAAGGTTCACAATGGTGTAAAATTAAAATGGGATATACCCGGCTAGGATATGAGTTACATGAACAAGGGCCAAACCAACCACCCAAGAATGGAATCGTCGAGCGAAAACACTTGACAACCTCCTAGAAGCAGCTTTTCTTGCCACCAGTCCTTTCTCCATCAATTAGGAATCTGATGCCGTCACTAAACTCATTCCTTAAATTGTAGCCATTTGTTGAGTGTTTTTTTTGGTGTCTAATCCGCATATATATCACCATTGCCCTTGATTTTCTTGACTGTATATCCCTTAAATATCAACATATACACGTGTGATTTAGTTTACGAAGATTTTTCAATGCCGAGAACCTCGATCTGAGAGTAAAAAAGGCGTAAGGTTCACAATGGTGTAAAATTAAAATGGGATATACCGGGCTAGGATTCGAGTTACAGGAACAAGGGCCAAACCAATCACCCAAGAATGGAATCGTCGAGCGAAAACACTTGACAAACTCCTAGAAGCAGCTCTTTTTGCCACCAGACCTTTCTCCATCAATTAGGAATCTGATTCCGTCACTAAACATATTCCTTAAATTGTAGCCATTTGTTGAGTGTTTTTTTGGTGTCAAATCCGCATTTATATCACCATTGCCCTTGATTTTATTGACTGTATATCTCTTAAATGTCAACATATACACGTGTGATTTAGTTTACGAAGTTTTTTCAATACCAAGAACCTCGATCAGAGAGTAAACAAGGCGTAAGATTCATAACATATACACGTGTGATTTAGTTTACGAAGATTTTTCAATGCCGAGAACCTCTATCAGAGAGTAAAAAAGGCGTAAGGTTCACAATGGTGTAAAATTAAAATGGGATATACCGGGCTAGGATTCGAGTTACAGGAACAAGAGTCAAACCAGCCACCCATGAGTTGAATCGTCGAGCGAAAACACTTGACAACCTCATCGAAGCAGCTTTTCTCGCCACCAGACCTTTCTCCATCAATTAGGAATCTGATGCCGTCACTACACACATTCCTTAAATTGTAGCCATTTGTTGAGTGTTTTTTTTGTGTCTAATCCGCATATATATCACCATTGCCATTGATTTTCTTGACTGTATATCTTTTAAATGTCAACACATACACGTGTGATTTAGTTTACGAAGATTTTTCAATGCCGAGAACCTCGATCAGAGAGAAAAAAAGGCGTAAGGTTCATAATGGTGTAAAATTAAAAAGGGATATACGGGGCTAGGATTCGAGTTACAGGAACAAGGGCCAAACCAACCACCCAAGAATGGAATCGTCGAGCGAAAACACTTGACAACCTCCTAGAAGCAGATTTTTTTGCCACCAGACCTTTCTCCATCAATTAGAAATCTGAAGCCGTCACTAAACACATTCCTTAAATTGTAGCCATTTGTTGAGTATTTTTTTTTTGGTGTCTAATCCGCATATATATTACCATTGCCCTTGATTTTCTTGACTGTATATCTCTTAAATATCAACATATACACGTATGATTTAGTTTACCAAGATTTTTCAATGCCGAGAACCTCGATCATAGAGTAAAGAAGGTGTAAGGTTCACAATGGTGTAAAATTAAAATGGGATATATCGGGCTAGGATTCGAGTTACATGAACACGGGCCAAACCAACCACCCAAGAATGGAATCGTCGAGCGAAAACACTTGACAACCTCCTAGAAGTAGCTTTTCTTGCCACCGGTCCTTTCTCCATTAATTAGGAATCTGATGCCGTCACTAAACTCATTCCTTAAATTGTAGCCATTTATTGAGTGTTTTTTTTGGTGTCTAATCCGCATATATATCACCATTGCCCTAGATTTTCTTGACTGTATATCTCTTAAATATCAACATATACACGTGTGATTTAGTTTACGAAGATTTTTCAATGCCGAGAACCTCGATCAGAGAGTAAAAAAGGCGTAAGGTTCACAATAGTGTAAAATTAAAATGGGATATACCGGGCTAGGATTCGAGTTACAGGAACAAGGGCCAACCCAACCACCCAAGAATGGAATCGTTGAGCAAAAACACTTGACAACCTCCTAGAAGCAGCTCTTCTTGCCACCAGACCTTTCTCCATCAATTAGGAATCTGAATCTGTCACTAAACACATTCCTTAAATTGTAGCCATTTGTTGAGTGTTTTTTTGGTGTCAAATCCGCATTTATATCACCATTGCCCTTGATTTTATTGAATGTATATCTCTTAAATGTCAACATATACACGTGTGATTTAGTTTACGAAGATTTTTCAATACCAAGAACCTCGATCTGAGAGTAAAAAAGGCGTAAGATTCACAACATATACACGTGTGATTTAGTTTACGAAGATTTTTCAATGCCGAGAACCTCTATCAGAGAGTAAAAAAGGCGTAAGGTTCACAATGGTGTAAAATTAAAATGGGATATACCGGGCTAGGATTCGAGTTACAGGAACAAGAGTCAAACCAGCCACCCATGAGTGGAATCATCGAGCGAAAACACTTGACAACCTCATCGAAGCAGCTTTTCTCGCCACCAGACCTTTCTCCATCAATTAGGAATCTGATGCCGTCACTACACACATTCCTTAAATTGTAGCCATTTGTTGAGTGTTTTTTTTGTGTCTAATCCGCATATATATCACCATTGCCCTTGATTTTCTTGACTGTATATCTCTTAAATGTCAACACATACACGTGTGATTTAGTTTACTATGATTTTTCAATGCCGAGAACCTCGATCAGAGAGTAAAAAAGGCGTAAGGTTCATAATGGTGTAAAATTAAAAAGGGATATACGGGGCTAGGATTCGAGTTACAGGAACAAGGGCCAAACCAACCACCCAAGAATGGAATCGTCGAGCGAAAACACTTGACAACCTCCTAGAAGCAGATTTTTTTGCCACCAGACCTTTCTCCATCAATTAGAAATCTGAAACCGTCACTAAACACATTCCTTAAATTGTAGCCATTTGTTGAGTATTTTTTTTTGGTGTCTAATCCGCATATATATTACCATTGCCCTTGATTTTCTTGATTGTATATCTCTTAAATGTCAACATATACACGTATGATTTAGTTTACCAAGATTTTTCAATGCCGAGAACCTCGATCATAGAGTAAAGAAGGTGTAAGGTTCACAATGGTGTAAAATTAAAATGGGATATACCGGGCTAGGATTCGAGTTACATGAACACGGGCCAAACCAACCACCCAAGAATGGAATCGTCGAGCGAAAACACTTGACAACCTCCTAGAAGTAGCTTTTCTTGCCACCGGTCCTTTCTCCATCAATTAGGAATCTGATGCCGTCACTAAACTCATTCCTTAAATTGTAGCCATTTGTTGAGTGTTTATTTGGTGTCTAATCCGCATATATATCACCATTGCCCTTGATTTTCTTGACTGTATATCTCTTAAATATCAACTTATACACGTGTGATTTAGTTTACGAAGATTTTTCAATGCCGAGAACCTCGATCAGAGAGTAAAAAAGGCGTAAGGTTCACAATGGTGTAAAATTAAAATGGGATATACCGGGCTAGGATTCGAGTTACAGGAACAAGGGCCAAACCAACCACCCAAGAATGGAATCGTCAAGCGAAAACACTTGACAACCTCCTAGAAGCAGCTCTTCTTGCCACCAGACCTTTCTCCATCAATTAGGAATCTGATTCTGTCACTAAACACATTCCTTAAATTGTAGCCATTTGTTGAGTGTTTTTTTGGTGTCAAATCCGCATTTATATCACCATTGCCCTTGATTTTATTGACTGTATATCTCTTAAATGTCAACATATACACGTGTGATTTAGTTTACGAAGATTTTTCAATTCCAAGAACCTCGATCAGAGAGTAAAAAAGGCGTAAGATTCACAACATATACACGTGTGATTTAGTTTACGAAGATTTTTCAATGCCGAGAACCTCTATCAGAGAGTAAAAAAGGCGTAAGGTTCACAATGGTGTAAAATTAAAATGGGATATACCGGGCTAGGATTCAAGTTACAGGAACAAGAGTCAAACCAGCCACCCATGAGTGGAATCGTCGAGCGAAAACACTTGACAACCTCATCGAAGCAACTTTTCTCGCCACCAGACCTTTCTCCATCAATTAGGAATCTGATGCCGTCACTACACACATTCCTTAAATTGTAGCCATTTGTTGAGTGTTTTTTTTTGTGTCTAATCCGCATATATAACACCATTGCCCTTGATTTTCTTGACTGTATATCTCTTAAATGTCAACACATACACGTGTGATTTAGTTTACTATGATTTTTCAATGCCGAGAACCTCGATCAGAGAGTAAAAAAGGCGTAAGGTTCACAATGGTGTAAACTTAAAAAGGGATATACGGGGCTAGGATTCGAGTTACAGGAACAAGGGCCAAACCCACCACCCAAGAATGGAATCATCGAGCGAAAACATTTGACAACCTCCTAGAAGCAGATTTTTTTGCCACCAGACCTTTCTCCATCAATTAGGAATCTGAAACCGTCACTAAACACATTCCTTAAATTGTAGCCATTTGTTGAGTATTTTTTTTTGGTGTCTAATCCGTATATATATTACCATTGCCCTTGATTTTCTTAACTGTATATCTCTTAAGTGTCAACATATACACGTATGATTTAGTTTACCAAGATTTTTCAATGCCGAGAACCTCGATCATAGAGTAAAGAAGGTGTAAGGTTCACAATGGTGTAAAATGAAAATGGGATATACCGGGCTAGGATTCGAGTTACATGAACACGGGCCAAACCAACCACCAAAGAATGGAATCGTCGAGCGAAAACACTTGGCAACCTCCTAGAAGCAGCTCTTCTTGCCACCAGACCTTTCTCCATCAATTAGGAATTTGATTCCGTCACTAAACACATTCCTTAAATTGTAGCCATTTGTTGAGTATTTTTTTTTGGTGTCTAATCCGTATATATATTACCATTGCCCTTGATTTTCTTGACTGTATATCTCTTAAATGTCAACGTATACACGTGTGATTTAGTTTACGAAGATTTTTCAATGTCGAGAACCTCGATCAGAGAGTAAAAAAGGCGTAAGGTTCACAATGGTGTAAAATTAAATAGGGATATACCGGGCAAGGATTCGAGTTACAGGAACAAGGGCCAAACCAACCATCCAAGAATGGAATCGTCGAGCGAAAACACTTAACCACCACCTAGAAGCAGCTTTTCTTGCCACCAGACCTTTTTCCATCAATTAGAAATCTGATGCCGTCACTAAACACATTCCTTAAATTGTAGCCATTTGTTGAGTATTTTTTTTTGGTGACTAATCCGCATAAATATCACCATTGCCCTTGATTTTCTTGACTATATATCTCTTAAATGTCAACATATACACGTATGATTTAGTTTACCAAGATTTTTCAATGCCGAGAACCTCGATCAGAGAGTAAAAAAGGCGTAAGGTTCACAATGGTGTAAAATTAAAATGGGATATACTGGGCTAGGATTCAAGTTACAGGAACAAGGGCCAAACCAACCACCCAAGAATGGAATCGTCGAGCGAAAACACTTGATAACCTCCTAGAAGTAGCTTTTCTTGCCACCGGTCCTTTTTCCATCAATTAGGAATCTGATGCCATCACTAAACACATTCCTTAAATTGTAGCCATTTGTTGAGTGTTTTTTTGGTGTCAAATCCGCATTTATATCACCATTTCCCTTGATTTTCTTGACTGTATATCTCTTAAATGTCAACATATACACGTGTGATTTAGTTTACGAAGATTTTTCAATGTCGAGAACCACGATCAGAGAGTAAAAAAGGCGTAAGGTTCACAATGGTGGAAAATTAAAAAGGGGTATACCGGGCAAGGATTCGAGTTACAGGAACAAGGGCCAAACCAACCATCCAATAATGGAATCGTCGAGCGAAAACACTTGACCACCTCCTAGAAGCAGCTTTTCTTGCCACCAGACCTTTCTCCATCAATTAGAAATCTGATGCCGTCACTAAACACATTCCTTAAATTGTAGCCATTTGTTGAGTTTTTTTTTTGGTGTCTAATCCGCATATATATCACCATTGTCCTTGATTTTCTTGACTATATATCTCTTAAATGTCAACATATACATGTATAATTTAGTTTACCAAGATTTTTCAATGCCGAGAAACTCGATCAGAGAGTAAAGAAGGCGTAAGGTTCACAATGGTGTAAAATTAAAATGGGATATACCGGGCTAGGATTCGAGTTACATGAACAAGGGCCAAACCAACCACCCAAGAATGGAATCGTCGAGCGAAAACACTTGACAACCTCTTAGAATTAGCTTTTTTGCCACCAGTCCTTTCTCCATCAATTAGGAATCTGATGCCGTCACTAAACTCATTCCTTAAATTGTAGCCATTTGTTGAGTGTTTTTTTTTGTGTCTAATCCGCATATATATCACCATTTCCCTTGATTTTCTTGACTGTATATCTCTTAAATATCAACATATACACGTGTGATTTAGTTTACGAAGATTTTTCAATGCCGTGAACCTCGATCAGAGAGTAAAAAAGGCGTAAGGTTCACAATGGTGTAAAATTAAAATGGGATACATCGGGCTAGGATTCGAGTTACAGGAACAAGGGCCAAACCAACCACCCAAGAATGGAATCGTCGAGCGAAAACACTTGACAACCTCCTAGAAGTAGCTCTTCTTGCCACCAGACCTTTCTCCATCAAATAGGAATCTGATTACGTCACTAAACACATTCCTTAAATTGTAGCCATTTGTTGAGTGTTTTTTTGGTGTCAAATCCGCATTTATATCACCTTTGCCCTTGATTTTCTTGATTGTATATCTCTTAAATGTCAACATATATACGTGTGATTTAGTTTACGAAGATTTTTCAATGTCGAGAACCTCGATCAGAGAGTAAAAAAGGCGTAAGGTTCACAATGGTGGAAAATTAAAAAGGGGTATACCGGGCAAGGATTCGAGTTACAGGAACAAGGGCCAAACCAACCATCCAATAATGGAATCGTCGAGCGAAAACACTTGACCACCTCCTAGAAGCAGCTTTTCTTGCCACCAGACCTTTCTCCATCAATTAGAAATCTAATGCCGTCACTAAACACATTCCTTAAATTGTAGCCATTTGTTGAGTTTTTTTTTTTGGTGTCTAATCCGCATATATATCACCATTGCCCTTGATTTTCTTGACTATATATCTCTTAAATGTTAACATATACACGTATAATTTAGTTTACCAAGATTTTTCAATGCCGAGAACCTCGATCAGAGAGTAAAGAAGGCGTAAGGTTCACAATGGTGTAAAATTAAAATGGGATATACCGGGCTAGGATTCGAGTTACATGAACAAGGGCCAAACCAAACACCCAAGAATGGAATCGTCGAGCGAAAACACTTGACAACCTCCTAGAAGTAGCTTTTCTTGCCACCAGTCCTTTCTCCATCAATTAGGAATCTGATGCCGTCACTAAACTCATTCCTTAAATTGTAGCCATTTGTTGAGTGTTTTTTTTGGTGTCTAATCCGCATATATATCACCATTTCCCTTGATTTTCTTGACTGTATATCTCTTAAATATCAACATATACACGTGTGATTTAGTTTACGAAGATTTTTCAATGCCGAGAACCTCGATCAGAGAGTAAAAAAGGCGTAAGGTTCACAATGGTGTAAAATTAAAATGGGATACACCAGGCTAGGATTCGAGTTACAGGAACAAGGGCCAAACCAACCACCCAAGAATGGAATCGTCGAGCGAAAACACTTGACAACCTCCTAGAAGCAGCTCTTCTTGCCACCAGACCTTTCTCCATCAATTAGGAATCAGATTTCATCACTAAACACATTCCTTAAATTGTAGCCATTTGTTGAGTGTTTTTTTGGTGTCAAATCCGCATTTATATCACCACTGCCCTTGATTTTCTTGACTGTATATCTCTTAAATGTCAACATATACACGTGTGATTTAGTTTACGACGATTTTTCAATGCCGAGAACCTCGATCAGAGAGCAAAAAAGGCGTAAGGTTCACAATGGTGTAAAATTAAAATGGGATATACCGGGCTAGGATTCGAGTTACAGGAACAAGGGCCAAACCAACCACCCAAGAATGGAATCGTCAAGCGAAAACACGTGACAACCTCCTAGAAGTAGCTTTTCTTGCCACTAGACCTTTCTCCATCAATTAGGAATCTGATGCCGTCACTAAACACATTCCGTAAATTGTAGCCATTTGTTTAGTGTTTTTTTGGTGTCTAATCCGCATATATATCACCATTGCCCTTGATTTTCTTGACTGTATATCTTTTAAATATCAACATATACATGTGTGATTTAGTTTACGAAGATTTTTCAATGCTGAGAACCTCGACCAGAGAGTAAAAAAGGCGTAAGGTTCACAATGGTGTAAAATTAAAATCGGATACACCGGGCTAGGATTCGAGTTACAAGAACAAGGGCCAAACCAATCCCCCAAGAATGGAATCGTTGAGCGAAAACACTTGACAACCTCCTAGAAGCAGCTTTTCTTGCCACCAGACCTTTCTCGATCACTTAGGAATCTGATGTCGTCACTAAACACATTCCTTAAATTGTAGCCATTTGTTGAGTGATTTTTTTTGGTGTCTAATCCGCATATATATCACCATTGCCCTTGATTTTCTTGACTGTATATCTCTTAAATGTCAACATATACACGTGTGATTTAGTTTACGAAGATTTTTCAATGCCGAGAACATCGATCAGAGAGTAAAAAAGGCGTAAGTTTCACAATGGTGTAAAATTAAAATGGGATATACCGGGCTAGGATTCGAGTTACAGGAACAAGGGCCAAACTAACCACTCAAGAATGGAATCGTCGAGCGAAAACACTTGACAACCTCCTTGAAGCAGCTTTTCTTGCCACCAGACCTTTCTCCATCACTTAGGAATCTGATGCCGTCACTAAACACATTCCTTAAATTGTAGCCATTTGTTGAGTGATTTTTTTTTTGGTGTCTAATCCACTTATATATCACCATTGCCCTTGATTTTCTTGACTGTATATCTCTTAAATGTCAACATATACACGTGTGATTTAGTTTACGAAGATTTTTCAATGCCGAGAACCTCGATCAGAGAGTAAAAAAGGCGTAAGTTTCACAATGTTGTAAAATTAATATGGGATATACCGGGCTAGGATTCGAGTTACAGGAACAAGGGCCAAACCATCCACCCAAGAATGGAATCGTCGAGCGAAAACACTTGATAACCTCTTAGAAGCAGCTTTTCTTACCACCAGACCTTTCTCCATCAATGAGGAATCTGACGCCGTCACTAAACACATTCCTTAAATTGTAGCCATTTGTTGAGTGTTTTTTTTTTGTGTCTAATCCGCATATATATCACCATTGCCCTTGATTTTCTTAACTGTATATCTCTTAAATATCAACATATACACGTGTGATTTAGTTTACGAAGATTTTTCAATGCCGAGAACCTCTATCAGAGAGTAAAAAAAGGCGTAAGGTTCACATTGGTGTAAAATTAAAATGGGATATACCGGGCTAGGATTTGAGTTACAGGAACAAGAGTCAAACCAGCCACCCATGAGTGGAATCGTCGAGCGAAAACACTTGACAACCTCCTCGAAGTAGCTTTTCTCGCTACCAGCCCTTTCTCCATCAATTAGAATCTGATGCCGTCACTACATACATTCCTTAAATTGTAGCCATTTGTTGAGTGTTTTTTTTTTGTGTGTAATCCGCATATATATCACCATTGCCCTTGATTTTCTTGACTGTATATCTCTTAAATGTCAACACATACACGTGTGATTTAGTTTACTATGATTTTTCAATGCCGAGAACCTCGATCAGAGAGTAAAAAAGGCGTAAGGTTCACAATGGTGTAAAATTAAAAAGGGATATACCGGGCTAGGATTCGAGTTACAGGAACAAGGGCCTAACCAACCACCCAAGAATGGAATCGTCGAGCGAAAACACTTGACAACCTCCTAGAAGCAGCTTTTTTTGCCACCAGACCTTTCTCCAACAATTAGAAATCTGATGCCGTCACTAAACACATTCCTTAAATTGTATCCATTTGTTGAGTATTTTTTTTTGGTGTCTAATCTGCATATATATCACCATTGCCCTTGATTTTCTTGACTTATATCTCTTAAATGTCAACGTATACACGTATGAATAGTTTACCAAGATTTTTCAATGCCGAGAACCTCGATCAGAGAGTAAAGAAGGCGTAAGGTTCACAATGGTGTAAAATTAAAATGGGATTTACCGGGCTAGGATTCGAGTTACATGAACAAGGGCCAAACCAACAACCAAAGAATGGAATCGTCGAGCGAAAACACTTGACAACCTCCTAGAAGCAGCTTTTCTTGCCACCAGTCCTTTATCCATCAATTAGGAATCTGATGCCGTCACTAAACTCATTCCTTAAATTGTAGCCATTTGTTGAGTGTTTTTTTTTTGGTGTCTAATCCGCATATATATCACCATTGCCCTTGATTTTCTTAACTGTATATCTCTTAAATATCAACATATACACGTGTGATTTAGTTTACGAAGATTTTTCAATGCCGAGAACCTCGATCAGAGAGTAAAAAAGGCGTAAGGTTCACAATGGTGTAAAATTAAAATGGGATATACCGGGCTAGGATTCGAGTTACAGAAACAAGGGCCAAGTTACAGGAACTAGGGCCAAACCAACCACCCAAGAATGGAATCGTCGAGCGAAAACACTTGACGACCTCCTAGAAGCAGCTCTTCTTGCCACCAGACCTTTCTCCATCAATTAGGAATCTGATTCCGTCACTAAACACATTCCTTAAATTGTAGCCACTTGTTGTGTGTTTTTTTGGTGTCAAATCCGCATTTATATCACCATTGCCCTTGATTTTATTGACTGTATATCTCTTAAATGTCAACATATACACGTGTGATTTAGTTTACGAAGAATTTTCAATACCAAGAACCTCGATCAGAGAGTAAAAAAGGCGTAAGATTCACAACATATACACGTGTGATTTAGTTTACGATGATTTTTCAATGCCGAGAACCTCTATCAGAGAGTAAAAAAGGCGTAAGGTTCACAATGGTGTAAAATTAAAATGGGATATACCGGGCTAGGATTCGAGTTACAGGAACAAGAGTCAAACCAGCCACCCATGAGTGGAATCGTATAGCGAAAACACTTGACATCTTCCTCGAAGCAGCTTTTCTCGCCACCAGACCTTTCTCCATCAATTAGGAATCTGATGTCGTCACTACACACATTCCTTAAATTGTAGCCATTTGTTGAGTGTTTTTTTGTGTCTAATCCGCATATATATCACCATTGCCCTTGATTTTCTTGACTGTATATCTCTTAAATGTCAACACATACACGTGTGATTTAGTTTACTATGATTTTTCAATGCCGAGAACCTCAATCAGAGAGTAAAAAAGGCGTAAGGTTCACAATGGTGTAAAATTAAAAAGGGATATACGGGGCTAGGATTCGAGTTACAGGAACAAGGGCCAAACCAACCACCCAAGAATGGAATCGTCGAGCGAAAACACTTGACAACCTCCTAGAAGCAGATTTTCTTGCCACCAGACCTTTCTCCATCAATTAGAAATCTGAAGCCGTCACTAAACACATTCCTTAAATTGTAGCCATTTGTTGAGTATTTTTTTTGGTGTCTAATCCGCATATATATCACCATTGCCCTTGATTTTCTTGACAGTATATCTCTTAAATGTCAACATATACACCTATGATTTAGTTTACCAAGATTTTTCAATGCCGAGAACCTCGATCATAGAGTAAAGAAGGTGTAAGGCTCACAATGGTGTAAAATTAAAATGGGATATACCGGGCTAGGATTCGAGTTACAGGAACAAGGGCCAAACCAACCACCCAAGAATGGAATCGTCGAGCGAAAACACTTGACAACCTCCTAGAAGCAGCTCTTCTTGCCACCAGACCCTTCTCCATCAATTAGGAATCTGATTCCATCACTAAACATATTCCTTAAATTGTAGCCATTTGTTGAGTGTTTTTTTGATGTCAAATCGACATTTATATCACCATTGCCCTTGATTTTCTTGACTGTATATCTCTTAAATGTCAACATATACATGTGTGATTTAGTTTACGAAGATTTTTCAATGTCGAGAACCTCGATCAGAGAGTAAAAAAGGCGTAAGGTTCACAATGGTGTAAAATTAAAAACGGATATACCGGGCAAAGATTCGAGTTACAGGAACAAGGGGCAAACCAACCATCCAAGAATGGAATCGTCGAGTGAAAACACTTGACAACCTCCTAGAAGCAGCTTTTCTTGCCACCAGACCTTTCTCCATCAATTAGAAATCTGATGCCGTCACTAAACACATTCCTTAAATTGTAGCCATTTGTTGAGTATTTTTTTTTGGTGTCTAATCCGCATATATATCACCATTGCCCTTGATTTTCTTGACTATATATCTCTTAAATGTCAACATATACACATATGATTTAGTGTACCAAGATTTTTCAATGCCGAGAACCTCGATCAGAGAGTAAAGAAGGCGTAAGGTTCACAATGGTGTAAAATTAAAATGGGATATACCGGGCTAGGATTCGAGTTACATGAACAAGGGCCAAACCAACCACCCAAGAATGGAATCGTCGAGCGAAAACACTTGACAACCTCCTAGAAGTAGCTTTTCTTGCCACCAGTCCTTTCTCCATCAATTAGGAATCTGATGCCGTCACTAAACTCATTCCTTAAATTGTAGCCATTTGTTGAGTGTTTTTTTGGTGTCTAATCCGCATATATATCACCATTGCCCTTGATTTTCTTGCCTGCATATCTCTTAAATATCAACATATACACGTGTGATTTAGTTTACGAAGATTTTTCAATGCCGAGAACCTCGATCAGAGAGTAAAAAAGGCGTAAGGTTCATAATGGTGTAAAATTAAAATGGGATATACCGGGCTAGGATTCGAGTTACAGGAACAAGGGCCAAACCAACCACCCAAGAATGGAATCGTCGAGCGAAAACACCTGACAACCTCCTAGAAGGAGCTTTTCTTACCACCAGACCTTTCTCCATCAATTAGGAATCTGATGCCGTCACTAAACACATTCCTTAAATTGTAGCCATTTGTTGAGTGTTTTTTTTGGTGTCAAATCCGCATTTATATCACCATTGCCCTTGATTTTCTTGACTGTATATCTCTTAAATGTCAACATATACACGTGTGATTTAGTTTACGAAGATTTTTCAATGCCGAGAACCTCGATCAGAGAGCAAAAAAGGCGTAAGGTTCACAATGGTGTAAAATTAAAATGGGATATACCGGGCTAGGATTCGAGTTACAGGAACAAGGGCCAAACCAATCACCCAAGAATGGAATCGTCAAGCGAAAACACGTGACAACCTCCTTGAAGTAGCTTTTCTTGCCACCAGACCTTTCTCCATCAATTAGGAATCTGATGCCGTCACTAAACACATTCCGTAAATTGTAGCCATTTGTTGTGTGTTTTTTTGGTGTCTAATCCGCATATATATCACCATTGCCCTTGATTTTCTTGACTGTATGTCTTTTAAATATCAACATATACATGTGTGATTTAGTTTACGAAGATTTTTCAATGCTGAGAACCTCGACCAGAGAGTAAAAAAGGCGTAAGGTTCACAATGGTGTAAAATTAAAATCGGATATACCGGGCTAGGATTCGAGTTACAAGAACAAGGGCCAAACCAATCCCCCAAGAATGGAGTCGTTGAGCGAAAACACTTGACAACCTCCTAGAAACAGCTTTTCTTGCCCCCAGACCTTTCTCCATCACTTAGGAATCTGATGCCGTCACTAAACACATTCCTTAAATTGTAGCCATTTGTTGAGTGATTTTTTTTTTGTGTCTAATCCGCATATATATCACCATTTCCCTTGATTTTCTTGACTGTATATCTCTTAAATGTCAACAAATACACGTGTGATTTAGTTTACGAAGATTTTTCAATGCCGAGAACATCGAACAGAGAGTAAAAAAGGCGTATGTTTCACAATGGTGTAAAATTAAAATGGGATATACCGGGCTAGGATTCGAGTTACAGGAACAAGGGCCAAACCAACCACCCAAGAATGGAATCGTCGAGCGAAAACACTTGACAACCTCCTAGAAGCAGCTTTTCTTGCCACCAGACCTTTCTCCATCACATAGGAATCTGATGCCGTCACTAAACACATTCCTTAAATTGTAGCCATTTGTTGAGTGATTTTTTTGGTGTCTAATCCACTTATATATCACCATTGCCCTTGATTTTCTTGACTGTATATCTCTTAAATGTCAACATATACACGTGTGATTTAGTGTATGAAGATTTTTCATTGCCGAGAACCTCGATCAGAGAGTAAAAAAGGCGTAAGTTTCACAATGTTGTAAAATTAATATGGGATATACCGGGCTAGGATTCGAGTTACAGGAAAAAGGGCCAAACCAACCACCTAAGAATGGAATCGTCGAGCGAAAACACTTGACAACCTCCTAGAAGCAGCTTTTCTTGCCACTAGACATTTCTCCATCAAATAGGAATCTGATGCCGTCACTAAACACATTCCTTAAATTGTAGCCGTTTGTTGAGTGTTTTTTTTGGTGTCTAATCCGCATATATATCACCATTGCCCTTGATTTTCTTGATTGTATATCTCTTAAATGTCAACATATACATGTGTGATTTAGTTTACGAAGATTTTTCAATGCCAAGAGCCTCGATCAGAGAGTAAAAAAGGCGTAAGGTTCACAATGGTGTAAAATTAAAATGGGATATACCGGGCTAGGATTCGAGTTATAGGAACAAGGGCCAAACCAACAACCCAAGAATGGAATCTTCGAGCGAAAACACTTGACAACCTCCTAGAAGCAGCTTTTCTTACCACCAGACCTTTCTCCATCAATTAGGAATCTGATGCCGTCACTAAACACATTCCTTAAATTGTAGCCATTTGTTGAGTGTTTTTTTTTGTGTCTAATCAGCATATACATCACCATTGCCCTTGATTTTCTTGACTGTATATCTATTAAATGTCAACATATACACGTGTGATTTTGTATACGAAGAGTTTTCAATGCCGAGAACCTCGATCAGAGAGTAAAAAAGGCGTAAGGTTCACAATGGTGTAAAATTAAAAAGGGATATACCGGGCTAGGATTCGAGTTACAGGAACAAGGGCCAAACCAACCACCCAAGAATGGAATCGTCGAGCGAAAACACTTGACAACCTCCTAGAAGCAGCTTTTCTTGCCACCAGACCTTTCTCCATCTATTAGGAATCTGATGCCGTCACTAAACACATTCAGTAAATTGTAGCCATTTGTTGAGTGTTTTTTTTGGTGTCTAATCCGCATATATATCACCATTGCCCTTGATTTTCTTGACTGTATATCTCTTAAATATCAACATATACATGTGTGATTTAGTTTACGAAGATTTTTCAATGTCGAGAACCTCGATCAGAGAGTAAAAAAGGCTTAAGGTTCACAATGGTGTAAAATTAAAATCGGATATACCGGGCTAGGATTCGAGTTACAGGAACAAGGGCCAAACCAACCACCCAAGAATGGAATCGTCGAGCGAAAACACTTGACAACCTCCTAGAATCAGCTTTTCTTGCCACCAGACCTTTCTCCATCACTTAGGAATCTGATGTCGTCACTAAACACATTCCTTAAATTGTAGCCATTTGTTGAGTGTTTTTTTTTTGGTGTCTAATCCGCATATATTTCACCATTGCCCTTGATTTTGTTGACTGTATATCTCTTAAATGTCAACATATACACGTGTGCTTTAGTTTACGAAGATTTTTCAATGCCGAGAACCTCGATCAGAGAGTAAAAAAGGCGTAAGGTTCACAATTGTGTAAAATTAAAATGGGATATACCGGGCTAGGATTCGAGTTACAGGAACAAGGGCCAAACGAACCACCCAAGAATGAAATCGTCGAGCGAAAACACCTGACAACCTCCTAGAAGGAACTTTTCTTACCACCAGACCTTTCTCCATCATTTAGGAATCTAATGCTGTCAATAAACACATTCTTTAAATTGTAGGCATTTGTTGAGTGTTTTTTTTGTGTCTAATCCGCATATATATCACCATTGCCCTTGATTTTCTTGACTGTATATCTCTTAAATATCAACATATACACGTGTGATTTAGTTTACGAAGATTTTTCAATGCCGAGAACCTCGATCAGAGAGTAAAAAAGGCGTAAGGTTCACAATGGTGTAAGATTAAAATGGGATATACCGGGCTAGGATTCGAGTTACAGGAACTAGGGCCAAACCAACCACCCAAGAATGGAATCGTCGAGCGAAAACACTTGCCAACCTCCTAGAAGCAGCTTTTCTTACCACCAGACCTTTCTCCATCAATTAGGAATCTGATGCCGTCACTTAACACATTCCTTAAATTGTAGCCATTTGTTGAGTGTTTTTTTTGTGTGTCTAATCCGCATATATATCACCATTGCTCTTGATTTTCTTGACTGTATGTCTCTTAAATGTCAACATATACACGTGTGATTTAGTTTACGAAGATTTTTCAATGCCGAGAACCTCGATCAGAGAGTAAAAAAAGGCATAAGGTTCACAATGGTGTAAAATTAAAATGGGATATACCGGGCTAGGATTCGAGTTACAAGAACAAGGGCCAAACCAACCACCCAAGAATGGAATCGTCGAACGAAAACACTTGACAACCTCCTAGAAGCAGCTTTTCTTACCACCAGAGCTTTCTCCATCAATTAGGAATCTGATGCCATCACTAAACACATTCCTTAAATTGTAGCCATTTGTTGAGTGTTTTTTTTTTTGGTGTCTAATCAGCATATATATCACCATTGCCCTTGATTTTCTTGACTGTATATCTATTAAATGTCAACATATACACGTGTGATTTAGTTTACGAAGATTTTTCAATGCCGAGAACCTCTATCAGAGAGTAAAAAAGGCGTAAGGTTCACAATGGTTTAAAATTAAAATGGGATATACCGGGCTAGGATTCGAGTTACAGGAACAAGGGCCAAACCAACCACCCAAGAATGGAATCGTTGAGCGAAAACACTTGACAACCTCCTAGAAGCAGCTTTTCTTGCCACCAGACCTTTCACCATTAATTAAGAATCTGATGCCGTCACTAAACACATTCCTTAAATTGTAGCCATTTGTTGAGTGTTTTTTTTTGTGTCTAATCCGCATATATATCACCATTGCCCTTGATTTTCTTGACTGTATATCTCTTAAATATCAACATATACACGTGTGATTTAGTTTACGAAGATTTTTCAATGCCGAGAACCTCGATCAGAGAGTAAAAAAGGCGTAAGGTTCACAATGGTGTAAGATTAAAATGGGATATACCGGGCTAGGATTCGAGTTACAGGAACTAGGGCCAAACCAACCACCCAAGATTGGAATCGTCGAGCGAAAACACTTGACAACCTCCTAGAAGCAGCTTTTCTTACCACCAGACCTTTCTCCATCAATTAGGAATCTGATGCCGTCACTAAACACATTCCTTAAATTGTAGCCATTTGTTGAGTGTTTTTTTTTGTGTGTCTAATCCGCATATATATCACCATTGCTCTTGATTTTCTTGACTGTATGTCTCTTAAATGTCAACATATACACGTGTAATTTAGTTTACGAAGATTTTTCAATGCCGAGAACCTCGATCAGAGAGTAAAAAAAGGCATAACGTTCACAATGGTGTAAAATTAAAATGGGATATACCGGGCTAGGATTCGAGTTACAAGAACAAGGGCCAAACCAACCACCCAAGAATGGAATCGTCGAACGAAAACACTTGACAACCTCCTAGAAGCAGCTTTTCTTACCACCAGACCTTTCTCCATCAATTAGGAATCTGATGCCATCACTAAACACATTCCTTAAATTGTAGCCATTTGTTGAGTGTTTTTTTTTTGGTGTCTATTCAGCATATATATCACCATTGCCCTTGATTTTCTTGACTGTATATCTATTAAATGTCAACATATACACGTGTGATTTAGTTTACGAAGATTTTTCAATGCCGCGAACCTCTATCAGAGAGTAAAAAAGGCGTAAGGTTCACAATGGTTTAAAATTAAAATGGGATATACCGGGTTAGGATTCGAGTTACAGGAACAAGGGCCAAACCAACCACCCAAGAATGGAATCGTCGAACGAAAACACTTGACAACCTCCTAGAAGCAGCTTTTCTTACCACCAGACCTTTCTCCATCAATTAGGAATCTGATGCCATCACTAAACACATTCCTTAAATTGTAGCCATTTGTAGAGTGTTTTTCTTTGGTGTCTAATCAGCATATAAATCACAATTGCCCTTGATTTTCTTGACTGTATGTCTATTAAATGTCAACATATACACGTGTGATTTAGTTTACGAAGATTTTTCAATGCCGAGAACCTCGATCAGAGAGTAAAAAAGGCGTAAGGTTCACAATGGTGTAAAATTATAATGGGATATACCGGGCTAGGATTCGAGTTACAGGAACAAGGGCCAAACCAACCACCCAAGAATGGAATCGTCGAGCGAAAACACTTGACAACCTCCTAGAAGCAGCTTTTCTTACCACCAGACCTTTCTCCATCAATTAGGAATCTGATGCCGTCACTAAACACATTCCTTAAATTTTAGCCATTTGTGGAGTGTTTTTTTTGTGTGTCTAATCCGCATATATATCACCATTGCTCTTGATTTTCTTGACTGTATGTCTCTTAAATGTCAACATATACACGTGTGATTTAGTTTACGAAGATTTTTCAATGCCGAGAACCTCGATCAGAGAGTAAAAAAAGGCATAAGGTTCACAATGGTGTAAAATTAAAATGGGATATACCGGGCTAGGATTCGAGTTACACGAACAAGGGCCAAACCAACCACCCAAGAATGGAATCGTCGAACGAAAACACTTGACAACCTCCTAGAAGCAGCTTTTCTTACCACCAGACCTTTCTCCATCAATTAGGAATCTGATGCCATCACTAAACACATTCCTTAAATTGTAGCCATTTGTTGAGTGTTTTTTTTTTTGTGTCTAATCAGCATATATATCACCATTGCCCTTGATTTTCTTGACTGTATATCTATTAAATGTCAACATATACACGTGTGATTTAGTTTACGAAGATTTTTCAATGCCGAGAACCTCTATCAGAGAGTAAAAAAGGCGTAAGGTTCACAATGGTTTAAAATTAAAATGGGATATACCGAGCTAGGATTCGAGTTACAGGAACAAGGGCCAAACCAACCACCCAAGAATGGAATCGTTGAGCGAAAACACTTGACAACCTCCTAGAAGCAGCTTTTCTTGCCACCAGACCTTTCACCATTAATTAAGAATCTGATGCCGTCACTAAACACATTCCTTAAATTGTAGCCATTTGTTGAGTGATTTTTTTTTGTGTCTAATCCGCATATATATCACCATTGCCCTTGATTTTCTTGACTGTATATCTCTTAAATATCAACATATACACGTGTGATTTAGTTTACGAAGATTTTTCAATGCCGAGAACCTCGATCAGAGAGTAAAAATGGCGTAAGGTTCACAATGGTGTAAGATTAAAATGGGATATACCGGGCTAGGATTCGAGTTACAGGAACAAGGGCCAAACCAACCACCCAAGAATGAAATCGTCAAGCGAAAACACTTGACAACCTCCTAGAAGCAGCTTTTCTTGCCACCAGACCTTTCTCCATCAATTAGGAATCTGATGCTGTCACACCCCGACCACGTAAAACAACAAAACGTAGCGGAATCGTCGGGGAGTGTTGTAAAAGAATCATTGTTTCATAACACATGGAAAATTGAAATTTTGTTTTATTGATTAAAATAGTTAAAATGTCTTAACAAACAAGGAAGTATAACATTATTAACTAGTCTTGCGTCTTTTATTGTCACTAAGGCCCAAGTCCGCCTAAGTGTATCTTGATAAATCCTATGCATCATTTCCTGAAACACATGTGAAAATAGGTACGTTAGCATAAAAATGCCTGTGAGATACATAGGTTTTATTGTTTTAGGATTCATGACTTAATAGTTTGGAGAAAAATGTTTAACAAAAGTAGTCATGAACCTTATAAAATGTTTTGTTTTGTAAATCAGAAGAATAACGATGATAAAGTAGATGATATGTAAAAGAGCAATGTAAGGTTAAATGAATAACCAAGTAAAATGAGTTTGTATAAAATAAGTTGTTTTATAAAACAATGTCTTGTGAAAAATATGTCATTTGTGTAAAATGTATAAGTCTAAATTGAAATGATTTAAACAATGCTACGACATGTAATATAATACAAGCACTTATATATAGGAAGTACCAGAGGCGTATCCACCATGCTTGTATCATACTACACACATCTCGATACTTAAATCACTTACCAAAACAAACCATCCATGTAAAAATGTTTATGTATAGTCAAATGTTTAGGTAAAAACCATCAATGTAAATCATGTAATGTGTAATCAAAAGTTATGTATGGTAAGTAAAATGAGACTACTTAAACCACAAGTAAAAATGTACAAAACAAAGTATTTGAATAATTTAAAAGTTATGCTTTGTAGAATAATGCATGCTATACTGATACAACATTTATGTGGTAATGTTAAATGCCTACATCCAAGCCTTGAGACAGACGGATAACCTTAGAGTGAAGGTTATCAAAAGAAATGTTTTCGGATTCGGTCATTCCTTCCACCCAAACAAACCTAGGGTTTTAGGAACGGGATTTGTCAAGTCCTATGGTACCACTACCTACTACCGAGCGGCATGATCGGTGTTAATGAATGTAATTTAGTCTCTTTAAACAAACCAAATGATATACCAAATGTAAGCATATTTTATGAAAATAATGTACCTAGTATGCTAAGTAAACATACAAGGTAGAGCTGCAAAACAATGTGTCCATATGTTACGAGAACATATGCAACAGAGATGCAGTGTAAAACAACGTAATAAGTATGCTAAGTTAACATACAAAGCAGAAAAGTCATGTAAAACAATGTGCTAGCATGTTAAGTAAACATATATAGCAAAACATAAAGAAATCATGTACTAATAGTGTACTAATGAACATAGCAAGTATATGATATGAAAACATGGAAAGCATAAAAGTAACAAGTAGGCACATGTGTTTCACCCCAAAACATTTGGAAAACAGTAAAAGAGGGGTCTATGTACTCACTTGAGGGTGCTTAGAAGTCTTGAACAACAACCAAGCAAAGCTAGCGGGATCACGGAATCAAACGGCACCCTATATAGATAACTACATAAATAACCGGACCTAAATCGGGAGATTGGATAGTATGAGGTTTCGTAAACCAAATGAGTATTGGAACTCATATGATATGGTTTAACAAAGCCTACATACAAAAATGAAACCTAACCTAAGTGCTTACGACCCATTACGACCCGTTTAGGTAGCTTTTGCTACTTTAACGCGTCGTTCGCGTAAAACGCGTTCGGCGCCTAACTACTCCTATGACAAGTATTATATGCCTTAACATGTCTAATAATGTTGTCTAATCAGTTTAGATGTCAAAAATTATGTTACATATGCTTAAAATGAATTTTGGCGCAAAAAGGGTATTTTGGTCATTTACTTAAGGCATATAAACTACCTATCATACAACTACTTAAACGAAGTGACCATAAGGTATAACCTCGGAAGGTTATTCCCTATACAACTATGGTCACCTAATGTGTTTGGTCGGATCCTAATGATTGACCAAACGGGTCGGGTTTGAAAGTATAAGCGATTTATTAGACCGCTTACCTTACGACCCTACATAAGCACAAATCTAAAGTGACGCGTTAAACATGTTAAAACATGTTTAACGAATTTCGAAAACAGGTTTGGTATCAAAACAAACGGTTTTGATACCTAAAAGTAGTTTGGTTACAAAATACGCAAGAATACGCATTTTGGCCGAAACTACGACTCGTCACTAAGCCTAGATAACATGGTAATCAGCAGGTATAGTCACTAGGGACTATAACCATCGTGATTACGCTCACGTTATGAAGTTCAAACGAACTTCACATTGACCATAAACTGGTCAATGCAGAAAGTCAAACTTTTCACGCTAAAAACGCGTAAAAGAACGAAAGAGGACTTACAAAAGGTCCAAGAATGGAGGTTTGATCTAATAATTCCCAGGTATGAGGGTTTTATCCTTCAACTTATGGAAAAATCTGATCAAATGTGGGTTTCAAGTGCAAAGGGGGTGGGGTATTTATAGTTTTCTGAGAGCCGTTAAGATCGTTCCTCATAAAACGAGCTTTGATCTTGGCCTTACACTTGCACCCATAGATTTATGAAACCATGGGAACCCAAAACCAGCCCCTAGAAAGCCCAAAAACCATTTGCAAGAGCTAGAATTAGCTGGAAATGGCTGGAACACATTTCTGCTGAACTGGGAGGTCCTTACGGACCGTATGGATAAGTGCTTACGGTCCGTAAGCCTTGTGCTGATCAGCAAAGTTTGATTTTTTGCAGAACAGGCCCCTGTGACTCCGAACTTGATTTTTGATGCGTTTTGACACGTTTAATCCCCGTTAACATCATTTTAAGGCTCTAATATGAAGTTAAAGTATAGGGAACATGAAATATGCTCAAAAATAAGTCGGATGTCGGTTCGTTTGGCCATACAGTTACGTTGTTCGGTTAATTACGACGGAAGTCGTAACGGACGCGAAAACGATCCAAATTGTGAAACGAATGAAGTTTTATCATGCCAATCACTAAAATAAAATATTTTAATGCTTACATAAATTTTTGGATGTCCGGATGTATTCAGAACGTAGGTTATGCGTGAAAATGCAAACTTATGCACTTTTTGACGCTTTTAGTCCCTGAATGACCAAAAAGTTTATTTAAGCACACCGAACCTCTCAAAGCCTATTTCTAAGCTATGTAAAGGATATTTAGGGTGTGTTTAACTTATGATCATGTTCCGGAATGTTCGTTACAGTTCAAATTGGCATACTTTCGCAGTTTGTTAAATTTAGTCCCTGTATGCGAATAAACTTTATTTCGTCATACCAAACCTTCCAAAACTTATTTCTAATTCATGTAAAGGTTATTTAAGGTTGTTAAGACTATGTCTCTGTTCCGGAGTGTTTGTTGCATTAAACTGGTTATATTTACGCATCAGGGCACGTATAACCTTCTAGAAAGCGATTTATAGCCTGAAATCAAACAAGAATTGATATGTGCAAACGATACACATATTTATACAAATCCCAAGTATGTAATACAATATTTTATTGATTTAGTATTTGTTTGATGGCCGTGGAGGCACAGGTGTCACAGTCTCCCCTACTTTAGGAAATTTCGTCCCGAAATTTTATTTAGAGGAAACTTGTGAGAGCTTGAAACATGAATTTGAAAAGATCGAACAACACTGGTTAGAGTTCTTGAACTTCTAGTAACTTTAAATAACATCATGCTTACAATGTAGGAGGGACACTTATATATAAGTCTATTAAGCATTATTGGTGCGCCCACCATACCTCCATTACATCGTTCACATTTTGTTATTGTTGTCGCTATCGGTTCTTACACATAAAATTCTTACTGGGTTTCTGTGCACTGAATTTCATAATTATGTACGCGTCCATAATTATGTAATTCCTTGCATAGTCCGCACAGTGCATCTTAAAATGTGTAGGGGAAGAAAACAATGAACGAGCCTGTGATGATTGTGACTAGACCACCATAGGGTCCTTTTAATTAAATCAATAAATGATGTAAATAGACTACCAAGGAGTCTGTTCAGCTGCATCACTAGATGTCGTTCTTAACCAGATTCTGAATTAGTCTTTTTGACTAGACCACTAAAAGGGTCTCTTATGAAGCATGAAATGGTACTATATAATCCAAGGGTTTTAACTATCATGTAGAAGCCCAATAAGGATTTTAAGGTGGTACCTTTTTGAATATCTTACTACGAATCCCTCATATGAAGATATGAAAGATTCTACGAGGATTTGGATAACGAATATCCAGAGTATACAAAAACACAAAATGCATAAAAGAAGACACAAGATGCATAAACACGTAGTCACATAACCACAAAATTGTTTATTTAGATCTTTAATTTGTTAATTTATTTTGTTAATTGCGTACATGCATTTAAAGCACACTAGGAATCCATTCCGTGGATTTCATTTGGTACTTTAAACATTAGCAAGAATCTAACTATGAAGATAGAAAGATCTTTTAAAGAGAAAATTCGTTTTCGATTATAAGGAACCGAAATGTTCGAATTTAGGTACACAAGGAATCCAATTAAGGACTCTGATTTGAATGATAATCATCCACAAGGGTCTAATGTGAAGATAAAAAGATCCTATATGGATTTTAGAAGTAGAAGATGTTTTGAAACCTTGCACTGGATGTGCTTAAGTCAAAACATGAAGTAAAAATGCTTATGAAGTTGAGATGCTAGATATGTCAACGCGATATATGAAGCAGAATTGGGAGGTTAAGTCAATGAATGAGAAAAAAAAATATTTTTGAAAACTATGCATGGAGTTCAAAAAAAATGTGTTCAATGTTTTTGAAACCTTATATAATACTTTTGAAATCATAAAGTAGGTGTATTAGGTATGTATATTTATAAAAATGTTTTAAAATCATGCGAGATGAATTTTGAAATTATGTATAACGTTTTTGAAAACATGAATGATGCTTTTGAAATCATGCGCTTGATATAAGTAATTATACTGTATTAATATTGTTTTCAAACTATATGAAACATTTTGAAATCATGAAGGTTGTTTTGAAAACTTATGTTATGCATGTTGAAAAATCAAAACGTAATGGCTATGAGATTTGAAAATATCCTTAGTTATCTAACCAAGGATTCAAAGGCACAGATGTGCAGAAGTATGATTACTCATAATGTCACTTTATTTTCTGTACTTCGTTTCTTAGAATGAAACGAGTACTTAGAATTTTTCAAGGGAATCATGAGCAAACACAAGAATGGGAAATTCACAAGAGTAGTCTGTAAGGAACATAGTTCCTTAATGTAGGTATTATAGGGAAATGCCATACACACTTGTAACTACACTTGTATATCAGAATTTGAACAACAATTTGTTTATAAACTGAACACATTGTTTCCGAGTTCAACAAAAGAAACAAAAGCAACAGATACAATTTATTTAAAGAAGCAGCTTCTTCTAATCAGCCAAATGCTCATCCAAGGGTTAGATTTGCATTGACAATCCTTGGGAATTTGTTCCTGAAATGGCTCGTCTCGCCACAGTTGTAGCAAGTACCAGACGGAAAACGAGCTTGAGTAGGGTTGACTTGGAGTTGGGTAGCAGCAAGGTTTGCAATAGCTTTGTTTTGGATAGCAAGGCGGCATATGTTAACCAAATGTCCCCATCGTCCATAGTAGGTACATTTGGAGCAGGGTATGAGGTTTAAATGATGACAGATGCATCGCTTGCACCATGGGGCAGCTCCCCAGTACGGCTTCCTAGCTGGTGGCATCGCTACCTGGCTAGGTCCCGCTTGATTAGGTGCACCCGCTGCAGGTTTCTTTGAAGCCTTACGCTTCCTTGATTTTGGTGCAGGCTTGACTTCTGCTTTCTTCAGTGACTCTTGAGTGGCTCCATTTTTGAGACGAGACATGGCAATACCTAGATCCACAGACTTCAGAATCGCTTCGCCTATTTTCTAGGCAAATTTGGCTGTTTGCTCGGACATTTGACCGTTGCTGAGATGAAGAGACATTCTAGAAGAAATAAAAAGCATAGGAAGAAACAAGTGAAAGGTTATCGGATAAACAAAACAGAATGGCAACGCATAGAATTTGCGATCATTTGTTTGTTACCTAAGGCAAACAAATGAGACGGTGACAAATCAAAGTAAACGGGTCATATTAATGTATCACTGAAGACATGCTCGCCTATAAGTGAACACTCACCCTAAGAGTTCCCAGGTAAGAGTGACTGGTCCGATACTGCGGATTTGTATGAACACTCTAGCCTTAGACAGAAAACTCAGAGTACAGGCATTCACTCTTCTAGTTTGCACCTGTTCACATTGTAAGACCCAACTTTGACGAGATTTTGAAAACTTAGAGGGTTCAAAACCTAGTAATTAATCATCCTAGAACAGATGATTGCTTTTCAAAGCGGTTTTGAAATTTGTGTTCCTGTTGTGGTTGTCGCCTAAGGATAGGTGACGGTATTGTTCCTGAAACACATGTGAAAATAGGTACGTCAGCATAAAAATGCCTGTGAGATACATAGGTTTTATTGTTTTAGGATTCATGACTTAATAGTTTGAAGAAAAATGTTTAACAAAAGTATTCATGAACCTTATAAAATGTTTTGTTTTGTAAATCAGAAGAAAAACGATGATAAAGTAGATGATATGTAAAAGAGCAATGTAAGGTTAAATGAATAACCAAGTAAAATGAGTTTGTATAAAATAAGTTGTTTTGTAAAACAATGTCTTGTGAAAAATATGTCATTTGTGTAAAATGTATAAGTCTAAATTGAAATGATTTAAACAATGCTACGACATGTAATATAATACAAGCACTTATATATAGGAAGTACCAGCGGCGTATCCGCCATGCTTGTATCATACTACACACGTCTCGTTACTTAAATCACTTACCAAAACAAACCATCCATGTAAAAATGTTTATGTATAGTCAAATGTTTATGTAAAAACCATCAATGTAAATCATGTAATGTGTAATCAAAAGTTATGTATGGTAAGTAAAATGAGACTACTTAAACCATAAGTAAAAATGTATAAAACAAAGTATTTGAATAATTTAAAAGTTATGCTTTGTAGAATAATGCATGCTATACTGATACAACATTTATGTGGTAATGTTAAACGCCTACATCCAAGCCTTGAGACAGACGGATAACCTTAGAGTGAAGGTTATCAAAAGAAATGTTTTCGGATTCGGTCATTCCTTCCACCCAAACAAACCTAGGGTTTTAGGAACGGGATTTGTCAAGTCCTATGGTACCACTACCTACTACCGAGCGGCATGATCGGTGTTAATGAATGTAATTTAGTCCCGTTAAACAAACCAAATGATATACCAAATGTAAGCATATTTTATGAAAATAATGTACCTAGTATGCAAAGTAAACATACAAGGTAGAGCTGTAAAACAATGTGTCCATATGACCAATCTCATCCACTTGAAAATTCGTGTAAAAGTTTTACGAGAACATATGCAACAGAGATGCAGTGTAAAACAATGTACTAAGTATGCTAAGTTAACATACAAAGCAGAAAAGTCATGTAAAACAAGGTGCTAGCATGTTAAGTAAACATACATAGCAAAACATAATGAAATCATGTACTAATAGTGTACTAATGAACATAGCAAGTATATGATATGAAAACATGGAAAGCATGAAAGTAACAAGTAGGTACATGTGTTTCACCCCAAAACGTTTGGAAAACAGTAAAAGAGGGGTCTATGTACTCACTTGAGGGTGCTTAGAAGTCTTGAACAACAACCAAGCAAAGCTAGCGGGATCACGGATTCCAACGGCACCCTATGTAGATAACTACATAAATAACCGGACGTAAATCGGGAGATTGGATAGTATGAGGTATCGTAAACCAAAAGAGTATTGGAACTCATATGATATGGTTTAACAAAGCCTACATACTAAAATGAAACCTAACCTAAGTGCTTACGACCCATTACGACCCGTTTAGGTAGCTTTTGCTACTTTAACGCGTCGTTCGCGTAAAACGCGTTCGGACGCCTAACTAGTCCTATGACAATTATTATATGCCTTAACATGTCTAATAATGGCGCAAAAAGGGTATTTTGGTCATTTACCTAAGGCATATAAACTACCTATCATACAACTACTTAAACGAAGTGACCATAAGGTATAACCTCGGAAGGTTATTCCCTACACAACTATGGTCACCTAATGTGTTTGGTTGGATCCTAATGATCGACCAAACGGGTCGGGTTTGAAAGTATAAGCGATTGATTAGACCGCTTACCTTACGACCCTACATAAGCACAAATCTAAAGTGACGAGTTAAACATGTTAAAACATGTTTAACGAATTTCGAAAACAGGTTTGGTATCAAAACAAACGGTTTTGATACCTAAAAGTAGTTTGGTTACAAAATACGCAAGAATACGCATTTTGGCTGAAACTACGACTCGTCACTAAGCCTAGATAACGTGGTAATCAGTATGTATAGTCACTAGGGACTATAACCATCGTGATTACGCTCACGTTATGAAGTTCAAACGAACTTCACATTTACCATAAACTGGTCAATGCAGAAAGTGAAACAAAGTTTGACTTTCACGCTAAAAACACGTAAAAGAACGAAAGAGGACTTACAAAAGGTCCAAGAATGGAGGTTTGATCTAATAATTCCCAGGTATGAGGGTTTTATCCTTCAACTTAGGGAAAATCTGATCAAATGTGGGTTTCAAGTGCAAAGGGGGTGGGGTATTTATAGTTTTTGGAGAGCCGTTAAGATCGTTCCTCGTAAAACGAGCTTTGATCTTGGCCTTACACTTGCACCCATAGATTTATGAAACCATGGGAACCCAAAACCAGCCCCTAGAAAGCCCAAAAACCATTTGCAAGAGCTAGAATTAGCTGGAACAGGCTGGAAATGGCTGGAACACAATTCTGCTGAACTGGGAGGTCCTTACGGACCGTACGAATAAGTGCTTACGGTCCGTAAGCCTTGTGCAGATCAGCAAAGTTTGATTTTTGGCAAAACAGGCCCCTGTGACTCCGAACATGATTTTTGATGCGTTTTGACACGTTTAAGCCCCGTTAACCTCATTTTAAGGCTGTAATATGAAGTTAAAGTATAAGGAACTTGAAATATGCTCAAAAATATGTCAGATGTCAGTTCGTTTGGCCGTACGGTTACGTTGTTTGGTTAATTACGACGGAAGTCGTAACGGACGCGAAAACGATCCAAATTGTGAAACGAATGATCTTTTATCATGCCAATCACTAAAATAAAATATTTTAATGCTTACATAAATTTTTGGATGTCCGGATGTATTCAGAACGTAGGTTATGCGTGAAAATGCAAACTTATGCACTTTTTGCGTTTTTCGTCCCGGAATGACCAAAAAGTTTTTTTAAGCACACCGAACCTCTCAAAGCCTATTTCTAGGCTATGTAAAGGATATTTAGGGTGTGTTTAACTTATGATCATGTTCCGGAATGTTCGTTACATTTAGTCCCTGTAAGCGAATAAACTTTATTTCGGCATACCAAACCTTCCAAAACTAATTTCTAATTCATGTAAAGGTTATTTAAGGTATGTTAAGACTATGTCTCTGTTCTGGAGTGTTTGTTGCATTAAACTGGTTATATTTACGCATCAGGACGCGTATAACCTTCCAGAAAGCGATTTAGAGCCCGAAATCAAACAAGAATTGATATGTGCAAACGATACACATATTTGTACAAATCCCAAGTATGAAATACAATATTTTATTGATTTAGTATTTGTTTGATGGCCGTGGAGGCACAGGTGTCACAGATGCCGTCACTAAACACATTCCGTAAATTGTAGCCATTTGTTGAGTGTTTTTTTGGTGTCTAATCCGCATATATATCACCATTGCCCTTGATTTTATTGGTTGTATATCTCTTAAATATCAACATATACACGTGTGATTTAGTTTACGAAGATTTTTCAATGCCGAGAACCTCGATCAGAGAGTAAAAAAGGCGTAAGGTTCACAATGGTGTAAAATTAAAATGGGATATACCGGGCTAGGATTCGAGTTACATGAACAAGGGCCAAACCAACCACCCAAGAATGGAATCGTCGTGCGAAAACACTTGACGACCTCCTAGAAGCAGCTTTTCTTACCACCAGACCTTTCTCCATCAATTAGGAATCTGATGCCGTCACTAAACACATTCCTTAAATTATAGCCATTTGTTGAGTGTTTTTTTTGTGGTGTCTAATCCGCATATATATCACCATTGCCATTGATTTTATTGGTTGTATATCTCTTAAATATCAACATATACACGTGTGATTTAGTTTACGAAGATTTTTCAATGCCGAGAACCTCGATCAGACAGTAAAAAAGGCGTAAGGTTCACAATGGTGTAAAATTAAAATGGGATATACCGGGCTAGGATTCGAGTTACAGGAACAAGGGCCAAACCAACCACCCAAGAATGGAATCGCCGTGCGAAAACACTTGACAACCTCCTAGAAGCAGCTTTTCTTGCCACCATACCTTTCTCCATCACTTAGGAATCTGATGCCGTCACTAAACACATTCCTTAAATTGTAGCCATTTGTTGAGAGATTTTTTTGGTGTCTAACCACATATATATCACCATTGCCCTTGATTTTCTTGACTGTATATCTCTTATATATCAACATATACACGTGTGATTTAGTTTACGAAGATTTTTGAATGTCGAGAACCTCGATCAGAGAGTAAAAAAGGCGTAAGGTTCACAATGGTGTAAGATTAAAATGGGATATACCGGGCTAGGATTCGAGTTACAGGAACAATGGCCAAAACAAGCACCCAAGAATGGAATCGTCGAGCGAAAACACTTGACAACCTCCTAGAAGTAGCTTTTCTTACCACCAGACCTTTCTCCATCAATTAGGAATCTGATGCCGTCTCTAAACACATTCCTTAAATTGTAGCCATTTGTTGAGTGTTTTTTTGTTTTGGTGTCTAATCCGCATATATATCACCATTGCCCTTGATTTTCTTGGCTGTATATCTCTTAAATATCAACATACACACGTGTGATTTAGTTTACGAAGATTTTTCAATGCCGAGAACCTCGATCAGAGAGTAAAAAAGGCTTAAGGTTCGCAATGGTGTAAAATTAAAATGTGATATACCGGGCTAGGGTTCGAGTTACAAGAACAAGGGCCAAACCAGCCACCCAAGAATGGAATCGTCGAACGAAAACAATTGAAAACCTCTTAGAAGCAGCTTTTCTTGCTACCAGACCTTTCTCCATCAATTAGGAATCTGATGCCGTTACTAAACACATTCCTTAAATTGTAGCCATTTATTGAGTGTTTTTTTGGTGTCTAATCCACATACATATCACCATTGCTCTTGACTTTCTTGACTGTATATCTCTTAAATATCAACATATACACGTGTGATTTAGTTTACGAAGATTTTTCAATGCCGAGAACCTCGATCAGCGAGTAAAAAAGGCATAAGGTTCATAATGGTGTAAGATTAAAATGAGACATACCGGGCAAGGATTCGAGTTACAGGAACAAGGGACAAACCAACCACCCAAGAATGGAATCGTCGAGTGAAAACACTTGACAACCTCTTAGAAGCAGCTTTTCTTGCCCCCATACCTTTCTCCATCAATTAGGAATCTGATGCCGTCACTAAACACATTCATTAAGTTGTAGCCATTTGTTGAGTGATTTTTTGTTGGTGTCAAATCCGCATATATATCACCATTGCCCTTGATTTTCTTGACTGCATATCTCTTAAATATCATCATATACACGTGTGATTAAGTTTACGAAGATTTTTCAATGCCGAGAACCTCGATTAGAGAGTAAAAAAGGCGTAAGGTTCACAATGGTGTAAGATTAAAATGGGATATACCGGGCCAGGATTCGAGTTACAGGAACAAGGGCCAAACCAACCACCCAAGAATGGAATCGTCGAGCGAAAACACATGACAACCTCCTAGAAGCAGCTTTTCATACCACCAGACCTTTCTCGATCAATTAGGAATCTGATGCCGTCACTAAACACATTCCTTAAATTGTAGCCATTTGTTGAGTGTTTTTTTTTTGTCTAATCCGCATATATATCACCATTTCCCTTGATTTTCTTGACTGTAAATCTCTTAAATGTCAACATATACACGTGTGATTTAGTTTAAGAAGATTTTTCAATGCCGAGAACCTCGATCAGAGATTAAAAAAGGCGTAAGGTTCACAATGGTGTAAAATTAAAATGGGATATACCGAGCTAGGATTCGAGTTACAGGAACAAGGGACAAACCAACCACCCAAGAATGGAATCGTCGAGCGAAAACACTTGACAACCTCCTAAAAGCATCTTTTCTTACCACCAGACCTTTCTCCATCAATTAGGAATCTGATGCCGTCACTAAACACATTCCTAAAATTGTAGCCATTTGTTGAGTTTTTTTTTGGGTCTAATCCGCATATATATCACCATTGCCCTTTATTTTCTTGACTGAATATCTCTTAAATATCAACATATACACGTGTGATTTAGTTTACGAAGATTTTTCAATGTCGAGAACCTCGATCAGAGAGTAAAAAAGGCGTAAGGTTCAAAATGGTGTAAGATTAAAATGGGATATACCGGGCTAGGATTCGAGTTACAGGAACAAGGGCCAAACCAACCACCCAAGAATAGAATCGTCGAGCGAAAACACTTGACAACCTCCTAGAAGCAGCTTTTCTTACCACCAGACCTTTCTCCATCAATTAGGAATCTGATGCCGTTACTAAACACATTCCTTAAATTGTAGCCATTTGTTGAGTGTTTTTTTTGTGTCTAATCCGCATATGTATCACCATTGCCCTTCATTTTCTTGGCTGTATATCTCTTAAATATCAACATATACACGTGTGATTTAGTTCACGAAGATTTTTTAATGTCGAGAACCTCGATCAGAGAGTAAAAAAGGCATAAGGTTCACAATGGTGTAAAATTAAAATGGGATATACCGGGCTAGGATTCGAGTTACAAGAACAAGGGCCAAACCAACCACCCAAGAATGGAATCGTCGAGTGAAAACACTTGAGAACCTCCTAGAAGCAGCTTTTCTTGCCACCAGACCTTTCTCCATCAATTAGGAATCTAATGCCGTCACTAAACACATTCCTTAAATTGTAGCCTTTTGTTGAGTTTTTTATGGTGTCTAACCCGCATATATATCACCATTGCCCTTGATATTATTGACTGTATATCTCTTAAATATCAACATATACACGTGTGATTTAGTTTACGAAGATTTATCAATGCCGAGAACTTCGATCAGAGAGTAAAAAAGGCATAAGGTTCACAATGGTGTAAGATTAAAATGGGATATACCGGGCTAGGATTCGAGTTACAGGAACAATGGAGAAACCAACCACCCAAGAATGGAATCGTCGAGCGAAAACACTTGACAACCTCCTAAAAGAAGCTTTTCTTACCACAAGACCTTTTTCCATCAATTAGGAATCTGATGCCGTCACTAAACACATTCCTAAAATTGTAGCCATTTGTTGAGTGTTTTTTTTTGTGTCTAATCCGCATATATATCACCATTGCCCTTGATTTTCTTGACTGAATATCTCTTAAATATCAACATATACACGTGTGATTTAGTTTACGAAGATTTTTCAATGCCGAGAACCTCGATCAGAGAGTAAAAAAGGCGTAAGGTTCACAATGGTGTAAAATTAAAATGGGATATACCGGGCTAGGATTCGAGTTACAGGAACAAGGGCCAAACCAACCACCCAAGAATGGAATCGTCGAGCGAAAACACTTGACAACCTCCTAGAAGCAGCTTTACTAGCCACCAGACCTTTCTCCATCAATTAGGAATCTGATGCCGTCACTAAACACATTCCTTAAATTGTAGCCATTTGTTGAGTGTTTTTTTTGGTGTCTAATCCGCATATATATCACCTTTGCCCTTGATTTTCTTGACTGTATATCTCTTAAATATCAACATATACACGTGTGATTTAGTTTACGAAGATTTTGCAATGTCGAGAACCTCGATCAGAGAGTAAAAAAGGCGTAAGGTTCACAATGGTGTAAGATTAAAATGGGATATACCGGGCTAGGATTCGAGTTACAGGAACAATGGCCAAAACAAGCACCCAAGAATGGAATCGTCGAGCGAAAACACTTGACAACCTCCTAGAAGTAGCTTTTCTTACCACCAGACCTTTCTCCATCAATTAGGAATCTGATGCCGTCTCTAAACATATTCCGTAAATTGTAGCCATTTGTTGAGTGTTTTTTTGTTTTGGTGTCTAATCCGCATATATATCACCATTGCCCTTGATTTTCTTGGCTGTATATCTCTTAAATATCAACATACACACGTGTGATTTAGTTTACGAAGATTTTTCAATGCCGAGAACCTCGATCAGAGAGTAAAAAAGGCTTAAGGTTCGCAATGGTGTAAAATTAAAATGTGATATACCGGGCTAGGGTTCGAGTTACAAGAACAAGGGCCAAACCAGCCACCCAAGAATGGAATCGTCGAACGAAAACAATTGAAAACCTCTTAGAAGCAGCTTTTCTTGCTACCAGACCTTTCTCCATCAATTAGGAATCTGATGCCGTTACTAAACACATTCCTTAAATTGTAGCCATTTATTGAGTGTTTTTTTGGTGTCTAATCCACATACATATCACCATTGCTCTTGACTTTCTTGACTGTATATCTCTTAAATATCAACATATACACGTGTGATTTAGTTTACGAAGATTTTTCAATGCCGAGAACCTCGATCAGAGAGTAAAAAAGGCATAAGGTTCATAATGGTGTAAGATTAAAATGAGACATACCGGGCAAGGATTCGAGTTACAGGAACAAGGGACAAACCAACCACCCAAGAATGGAATCGTCGAGTGAAAACACTTGACAACCTCTTAGAAGCAGCTTTTCTTGCCCCCATACCTTTCTCCATCAATTAGGAATCTGATGCCGTCACTAAACACATTCATTAAGTTGTAGCCATTTGTTGAGTGATTTTTTGTTGGTGTCAAATCCGCATATATATCACCATTGCCCTTGATTTTCTTGACTGCATATCTCTTAAATATCATCATATACACGTGTGATTTAGTTTACGAAGATTTTTCAATGCCGAGAACCTCGATTAGAGAGTAAAAAAGGCGTAAGGTTCACAATGGTGTAAGATTAAAATGGGATATACCGGGCCAGGATTCGAGTTACAGGAGCAAGGGCCAAACCAACCACCCAAGAATGGAATCGTCGAGCGAAAACACATGACAACCTCCTAGAAGCAGCTTTTCATACCACCAGACCTTTCTCGATCAATTAGGAATCTGATGCCGTCACTAAACACATTCCTTAAATTGTAGCCATTTGTTGAGTGTTTTTTTTTTGTCTAATCCGCATATATATCACCATTTCCCTTGATTTTCTTGACTGTAAATCTCTTGAATGTCAACATATACACGTGTGATTTTGTTTAAGAAGATTTTTCAATGCCGAGAACCTCGATCAGAGATTAAAAAAGGCGTAAGGTTCACAATGGTGTAAAATTAAAATGGGATATACCGAGCTAGGATTCGAGTTACAGGAACAAGGGCCAAACCAACCACCCAAGAATGGAATCGTCGAGCGAAAACACTTGACAACCTCCTAAAAGCATCTTTTCTTACCACCAGACCTTTCTCCATCAATTAGGAATCTGATGCCGTCACTAAACACATTCCTAAAATTGTTGCCATTTGTTGAGTTTTTTTTTGTGTCTAATCCGCATATATATCACCATTGCCCTTTATTTTCTTGACTGAATATCTCTTAAATATCAACATATACACGTGTGATTTAGTTTACGAAGATTTTTCAATGCCGAGAACCTCGATCAGAGATTAAAAAAGGCGTAAGGTTCACAATGGTGTAAAATTAAAATGGGATATACCGGGCTAGGATTCGAGTTACAGGAACAAGGGCCAAACCAACCACCCTAGAATGGAATCGTCTAGCGAAAACACTTGACAACCTCCTAGAAGCAGCTTTTCTGGCCACCAGACCTTTCTCCATCAATTAGGAATCTGATGCCGTCACTAAACACATTCCTTAAATTGTAGCCATTTGTTGAGTGATTTTTTTTGGTGTCTAATCCGCATATATATCACCATTGCCCTTGATTTTCTTGACTGTATATCTCTTAAATATCAACATATACACGTGTGATTTAGTTTACGAAGTTTTTTCAATGTCGAGAACCTCGATCAGAGAGTAAAAAAGGCGTAAGGTTCAAAATGGTGTAAGATTAAAATGGGATATACCGGGCTAGGATTCGAGTTACAGGAACAAGGGCCAAACCAACCACCCAAGAATAGAATCGTCGAGCGAAAACACTTGACAACCTCCTAGAAGCAGCTTTTCTTACCACCAGACCTTTCTCCATCAATTAGGAATCTGATGCCGTTACTAAACACATTCCTTAAATTGTAGCCATTTGTTGAGTGTTTTTTTTGTGTCTAATCCGCATATATATCACCATTGCCCTTCATTTTCTTGGCTGTATATCTCATAAATATCAACATATACACGTGTGATTTAGTTCACGAAGATTTTTTAATGTCGAGAACCTCGATCAGAGAGTAAAAAAGGCATAAGGTTCACAATGGTGTAAAATTAAAATGGGATATACCGGGCTAGGATTCGAGTTACAAGAACAAGGGCCAAACCAACCACCCAAGAATGGAATCGTCGAGTGAAAACACTTGAGAACCTCCTAGAAGCAGCTTTTCTTGCCACCAGACCTTTCTCCATCAATTAGGAATCTGATGCCGTCACTAAACACATTCCTTAAATTGTAGCCTTTTGTTGAGTTTTTTATGGTGTCTAACCCGCATATATATCACCATTGCCCTTGATTTTATTGACTGTATATCTCTTAAATATCAACATATACACGTGTGATTTAGTTTACGAAGATTTATCAATGCCGAGAACTTCGATCAGAGAGTAAAAAAGGCATAAGGTTCACAATGGTGTAAGATTAAAATGGGATATACCGGGCTAGGATTCGAGTTACAGGAACAATGGAGAAACCAACCACCCAAGAATGGAATCGTCGAGCGAAAACACTTGACAACCTCCTAAAAGCAGCTTTTCTTACCACAAGACCTTTTTCCATCAATTAGGAATCTGATGCCGTCACTAAACACATTCCTAAAATTGTAGCCATTTGTTGAGTGTTTTTTTTGTGTCTAATCCGCATATATATCACCATTGCCCTTGATTTTCGTGACTGAATATCTCTTAAATATCAACATATACACGTGTGATTTAGTTTACGAAGATTTTTCAATGCCGAGAACCTCGATCAGAGAGTAAAAAAGGCGTAAGGTTCACAATGGTGTAAAATTAAAATGGGATATACCGGGCTAGGATTCGAGTTACAGGAACAAGGGCCAAACCAACCACCCAAGAATGGAATCGTCGAGCGAAAACACTTGACAACCTCCTAGAAGCAGCTTTACTAGCCACCAGACCTTTCTCCATCAATTAGGAATCTGATGCCGTCACTAAACACATTCCTTAAATTGTAGCCATTTGTTGAGTGTTTTTTTTGGTGTCTAATCCGCATATATATCACCTTTGCCCTTGATTTTCTTGACTGTATATCTCTTAAATATCAACATATACACGTGTGATTTAGTTTACGAAGATTTTGCAATGTCGAGAACCTCGATCAGAGAGTAAAAAAGGCGTAAGGTTCACAATGGTGTAAGATTAAAATGGGATATACCGGGCTAGGATTCGAGTTACAGGAACAAGGGCCAAACCAACCACCCAAGAATAGAATCGTCGAGCGAAAACACTTGACAACCTCCTAGAAACAGCTTTTCTTACCACCAGACCTTTCTCCATCAATTAGGAATCTGATGCCGTCACTAAACACATTCCTTAAATTGTAGACTTTTGTTGAGTTTTTTAAGGGTGTCTAACCCGATTATATATCACCATTGCCCTTGATTTTATTGACTGTATATCTCTTAAATATCAACATATACACGTGTGATTTAGTTTACGAAGATTTATCAATGCCGAGAACTTCGATCAGAGAGTAAAAAAGGCATAAGGTTCACAATGGTGTAAGATTAAAATGGGATATACCAGGATAGGATTCGAGTTACAGGAACAATGGCGAAACCAACCACCCAAGAGTGGAATCGTCGAGCGAAAACACTTGACAACCTCCTAGAAGCAGCTATTCTTGCCAGCAGACCTTTCTCCATCAATTAGGAATCTGATGCCGTCACTAAATACATTCCTTAAATTGTAGCCATTTGTTGAGTGTTTTTTTTTGTGTCTAATCCGCATATATATCACCATTGCCCTTGATTTTCTTGACTGTATATCTCTTAAATATCAACATATACACGTGTGATTTAGTTTACGAAGATTTTTCGATGCCGAGAACCTCGATCAGAGAGTAAAAAAGGCGTAAGGTTCACAATGGTGTAAGATTAAAATGGGATATACCGGGCCAGGATTCGAGTTACAGGAACAAGGGCCAAACCAACCACCCAAGAATGGAATCGTCGAGCGAAAACACTTGACAACCTCCTAGAAGCAGTTTACTTACCACCAGACCTTTCTCTATCAATTAGGAATCTGATGCCGTCACTAAACACAATCCTTAAATTGTAGCCATTTGTTGAGTTTTTTTTGTGTCTAATCCGAGTATATATCACAATTGCCCTTGATTTTCTTGACTGTAAATCTCTTAAATATCAACATATACACGTGTGATTTAGTTTACGAAGATTTTTCAATGCCGAGAACCTAGATCAGAGAGTAAAAAAGGCGTAAGGTTCACAATGGTGTAAAATTAAAATGGGATATACCGGGCTAGGATTCGAGTAATAGGAACAAGGGCCAAACCAACCACCCAAGAATGGAATCGTCGAGCGAAAACACTTGACAACCTCCTAGAAGCAGCTTTTCTTGCCACCAGACCTTTCTCCATCAATTAGGAATCTGATGCCGTCACTAAACACATTCCTTAAATTGTAGCCTTTTGTTGAGTTTTTTATGGTGTCTAACCCGATTATATATCACCATTGCCCTTGATTTTATTGACTGTATATCTCTTAAATATCAACATATACACGTGTGATTTAGTTTACGAAGATTTATCAATGCCGAGAACTTCGATCAGAGAGTAAAAAAGGCATAAGGTTCACAATGGTGTAAGATTAAAATGGGATATACCAGGATAGGATTCGAGTTACAGGAACAATGGCGAAACCAACCACCCAAGAGTGGAATCGTCGAGCGAAAACACTTGACAACCTCCTAGAAGCAGCTTTTCTTGCCACCAGACCTTTCTCCATCAATTAGGAATTTGATGCTGTCACTAAACACATTCCTTAAATTGTAACCATTGTTGAGTGTTTTTTTTGGTGTCTAATCCGCATATATATCACCATTGCTCTTGATTTTCTTGACTGTAAATCTCTTAAATGTCAAGATATACACGTGTGATTTAGTTTACGAAGATTTTTCAATGCCGAGAACCTCGATCAGAGAGTAAAAAAGGCGTATGGTTCACAATGGTGTAAAATTAAAATCGGATATACTGGGCTATGATTCGAGTTATAGGAACAAGGGCCAAACCAACCACCCAAGAATGGAATCGTCGAGCGAAAACACTTAACAACCTCCTAGAAACAGCTTTTCTTACCACCAGACCTTTCTCCGTCAATTAGGAATCTGATGCCGTCGCTAAATACATTCCTTAAATTGTAGCCATTTGTTGAGTGTTTTTTTTGTGTCTAATCCGCATATATATCACCATTGCCCTTGATTTTCTTGACTGTATATCTTTTAAATATCAACATATACACGTGTGATTTATTTTACGAAGATTTTTCGATGCCGAGAACCTCGATCAGAGAGTAAAAAAGGCGTATGGTTCACAATGGTGTAAGATTAAAATGGGATATACCGGGCCAGGATTCGAGTTACAGGAACAAGGGCCAAACCAACCACTCAAGAATGGAATCGTTGAGCGAAAACACTTGACAACCTCCTAGAAGCAGTTTCTTACCACCAGACCTTTCTCTATCAATTAGGAATCTGATGCCGTCACTAAACACAATCCTTAAATTGTAGCCATTTGTTGAGTGTTTTTTTTTTGTGTCTAATCCGCGTATATATCACAATTGCCCTTGATTTTCTTGATTGTAAATCTCTTAAATATCAACATATACACGTGTGATTTAGTTTACGAAATTTTTCATTGCCGAGAACCTCGATCAGAGAGTAAAAAAGGCGTAAGGTTCACAATGGTGTAAAATTAAAATGGGATATACCGGGCTAGGATTCGAGTTACAGGAACAAGGGGCAAACCAACCACCCAAGAATGGAATCGTCGAGCGAAAACACTTGACAACCTCCTAGAAGCAGCTTTTCTTGCCACCAGACCTTTCTCCATCAATTAGGAATCTGATGCCGTCACTAAACACATTTCTTAAATTGTAGCCATTTGTTGAGTGTTTTTTTTGGTGTCTAATCCGCGTATATATCACCATTGCCCTTGATTTTCTTGACTGTAAATCTCTTAAATGTCAACATATACACGTGTGATTTAGTTTACGAAGATTTTTCAATGCCGAGAACCTCGATCAGAGAGTAAAAAAGGCGTAAGGTTCACAATGGTGTAAAATTAAAATGGGATATACCGGACTAGGATTCGAGTTACAGGAACAAGGGTCAAACCAACCACCCAAGAATGGAATCGTCGAGCGAGAACACCAGACCTTTCTCCATCAATTAGGAATCTGATGCCGTCACTAAACACATTCCTTAAATTGTAGCCATTTGTTGAGTGTTTTTTTTTGTGTCTAATCCGCATATATATATCACCATTTCCTTGATTTTCTTGACTGAATATCTCTTAAATATCAACATATACATGTGTGATTTAGTTTACGAAGATTTTTCGATGCCGAGAACCTCGATCAGAGAGTAAAAAAGGCGTAAGGTTCAAAATGGTGTAAAATTAAAATGGGATATACCGGGCTAGGATTCGAGTTACAGGAACAAGGGGCAAACCAACCACCCAAGAATGGAATCGTCGAGCGAAAACACTTGACAACCTCCTAGAAGCAGCTTTTCTTGCCACCAGACCTTTTTCTATCAATTAGGAATCTGATGCCGTCACTAAACACATTGATTACGTTGTTGCCATTTATTGAGTGATTTTTTTTTTGTGTCTAATCCGCATATATATCACCATTGCCCTTGATTTTCTTGACTGTATATCTCTTAAATATCAACATATAAACGTGTGATTTAGTTTACAAAAATTTTTCAATGCCGAGAACCTCGATCAGAGGGTAAAAAAGGCGTAAGGTTCACAATGGTGTAAGATTAAAATGGGATATACCGGGCCAGGATTCGAGTTACAGGAACAAGGGCCAAACCAACCACCCAAGAATGGAATCGTCGAGCGAAAACACTTGACAACCTCCTAGAAGCTGTTTTCTTACCACCAGACCTTTCTCCATCAATTAGGAATCTGATGCCGTCACTAAACACAATCCTTAAATTGTAGCCATTTTGTTGAGTGTTTTTTTTTTTTTGTGTCTAATCCGCGTATATATCACCATTGCCCTTGATATTCTTGACTGAATATCTCTTAAATATCAACATATACACGTGTGATTTAGTTTACGAAGATTTTTCAATGCCGAGAACCTCGATCAGAGAGTAAAAAAGGCGTAAGGTTCACAATGGTGTAAAATTAAAATGGGATATACCGGGCTAGGATTCGAGTTACAGGAACAAGGGCCAAACCAACCACCCAAGAATGGAATCGTTGAGCGAAAACACTTGACAACCTCCTAGAAGCAGTTTCTTACCACCAGACCTTTCTCTATCAATTAGGAATCTGATGCCGTCACTAAACACAATCCTTAAATTGTAGCCATTTGTTGAGTGTTTTTTTTTGTGTCTAATCCGCGTATATATCACAATTGCCCTTGATTTTCTTGATTGTAAATCTCTTAAATATCAACATATACACGTGTGATTTAGTTTACGAAATTTTTCAATGCCGAGAACCTCGATCAGAGAGTAAAAAAGGCGTAAGGTTCACAATGGTGTAAAATTAAAATGGGATATACCGGGCTAGGATTCGAGTTACAGGAACAAGGGGCAAACCAACCACCCAAGAATGGAATCGTCGAGCGAAAACACTTGACAACCTCCTAGAAGCAGCTTTTCTTGCCACCAGACCTTTCTCCATCAATTAGGAATCTGATGCCGTCACAAAACACATTTCTTAAATTGTAGCCATTTGTTGAGTGTTTTTTTTGGTGTCTAATCCGCGTATATATCACCATTGCCCTTGATTTTCTTGACTGTAAATCTCTTAAATGTCAACATATACACGTGTGATTTAGTTTACGAAGATTTTTCAATGCCGAGAACCTCGATCAGAGAGTAAAAAAGGCGTAAGGTTCACAATGGTGTAAAATTAAAATGGGATATACCGGACTAGGATTCGAGTTACAGGAACAAGGGCCAAACCAACCACCCAAGAATGGAATCGTCGAGCGAGAACACCAGACCTTTCTCCATCAATTAGGAATCTGATGCCGTCACTAAACACATTCCTTAAATTGTAGCCATTTGTTGAGTGTTTTTTTTTGTGTCTAATCCGCATATATATATCACCATTTCCTTGATTTTCTTGACTGAATATCTCTTAAATATCAACATATACATGTGTGATTTAGTTTACGAAGATTTTTCGATGCCGAGAACCTCGATCAGAGAGTAAAAAAGGCGTAAGGTTCAAAATGGTGTAAAATTAAAATGGGATATACCGGGCTAGGATTCGAGTTACAGGAACAAGGGGCAAACCAACCACCCAAGAATGGAATCGTCGAGCGAAAACACTTGACAACCTCCTAGAAGCAGCTTTTCTTGCCACCAGACCTTTTTCTATCAATTAGGAATCTGATGCCGTCACTAAACACATTGATTAAGTTGTTGCCATTTATTGAGTGATTTTTTTTGGTGTCTAATCCGCATATATATCACCATTGCCCTTGATTTTCTTGACTGTATATCTCTTAAATATCAACATATAAACGTGTGATTTAGTTTACAAAAATTTTTCAATGCCGAGAACCTCGATCAGAGGGTAAAAAAGGCGTAAGGTTCACAATGGTGTAAGATTAAAATGGGATATACCGGGCCAGGATTCGAGTTACAGGAACAAGGGCCAAACCAACCACCCAAGAATGGAATCGTCGAGCGAAAACACTTGACAACCTCCTAGAAGCTGTTATCTTACCACCAGACCTTTCTCCATCAATTAGGAATCTGATGCCGTCACTAAACACAATCCTTAAATTGTAGCCATTTTGTTGAGTGTTTTTTTTTTGTGTCTAATCCGCGTATATATCACCATTGCCCTTGATATTCTTGACTTAATATCTCTTAAATATCAACATATACACGTGTGATTTAGTTTACGAAGATTTTTCAATGCCGAGAACCTCGATCAGAGAGTAAAAAAGGCGTAAGGTTCACAATGGTGTAAAATTAAAATGGGATATACCGGGCTAGGATTCGAGTTACAGGAACAAGGGCCAAACCAACCACCCAAGAATGGAATCGTCGAGCGAAAACACTTGACAACCTCCGAGAAGCAGCTTTTCTTGCCACCAGACCTTTCTCCATGAATTAGGAATCTGATGCCGTCACTAAACACATTCCTTAAATTGTAGCCATTTGTTGAGTGTTTTTTTGGTGTCTAATCTGCATATATATCACCATTTCGTTGATTTTCTTGACTGTATATCTCTTAAATATCAACATATACATGTGTGATTTAGTTTACGGAGATTTTTCAACGCCGAGAACCTCGATCAGAGAGTAAAAAAGGCGTAAGGTTCACAATGGTGTAAAATTAAAATGGGATATAACGGGCTAGGATTCGAGTTACAGGAACAAGGGCCAAACCAACCACCCAAGAATGGAATTGTCGAGCGAAAACACTTGACAACCTCCTAGAAGCAGCTTTTCTTGCCACCAGACCTTTCTCCATCAATTAGGAATCTGATGCCGTCACTAAACACATTCATTAAGTTGTTGCCATTTGTTGAGTGTTTTTTTTGGTGTCTAATCCGCATATATATCACCATTGCCCTTGATTTTCTTGACTGTATATCTCTTAAATATCAACATATAAATGTGTGATTTAGTTTACGAAGATTTTTCAATGCCGAGAACCTCGACCAGAGAGTAAAAAAGGCGTAAGGTTCACAATGGTCTAAGATTAAAATGGGATATACCGGGCCAGGATTCGAGTTACATGAACAAGGGCCAAACCAACCACCCAAGAATGGAATCGTCGAGCGAAAACACTTGACAACCTCCTAGAAGCAGTTTTCTTACCACCAGACCTTTCTTCATCAATTAGGAATCTGTTGCCGTCACTAAACACAATCCTTAAATTGTAGCCATTTGTTGAGTGTTTTTTTTTTTGTGTCTAATCCGCGTATATATCACCTTTGCCCTTGATTTTCTTGACTGAATATCTCTTAAATATCAACATATACACGTGTGATTTAGTTTACGAAGATTTTTCAATGCCGAGAACCTCGATCAGAGAGTAAAAAAGGCGTAAGGTTCACAATTGTGTAAAATGAAAATGGGATATACCGGGCTAGGATTCGAGTTACAGGAACAAGGGCCAAAACAACCACCAAAGATTGGAATCGTCGAGCGAAAACACTTGACAACCTCCTAGAAGTAGCTTTTCTTACCACCAGACCTTTCTCCATCAATTAGGAATCTGATGTCGTCACTAAACACATTCCTTAAATTGTAGCCATTTGTTGAGTGTTTTTTTTGGTGTCTAATCCGCATATATATCACCATTGCCCTAGATTTTCTTGACTGTATATCTGTTAAATATCAACATATACACGTGTGATTTAGTTTACGAAGATTTTTCATTGCCGAGAACCTCGATCAGAGAGTAAAAAAGGCATAAGGTTCACAATGGTGTAAGATTAAAATGAGATATACCGGGCTAGGTTTCGAGTTACAGGAACAAGGGCCAAACCAACCACCCAAGAATGGAATCGTCGAGTGAAAACACTTGACAACCTCCTAGAAGCAGCTTTTCTTGCCACCAGACCTTTCTCCATCAATTAGGAATCTGATGCCGTCACTAAACACATTCATTAAGTTGTAGCCATTTGTTGAGTGATTTTTTTTTGCGGTGTCAAATCCACATATATATCACCATTTCCCTTGATTTTCTTGACTGTATATCTCTTAAATATAAACATATACACGTGTGATTTAGTTTAAGAAGATTTTTCAATGCCGAGAACATCGATCAGAGAGTAAAAAAGGCGTAAGGTTCTCAATGGTGTAAGATTAAAATGGGATATACCGGGCCAGGATTCGAGTTACAGGAACAAGGGCCAAACCAACCACCCAAGAATGGAATCGTCGAGCGAAAACACTTAACAACCTCCTAGAAGCAGCTTTTCTTACCACCAAACCTTTCTCTATCAATTAGGAATCTGATGCCGTCAATAAACACATTCCTTAAATTGTAGCCATTTGTTGAGTGTTTTTTTTGGTGTCTAATCCGCATATATATCACCATTGCCCTTGATTTTCTTGGCTGTATATCTCTTAAATATCAACATATACACGTGTGATTTAGTTTACGAAGATTTTTCAATGCCGAGAACCTCGATCAGAGAGTAAAAAAGGCGTAAGGTTCACAATGGTGTAAAATTAAAATGGGATATACCGGGCTAAGGTTCGAGTTACATGAACAAGGGCCAAACCAACCACCCAAGAATGGAATCGTCGAGCGAAAACACTTGAAAACCTCCTAGAAGCAGCTTTTCTTGCCACCAGACCTTTCTCCATCAATTAGGAATCTGATGTCGTCACTAAACACATTCCTTAAATTGTAGCCATTTGTTGAGTGTTTTTTTTTGGTGTCTAATCCGCATATATATCACCATTGCCCTTGATTTTCTTGACTGTATATCTCTTAAATATCAACATATACACGTGTGATTTAGTTTACGAAGATTTTTCAATGCCGAGAACTTCGATCAGAGAGTAAAAAAGGCATAAGGTTCACAATGGTGTAAGATTAAAATGAGATATACTGGGCTAGGATTCGAGTTACAGGAACAAGGGCCAAACTAACCACCCAAGAATGGAACCGTCGAGTGAAAACACTTGACAACCTCCTAGAAGCAGCTTTTCTTGCCACCAGACCTTTCTCCATCAATTAGGAATCTGATGCCGTCAGTAAACACATTCATTAAGTTGTATCCATTTGTTGAGTGATTTTTTTGTGGTGTCAAATCCGCATCTATATCACCATTGCCCTTGATTTTATTGACTGTATATCTCTCAAATATCTACATATACACGTGTGATTTAGTTTACGAAGATTTTTCAATGCCGAGAACCTCGATCAGAGAGTAAAAAAGGCGTAAGGTTCACAATGGTGTAAGATTAAAATGTGATATACTAGGCCAGGATTCGAGTTACAGGAACAAGGGCCAAACCAACCACCCAAGAATCAAATCGTCGAGCCAAAACACTTGGCAACCTCCTTAAAGCAGCTTTTCTTACCACCAGACCTTTCTCTATCAATTAGGAATCTGATGTCGTCACTAAACACATTCCATAAATTGTAGCCATTTGTTGAGTGTTTTTTTTTGTGTCTAATCCGCATATATATCACCATTGCCCTTAATTTTCTTTACTGTAAATCTCTTAAATGTCAAAATATACACGTGTGATTTAGTTTACGAAGATTTTTCAATGCAGAGAACCTCGATCAGAGAGTAAAAAAGGCGTAAGGTTCATAATGGTGTAAAATTAAAATGGGATATACCGGGCTAGGATTCTAGTTACAGGAACAAGGGCCAAACCAACCACCCAAGAATGGAATCGTCGAGCGAAAACACTTGACAACCTCCTAGAAGCAGCTTTTCTTACCACCAGACCTTTCGCCATCAATTAGGAATCTGATGCCATCACTAAACACATTCCTTATATTGTAGCCATTTGTTGAATGTTTTTTTTTTGTGTCTAATCCGCATATATATCACCATTGGCCCTGATTTTCTTGACTGAATATCTCTTAAATATCAAAATATACACGTGTGATTTAGTTTACGAAGATTTTTCAATGCCGAGAACCTCGATCAGAGAGTAAAAGAGGCGTAAGGTTCACAATGGTGTAAAATTAAAATGGGATATACCGGGCTAGGATTCGAGTTACAGGAACAAGGGCCAAACTAACCACCCAAGAATGGAATCGTCGAGCGAAAACACTTGACAACCTCCTAGAATCAGCTTTTCTTGCCACCAGACCTTTCTCCAACAATTAGGAATCTGATGCCGTCACTAAACACATTCCTTAAATTGTAGCCATTTGTTGAGTGATTTTTTTTGGTGTCTAATCGGCATATATATCAGCATTGCCCTTGATTTTCTTGACTGTATATCTCTTAAATATCAACATATACACGTGTGATTTAGTTTACGAAGATTTTTCAGTGTCGAGAACCTCGATCAGAGAGTAAAAAAGGCGTAAGGTTCACAATGGTGTAAGATTAAAATGGGATATACCGGACCTGGATTCGAGTTACAGGAACAAGGGCCAAACCAACCACCTAAGAATGGAATCGTCGAGCGAAAACACTTGACAACCTCCTAGAAGCTGTTATCTTACCACCAGACCTTTCTCCATCAATTAGGAATCTGATGCCGTCACTAAACACAATCCTTAAATTGTAGCCATTTTGTTGAGTGTTTTTTTTTTGTGTCTAATCCGCGTATATATCACCATTGCCCTTGATATTCTTGACTTAATATCTCTTAAATATCAACATATACACGTGTGATTTAGTTTACGAAGATTTTTCAATGCCGAGAACCTCGATCAGAGAGTAAAAAAGGCGTAAGGTTCACAATGGTGTAAAATTAAAATGGGATATACCGGGCTAGGATTCGAGTTACAGGAACAAGGGCCAAACCAACCACCCAAGAATGGAATCGTCGAGCGAAAACACTTGACAACCTCCGAGAAGCAGCTTTTCTTGCCACCAGACCTTTCTCCATGAATTAGGAATCTGATGCCGTCACTAAACACATTCCTTAAATTGTAGCCATTTGTTGAGTGTTTTTTTGGTGTCTAATCTGCATATATATCACCATTTCGTTGATTTTCTTGACTGTATATCTCTTAAATATCAACATATACATGTGTGATTTAGTTTACGGAGATTTTTCAACGCCGAGAACCTCGATCAGAGAGTAAAAAAGGCGTAAGGTTCACAATGGTGTAAAATTAAAATGGGATATAACGGGCTAGGATTCGAGTTACAGGAACAAGGGCCAAACCAACCACCCAAGAATGGAATTGTCGAGCGAAAACACTTGACAACCTCCTAGAAGCAGCTTTTCTTGCCACCAGACCTTTCTCCATCAATTAGGAATCTGATGCCGTCACTAAACACATTCATTAAGTTGTTGCCATTTGTTGAGTGTTTTTTTTGGTGTCTAATCCGCATATATATCACCATTGCCCTTGATTTTCTTGACTGTATATCTCTTAAATATCAACATATAAATGTGTGATTTAGTTTACGAAGATTTTTCAATGCCGAGAACCTCGACCAGAGAGTAAAAAAGGCGTAAGGTTCACAATGGTCTAAGATTAAAATGGGATATACCGGGCCAGGATTCGAGTTACATGAACAAGGGCCAAACCAACCACCCAAGAATGGAATCGTCGAGCGAAAACACTTGACAACCTCCTAGAAGCAGTTTTCTTACCACCAGACCTTTCTTCATCAATTAGGAATCTGTTGCCGTCACTAAACACAATCCTTAAATTGTAGCCATTTGTTGAGTGTTTTTTTTTTTGTGTCTAATCCGCGTATATATCACCTTTGCCCTTGATTTTCTTGACTGAATATCTCTTAAATATCAACATATACACGTGTGATTTAGTTTACGAAGATTTTTCAATGCCGAGAACCTCGATCAGAGAGTAAAAAAGGCGTAAGGTTCACAATTGTGTAAAATGAAAATGGGATATACCGGGCTAGGATTCGAGTTACAGGAACAAGGGCCAAAACAACCACCAAAGATTGGAATCGTCGAGCGAAAACACTTGACAACCTCCTAGAAGTAGCTTTTCTTACCACCAGACCTTTCTCCATCAATTAGGAATCTGATGTCGTCACTAAACACATTCCTTAAATTGTAGCCATTTGTTGAGTGTTTTTTTTGGTGTCTAATCCGCATATATATCACCATTGCCCTAGATTTTCTTGACTGTATATCTGTTAAATATCAACATATACACGTGTGATTTAGTTTACGAAGATTTTTCATTGCCGAGAACCTCGATCAGAGAGTAAAAAAGGCATAAGGTTCACAATGGTGTAAGATTAAAATGAGATATACCGGGCTAGGTTTCGAGTTACAGGAACAAGGGCCAAACCAACCACCCAAGAATGGAATCGTCGAGTGAAAACACTTGACAACCTCCTAGAAGCAGCTTTTCTTGCCACCAGACCTTTCTCCATCAATTAGGAATCTGATGCCGTCACTAAACACATTCATTAAGTTGTAGCCATTTGTTGAGTGATTTTTTTTTGCGGTGTCAAATCCACATATATATCACCATTTCCCTTGATTTTCTTGACTGTATATCTCTTAAATATAAACATATACACGTGTGATTTAGTTTAAGAAGATTTTTCAATGCCGAGAACATCGATCAGAGAGTAAAAAAGGCGTAAGGTTCTCAATGGTGTAAGATTAAAATGGGATATACCGGGCCAGGATTCGAGTTACAGGAACAAGGGCCAAACCAACCACCCAAGAATGGAATCGTCGAGCGAAAACACTTAACAACCTCCTAGAAGCAGCTTTTCTTACCACCAAACCTTTCTCTATCAATTAGGAATCTGATGCCGTCAATAAACACATTCCTTAAATTGTAGCCATTTGTTGAGTGTTTTTTTTGGTGTCTAATCCGCATATATATCACCATTGCCCTTGATTTTCTTGGCTGTATATCTCTTAAATATCAACATATACACGTGTGATTTAGTTTACGAAGATTTTTCAATGCCGAGAACCTCGATCAGAGAGTAAAAAAGGCGTAAGGTTCACAATGGTGTAAAATTAAAATGGGATATACCGGGCTAAGGTTCGAGTTACATGAACAAGGGCCAAACCAACCACCCAAGAATGGAATCGTCGAGCGAAAACACTTGAAAACCTCCTAGAAGCAGCTTTTCTTGCCACCAGACCTTTCTCCATCAATTAGGAATCTGATGTCGTCACTAAACACATTCCTTAAATTGTAGCCATTTGTTGAGTGTTTTTTTTTGGTGTCTAATCCGCATATATATCACCATTGCCCTTGATTTTCTTGACTGTATATCTCTTAAATATCAACATATACACGTGTGATTTAGTTTACGAAGATTTTTCAATGCCGAGAACTTCGATCAGAGAGTAAAAAAGGCATAAGGTTCACAATGGTGTAAGATTAAAATGAGATATACTGGGCTAGGATTCGAGTTACAGGAACAAGGGCCAAACTAACCACCCAAGAATGGAACCGTCGAGTGAAAACACTTGACAACCTCCTAGAAGCAGCTTTTCTTGCCACCAGACCTTTCTCCATCAATTAGGAATCTGATGCCGTCAGTAAACACATTCATTAAGTTGTATCCATTTGTTGAGTGATTTTTTTGTGGTGTCAAATCCGCATCTATATCACCATTGCCCTTGATTTTATTGACTGTATATCTCTCAAATATCTACATATACACGTGTGATTTAGTTTACGAAGATTTTTCAATGCCGAGAACCTCGATCAGAGAGTAAAAAAGGCGTAGGGTTCACAATGGTGTAAGATTAAAATGTGATATACTAGGCCAGGATTCGAGTTACAGGAACAAGGGCCAAACCAACCACCCAAGAATCAAATCGTCGAGCCAAAACACTTGGCAACCTCCTTAAAGCAGCTTTTCTTACCACCAGACCTTTCTCTATCAATTAGGAATCTGATGTCGTCACTAAACACATTCCTTAAATTGTAGCCATTTGTTGAGTGTTTTTTTTTGTGTCTAATCCGCATATATATCACCATTGCCCTTAATTTTCTTTACTGTAAATCTCTTAAATGTCAAAATATACACGTGTGATTTAGTTTACGAAGATTTTTCAATGCAGAGAACCTCGATCAGAGAGTAAAAAAGGCGTAAGGTTCATAATGGTGTAAAATTAAAATGGGATATACCGGGCTAGGATTCTAGTTACAGGAACAAGGGCCAAACCAACCACCCAAGAATGGAATCGTCGAGCGAAAACACTTGACAACCTCCTAGAAGCAGCTTTTCTTACCACCAGACCTTTCGCCATCAATTAGGAATCTGATGCCATCACTAAACACATTCCTTATATTGTAGCCATTTGTTGAATGTTTTTTTTTGTGTCTAATCCGCATATATATCACCATTGGCCCTGATTTTCTTGACTGAATATCTCTTAAATATCAAAATATACACGTGTGATTTAGTTTACGAAGATTTTTCAATGCCGAGAACCTCGATCAGAGAGTAAAAGAGGCGTAAGGTTCACAATGGTGTAAAATTAAAATGGGATATACCGGGCTAGGATTCGAGTTACAGGAACAAGGGCCAAACTAACCACCCAAGAATGGAATCGTCGAGCGAAAACACTTGACAACCTCCTAGAATCAGCTTTTCTTGCCACCAGACCTTTCTCCAACAATTAGGAATCTGATGCCGTCACTAAACACATTCCTTAAATTGTAGCCATTTGTTGAGTGATTTTTTTTGGTGTCTAATCGGCATATATATCAGCATTGCCCTTGATTTTCTTGACTGTATATCTCTTAAATATCAACATATACACGTGTGATTTAGTTTACGAAGATTTTTCAGTGTCGAGAACCTCGATCAGAGAGTAAAAAAGGCGTAAGGTTCACAATGGTGTAAGATTAAAATGGGATATACCGGACCTGGATTCGAGTTACAGGAACAAGGGCCAAACCAACCACCTAAGAATGGAATCGTCGAGCGAAAACACTTGACAACCTCCTAGAAGCAGCTTTTCTTACCACCAGACCTTTCTCCATCAATTAGGAATCTGATGCCGTCACTAAACACATTCCTTAAATTGTAGCCATTTGTTGTGTGGTTTTTTTTTTGTGTCTAATCCGCATATATATCACCATTGCCCTTGATTTTCTTGGCTGTATATCTCTTAAATATCAACATATACACGTGTGATTTAGTTTACGGAGATTTTTCAATGCCGAGAACCTCGATCAGAGAGTAAAAAAGGCGTAAGGTTCACAATGGTGTAAAATTAGAATGGGATATACCGGGCTAGGATTCGAGTTACAGGAACTAGGGCCAAACCAACCACCCAAGAATGGAATCGCCGAGTGAAAACACTTGACAACCTCCTAGAAGCAGCTTTTCTTACCACCAGACCTTTCTCCATCAATTAGGAATCTGATGCCGTCACTACACACATTTCTTAAATTGTAGCCATTCGTTGAGTGTTTTTTTGTGTCTAATCCGCACATATATCACCATTTCCCTTAATTTTCTTGACTGTATATCTTTTAAATATCAACATATACACGTGTGATTTTGTTTACGAAGATTTATCAATGCCGAGAACCTCGATCAGAGAGTAAAAAAGGCATAAGGTTCACAATGGTGTAAGATTAGGAATCGTCACTAAACACATTCCTTAAATTGTAGCCATTGGTTGAGTGTTTTTTTTTTGTGTCTAATCCGCATATATATCACCATTTCCCTTAATTTTCTTGACTGTATATCTTTTAAATATCAACATATACACGTGTGATTTTGTTTACGAAGATTTATCAATGCCGAGAACCTCGATCAGAGATTAAAAAAGGCATAAGGTTCACAATGGTGTAAGAATGGAATCGTCGAGCGAAAACACTTGACAACCTCCTAGAAGCAGCTTTTCTTACCACCAGACCTTTCTCCATCAATTTGGAATCTGATGCCGTCACTAAACACATTCCTTAAATTGTAGCAATTTGTTGAGTGTTTTTTTTTTGTCTCTAATCCGCATATATATCACCATTGCCCTTGATTTTCTTGGCTGTATATCTCTTAAATATCAACATATACACGTGTGATTTAGTTTACGGAGATTTTTCAATGCCGAGAACCTCGATCAGAGAGTAAAAAAGGCGTAAGGTTCACAATGGTGTAAAATTAGAATGGGATATACCGGGATAGGATTCGAGTTACAGGAACTAGGGCCAAACCAACCACCCAAGAATGGAATCGTCGAGTGAAAACACTTTACAACCTCCTAGAAGCAGCTTTTCTTACCACCAGACCTTTCTCCATCAATTAGGAATCTGATGCCGTCACTAAACACATTCCTTAAATTGTAGCCATTGGTTGAGTGTTTTTTTTTTGTTCTAATCCGCATATATATCACCATTTCCCTTAATTTTCTTGACTGTATATCTTTTAAATATCAACATATACACGTGTGATTTTGTTTACGAATATTTTTCAATGCCGATAACCTCGATCAGAGAGTAAAAAAGGCGTAAGGTTCACAATGGTGTAAGATTAAAATGGGATATAACGGGCTAGGATTCGAGTTACAGGAACAAGGGCCAAACCAACCACCCGAGAATGGAATCGTCGAGCGAAAACACTTGACAACCTCCTTAAAGCTGCTTTTCTTACCTCCAGACCTATCTCTATCAATTAGGAATCTGATGCCGTCACTTAACACAATCCTTAAATTGTAGCCATTTGCTGAGTGTTTTTTTTTGTCTAATCCGCATATATATCACCATTGCTCTTGATTTACTTGACTGTAAATCTCTTAAATATCAACATATACACGTGTGATTTAGTTTACGAACATTTTTCAATGCTGAGAACCTCGATCAGAGAGTAAAAAAGGCGTAAGGTTCACAATGGTGTAAGATTAAAATGGGATATACCGGGCCAGGATTCGAGTTACATGAACAAGGGCCAAACCAACCACCCAAGAATGGAATCGTCGAGCGAAAACACTTGACAACCTCCTTTAAGCAGCTTTTCTTACCTCCAGACCTTTCTCTATCAATTAGGAATCTGATGCCGTCACTAAACACAATCCTTAAATTGTAGCCATTTGCTGAGTGTTTTTTTTTTGTGTCTAATCCGCGTATATATCACCTTTGCCCTTGATTTTCTTGACTGAATATCTCTTAAATATCAACATATACACGTGTGATTTAGTTTACGAAGATTTTTCAATGCCGAGAATCTCGATCAGAGAGTAAAAAAGGCGTAAGGTTCACAATTGTGTAAAATGAAAATGGGATATACCGGGCTAGGATTCGAGTTACATGAACAAGGGCCAAAACAACCACCAAAGATTGGAATCGTCGAGCGAAAACACTTGACAACCTCCTAGAAGTAGCTTTTCTTACCACCAGACCTTTCTCCATCAATTAGGAATCTGATGTCGTCACTAAACACATTCCTTAAATTGTAGCCATTTGTTGAGTGTTTTTTTTGGTGTCTAATCCGCATATATATCACCATTGCCCTAGATTTTCTTGACTGTATATCTGTTAAATATCAACATATACACGTGTGATTTAGTTTACGAAGATTTTTCATTGCCGAGAACCTCGATCAGAGAGTAAAAAAGGCATAAGGTTCACAATGGTGTAAGATTAAAATGAGATATACCGGGCTAGGTTTCGAGTTACAGGAACAAGGGCCAAACCAACCACCCAAGAATGGAATCGTCGAGTGAAAACACTTGACAACCTCCTAGAAGCAGCTTTTCTTGCCACCAGACCTTTCTCCATCAATTAGGAATCTGATGCCGTCACTAAACACATTCATTAAGTTGTAGCCATTTGTTGAGTGATTTTTTTTTGCGGTGTCAAATCCACATATATATCACCATTTCCCTTGATTTTCTTGACTGTATATCTCTTAAATATAAACATATACACGTGTGATTTAGTTTAAGAAGATTTTTCAATGCCGAGAACATCGATCAGAGAGTAAAAAAGGCGTAAGGTTCTCAATGGTGTAAGATTAAAATGGGATATACCGGGCCAGGATTCGAGTTACAGGAACAAGGGCCAAACCAACCACCCAAGAATGGAATCGTCGAGCGAAAACACTTAACAACCTCCTAGAAGCAGCTTTTCTTACCACCAAACCTTTCTCTATCAATTAGGAATCTGATGCCGTCAATAAACACATTCCTTAAATTGTAGCCATTTGTTGAGTGTTTTTTTTGGTGTCTAATCCGCATATATATCACCATTGCCCTTGATTTTCTTGGCTGTATATCTCTTAAATATCAACATATACACGTGTGATTTAGTTTACGAAGATTTTTCAATGCCGAGAACCTCGATCAGAGAGTAAAAAAGGCGTAAGGTTCACAATGGTGTAAAATTAAAATGGGATATACCGGGCTAAGGTTCGAGTTACATGAACAAGGGCCAAACCAACCACCCAAGAATGGAATCGTCGAGCGAAAACACTTGAAAACCTCCTAGAAGCAGCTTTTCTTGCCACCAGACCTTTCTCCATCAATTAGGAATCTGATGTCGTCACTAAACACATTCCTTAAATTGTAGCCATTTGTTGAGTGTTTTTTTTTTGTGTCTAATCCGCATATATATCACCATTGCCCTTGATTTTCTTGACTGTATATCTCTTAAATATCAACATATACACGTGTGATTTAGTTTACGAAGATTTTTCAATGCCGAGAACTTCGATCAGAGAGTAAAAAAGGCATAAGGTTCACAATGGTGTAAGATTAAAATGAGATATACTGGGCTAGGATTCGAGTTACAGGAACAAGGGCCAAACTAACCACCCAAGAATGGAACCGTCGAGTGAAAACACTTGACAACCTCCTAGAAGCAGCTTTTCTTGCCACCAGACCTTTCTCCATCAATTAGGAATCTGATGCCGTCAGTAAACACATTCATTAAGTTGTATCCATTTGTTGAGTGATTTTTTTGTGGTGTCAAATCCGCATCTATATCACCATTGCCCTTGATTTTATTGACTGTATATCTCTCAAATATCTACATATACACGTGTGATTTAGTTTACGAAGATTTTTCAATGCCGAGAACCTCGATCAGAGAGTAAAAAAGGCGTAAGGTTCACAATGGTGTAAGATTAAAATGTGATATACTAGGCCAGGATTCGAGTTACAGGAACAAGGGCCAAACCAACCACCCAAGAATCAAATCGTCGAGCCAAAACACTTGGCAACCTCCTTAAAGCAGCTTTTCTTACCACCAGACCTTTCTCTATCAATTAGGAATCTGATGTCGTCACTAAACACATTCCTTAAATTGTAGCCATTTGTTGAGTGTTTTTTTTTGTGTCTAATCCGCATATATATCACCATTGCCCTTAATTTTCTTTACTGTAAATCTCTTAAATGTCAAAATATACACGTGTGATTTAGTTTACGAAGATTTTTCAATGCAGAGAACCTCGATCAGAGAGTAAAAAAGGCGTAAGGTTCATAATGGTGTAAAATTAAAATGGGATATACCGGGCTAGGATTCTAGTTACAGGAACAAGGGCCAAATCAACCACCCAAGAATGGAATCGTCGAGCGAAAACACTTGACAACCTCCTAGAAGCAGCTTTTCTTACCACCAGACCTTTCGCCATCAATTAGGAATCTGATGCCATCACTAAACACATTCCTTATATTGTAGCCATTTGTTGAATGTTTTTTTTTTGTGTCTAATCCGCATATATATCACCATTGGCCCTGATTTTCTTGACTGAATATCTCTTAAATATCAAAATATACACGTGTGATTTAGTTTACGAAGATTTTTCAATGCCGAGAACCTCGATCAGAGAGTAAAAGAGGCGTAAGGTTCACAATGGTGTAAAATTAAAATGGGATATACCGGGCTAGGATTCGAGTTACAGGAACAAGGGCCAAACTAACCACCCAAGAATGGAATCGTCGAGCGAAAACACTTGACAACCTCCTAGAATCAGCTTTTCTTGCCACCAGACCTTTCTCCAACAATTAGGAATCTGATGCCGTCACTAAACACATTCCTTAAATTGTAGCCATTTGTTGAGTGATTTTTTTTGGTGTCTAATATGCATATATATCAGCATTGCCCTTGATTTTCTTGACTGTATATCTCTTAAATATCAACATATACACGTGTGATTTAGTTTACGAAGATTTTTCAGTGTCGAGAACCTCGATCAGAGAGTAAAAAAGGCGTAAGGTTCACAATGGTGTAAGATTAAAATGGGATATACCGGACCTGGATTCGAGTTACAGGAACAAGGGCCAAACCAACCACCTAAGAATGGAATCGTCGAGCGAAAACACTTGACAACCTCCTAGAAGCAGCTTTTCTTACCACCAGACCTTTCTCCATCAATTAGGAATCTGATGCCGTCACTAAACACATTCCTTAAATTGTAGCCATTTGTTGTGTGGTTTTTTTTTTGTGTCTAATCCGCATATATATCACCATTGCCCTTGATTTTCTTGGCTGTATATCTCTTAAATATCAACATATACACGTGTGATTTAGTTTACGGAGATTTTTCAATGCCGAGAACCTCGATCAGAGAGTAAAAAAGGCGTAAGGTTCACAATGGTGTAAAATTAGAAAGGGATATACCGGGCTAGGATTCGAGTTACAGGAACTAGGGCCAAACCAACCACCCAAGAATGGAATCGCCGAGTGAAAACACTTGACAACCTCCTAGAAGCAGCTTTTCTTACCACCAGACCTTTCTCCATCAATTAGGAATCTGATGCCGTCACTACACACATTTCTTAAATTGTAGCCATTCGTTGAGTGTTTTTTTTTGTGTCTAATCCGCACATATATCACCATTTCCCTTAATTTTCTTGACTGTATATCTTTTAAATATCAACATATACACGTGTGATTTTGTTTACGAAGATTTATCAATGCCGAGAACCTCGATCAGAGAGTAAAAAAGGCATAAGGTTCACAATGGTGTAAGATTAGGAATCGTCACTAAACACATTCCTTAAATTGTAGCCATTGGTTGAGTGTTTTTTTTTTGTGTCTAATCCGCATATATATCACCATTTCCCTTAATTTTCTTGACTGTATATCTTTTAAATATCAACATATACACGTGTGATTTTGTTTACGAAGATTTATCAATGCCGAGAACCTCGATCAGAGATTAAAAAAGGCATAAGGTTCACAATGGTGTAAGAATGGAATCGTCGAGCGAAAACACTTGACAACCTCCTAGAAGCAGCTTTTCTTACCACCAGACCTTTCTCCATCAATTAGGAATCTGATGCCGTCACTAAACACATTCCTTAAATTGTAGCAATTTGTTGAGTGTTTTTTTTTTGTCTCTAATCCGCATATATATCACCATTGCCCTTGATTTTCTTGGCTGTATATCTCTTAAATATCAACATATACACGTGTGATTTAGTTTACGGAGATTTTTCAATGCCGAGAACCTCGATCAGAGAGTAAAAAAGGCGTAAGGTTCACAATGGTGTAAAATTAGAATGGGATATACCGGGATAGGATTCGAGTTACAGGAACTAGGGCCAAACCAACCACCCAAGAATGGAATCGTCGAGTGAAAACACTTTACAACCTCCTAGAAGCAGCTTTTCTTACCACCAGACCTTTCTCCATCAATTAGGAATCTGATGCCGTCACTAAACACATTCCTTAAATTGTAGCCATTGGTTGAGTGTTTTTTTTTTGTTCTAATCCGCATATATATCACCATTTCCCTTAATTTTCTTGACTGTATATCTTTTAAATATCAACATATACACGTGTGATTTTGTTTACGAATATTTTTCAATGCCGATAACCTCGATCAGAGAGTAAAAAAGGCGTAAGGTTCACAATGGTGTAAGATTAAAATGGGATATAACGGGCTAGGATTCGAGTTACAGGAACAAGGGCCAAACCAACCACCCGAGAATGGAATCGTCGAGCGAAAACACTTGACAACCTCCTTAAAGCTGCTTTTCTTACCTCCAGACCTATCTCTATCAATTAGGAATCTGATGCCGTCACTTAACACAATCCTTAAATTGTAGCCATTTGCTGAGTGTTTTTTTTTGTCTAATCCGCATATATATCACCATTGCTCTTGATTTACTTGACTGTAAATCTCTTAAATATCAACATATACACGTGTGATTTAGTTTACGAACATTTTTCAATGCTGAGAACCTCGATCAGAGAGTAAAAAAGGCGTAAGGTTCACAATGGTGTAAGATTAAAATGGGATATACCGGGCCAGGATTCGAGTTACATGAACAAGGGCCAAACCAACCACCCAAGAATGGAATCGTCGAGCGAAAACACTTGACAACCTCCTTTAAGCAGCTTTTCTTACCTCCAGACCTTTCTCTATCAATTAGGAATCTGATGCCGTCACTAAACACAATCCTTAAATTGTAGCCATTTGCTGAGTGTTTTTTTTGTCTAATCCGCATATATATCACCATTGCCCTTGATTTTCTTGACTGTATATCTCTTAAATATCAACATATACACTTGTGATTTAGTTTACGAAGATTTTACAATGCCGAGAACCTCGATCAGAGAGTAAAAAAGGCGTAAGGTTCACAATGGTGTAAAATTAAAATGGGATATACCGGGCTAGGCTTCGAGTTATAAGAACAAGGGCCAAACCAACCACCGAAGAATGGAATCGTCGAGCGAAAACACTTGACAACCTCCTAGAAGCAGCTTTTCTTGCCACCAGACCTTTCTCCATCAATTAGGAATCTGATCTCGTCACTAAACACGTTCCTTAAAATGTAGCCATTTGTTGAGTTGTTTTTTTTGTGTCTAATCCGCATATATATATCACCATTGCCCTTGATTTTCTTGACTGTATATCTCTTAAATATCAACATATACGCGTGTGATTTAGTTTACGAAGATTTTTCAATGCCGAGAACCTCGATCAGAGAGTAAAAAAGGCGTAAGGTTCACAATGGTGTAAGACTAAAATGGGATATAACGGGCTAGGATTCGAGTTATAAGAACAAGGGCCAAACCAACCACCGAAGAATGGAATCGTCGAGCGAAAACACTTGACAACCTCCTAGAAGCAGCTTTTCTTACCACCAGACCTTTCTCCGTCAATTAGAAATATGATGCCGTCACTAAACACATTCCTTAAATTGTAACCATTTGTTGAGTGACGGCATCAGATTCCTAATTAATGTGTTTAGTGACGGCATCAGATTCCTAATTAATGGAGAAAGGTCTGGTGGTAAGAAAAGCTGCTTCTAGGAGGTTGTCAAGTGTTTTCGCTTGACGATTCCATTCTTGGGTGGTTGGTTTGGCCCTTGTTCCTGTAACTCGAATCCTAGCCCGGTATATCCCATTTTAATCTTACACCATTGTGAACCTTATGCCTTTTTTACTCTCTGATCGTGGTTCTCGGCATTGAAAAATCTTCGTAAACAAAATAACACGTGTATATGTTGACATTTAAGAGATATACAGTCAAGAAAATCAAGGGCAATGGTGATATATATGCAGATTAGACACCAAAAAAAAAACACTCAATAAATGGCTACAATTTAAGGAATGTGTTTAGTGACGGCATCAGATTCCTAATTGATGAAGAAAGGTCTGGTGGCAAGAAAAGCTGCTTCTAGGAGGTTCTCAAGTGTTTTCGCTCGACAATTCCATTCTTGGGTGGTTGGTTTGGCCCTTGTTCCTGAAACTCGAATCCTAGCCCGGTATATCCCATTTTAATTTTAACCCATTGTGAACCTTACACCTTTTTTACTCTCTGATAGAGGTTCTTGGCTTTGAAAAATCTTCGTAAACTAAATAACACGTTTATATGTTGACATTTAAGAGATATACAGTCAAGAAAATCAGGGCAATGGTGATATATATGCGGATTTGACACCAGAAAAAAACACTCAACAAAAGGCTACAAATTAAGAAATGTGTTTAGTGACGGCATCAGATTCCTAATTGATGGAGAAAGATTCCTAATTGATGGAGAAAGGTCTGGTGGCAAGAAAAGCTGCTTCTAGGAGGTTGTCAAGTGTTTTCGTTCGACGATTCCATTCTTGGGTGGTTGGTTTGGCCCTTGTTCCTGTAACTCGAATCTTATCCCGGTATATACCATTTTAATCTTACACCATTGTAAACCTTACGCCTTTTTTACTCTCTGATCGAGGTTCTCGGCATTGAAAAATCTTCGTAAACTAAATCACACGTGTATATGTTGACATTTAAGAGATATACAGTCAAGAAAATCAAGGGCAATGGTGATATATATGCGGATTAGACACCAAAAAAAAAACACTCAACAAATGGCTACAATTTAAGGAATGTGTTTTGTGACGACATCAGATTCCTAATTGATGGAGAAAGGTCTGGTGGCAAGAAAAGCTGCTTCTAGGAGGTTCTCAAGTGTTTTCGCTCGGCGATTCCATTCTTGGGTGGTTGGTTTGGCCCTTCTTCCTATAACTCGAATCCTAGCCCGGTATATCCCATTTTAATTTTACACCATTGTGAACTTTACGCCTTTTTTACTCTCTGATCGAGGTTCTCGGCATTGAAAAATCTTCGTAAACTAAATCACACGTGTATATGTTGACATTTAAGAGATATACAGTCAAGAAAATCAAGGGCAATGGTGATATATATGCGGATTAGACACCAAAAAAAACACTCAACAAATGGCTAAAATTTAAGGAATGTGTTTAGTGACGGCATCTGATTCCTAATTGATGGAGAAAGGTCTGGTGGCAAGAAAAGCTGCTTCTAGGAGGTTGTCAAGTGTTTTCTCTCGACGATTCCATTCTTGGGTGGTTGGTTTGGCCCTTGTTCCTGTAACTCGAATCCTATCCCGGTATATATCATTTTAATCTTACACCATTGTAAACCTTACGCCTTTTTTACTCTCTGATCGAGGTTCTCGGCATTGAAAAATCTTCGTAAACTAAATCACACGTGTATATGTTGACATTTAAGAGATATACAGTCAAGAAAATCAAGGGCAATGGTGATATATATGCGGATTAGACACCAAAAAAAAAACACTCAACAAATGGCTACAATTTAAGGAATGTGTTTAGTGACGGCATCAGATTCCTAATTGATGGAGAAAGGTCTGGTGGCAAGAAAAGCTGCTTCTACGAGGTTCTCAAGTGTTTTCGCTCGGCGATTCCATTCTTGGGTGGTTGGTTTGGCCCTTCTTCCTATAACTCGAATCCTAGCCCGGTATATCCCATTTTAATTTTACACCATTGTGAACTTTACGCCTTTTTTACTCTCTGATCGAGGTTCTCGGCATTGAAAAATCTTCGTAAACTAAATCACACGTGTATATGTTGACATTTAAGAGATATACAGTCAAGAAAATCAAGGGCAATGGTGATATATATGCGGATTAGACACCAAAAAAAACACTCAACAAATGGCTAAAATTTAAGGAATGTGTTTAGTGACGGCATCTGATTCCTAATTGATGGAGAAAGGTCTGGTGGCAAGAAAAGTTGCTTCTAGGAGGTTGTCAAGTGTTTTCTCTCGACGATTCCATTCTTGGGTGGTTGGTTTGGCCCTTGTTCCAGTAACTCGAATCCTAGCCCGGTATATCCCATTTTAATCTTACACCATTGTGAACCATCCGCCTTTTTTTATCTCTGATCGAGGTTCTTGGCATTGAAAAATCTTCGTAAACTAAATCACACGTGTATATGTTGATATTTAAGAGATATACACTCAAGAAAATCATGGGAAATGGTGATATATATGCGGATTAGACACCAAAAAAAAAATCACTCAACAAATGGCTACAATTTAAGGAATGTGTTTAGTGACGACATCAGATTCCTAATTGATGGAGAAAGGTCTGGTGGTAAGACAAGCTGCTTCTAGGAGGTTGTCAAGTGTTTTCGCTCGACGATTCCATTCTTGGATGGTTGGTTTAGCACTTGTTCCTGTAACTCGAATCCTAGCCCGGTATATCCCATTTTAATCTTACACCATTGTGAACCTTACGCCGTTTTTACTCTCTGATCGAGGTTCTCGGCTTTGAAAAATCTTCGTAAACTAAATCACATGAGTATATGCTGATATTAAGGAGATATACAGTCAAGAAAATCAAGGGCAATGGTGATATATATGCGGATTAGACACCAAAAAAAAAACACTCAACAAATGGCTACAATTTAAGGAATGGGTTTAGTGACGGCATCAGATTCCTAATTGATGGAGAAAGGTCTGGTGGCAAGAAAAGCTGCTTCTAGGAGGTTCTCAAGTGTTTTCGCTCGGCGATTCCATTCTTGGGTGGTTGGTTTGGCCCTTCTTCCTATAACTCGAATCCTAGCCCGGTATATCCCATTTTAATTTTACACCATTGTGAACTTTACGCCTTTTTTACTCTCTGATCGAGGTTCTCGGCATTGAAAAATCTTCGTAAACTAAATCACACGTGTATATGTTGATATTTAAGAGATATACAGTCAAGAAAATCAAGGGCAATGGTGATATATATGCGGATTAGACACAAAAAAAAACACTCAACAAATGGCTAAAATTTAAGGAATGTGTTTAGTGACGGCATCTGATTCCTAATTGATGGAGAAAGGTCTGGTTGCAAGAAAAGCTGCTTCTAGGAGGTTGTCAAGTGTTTTCTCTCGACGATTCCATTCTTGGGTGGTTGGTTTGGCCCTTGTTCCTGTAACTCGAATCCTAGCCCGGTATATCCCATTTTAATCTTACACCATTGTGAACCATACGCCTTTTTTAATCTCTGATCGAGGTTCTTGGCATTGAAAAATCTTCGTAAACTAAATCACACGTGTATATGTTGATATTTAAGAGATATACAGTCAAGAAAATCACGGGAAATGGTGATATATATGCGGATTAGACACCAAAAAAAATCACTCAACAAATGGCTACAATTTAAGGAATGTGTTTAGTGACGGCATCAGATTCCTAATTGATGGAGAAAGGTCTGGTGGTAAGACAAGCTGCTTCTAGGAGGTTGTCAAGTGTTTTCGCTCGACGATTCCATTCTTGGATGGTTGGTTTGGCCCTTGTTCCTGTAACTCGAATCCTAGCCCAGTATATCCCATTTTAATCTTACACCATTGTGAACCTTACGCCTTTTTTACTCTCTGATCGAGGTTCTCGGCGTTGAAAAATCTTCGTAAACTAAATCACACGAGTATATGTTGATATTTAAGAGATATACAGTCAAGAAAATCAAGGGCAATGGTGATATATATGCGGATTAGACACAAAAAAACACTCAACAAATGGCTACAATTTAAGGAATTTGTTTAGTGACGGCATCAGATTCCTTATTGATAAAGAAAGGTCTGGTGATAAGAAAAGCTGCTTCTAGGAGGTTGTCAAGTGTTTTCGCTCGACGATTCCATTCTTGGGTGGTTGGTTTGGCCCTTGTTCCTGTTACTCGTATCCTAGCCCAGTATATCCCATTTTAATTTTACACAATTGTGAACTTTATGCCTTTTTTACTCTCTGATCGAGGTTCTCGGCTTTAAAAAATCTTCGTAAACTAAATCACACGTGTATATGTTGACATTTAAGAGATATACAGTCTAGAAAATCAAGGGCAATGGTGATATATATGCGGATTAGACACCCAAAAAAATCACTCAACAAATGGCTACAATTTAAGGAATGTGTTTAGTGACGGCATTAAATTCCTAATTGATGGAGAAAGGTCTGGTGGTAAGAAAAGCTGCTTCTAGGAGGTTGTCAAGTGTTTTCGCTCGACGATTCCATTATTGGGTGGTTGGTTTCGCCCTTGTTCTTGTAACTCGAATCCTAGCCGGTATATCCCATTTTAATTTTACACCATTGTGAACCGTACGCCTTTTTTACTCTCTGATCGAGGTTCTCGGCATTGAAAAATCTTCGTAAACTAAATCACACGTGTATATGTTGATATTTAAGAGATATACAGTCAAGAAAATCAAGGGCAATGGTCATATATATATGCGATTTAGCCACCAAAAAAAATCACTCAACAAATGGCTACAATTTAAGGAATGTGTTTAGTGACGGCATCAGATTCCTAATTGATGGAGAAAGGTCTGGTGGCAAGAAAAGCTGCTTCTAGGAGGTTGTCAAGTGTTTTCGCTCGACGATTCCATTCTTGGGTGGTTGGTTTGGCCCTTGTTCCTGTAACTCGAATCCTAGCCCGGTATATCCCATTTTAATTTTACACCATTGTGAACCTTACTCCTTTTTTACTCTCTGATCGAGGTTCTTGGCATTGAAAAATCTTCGTAAACTAAATCACACGTGTATATTTTGATATATAAGAGATATACAGTCAAGAAAACCAAGGGAAATGGTGATATATATGCGGATTAGAGACAAAAAAAACACTCAACAAATGGCTACAATTTAAGGAATGTGTTTAGTGATCGCATCAGATTGCTAATTGACGGAGAAAGGTCTGGTGGCAAGAAAAGCTGCTTCCAGGAGGTTGTCAAGTGTTTTCGCTCGACGATTCCATTCTTGGGTGGGTGGCTTGGCCCTTGTTCCTGTAACTCGAATCCTAACCCGGTATATCCCTTTTTAATTTTACACCATTGTGAACCCTACGCCTTTTTTACTCTCTGATCGAGGTTCTCGGCATTGAAAAATCTTCGTAAGCTAAATCACACGTGTATATGTTGACATTTAAGAGATATACAGTCAAGAAAATCAAGGGCAATGGTGATATATATGCGTATTAGACACCAAAAAAAATCACTCAACAAATGGCTACAATTTACGGAATGTGTTTAGTGGCGGTATCATATTCCTAATTGATGGAGAAAGGTCTGGTGGCAAGAAAAGCTGCTTCTAGGAGGTTGTCAAGTGTTTTCGTTCGACGATTCCATTCTTGGGTGGTTGGTTTGGCCCTTGTTCCTGTAACTCGAATCCTATCCCGGTATATCCCATTTTAATCTTACACCATTGTAAACCTTACGCCTTTTTTACTCTCTGATCGAGGTTCTCGGCATTGAAAAATCTTCGTAAACTAAATCACACGTGTATATGTTGACATTTAAGAGATATACAGTCAAGAAAATCAAGGGCAATGGTGATATATATGCGGATTAGACACCAAAAAAAACACTCAACAAATGGCTACAATTTAAGGAATGTGTTTAGTGACGGCATCAGATTCCTAATTGATGGAGAAAGGTCTGGTGGCAAGAAAAGCTGCTTCTAGGAGGTTCTCAAGTGTTTTCGCTCGGCGATTCCATTCTTGGATGGTTGGTTTGGCCCTTCTTCCTATAACTCGAATCCTAGCCCGGTATATCCCATTTTAATTTTACACCATTGTGAACTTTACGCCTTTTTTACTCTCTGATCGAGGTTCTCGGCATTGAAAAATCTTCGTAAACTAAATCACACGTGTATATGTTGACATTTAAGAGATATACAGTCAAGAAAATCAAGGGCAATGGTGATATATATGCGGATTAGACACCAAAAAAAACACTCAACAAATGGCTAAAATTTAAGGAATGTGTTTAGTGACGGCATCTGATTCCTAATTGATGGAGAAAGGTCTGGTGGCAAGAAAAGCTGCTTCTAGGAGGTTGTCAAGTGTTTTCTCTCGACGATTCCATTCTTGGGTGGTTGGTTTGGCCCTTGTTCCTGTAACTCGAATCCTAGCCCGGTATATCCCATTTTAATCTTACACCATTGTGAACCATACGCCTTTTTTAATCTCTGATCGAGGTTCTTGGCATTGAAAAATCTTCGTAAACTAAATCACACGTGTATATGTTGATATTTAAGAGATATACAGTCAAGAAAATCAAGGGAAATGGTGATATATATGCGGATTAGACACCAAAAAAAAATCACTCAACAAATGGCTACAATTTAAGGAATGTGTTTAGTGACGACATCAGATTCCTAATTGATGGAGAAAGGTCTGGTGGTAAGACAAGCTGCTTCTAGGATGTTGTCAAGTGTTTTCGCTCGACGATTCCATTCTTGGATGGTTGGTTTGGCCCTTGTTCCTGTAACTCGAATCCTAGCCCGGTATATCCCAATTTAATTTTACACCATTGTGAACCTTACGTCTTTTTTACTCTCTGATCGAGGTTCTCGGCTTTGAAAAATCTTCGTAAACTAAATCACACGAGTATATGTTGATATTTAAGAGATATACAGTCAAGAAAATCAAAGGCAATGGTGATATATATGCGGATTAGACACAAAAAAAAACACTCAACAAATGGCTACAATTTAAGGAATTTGTTTAGTGACGGCCTCAGATTCCTTATTGATGAAGAAAGGTCTGGTGATAAGAAAAGCTGGTTCTAGGAGGTTCTCAAGTGTTTTCGCTCGACGATTCCATTCTTGGGTGGTTGGTTTGGCCCTTGTTCCTGTTACTCGTATCCTTGCCCGGTATATCCCATTTTAATTTTACACCATTGTGAACTTTATGCCTTTTTTACTCTCAGATCGAGGTTCTCGGCTTTAAAAAATCTTCGTAAACTAAATCACACGTGTATATGTTGACATTTAAGAGATATACAGTCTAGAAAATCAAGGGCAATGGTGATATATATGCGGATTAGACACCCAAAAAAATCACTCAACAAATGGCTACAATTTAAGGAATGTGTTTAGTGACGGCATCAAATTCCTAATTGATGGAGAAAGGTCTGGTGGTAAGAAAAGCTGCTTCTAGGAGGTTGTCAAGTGTTTTCGCTCGACGATTCCATTATTGGGTGGTTGGTTTCTCCCTTGTTCTTGTAACTCGAATCCTAGCCGGTATATCCCATTTTAATTTTACACCATTGTGAACCGTACGCCTTTTTTACTCTCTGATCGAGGTTCTCGGCATTGAAAAATCTTCGTAAACTAAATCACACGTGTATATGTTGATATTTAAGAGATATACAGTCAAGAAAATCAAGGGCAATGGTCATATATATATGCGATTTAGCCACCAAAAAAAATCACTCAACAAATGGCTACAATTTAAGGAATGTGTTTAGTGACGGCATCAGATTCCTAATTGATGGAGAAAGGTCTGGTGGCAAGAAAAGCTGCTTCTAGGAGGTTGTCAAGTGTTTTCGCTCGACGATTCCATTCTTGGGTGGTTGGTTTGGCCCTTGTTCCTGTAACTCGAATCCTAGCCCGGTATATCCCATTTTAATTTTACACCATTGTGAACCTTACTCCTTTTTTACTCTCTGATCGAGGTTCTTGGCATTGAAAAATCTTCGTAAACTAAATCACACGTGTATATTTTGATATATAAGAGATATACAGTCAAGAAAACCAAGGGAAATGGTGATATATATGCGGATTAGAGACAAAAAAAACACTCAACAAATGGCTACAATTTAAGGAATGTGTTTAGTGATCGCATCAGATTGCTAATTGACGGAGAAAGGTCTGGTGGCAAGAAAAGCTGCTTCCAGGAGGTTGTCAAGTGTTTTCGCTCGACGATTCCATTCTTGGGTGGGTGGCTTGGCCCTTGTTCCTGTAACTCGAATCCTAACCCGGTATATCCCATTTTAATTTTACACCATTGTGAACCCTACGCCTTTTTTACTCTCTGATCGAGGTTCTCGGCATTGAAAAATCTTCGTAAGCTAAATCACACGTGTATATGTTGACATTTAAGAGATATACAGTCAAGAAAATCAAGGGCAATGGTGATATATATGCGTATTAGACACCAAAAAAAATCACTCAACAAATGGCTACAATTTACGGAATGTGTTTAGTGGCGGTATCATATTCCTAATTGATGGAGAAAGGTCTGGTGGCAAGAAAAGCTGCTTCTAGGAGGTTGTCAAGTGTTTTCGTTCGACGATTCCATTCTTGGGTGGTTGGTTTGGCCCTTGTTCCTGTAACTCGAATCCTATCCCGGTATATCCCATTTTAATCTTACACCATTGTAAACCTTACGCCTTTTTTACTCTCTGATCGAGGTTCTCGGCATTGAAAAATCTTCGTAAACTAAATCACACGTGTATATGTTGACATTTAAGAGATATACAGTCAAGAAAATCAAGGGCAATGGTGATATATATGCGGATTAGACACCAAAAAAAACACTCAACAAATGGCTACAATTTAAGGAATGTGTTTAGTGACGGCATCAGATTCCTAATTGATGGAGAAAGGTCTGGTGGCAAGAAAAGCTGCTTCTAGGAGGTTCTCAAGTGTTTTCGCTCGGCGATTCCATTCTTGGATGGTTGGTTTGGCCCTTCTTCCTATAACTCGAATCCTAGCCCGGTATATCCCATTTTAATTTTACACCATTGTGAACTTTACGCCTTTTTTACTCTCTGATCGAGGTTCTCGGCATTGAAAAATCTTCGTAAACTAAATCACACGTGTATATGTTGACATTTAAGAGATATACAGTCAAGAAAATCAAGGGCAATGGTGATATATATGCGGATTAGACACCAAAAAAAACACTCAACAAATGGCTAAAATTTAAGGAATGTGTTTAGTGACGGCATCTGATTCCTAATTGATGGAGAAAGGTCTGGTGGCAAGAAAAGCTGCTTCTAGGAGGTTGTCAAGTGTTTTCTCTCGACGATTCCATTCTTGGGTGGTTGGTTTGGCCCTTGTTCCTGTAACTCGAATCCTAGCCCGGTATATCCCATTTTAATCTTACACCATTGTGAACCATACGCCTTTTTTAATCTCTGATCGAGGTTCTTGGCATTGAAAAATCTTCGTAAACTAAATCACACGTGTATATGTTGATATTTAAGAGATATACAGTCAAGAAAATCAAGGGAAATGGTGATATATATGCGGATTAGACACCAAAAAAAAATCACTCAACAAATGGCTACAATTTAAGGAATGTGTTTAGTGACGACATCAGATTCCTAATTGATGGAGAAAGGTCTGGTGGTAAGACAAGCTGCTTCTAGGATGTTGTCAAGTGTTTTCGCTCGACGATTCCATTCTTGGATGGTTGGTTTGGCCCTTGTTCCTGTAACTCGAATCCTAGCCCGGTATATCCCAATTTAATTTTACACCATTGTGAACCTTACGTCTTTTTTACTCTCTGATCGAGGTTCTCGGCTTTGAAAAATCTTCGTAAACTAAATCACACGAGTATATGTTGATATTTAAGAGATATACAGTCAAGAAAATCAAAGGCAATGGTGATATATATGCGGATTAGACACAAAAAAAAACACTCAACAAATGGCTACAATTTAAGGAATTTGTTTAGTGACGGCCTCAGATTCCTTATTGATGAAGAAAGGTCTGGTGATAAGAAAAGCTGGTTCTAGGAGGTTCTCAAGTGTTTTCGCTCGACGATTCCATTCTTGGGTGGTTGGTTTGGCCCTTGTTCCTGTTACTCGTATCCTTGCCCGGTATATCCCATTTTAATTTTACACCATTGTGAACTTTATGCCTTTTTTACTCTCAGATCGAGGTTCTCGGCTTTAAAAAATCTTCGTAAACTAAATCACAGGTGTATATGTTGACATTTAAGAGATATACAGTCTAGAAAATCAAGCGCAATGGTGATATATATGCGGATTAGGCATAAAAAAACCACTCAACAAATGGCTACAATTTAAGGAATGTGTTTAGTGACGGCATCAGATTCCTAATTGATGGAGAAAGGTCTGGTGGCAAGAAAAGCTGCTTCTAGGAGGTTGTCAAGTGTTTTTGCTCGACTATTCCATTCTTGGGTGGTTGGTTTGGCCCTTGTTCCTGTAACTCGAATCCTAGCCCGGTATATCCCATTTTAATTTTACACCATTGTGAACCTTACGTCTTTTTTACTCTCTGATCGAGGTTCTCGGCATTGAAAAATCTTCGTAAACTAAATCACACGTGTATATGTTGATATTTAATAGATATACAGTCAAGAAAATCAAGGGCAATGGTGATATATATGCGGATTCGACACAAAAAAACAACACTCAACAAATGGCTACAATTTAAGGAATGTGTTTAGTGACGGCATCAGATTCCTAATTGATGGAGAAAGGTCTGGTGGCAAGAAAAGCTGCTTCTAGGAGGTTATCAAGTGTTTTTGCTCGACTATTCCATTCTTGGGTGGTTGGTTTGGCCCTTGTTCCTGTCACTCGAATCCTAGCCCGGTATATCCCATTTTAATTTTACACCATTGTGAACCTTACGTCTTTTTTACTCTCTGATCGAGGTTCTCGGCATTGAAAAATCTTCGTAAACTAAATCACACGTGTATATGTTGATATTTAATAGATATACAGTCAAGAAAATCAAGGGCAATGGTGATATATATGCGGATTCGACACAAAAAAACAACACTCAACAAATGGCTACAATTTAAGGAATGTGTTTAGTGACGGCATCAGATTCCTATTTGATGGAGAAAGGTCTAGTTGAAAGAAAAGCTGCTTCTTGGAGGTTGTCAAGTGTTTTTCGCACGATGATTCCATTCTTGGGTGGTTGGTTTGGCCCTTGTTCCTGTAACTCGAATCCTAGCCCTGTATATCCCATTTTAATCTTACACCATTGTAAACCTTACGCCTTTTTTACTCTCTGATCGAGGTTCTCGGCATTGAAAAATCTTCGTAAACTAAATCACACGTGTATATGTTGACATTTAAGAGATATATAGTCAAGAAAATCAAGGGCAATGGTGATATATATGCGGATTAGACACCAAAAAAAAACACTCAACAAATGGCTACAACTTAAGGAATGTGTTTAGTGACGGCATCAGATTCCTAATTGATGGAGAAAGGTCGGGTGGCAAGAAAAGCTGCTTCTAGGAGGTTCTCAAGTGTTTTCGCTCGGCGATTCCATTCTTGGGTGGTTGGTTTGGCCCTTCTTCCTATAACTGGAATCCTAGCCCGGTATATCCCATTTTAATTTTACACCATTGTGAACTTTACGCCTTTTTTACTCTCTGATCGAGGTTCTCGGCATTGAAAAATCTTCGTAAACTAAATCACACGTGTATATGTTGATATTTAAGAGATATACAGTCAAGAAAATCAAGGGCAATGGTGATATATATGCGGATTAGACACCAAAAAAAACACTCAACAAATGGCTAAAATTTAAGGAATGTGTTTAGTGACGACATCTGATTCCTAATTGATGGAGAAAGGTCTGGTGGCAAGAAAAGCTGCTTCTAGGAGGTTGTCAAGTGTTTTCTCTCGACGATTTCATTCTTGGGTGGTTGGTTTGGCCCTTGTTCCTGTAACTCGAATCCTAGCCCGGTATATCCCATTTTAATCTTACACCATTGTGAACCATACGCCTTTTTTAATCTCTGATCGAGGTTCCTGGCATTGAAAAATCTTCGTAAACTAAATCACACGTGTATATGTTGATATTTAAGAGATATACAGTCAAGAAAATCACGGGAAATGGTGATATATATGCGGATTAGACACCAAAAAAAATCACTCAACAAATGGCTACAATTTAAGGAATGTGTTTAGTGACGGCATCAGATTCCTAATTGATGGAGAAAGGTCTGGTGGTAAGACAAGCTGCTTCTAGGAGGTTGTCAAGTGTTTTCGCTCGACGATTCCATTCTTGGATGGTTGGTTTGGCCCTTGTTCCTGTAACTCGAATCCTAGCCAGGTATATCCCATTTTAATCTTACACCATTGTGAACCTTACGCCTTTTTTACTCTCTGATAGATGTTCTCGGCGTTGAAAAATCTTCGTAAACTAAATCACACGAGTATATGTTGATATTTAAGAGATATACAGTCAAGAAAATCAAGGGCAATGGTGATATATATGCGGATTAGACACAAAAAAAAACACTCAACAAATGGCTACAATTTAAGGAATGTGTTTAGTGACGGCATCAGATTCCTAATTGATAAAGAAAGGTCTGGTGATAAGAAAAGCTGCTTCTAGGAGGTTGTCAAGTGTTTTCGCTCGACGATTCCATTCTTGGGTGGTTGGTTTGGCCCTTGTTCCTGTTACTCGTATCCTCGCCCGGTATATCCCATTTTAATTTTACACCATTGTGAACTTTATGCCTTTTTTACTCTCTGATCGAGGTTCTCGGCTTTAAAAAATCTTCGTAAACTAAATCACACGTGTATATGTTGACATTTAAGAGATATACAATCTAGAAAATCAAGGGCAATGGTGATATATATGCGGATTAGGCATAAAAAAAACACTCAACAAATGGCTACAATTTAAGGAATGTGTTTAGTGACGGCATCAGATTCCTAATTGATGGAGAAAGGTCTGGTGGCAAGAAAAGCTGCTTCTAGGAGGTTGTCAAGTGTTTTTGCTCGACTATTCCATTCTTGGGTGGTTGGTTTGGCCCTTGTTCCTGTAACTCGAATCCTAGCCTGGTATATCCCATTTTAATTTTACACCATTGTGAACCTTACGTCTTTTTTACTCTCTGATCGAGGTTATCGGCATTGAAAAATCTTCGTAAACTAAATCACACGTGTATATGTTGATATTTAATAGATATACAGTCAAGAAAATCAAGGGCAATGGTGATATATATGCGGATTCGACACAAAAAAAACAACACTCAACAAATGGCTACAATTTAAGGAATGTGTTTAGTGACGGCATCAGATTCCTATTTGATGGAGAAAGGTCTAGTGGAAAGAAAAGCTGCTTCTAGGAGGTTGTCAAGTGTTTTCGCTCGATGATTCCATTCTTGGGTGGTTGGTTTGGCCCTTGTTCCTGTAACTCGAATCCTAGCCCGGTATATCCCATTTTAATATTACACCATTGTGAAGCTTACGCCTTTTTTACTCTCTGATCGAGGTTCTCGGCATTGAAAAATCTTCGTAAACTAAATCACACGTGTATATGTTGACATTTAAGAGATATACAGTCAAGAAAATCAAGGGCGATGGTGATATATATGCGGATTAGACTCCAAAAAAAATCACTCAATAAATGGCTACAATTTAAGGAATGTGTTTAGTGACGGCATCAGATTCCTAATTGATGGAGAAAGGTCTGATGGTAAGAAAAGCTGCTTCCAGGAGGTAGTCAAGTTTTTTCGCTCGACGATTCCATTATTGGGTGGTTGGTTTGGCCCTTGTTCCTGTAACTCGAATCCAAGCCGGTATATCCCATTTTAATTTTACACCTTTGTGAACCTTACGCCTTTTTTTACTCTCTGATCGAGGTTCTCGGCATTGAAAGATCTTCGTAAACTAAATCACACGTGTATATGTTGATATTTAAGAGATATACAGTCAAGAAAATCAAGGGCAATGCTGATATATATGCGAATTAGACACCAAAAAAAAATCACTCAACAATTGGCTACAATCTAAGGAATGTGTTATTGACGGCATCAGATTCCTAATTGATTCCTAATTGATGGAGAAAGGACTGGTGGCAAGAAAAACTGCTTCTAGGAGGTTGTCAAGTGTTTTCGCTCGATGATTCCATTCTTGGGTGGTTGGTTTGGCCGTTGTTCCTGTAATTCGAATCCTATCCCGGTATATCCCATTTTAATCTTACAGCATTGTGAACCTTACGCCTTTTTTACTCTCTGATCGAGGTTCTCGGCATTGAAAAATCTTCGTAAACTAAATCACACGTGTATATGTTGACATTTAAGAGATGTACAGTCAAGAAAATCAAGGGCAATGGTGATATATATGCGGATTAGACACCAAAAAAAATCACTCAACAAATGGCTACAATTTAAGGAATGTGTTTAGTGACGGCATCAGATTCCTAATTGATGGAGAAAGGTCTGGTGGTAAGAAAAGCTGCTTCTAGGAGGTTGTCAAGTGTTTTCGCTTGACGATTCCATTATTGGGTGGTTGGTTTGGCCCTTGTTCCTGTAACTCGAATCCTAGCCGGTATATCCCATTTTAATTTTACACCATTGTGAACCTTACGTCTTTTTTACTCTCTGATCAAGGTTCTCGGCATTGAAAAATCTTCATAAACTAAATCACAAGTGTATATGTTGATATTTAAGAGATATACAGTCAAGAAATCAAGGGAAATGGTGATATATATGCGAATTAGACACCAAAAAAAATCACTCAACAAATGGCTACAATTTAAGGAATGTGTTTAGTGACGGCATCATATTCCTAATTGATGGAGAAAGGTCTCGTGGCAAGAAAAGCTGCTTCTAGGAGGTTGTCAAGTGTTTTCGCTCGACGATTCCATTCTTGGGTGGTTGGTTTGGCCCTTGTTCTTGTAATTCGAATCCTATCCCGGTATATCCCATTTTAATCTTACAACATTGTGAACCTTACGCCTTTTTTCCTCTCTGATCGAGGTTCTCGGCGTTGAAAAATCTTCGTAAACTAAATCACACGAGTATATGTTGATATTTAAGAGATATACAGTCAGGAATGTGTTTAGTGACGGCATCAGAATCCTTATTGATAGAGAAAGGTCTGGTGGTGAGAAAAGCTGCTTCTAGGAGGTTGTCAAGTGTTTTCGCTCGACGATTCCATTCTTGGGTGGTTGGTTTGGCCCTTGTTCCTGTAACTCGAATCCTAGCCCGGTATATCCCATTTTAATTTTACACCATTGTAAACTTTACGCCTTTTTTACTCTCTGATCGAGGTTCTCGGCATTGAAAAATCTTCGTAAACTAAATCACACGTGTATATGTTGACATTTAAGAGATATACAGTCTAGAAAATCAAGGGCAATGGTGATATATATGCGGATTAGACATAAAAAAAAACACTAAACAAATGGCTACACTTTAGGGAATGTGTTTAGTGACGGCATCAGATTCCTAATTGATGGAGAAAGGTCTGGTGGCAAGAAAAGCTGCTTCTAGGAGGTTGTCAAGTGTTTTCGCTCGACTATTACATTCTTGGGTGGTTGGTTTGGCCCTTGTTCCTGTAACTCGAATCATAGCCCGTTATATCCCATTTTAATTTCACACCATTGTGAACCTTACGCCTTTTTTACTCTCTGATCGAGGTTCTCGGCATTGAAAAATCTACGTAAACTAAATCACACGTGTATATGTTGATATTTAATAGATATACAGTCAAGAAAATCAAGGGTAATGGTGATATATATGCGGATTCGACACAAAAAAACAACACTCAACAAATGGCTACAATTTAAGGAATGTGTTTAGTGCCGGCATCAGATTCCTAATTGATGGAGAAAGGTCTAGTGGTAAGAAAAGCTGCTTCTAGGAGGTTGTCAAGTGTTTTCGCTCGATGATTCCATTCTTGGGTGGTTGGTTGGCCCTTGTTCCTGTAACTCGAATCCTTGCCCGGTATATCCCATTTTAATCTTACACCATTGTGAACCTTACGCCTTTTTTACTCTCTGATCGAGGTTCTCGGCATTGAAAAATCTTCGTAAACTAAATCACACGTGTATATGTTGACATTTAAGAGATGTACAGTCAAGAAAATCAAGGGCAATGGTGATATATATGCGGATTAGACACCAAAAAAAATCACTCAACAAATGGCTACAATTTAAGGAATGTGTTTAGTGACGGCATCAGATTCCTAATTGATGGAGAAAGGTCTGGTGGTAAGAAAAGCTGCTTCTAGGAGGTTGTCAAGTGTTTTCGCTTGACGATTCCATTATTGGGTGGTTGGTTTGGCCCTTGTTCCTGTAACTCGAATCCTAGCCGGTATATCCCATTTTAATTTTACACCATTGTGAACCTTACGTCTTTTTTACTCTCTGATCAAGGTTCTCGGCATTGAAAAATCTTCATAAACTAAATCACAAGTGTATATGTTGATATTTAAGAGATATACAGTCAAGAAATCAAGGGAAATGGTGATATATATGCGAATTAGACACCAAAAAAAATCACTCAACAAATGGCTACAATTTAAGGAATGTGTTTAGTGACGGCATCATATTCCTAATTGATGGAGAAAGGTCTCGTGGCAAGAAAAGCTGCTTCTAGGAGGTTGTCAAGTGTTTTCGCTCGACGATTCCATTCTTGGGTGGTTGGTTTGGCCCTTGTTCTTGTAATTCGAATCCTATCCCGGTATATCCCATTTTAATCTTACAACATTGTGAACCTTACGCCTTTTTTCCTCTCTGATCGAGGTTCTCGGCGTTGAAAAATCTTCGTAAACTAAATCACACGAGTATATGTTGATATTTAAGAGATATACAGTCAGGAATGTGTTTAGTGACGGCATCAGAATCCTTATTGATAGAGAAAGGTCTGGTGGTGAGAAAAGCTGCTTCTAGGAGGTTGTCAAGTGTTTTCGCTCGACGATTCCATTCTTGGGTGGTTGGTTTGGCCCTTGTTCCTGTAACTCGAATCCTAGCCCGGTATATCCCATTTTAATTTTACACCATTGTAAACTTTACGCCTTTTTTACTCTCTGATCGAGGTTCTCGGCTTTGAAAAATCTTCGTAAACTAAATCACACGTGTATATGTTGACATTTAAGAGATATACAGTCTAGAAAATCAAGGGCAATGGTGATATATATGCGGATTAGACATAAAAAAAAACACTAAACAAATGGCTACACTTTAGGGAATGTGTTTAGTGACGGCATTAGATTCCTAATTGATGGAGAAAGGTCTGGTGGCAAGAAAAGCTGCTTCTAGGAGGTTGTCAAGTGTTTTCGCTCGACTATTACATTCTTGGGTGGTTGGTTTGGCCCTTGTTCCTGTAACTCGAATCATAGCCCGTTATATCCCATTTTAATTTCACACCATTGTGAACCTTACGCCTTTTTTACTCTCTGATCGAGGTTCTCGGCATTGAAAAATCTACGTAAACTAAATCACACGTGTATATGTTGATATTTAATAGATATACAGTCAAGAAAATCAAGGGTAATGGTGATATATATGCGGATTCGACACAAAAAAACAACACTCAACAAATGGCTACAATTTAAGGAATGTGTTTAGTGCCGGCATCAGATTCCTAATTGATGGAGAAAGGTCTAGTGGTAAGAAAAGCTGCTTCTAGGAGGTTGTCAAGTGTTTTCGCTCGATGATTCCATTCTTGGGTGGTTGGTTGGCCCTTGTTCCTGTAACTCGAATCCTTGCCCGGTATATCCCATTTTAATCTTACACCATTGTGAACCTTACGCCTTTTTTACTCTCTGATCGGTGTTCTCGGGATTGAAAAATCTTCGTAAACTAAATCACACGTGTATATGTTGACATTTAAGAGATATACAATCAAGAAAATCAAGGGCAATGGTGATATATATGCGGATTAGACAACCAAAAAAATCACTCAACAAATGGCTACAATTTAAGGAATGTGTTTAGTGACGGCATCAAATTCCTAATTGATGGAGAAAGGTCTGGTGGTAAGAAAAGCTGCTTCTAGGAGGTTGTCAAGTGTTTTCGCTCGACGATTCCATTATTGGGTGGTTGGTTTCGCCCTTGTTCTTGTAACTCGAATCCTAGCCGGTATATCCCATTTTAATTTTACACCATTGTGAACCGTACGCCTTTTTTACTTTCTGATCGAGGTTCTCAGCATTGAAAAATCTTCGTAAACTAAATCACACGTGTATATGTTGATATTTAAGAGATATACAGTCAAGAAAATCAAGGGCAATGGTGATATATATGCGATTTAGCCACCAAAAAAAATCACTCAACAAATGGCTACAATTTAAGGAATGTGTTTAGTGACGGCATCAGATTCCTAATTGATGGAGAAAGGTCTGGTGGCAAGAAAAGCTGCTTCTAGGAGGTTGTCAAGTGTTTTCGCTCGACGATTCCATTCTTGGGTGGTTGGTTTGGCCCTTGTTCCTGTAACTCGAATCCTAGCCCGGTATATCCCATTTTAATTTTACACCATTGTGAACCTTACTTCTTTTTTACTCTCTGATCGAGGTTCTTGGCATTGAAAAATCTTCGTAAACTAAATGACACGTGTATATGTTGATGTTTAAGAGATATACAGTCAAGAAAATCAAGGGAAATGGTGATATATATGCGGATTAGACACCAAAAAAAACACTCAACAAATTGCTACAATTTAAGGAATGTGTTTAGTGATCGCATCAGAATGCTAATTGAATGAGAAAGGTCTGGTGGCAAGAAAAGCTGCTTCCAGGAGGTTATCAAGTGTTTTCGCTCGACGATTCCATTCTTGGGTGGTTGGTTTGGCCCTTGTTCCTGTAACTCGAATCCTAACCCGGTATATCCCATTTTAATTTTACACCATTATGAACCTTACGCCTTTTTTACTCTCTGATCGAGGTTCTCGGCATTGAAAAATCTTCGTAAGCTAAATCACACGTGTATATGTTGACATTTAAGAGATATACACTCAAGAAAATCAAGGGCAATGGTGATATATATGCGTATTAGACACCAAAAAAAATCACTCAACAAATGGCTACAATTTACGGAATGTGTTTAGTGGCGGTATCATATTCCTAATTGATGGTTGGTTTGTGTAACACCCCGAAAACGGGTTTGGTAATCAAACCTCGTTAATAGTAAAAACGGGTAAAATACCGTTAGTGGTAAAATTAACCTGGTGAATATTAGGATTTAAATAAATAAATCTAATATTTATTAAAAAGATGGGAAATACTTTGAGAAAGCAAAGTATATAAAAAGGCCTGAGATTTAACGGGACTTAAAATAAAACGGGTTTTTGAACAAGAAATAATTAACTAGGAAAAATTATAACCTAGTTAACTACAAGTCTAGAAATAACTTGAAATAAGGTTAGAATAACCAAAATTAAATGTTAAACAAAAGGGGAGGGACCAATGTTGTTAAACTTGAAACTATTATTATTAGTTTTAATCAAAAAATAAAACCAAACACCTCAATTGAGGCTCTGGTCGATCAAGAACAGGAAGGGGGCGACACCCTCACTTCCAAAACCTTAACATGTACTAAACTATCAAATTGTAGGCCAAAATCCAGTTGAAATGGGAATCTGAACATAGAATCATGATCACCTCGTCAAAGGGGTCATAAGGTATGTCAAATTAGGTCATTTTGATTCGATTCAAAGTTCATGCATGTGATTGAAATCGAGTATAGAGCTTAATTATGTGTTGTAAACATGAAATTGGAAGTGATATAAGGTGTAGGGACAAACCCTGGATGATTTCTTGATAAATTCTTGCATGTTAATTGTAAGGATCAAAATCACCGTAGTGGGTGACTAATAGGTTAGGGGAACTCGATAAACACTAGGATTAACACTCTTGTTCTAGTGTAACCTGGAATTTTGAGGAAATCTCTAAATTGTTGATGTTAAAATATGGACATGTAGTCTAATTTAAGTTAATTATGGTGATAAACTCAAGTCATGAACTTGGTTTAGACCATGTAGAAATCTGACCCGCTAGGTGTTTGATAAAACGCCTAAATGAAGATTAAAATGTAAAGGTTGGGTAAAACGCATATTTGAATACGTTAAGAAATTGTGCGTAAAGACTTATAAAAAGGGTTATAAACGGATTTTGAATTGAAATCTTTAGGCAAAGAATCCGGATCGTCAAATGGACAAGCCGGTGGGAATACGCGTTTGGAAAGGATGCTTAAAAGGAACATAACTACGGTTCCGTTACATTATGCTTGATTTCGTATTTTCGTTAGTAGACTTTAAATTAGCATAATACATGAAATTGGCATTTAGTGGAAGTGACGAAGATCACTAGGTAAATAAACGGGTCAAAAGGTGAAATTATCACCCTTTGACAATATCGACTAATGGTTTGTCGAGTTACATGTTTATAGGAATAAATATCAAATGGATACGCACATCGCTATTGCTTAGCGGCTACTAAGTCAAGGTATTGAAACGGGTCAATATATTGATCCGAGCCAGGTATGTATAATGATTCAATTCATCATGTAGAACTTGAGGTTTTCTAAGAGTTAAACAAGGTCAAATTGGATATTTGATTATCTTAAAGATAAACCGAATAATTCAAGTTATAATTGTAGTGTTTTAGAAACATAATGGCTTCTAAACAAGGTTATAGTTAAAAGATCGAATTTTTGGGTCAAACAAGTATCTGAAAGTCCTTTGTCGTAAAAGAAGGACCAAAATTGACCACAATGCCCTTGTAGGTTAAATTGAACAAACAACCCTTAAAGGTTGTTTGGAAACGTGTTTCATGATTAAATAAATACTTAGAATAAGTGTAGAAGTTGAAAGATGTAATACGTTAGTCAAATAGCTCTATTTGAGTCTTGCCGTAAAATAACAATCCGAATGGTAAAACTCGGAACATATAGATATACACATTGAAATCCAACACACAAAGAGTTGTAGTTGAAGATTACTTGATAAGAAATGTAGGAATAGGATGCTAGAAATGAATGAAAGCGATTTCAAGCTTTAAAGTGCTTAAATACCCTTAACGGGTCAAAATAAGCATACGAGCGAAAACGGGTTTAAATTGTGTAATAAACCTATGATTAGAACCTAATAAATTAGTTAACATTAATTTGAAGAAGTGTATGAGATATAGGAATCAAATAAATACGTTTGTTTGATAAAATGCATAAACGGGTTAAAATTCGGTAAAAAGGTAACGAGTCGAAGGCTTATAAGTCTCAAAATTTCTTATGTTGGATGTAGGATTTTAACTCCATAAGATGGAGGATTAAATTACGGACGCGTAGGAAAAAGAATCGGGTAAAACGGATCAATAACGAAGAAGTTATGGCCGTTTCCATGAAATCAGGTCGTGCTGGGTATGTACAGCATCAGCTGAAGGCAACAGGCTGTGAAAAACAGGGCTAGGCGTGACGCCTAGGCCCTTGGCGTCACGCGAAGCCCCCTAACTCCGAATTTTTTTTAAATTTTGTCATTTTAACCGCTGTACTTCTTTGAACTTAATATTTGACTATCAAAACTAACTTTTAAGTTGGTTTTGATCATAGGTGAATGCCAACAGTGCACGGATGAAGATCAAGCGACGAGCAAGAACCGAACACAATCACGAAATAAGCTTCCGCACTATGTATCGTTATTATGTTAAACGACAAACGTACACATGATATGTTGTATACTTTTAAATTGTAAAAAGTTTTAATAAACCCGTAATTTCCAATGCATATGTAATCTTAATTACATGATTGTTTTTCGTAAATGATACGTTAAACCTTAATTTATAAGAACGGGTGTTACAAGTTGGTATCAGAGCCTTGGTTTAAGAGATTCAAGTATGGCGGGAAAGCTATGCTTGGACTTAAACCTTACGCTCTTGATAAAGATTGGTGTTGGGTTCGAGGCTTGATCGCAAATCCGGTAAGTACATGTATATCAATGGTTTAATATGATTAAAGTGTTGAGAACAACACATATGGTTATCGTGTAATACACGTTACACCAATAAAATCGATATAGAATAGATATAGTCAACGAAATTACACGCGTTGATGCGTATAGTAGAAAAGCCTTGTATTATAATACGGGCATCCTTTAATGTTGAAATTATTAACTGTTGTATATGTTTTAGTTGAAGGACACTCGCATATGAGGATAGCGAGAGCTTAACAAATTACGGATATGATAGAAGAACGGTCCGAAGTATGACAAGAGGAGCATGCTCACCAAGGACTAAATCGCGTAACGACCGCGAACAAAGTTAAAGGCAAAAAACGCCCGTCGGGGCAAGCATTACCAGGTGCGTGCTTTTAAATATAATCGCACAAATAACAATATGCAACAAACATGTAGAGACTGATTGTTGCATATGTAAGTTAGAAACTTGGAAAACCTGAATAGAATACCTATCCAGGATATTATTTCCAAGAAAACTAAATAGAGGCGTTACTTACATAGGGCGTGATGTGAAAACTATAAAAAGGTCATGCGTGTCATGTGTTAATCGCTTACTCTGGCCAAGTAAGTAGTGGCATATGATACCATGAACTTCTTATAGCGGACACGTTTACATCCGATGTAGTAAGGACGGGGTTAAAGGGACAAATTAAAAAGTACCCAAATGAATCAGATAAGCAGAATATTTGATCATAATGTAAACGCACAGCCGAGTGACGGAAGCGTATTATATTAGGATAATGAGCCCGAGGGAAGGGACAAAGAAACATGTAAAATAATTAAGATATGCAATTGGGAGGGGTGTGCTTACACTCAAACCCGGAGAATGCAAATATGACTCTTAACGGGCCGATTTAGTAAAACACCAAATTTGAGAACAAAGTAGGAATATAAAAGCGAAAAGAAGTCATAATGCATACCGTAAGGGTTGTAATAATAACGACTTCGGTTAAACACCCGGTTGGTGGGAAATGATTTAAACGCATGCGTGGACCGACAAACGGGAACTCGGATGGGAAGTTAAAAGACTCGGGTTTTGAGTCATGACTAAAAGATGACAAGAATATTCGCAAACATAAATTTTGGTAATTACGTTCAACCATTTCAAAGTTGGACGGGTCAAATAAACAATGAAGTTTGACATTCATAAGTGATGAAAATTCACCCAAAATGAGTCAAACGAGTCAATTAAGGAATAACGCTTAATGTAATAGGAAAAACACAAACCGGTGAAACCGGAAAGCTAAAAACAATAAGATAGAAAGTCCCGGGTAATGGGTTGTAAAGGAGTATAAGTATGAACCGGGTAACGGTAAGTGTATGGAAAACCGACGTGTAAATTGACGTTAGAAGTCGAGAAGTCGGAAAGATGATTCGAAAGAAAACAATGTAGCCTTAGACTACGGTCAAGGTCAAATGAAATCCAAAAAGTATAGGTGAATAATTATAAACATAAAAAGGGGTGCCTTAACGCCATATGCGTATATAAACGTATACACATTTGAATAAAGACTAGAATAAAAGATGATCTACGGGATCATTATAACCTACAGGATATTAATTAGTGTAAAGGTCTACGGGGCCAAAATGACCCACGGGACATAAATTGAAGCAAAGGGATCATAAAGGCCTTGCCTTAAAAAGGTGAAAATCTAAAGAAATAAGCCTACGAGGCTAAGTGAAAGAACCTACGGGTCAATAACATGAAGCGAGGAAAATGCTTAAACCCCCCGCGTAAAATAATAACGGAAGGTAAAGGTAGTATAAAAGTGAGGGGTTTCGCTAACTTAACTGAGTGAGTTAAAAGCGAAGAGATCATGAAAGGCCTGGTTGACAAAAGTGAGGGATTTCACTAAAACATCTAAACGGGCAGAAATAACAAAAAGGATTCACAATTATTTAAATTCTGATAATTCACAAAAAGGACAAAAATATTACCGAAAAGACAACGGAAAGGAATAAATTATTAGACGTAAAAGTCCTGGAAATGAGTAAAAGATGTAAGACAAGGAGAAAAAGGAAACGTTAAACTAAAATTTAGTTTTAGTAAGAAACAATGTTTTAACAAATGTGGATATTACGAGAGAGATTAGAAAATGGTTAATATCAAAGAGTATGGGTCTTAACATCGATAGGTGCGAGACAATACATTCGAAAAGAAGAAGTATGATAAAGAAACGTTGATATAAATTAAACATGACGTGACACGATCACAGTCAAGAAATACAATGTGAAGTGGAATCACAATATAATCAAGCGAGCGGTAAAGAGTAACTGGACTAATAAGTCTAGTTAGTGGGACCGGTTAAGGTCATTTAAACAAATTTGGTTGCTTATAAGCGGAGGAGTCGGTATAACTGAACCGAATAAATGAACTTGAAAACAAAAGAAATTGTAGTTAAAAGTGAAAGATTTCACTAAAGACCTTTAAACGGGTCAAGGTAACGGATTCACAAAGGGTTCGATAATATGGATATCGCTAAGTTAACTAAACTAGTAGAAATAACGAAATTACGTTATTTCAAGTTGCATTATGTCGAATGAGGCGCGTAGATGTTTTGTAACCAAAAAGGTATTACCATAATTGTTTTGGTAATACTAACAATCGATTAAAGTATGAGCAATGCTCAATTGATTATTGAGAGCATATGCATGGAGTTAAACTCTATAAATTATGAAAGAAAAGGTTTCGAGGACGAAACCACTTTAAGGGGGGTAGACTTGTAACACCCCGAAAACGGGTTTGGTAATCAAACCTCGTTAATAGTAAAAACGGGTAAAATACCGTTAGTGGTAAAATTAACCCGGTGAATATTATGATTTAAATAAATAAATCTAATATTTATTAAAAAGATGGGAAATACTTTGAGAAAGCAAAGTATATAAAAGGCCCGAGATTTAACGGGACTTAAAATAAAACAGGTTTTTGAACAAGAACTAATTAACTAGGAAAAATTATAACCTAGTTAACTACAAGTCTAGAAATAACTTGAAATAAGGTTAGAATAACCAAAATTAAATGTTAAACAAAAGGGGAGGGACCAATGTTGTTAAACTTGAAACTATTATTATTCGTTTTAATCAAAAAATAAAACCAAACACCTCAATTGAGGCTCTGGTCGATCGAGAACAGGAAGGGGGCGACACCCTCACTTCCAAAACCCTAACATGTACTAAACTATCAAATTGAAGGCCAAAATCCAGTTAAAATCGGAATCTGAACATAGAATCGTGATCACCTCGTCAAAGGGGTCATAAGGTATGTCAAATTAGGTCATTTTGATTCGATTCAAAGTTCATGCATGTGATTGAAATCGAGTATAGAGCTTAATTATGTGTTGTAAACATGAAATTGGAAGTGATATAAGGTGTAGGGACAAACCCTAGATGAATTCTTGATAAATTCTTGCAAGTTAATTGTAAGGATCAAAATCACCATAGTGGGTGACTAATAGGTTAGGGGAACTCGATGAACACTAAGATTAACACTCTTTTTCTAGTGTAAACTGGAATTATGAGGAAATCTCTAAGTTGTTGATGTTAAAATATGGAAATGTAGTCTAATTTAAGTTAATTATGGTGATAAACTCAAGTCATGAACTTGGTTTAGACCATGTAGAAATCTGACCCGCTAGGTGTTTGATAAAACGCCTAAATGATGATTAAAATGTAAAGGTTGGGTAAAACGCATATTTGAATACGTTAAGAAATTGTGCGTAAAGACTTATAAAAAGGGTTCTAAACGGATTGTGAATTGAACTCTTTAGGCAAGGAATCCGGATCGTCAAATGGACAAGCCGGTGGGAATACGCGTTTGGAAAGGATGCTTAAAAGGTACGTAACTACGGTTCCGTTACATTATGCTTGATTTCGTATTTTTGTTAGTAGACTTTAAATTAGCATAATACATGAAATTAAAATTTAGTGGAAGTGACGAAGATCACTAGGTAAATAAACGGGTCAAAAGGTGAAATTATCACCCTTTGACAATATCGACTAATGGTTTGTCGAGTTACATGTTTATAGGAATAAATATCAAATGGATACGCACATCGCTATTGCTTAGCGACTACTAAGTCAAGGTATTGAAACGGGTCAATATATTGATCCGAGCCAGGTATGTATAATGATTCAATTCATCATGTAGAACTTGAGGTTTTCTAAGAGTTAAACAAGGTCAAATTGGATATTTGGTTATCTTAAAGATAAACCGAAAAATTCAAGTTATAATTGTAGTGTTTTAGAAACATAATGGCTTCTAAACAAGGTTATAGTTAAAAGATCGAATTTTTGGGTCAAACAAGTATCTGAAAGTCCTTTGTCGTAAAAGAAGGACCAAAATTGACCACAATGCCCTTGTACGTTAAATTGAACAAACAACCCTTAAAGGTTGTTTGGAAACGTGTTTCATGATTAAATATATACTTAGAATAAGTGTAGAAGTTGAAAGATGTAATACGTTAGTCAAATAGCTCTATTTGAGTCTTGCCGTAAAATAACAATCCGAAGGGTAAAACTCGGAACATATAGATATACACATTGAAATCCAACACACAAAGAGTTGTAGTTGAAGATTACTTGATAAGAAATGTAGGAATATGATGCTAGAAATGAATGAAAGCGATTTCAAGCTTTAAAGTGCTTAAATACCCTTAACGGGTCAAAATAAGCATACGAGCGAAAACGGGTTTAAATTGTGTAATAAACCTATGATAGAACCTAATATAGTAGGTAACATTAATTTGAAGAAGTGTATGAGATATAGGAATCAAATAAATACGTTTGTTTGATAAAATGCATAAACGGGTTAAAATTCGGTAAAAAGGTAACGAGTCGAAGGCTTAGAAGTCTCAAAATTTCTTATGTTGGATGTAGGATTTTAACTCCATAAGATGGAGGATTAAATTACGGACGCGTAGGAAAAAGAATCGGGTAAAACGAATCAATAACGAATAAGTTATGGGCGTTTTCGTGAAATCAGGTCGTGCTGGGTATGTACAACATCAGCTGAAGGCAACAGGCTGTGAAAAACAGGGCTAGGCGTGACGCCTAGGCCCTTGGCGTCACACGAAGCCCCCTAACTCCGAAATTTTTTTAGATTGTCATTTTAACCCCTGTACTTGTTTGAACTTAATATTTGTCTATCAAAACTAAGTTTTAAGTTGGTTTTGATCATAGGAGAATGCCAAGAGTGCACGGATGAAGATCAAGCGACGAGCAAGAACCGAACACGATCACGAAATAAGCTTCCGCACTATGTATCGTTATTATGTTAAACGACGAACGTACACATGATATGTTGTATACTTTTAAATTGTAAAAATTTTTAATAAACCCGTAATTTCCAATGCATATGTAATCTTAATTACATGATTGTTTTTCGTAAATGATACGTTAAACCTTAATTTATAAGAACGGGTGTTACAGTTTGGCCCTTGTTCCTGTAACTCGAATCCTAGCCCGGTATATCTCATTTTAAATTTACACCATTGTGAACCTTACGCCTTTTTTACTCTATGATCGAAGTTCTCGGCATTGAAAAATCTTCGTAAACTAAATCACACGTGTATATGTTGATATTTAAGAGATATACAGTCAAGAAAATCAAGGTCAATGGTGATATATATGCGGATTAGACACAAAAAAAAACACTCAACAAATGGCTACAATTTAAGGAATGTGTTTAGTGACGGCATCAGATTCCTAATTGATGGAGAAAAGTCTGGTGGTAAGAAAAGCTGCATCTAGGAGGTTGTCAACTGTTTTCGCTCGACGATTCCATTCTTGGGTGGTTGGTTTGGCCTTGTTCCTGTAACTCGAATCCTAGCCCGGTATATCCCATTTTAATTTTACACCATTGTGAACCTTACGCCTTTTTTACTCTCTGATCGAGGTTTCGGCATTGAAAAATCTTCGTAAGCTAAATCACACGTGTATATGTTAATATTTAAGAGATATACAGTCAAGAAAATCAAGGGCAATGGTGATATATATGCGGATTAGACACCAAAAAAAAACACTCAACAAATGGCTACAATTTAAGGAATGTCTTTAGTGATGGCATCAGATCCATAAATGATGGAGAAAGGTCTGGTGGCAAGAAAAGCTGCTTCTAGGAGGTTGTCAAGTGTTTTCGCTCGACGATTCCATTCTTGGGTGGTTGGTTTGGCCCTTGTTCTTGTAACTCGAATCCTAGCCCGGTATATCCCATTTTAATTTTACACCATTGTGAACCTTACGCCTTTTTTACTCTCTGATCGAGGTTCTCGGCATTGAAAAATCTTTGTAAACTAAATCACACGTGTATATGTTGACATTTAAGAGATATACAGTTAAGAAAATCAAGGGAAATGGTGATATATATGCGGATTAGACACCAAAAAAAAAATCACTCAACAAATGGCTACAATTTAAGGAATGTGTTTAGTGACGGCATCAGATTCCTAATTGATGGAGAAAGGTCTGGTGGTAAGAAAAGCTGCTTCTAGGAGGTTGTCAAGTGTTTTCGCTCGACGATTCGATTCTTGGGTGGTTTGTTTGGCCCTTGTTCCTGTAACTCGAATCCTAGCGCGGTATATCCCATTTTAATCTTACACCATTATGAACCTTACGCCTTTTTTACTCTCTGAACGAGGTTCTCGGCATTGAAAAATCATCGTAAACTAAATCACACTTGTATATGTTGACATTTAAGAGATATACAGTCAAGAAAATCAAGTGCAATGGTGATATATATGCTGATTAGACACAAAAAAAAACACTCAACAAATGGCTACAATTTAAGGAATGTGTTTAGTGGCGGTATCAGATTCCTAATTGATGGAGAAAGGTTTGGTGGCAAGAAAAGCTGCTTCTAGGAGGTTGTCAAGTGTTTTCGCTCGACGATTCCATTCTTGGGTGGTTGGTTTGGCCCTTGTCCTGTAACTCGAATCCTAGCCTGGTATATCCTATTTAATTTTACACCATTGTGAACCTTACGCCTTTTTTACTCTCTGATCGAGGTTCTCGACATTGAAAAATCTTCGTAAACTAAATCACATGTGTATATGTTCATATTTAAGAGATATACAGTCAAGAAAATCAAGGGCAATGGTAATATATATGCGGATTAGACACCAAACAAAAAAACACTCAACAAATGGCTACAATTTAAGAAATGTGTTTAGTGACGGCATCAGATTCTTAATTGATGGAGAAAGGTCTAGTGGTAAGAAAAGCTGATTCTAGGAGGTTGTCAAGTGTTTTCGCTCGATGATTCCATTCTTGGGTGGTTGGTTTGGCCCTTGTTCCTGTAACTCGAATCCTAGCCCCGGTATATCCCATTTTAATCTTACACCATTGTGAACCTTACGCCTTTTTTACTCTCTGATTGAGGTTTTTGGCATTTAAAAATCTTCGTAAACTAAATCACACGTGTATATGTTGACAATTAAGAGATATATAGTCAAGAAAATCAAGGGCAATGGTGATATATATGCGGATTAGACACCAAAAAAAATCACTCAACAAATGGCTACAATTTAAGGAATGTGTTTAGTGACGGCATCAGATTCCTAATTGATGGAGAAAGGTCTAGTGGTAAGAAAAGCTGCTTCTAGGAGGTTGTCAAGTGTTTTCGCTCGATGATTCCATTCTTGGTTGGTTGGTTTGGCCCATGTCCTGTAACTCGAATCCTAGCCTGGTATATCCCATTTTAATTTTACCCCATTGTCAACCTTACACCTTTTTTTACTCTCTGATCGAGGTTCTCGGCATTGAAAAATCTTTGTAAACTAAATCCCACGTGTATATGTTGACATTTAAGAGATATACAGTCAAGAAAATTAAGTTCGATGGTGATATATATGCGGATTAGACACCAAAAAAAACACTCAACAAATGGCTACAATTTAAGGAATGTGTTTAGTGACGGCATCAGATTCCTAATTGATGGAGAAAGGTCTGGTGGCAAGAAAAGCTGCTTCTAGGAGGTTGTCAAGTGTTTTCGCTCGACGATTCCATTATTGGGTGGTTGGTTTGGCCCTTGTTCCTGTAACTCGAATCCTAGCCCGGCATATCCCATTTTAATCTTACACCATTGTGAACCTTACGCCTTTTTACTCTCTATTGGGGTTCTCGGCATTGAAAAAGCTTCGTAAACTAAATCACACGTGTATATGTTGACATTTAAGAGATATACAGTTAAGAAAATCAAGGGCAATGGTGATATATAGGCGGATTAGACACCAAAAAAAACACTCAACAAATGGCTACAATTTAAGGAATGAGTTTAGTGACGGCATCAGATTCCTAATTGATGGAGAAAGGTCTGGTGGCAAGAAAAGCTGCTTCTAGGAGGTTGTCAAGTGTTTTCGCTCGACGATTTCATTCTTGGGTGGTTGGTTTGGCCCTTGTTCTTGTAACTCGAATCCTAGCCCGGTATATCCCATTTTAATTTTACACCATTGTGAACCTTACGCCTTTTTTAATCTCCGATCGAGGTTCTCAGCATTGAAAAATCTTCGTAAACTAAATCACACGTGTATATGTTGATATTTAAGAGATATACAATCAAGAAAATCAAGGTCAATGGTGATATATATGTGGATTAGACACAAAAAAAAACACTCAACAAATGGCTACAATTTAAGGAATGTGTTTAGTGACGGCATCAGATTCCTAATTGATGGAGAAAGGTCTAGTGGTAAGAAAAGCTGCTTCTAGGAGGTTGTCAAGTGTTTTCGCTCGACGATTCCAATCTTGGGCGGTTGGTTTGGCCCTTGTTCATGTAACTCGAATCCTAGCCCGGTATATCCCATTTTATTTTACACTATTGTGAACCTTATGCCTTTTTTACTCTCTGATAGAGGTTCTCGGCATTGAAAAATCTTCGTAAACTAAATCACACGTGTATATGTTGACATTTAAGAGATATACAGTCAAGAAAATCAAGGTCAATGGTGATATATATGCAGATTAGACACAAAAAAAAAAAACACTCAACAAATGGCTACAATTTAAGGAATGTGTTTAGTGACGGCATCAGATTACTAATTGATGGAGAAAGGTCTGGTGGTAAGAAAAGTTGCTTCTAGGAGGTTGTCAAGTGTTTTCGTTCGACGATTCCATTCTTGGGTGGTTGGTTTGGCCCTTGTCCTGTAACTCGAATCCTAGCCCGGTATATCCCATTTTAATTTTACACCATTGTGAACCTTACGCCTTTTTTACTCTCTGATCGAGGTTCTCAGCATTGAAAAATCTTCGTAAACTAAATCACACGTGTATATGTTGATATTTAAGAGATATACAGTCAAGAAAATCAAGGGCAATGGTGATATATATGCGGATTAGACACAAAAAACAATCACTCAACAAATGGCTACCATTTAAGGAATGTGTTTAGTGACGGCATCAGACTCCTAATTGATGGAGAAAGGTCTGGGGGTAAGAAAAGCTGCTTCTAGGAGGTTGTCAAGTGTTTTCGCTCGACGATTCCATTCTTGGGTGGTTGGCTTGGCCCTTGTTCCTGTAACTCGAATCCTAGCCCGGTATATATCCCAATTTAATTTTACACCATTGTGAACCTTACGCCTTTTTTACTCTCTGATCGAGGTTCTCGGCATTGAAAAATCTTCGTAAACTAAATCACACGTGTATATGTTGACATTTAAGAGATATACAGTCAAGAAAATCAAGGTCAATGGTGATATATATGCGGATTAGACACAAAAAAAAAACACTCAACAAATGGCTACAATTTAAGGAATGTGTTTCGTGACGGCATCAGACTCCTAATTGATGGAAAAAGGTCTGGGGGTAAGAAAAGATGCTTCTAGGAGGTTGTCAAGTGTTTCGCTCGACGATTCCATTCTTGGGTGGTTGGTTTGGCCCTTGTTCCTGTAACTCGAATCCTAGCCCGGTATATATCCCATTTTAATTTTACACCATTGTGAACCTTACGCCGTTTTTACTCTCTGATCGAGGTTCTCGGCATTGAAAAATATTCGTAAACTAAATCACACGTGTATATGTTGACATTTAAGAGATATACAGTCAAGAAAATCAAGGTCAATGGTGATATATATGCGGATTAGAAACCAAAAAAAATCACTCAACAAATGGCTACAATTTAAGGAATGTGTTTAGTGACGGCATCAGATTCCTAATTGATGGAGAAAGGTCTGGTGGTAAGAAAAGATGCTTCTAGGAGGTTGTCAAGTATTTTCGCTCGACGATTCCATTCTTAGGTGGTTGGTTTGGCCCTTGTTCCTGTAATTCGAATCCTAGCGCGGTATATCCCATTTTAATCTTACACCATTATGAACCTTACTCCTTTTTTACTCTCTGATCGAGGTTCTCGGCATTGAAAAATCTTCGTAAACTAAATCACACGTGTATATGTTGACATTTAAGAGATATACACTCAAGAAAATCAAGGGCAATGGTTATATATATATGCGGATTAGACACCAAAAAAAACACTCAAAAAATGGATACAATTTAAGGAATGTGTTTAGTGACGGCATCAGATTCCTAATTGATGGAGAAAGGTCTAGTGGCAAGAAAAGCTGCTTCTAGGAGGTTGTCAAGTGTTTTTGCTCGACGATTCCATTCTTGGGTGGTTGGTTTGGCCCTTGTTCCTGTAACTCGAACCCTAGCCCGGTATATCCCATTTTAATCTTACACCATTGTGAACCTTACGCATTTTTTTACTCTCTGATCGAGGTTCTCGGCATTGAAAAATCTTCGTAAACTAAATCACACGTGTATATGTTGATATTTAAGAGATATACGGTCAAGAAAATGAAGGGCAATGGTGATATATATGCGGATTAGACACAAAAAAAACACTCAATAAATGGCTACAATTTAAGGAATGTGTTTTGTGACGGCATCAGATTCCTTATTGATGGAGAAAGGTCTGGTGGAAAGAAAAGCTGCTTCTATGAGGTTGTCAAGTGTTTTTGCTCGACGATTCCATTCTTGGGTGGTTGGTTTGGCCCTTGTTCCTGTAACTCGAATCCTAGCCCGGTATATCCCATTTTAATTTTACACCATTGTAAACCTAACGCCTTTTTTACTCTCTGATCGAGGTTCTTGGCATTGAAAAATCTTCGTAAACTAAATCACACGTGTATATGTTGACATTTAAGAGATATACAGTCAAGAAAATCAAGGGCAATGGTGACATATATGCGGATTAGACACCAAAAAAAAACACTCAACAAATGGCTACAATTTAAGGAATGTGTTTAGTGACGGCATCAGATTCCTAATTGATGGAGAAAGGTCTGGTGGTAAGAAAAGCTGCTTCAAGGAGGTTGTCAAGTGTTTTCGCTCGACGATTCCAATCTTGGGTGGTTGGTTTGGCCCTTGTCCAGTAACTCGAATCCTAGCCCGGTATATCCCATTTTAATTTTACACCATTGTGAACCTTACGCCTTTTTTACTCTCTGATCGAGGTTCTCGGAATTGAAAAATCTTCGTAAACTAAATCACACGTGTATATGTTGACATTTAAGAGATATACACTCAAGAAAATCATGGGCAATGGTTTTATATATGCTGATTAGACACCAAAAAAAAACGCTCAACAAATGGCTACAATTTAAGGAATGTGTTTAGTGACGGCATCAGATTCCTAATTGATGGAGAAAGGTCTGGTGGCAAGAAAAGCTGCTTCTAGGAGGTTGTCAAGTGTTTTTGCTCGACGATTCCATTCTTGGGTGGTTGGTTTGGCCCTTGTTCCTGTAACTCGAATCCTAGCCCGGTATATCCCATTTTTATTTTACACCATTGTGAACCTTACGCCTTTTTTACTCTCTGATCGAGGTTCTCAGCATTGAAAAATCTTCGTAAACTAAATCACACGTGTATATGTTGATATTTAAGAGATATATTGTCAAGAAAATCAAGGTCAATGGTGATATATATGCGGATTAGACACAAAAAAAAAAACACTCAACAAATGGCTAAAATTTAAGGAATGTGTTTAGTGACGGAATCAGATTCCTAATTGATGGAGAAAGGTCTGGTGGAAAGAAAAGCTGCTTCTAGGAAGTTGTCAAGTGTCTTCGCTCGACGATTCCATTCTTGGGTGGTTGGTTTGTCCCTTGCTCCTGTAATTCGAATCCTAGCGCGGTATATACCATTTTAATCATACACCATTATGAATCTTACTCCTTTTTTTACACTCTGATCGAGGTTCTCGGCATTGAAAAATCTTCGTAAACTAAATCACACGTGTATATGTTGACATTTAAGAGATATACACTCAAGAAAATCAAGGGCAATGGTTATATATATGCTGATTAGACACAAAAAAAAACACTCAACAAATGGCTACAATTTAAGGAATGTGTTTAGTGACGGCATCAGATTCCTAATTGATGGAGAAAGGTATGGGGGTAAGAAAAGCTGCTTCTAGGAGGTTGTCATGTGTTTTTGCTCGACGATTCCATTCTTGGGTGGTTGCTTTGGCCCTTGTTCCTGTAACTCGAATCCTAGCCCGGTATATCCCATTTTAATTTTACACCAATGTGAACCTTATGCCTTTTTTACTCTATGATCGAGGTTCTCGGCATTGAAAAATCTTCGTAAACTAAATCACACGTGTAAATGTTGACATTTAAGAGATAGACAGTCAAGAAAATCAAGGGCAATGGTGATATATATGCAGATTAGACACCAAAAAAAAGCACTCAACAAATGGCAACAATTTAAGGAATGTGTTTCGTGACGGCCTGAGATTCCTAATTGATGGAGAAAGGTCTGGTGGTAAGAAAAGCTGCTTCTAGGAGGTTGTCAAGTGTTTTCGCTCGACGATTCCATTCTTGGGTGGTTGGTTTTGCCCTTGTTCCTGTAACTCGAATCTTAGCCCGGTATATCCCATTTTAATTTTACACCATTGTGAACTTACGCCTTTTTTACTCTCTGATCGAGGTTCTCGGCATTGAAAAATCTTCGTAAACTAAATCACACGTGTATATGTTGACATTTAAGAGATATACAGTCAAGAAAATCAAGGGCAATGGTGATATATATGCGGATTAGACACACAAAAAAATCACTCAACAAATGGCTACAATTTAAGGAATGTGTTTAGTGACGGCATCAGATTCCTAATTGATGGAGAAAGGTCTGGTGGTAAGAAAAGCTGCTTTTAGGAGGTTGTCAAGTGTTTTCGCTCGACGATTCCATTCTTGGGTGGTTGGTTTGGCCCTTGTTCCTGTAATTCGAATCCTAGCGCGGTATATCCCATTTTAATCTTACACCATTATGAACCTTACTCCTTTTTTACTCTCTGATCGAGGTTCTCGGAATTGAAAAATCTTCGTAAACTAAATCACACGTGTATATGTTGACATTTAAGAGATATACAGTCAAGAAAATCAAGGGCAATGGTGATATATATGCGGATTAGACACACAAAAAAATCACTCAACAACTGGCTACAATTTAAGGAATGTGTTTAGTGACGGCATCAGATTCCTAATTGATGGAGAAAGGTCTGGTGGTAAGAAAAGCTGCTTCTAGGAGGTTGTCAAGTGTTTTCGCTCGACGATTCCATTCTTGGGTGGTTGGTTTTGCCCTTGTCCAGTAACTCGAATCCTAGCCCGGTATATCCCATTTTAATTTTACACCATTTTGAACCTTACGCCTTTTTTACTCTCTGATCGAGGTTCTCGGCATTGAAAAATCTTCGTAAACTAAATCACACTTGTATATGTTGATATTTAAGAGATATACAGTCAAGAAAATCAAGGGCAATGGTGATATATATGCGGATTAGACACAAAAAAAAGCACTCAACAAATGGCTACAATTTAAGGAATGTGTTTCGTGACGGCATCAGATTCCTAATTGATGGAGAAAGGTCTGGTGGTAAGAAAAGCTGCTTCTAGGAGGTTGTCAAGTGTTTTCGCTCGACGATTCCATTCTTGGGTGGTTGGTTTGGCCCTTGTTCCTGTAATTCGAATCCTAGCCCGGTATATCCCATTTTAATTTTACACCATTGTGAACTTACGCCTTTTTTACTCTCTGATCGAGGTTCTCAGCATTGAAAACTCTTCGTAAACTAAATCACACGTGTATATGTTGACATTTAAGAGATATACAGTCAAGAAAATCAAGGGCATTGGTGATATATATGCGGATTAGACACAAAAAAAATCACTCAACAAATGGCTACAATTTAAGGAATGTGTTTAGTGATGGCATCAGATTCCTAATTGATGGAGAAAGGTCTAGTGGTAAGAAAAGCTGCTTTTAGGAGGTTGTCAAGTGTTTTCGCTCGACGATTCCATTCTTGGGTGGTTGGTTTGGCCCTTGTTCCTGTAATTCGAATCCTAGCGCGGTATATCCCATTTTAATCTTACACCATTATGAACCTTACTCCTTTTTTACTCTCTGATCGAGGTTCTCGGAATTGAAAAATCTTCGTAAACTAAATCACACGTGTATATGTTGACATTTAAGAGATATACACTCAAGAAAATCATGGGTAATGGTTATATATATGCTGATTAGACACAAAAAAAAAACACTCATCAAATGGCAACAATTTAAGGAATGTGTTTAGTGACGGCATCAGATTCCTAATTGATGGAGAAAGGTCTGGTGGTAAGAAAAGCTGCTTCTAGGAGGTTGTCAAGTGTTTTCGCTCGACGATTCCATTCTTGGGTGGTTGGTTTGCCCCTTGTCCTGTAACTCGAATCCTAGCCCGGTATATCCCATTTTAATTTTACACCATTGTGAACCTTACGCCTTTTTTACTCTCTGATCGAGGTTCTCGGCATTGAAAAATCTTCGTAAACTAAATCACACATGTATATGTTGACATTTAAGAGATATACAGTCAAGAAAATCAAGGGCAATGGTGATATATATGCGGATTAGACACACAAAAAAAAAAACTCAACAAATGGCTACAATTTAAGGAATGTGTTTAGTGACGGCATCAGATTCCTAATTGATGGAGAAAGGTCTGGTGGTAAGAAAAGCTGCTTCTAGGAGGTTGTCAAGTGTTTTCGCTCGACGATTCCATTCTTGGGTGGTTGGTTTGGCCCTTGTTCCTGTAATTCGAATCCTAGCGCGGTATATCCCATTTTAATCTTACACCATTATGAACCTTACTCCTTTTTTACTCTCTGATCGAGGTTCTCGGAATTGAAAAATCTTCGTAAACCAAATCACACGTGTATATGTTGACATTTAAGAGATATACACTCAAGAAAATTATGGGCAATGGTTATATATATGCTGATTAGACACAAAAAAAAACACTCAACAAATGAATACAATTTAAGTAATGTATTTAGTGACGGCATCAGATTCCTAATTGATAGAGAAAGGTCTGGTGGCAAGAAAAGCTGCTTCTAGGAGGTTGTCAAGTGTTTTCACTCGACGATTCCATTCTTGGGTGGTTGGTTTGGCCCTTGTTCCTGTAACTCGAATCCTAGCCCGGTATATCCCATTTTAATTTTACACCATTGTGAACCTTACGCCTTTTTTACTCGCTGATCGAGGTTCTCAGCATTGAAAAATCTTCGTAAACTAAATCACACGTGTTTATGTTGATATTTAAGAGATATACAGTCAAGAAAATCAATGTCAATGGTGATATATATGCGGATTAGACACCAAAAAAAACACTCAACAAATGGCTACAATTTAAGGAATGTGTTTAGTGACGGCATCAGATTCCTAATTGATGGAGAAAGGTCTGGTGGTAAGAAAAGCTGCTTCTAGGAGGTTGTCAAGTGTTTTCGCTTGACGATTCCATTCTTGGGTGGTTGGTTTGTCCCTTGTTCCTGTAATTCGAATCCTTGCGCGGTATATCCCATTTTAATCTTACACCATTAAGAATCTTACTCCATTTTTACTCTCTGATCGAGGTTCTCAGCATTGAAAAATCTTCGTAAACTTAATCACACGTTTATATGTTGACATTTAAGAGATATACACTCAAGAAAATCAAGGGCAATGGTTATATATATGCTGATTAGACACAAAAAAAAAACACTCAAAAATGGCTACAATTTAAGGAATGTGTTTAGTGACGGTATCAGATTCCTAATAGATAGAGAAAGGTCTGGTGGTAAGAAAAGCTGCTTCTAGGAGGTTGTCAAGTGTTTTCGCTCGACGATTCCATTCTTGGGTGGTTGGTTGGCCCTTGTCCAGTAACTCGCATCCTAGCTCGGTATATCCCATTTTAATTTTACACCATTGTGAACCTTACGCCTTTTTTTACTCTCTGATCAAGGTTCTCGGCATTGAAAAATCTTCGTAAACTAAATCACATGTGTATATGTTGATATTTAAGAGATATACAGTCAAGAAAATCAAGGGCAATGGTGATATATATGCGGATTAGACACAAAAAAAAACACTCAACAAATGGCTACAATTTAAGGAATGTTTTTCGTGACGGCCTCAGATTCCTAATTGATGGAGAAAGGTCTGGTGGTAAGAAAAACTGGTTCTACGAGGTTGTCAAGTGTTTTCGCTCGACGATTCCATTCTTGGGTGGTTGGTTTGGCCCTTGTTCCTGTAACTCGAATCCTAGCCCGGTATATCCCATTTTAATTTTACACCATTGTGAACCTTACGCCTTTTTTACTCTCTGATCGAGGTTCTCGGCATTGAAAAATATACGTAAACTAAATCACACGTGTATATGTTGACATTTAAGAGATATACAGTCAAGAAAATCAAGGGCAATGGTGATATATATGCGGATTAGACACAAAAAAAATCACTCACCAAATGGCTACAATTTAAGGAATGTGTTTAGTGACGGCATCAGATTCCTAATTGATGGAGAAAGGTCTGGTGGTAAGAAAAGCTGCTTCTAGGAGGTTGTCAAGTGTTTTCGCTCGACGATTCCATTCTTGGGTGGTTGGTTTGGCCCTTGTTCCAGTATTTCGAATCCTAGCGCAGTATATCCCATTTTAATCTTACACCATTATGAACCTTACTCCTTTTTTACTCTCTGATCGAGGTTCTCGGAATTGAAAAATCTTCGTAAACTAAATCACACGTGTATATGTTGACATTTAAGAGATATACACTCAAGAAAATCATGGGCAATGATTATATATATGCTGATTAGACACCAAAAAAAACACTCAACAAATGGCTACAATTTAAGGAATGTGCTTAGTGACGGCATCAGATTCCTAATTGATGGAGAAAGGTCTGGTGGCAAGAAAAGCTGCTTCTAGGAGGTTGTCAAGTGTTTTCGCTCGACGATTCCATTCTTGGGTGGTTGGTTTGGCCCTTGTTCCTGTAACTCGAATCCTAGCCCAGTATATCCCATTTTAATTTTACACCATTGTGAACCTTACGCCCTTTTTACTCTCTGATCGAGGTTCTCGGCATTGAAAAATCTTCATAAACTAAATCACACGTGTGTATGTTGATATTTAAGAGATATACAGTCAAGAAAATCAAGGTCAATGGTGATATATATGCGGATTAGACACCAAAAAAAAACACTCAACAAATGGCTACAATTTAAGGAATGTGTTTAGTGACGGCATCAGATTCCTAATTGATGGAGAAAGGTCTGGTGGTAAGAAAAGCTGCTTCTAGGAGGTTGTCAAGTGTTTTCGCTCGACGATTCCATTCTTGGGTGGTTGGTTTGGCCCTTGTTCCTGTAACTCGAATCCTAGCCCGGTATATCCCATTTTAATTTTACACCATTGTGAACCTTACGCCTTTTTTACTCTCTAATCGAGGTACTCAGCCTTGAAAAATCTTCGTAAACTAAATCACACGTGTATATGTTGACATTTAAGAGATATACAGTCAAGAAAATCAAGAGCAATGGTGATATATATGTGGATTAGACACCAAAAAAAACACTCAAAAAATGACTACAATTTAAGGAATGTGTTTAGTGACGGCATCAGATTCCTAATTGATGGAGAAAGGTCTGGTTGTAAGAAAAGCTGCTTCTAGGAAGTTGTCAAGTGTTTTCGCTCGACGATTCCATTCTTGGGTGGTTGGTTTGGCCCTTGTCCAGTAACTCGAATCCTTGCTCGGTATATCCCATTTTAATTTTACACCATTGTGAACCTTACGCCTTTTTTACTCTCTGATCGAGGTTCTCGGCATTGAAAAATCTTCGTAAACTAAATCACATGTGTATATGTTGATATTTAAGAGATATACAGTCAAGAAAATCAAGGGCAATGGTGATATATATGCGGATTAGACACCAAAAAAAACACTCAACAAATTGCTACAATTTAAGGAATGTGTTTCGTGACGGCCTCAGATTCCTAATTGATGGAGAAAGGTCAGGTGGTAAGAAAAGCTGCTTCTAGGAGGTTGTCAAGTGTTTTCGCTCGACGATTCCATTCTTGGGTGGTTGGTTTGGCCCTTGTTCCTGTAACTCGAATCCTAGCCCAGTATATCCCATTTTAATTTTACACCATTGTGAACCTTACGCCTTTTTTACTCTCTGATCGAGGTTCTCGGCATTGAAAAATCTTCGTAAACTAAATCACACGTGTATATGTTGACATTTAAGTGATATACACACAAGAAAATCAAGGGCAATGGTTATATATATGTTGATTAGACACCAAAAAAAAACACTCAACAAATGGCTACAATTTAAGGAATGTGTTTAGTGACGGCATCAGATTCCTAATTGATGGAGAAAGGTCTGGTGGCAAGAAAAGCTGGTTCTAGGAGGTTGTCAAGTGTTTTTGCTCGACGATTCCATTCTTGGGTGGTTGGTTTGGCCCTTGTTCCTGTAACTCGAATCCTAGCCCGGTATATCCCATTTTAATTTTACACCATTGTGAACCTTACGCCTTTTTTACTCTCTGATCGAGGTTCTCAGCATTGAAAAATCTTCGTAAACTAAATCACACGTGTATATGTTGATATTTAAGAGATATACAGTCAAGAAAATCAAGGTCAATGGTGATATATATGCGGATTAGACACAAAAAAAACACTCAACAAATGGCTAAAATTTAAGGAATGTGTTTACTGACGGCATCAGATTCCTAATTGAGGGAGAAAGGTCTGGTGGAAAGAAAAGCTGCTTCTAGGAGGTTGTCAAGTGTCTTCGCTCGACGATTCCATTCTTGGGTGGTTGGTTTGTCCCTTGCTTCTGTAATTCGAATCCTAGCGCGGTATATCCCATTTTAATCATACACCATTATGAATCTTACTCCTTTTTTAACACTCTGATTGAGGTTCTCGGCATTGAAAAATCTTCGTAAACTAAATCACACGTGTATATGTTGACATTTAAGAGATATACACTCAAGAAATTCAAGGGCAATGGTTATATATATGCTGATTAGACACCAAAAAAAAAACACTCAACAAATGGCTACAATTTAAGGAATGTGTTTAGTGACGGCATCAGATTACTAATTGATGGAGAAAGGTATGGGGGTAAGAAAAGCTGCTTCTAGGAGGTTGTCAAGTGTTTTCGCTCGACGATTCCATTCTTGGGTGGTTGCTTTGGCCCTTGTTCCTGTAACTCGAATCCTAGCCCGGTATATCCCATTTTAATTTACACCAATGTGAACCTTACGCCTTTTTTACTCTATGATCGAGGTTCTCGGCATTGAAAAATCTTCGTAAACTAAATCACACGTGTATATGTTGACATTTAAGAGATAGACAGTCAAGAAAATCAAGGTCAATGGTGATATATATGCGGATTAGACACAAAAAAAAAAAAACGCTCAGCAAATGGCTACAATTTAAGGAATGTGTTTAGTGACGGCATCAGATTCCTAATTGATGGAGAAAGGTCTGGTGGCAAGAAAAGCTGCTTCTAGGAGGTTGTCAAGTGTTTTCGCTCGACGATTCCATTCTTGGGTGGTTGGTTTGGCCCTTGTTCCAGTATTTCGAATCCTAGCGCAGTATATCCCATTTTAATCTTACACCATTATGAACCTTACTCCTTTTTTACTCTCTGATCGAGGTTCTCGGAATTGAAAAATCTTCGTAAACTAAATCACACGTGTATATGTTGACATTTAAGAGATATACACTCAAGAAAATCATGGGCAATGGTTATATATATGCTGATTAGACACCAAAAAAAACACTCAACAAATGGCTACAATTTAAGGAATGTGTTTAGTGACGGCATCAGATTCCTAATTGATGGAGAAAGGTCTGGTGGCAAGAAAAGCTGCTTCTAGGAGGTTGTCAAGTGTTTTCGCTCGACGATTCCATTCTTGGGTGGTTGGTTTGGCCCTTGTTCCTGTAACTCGAATCCTAGCCCAGTATATCCCATTTTAATTTTACACCATTGTGAACCTTACGCCCTTTTTACTCTCTGATCGAGGTTCTCGGCATTGAAAAATCTTCATAAACTAAATCACACGTGTGTATGTTGATATTTAAGAGATATACAGTCAAGAAAATCAAGGGCAATGGTGATATATATGCGGATTAGACACCAAAAAAAACACTCAACAAATTGCTACAATTTAAGGAATGTGTTTCGTGACGGCCTCAGATTCCTAATTGATGGAGAAAGGTCAGGTGGTAAGAAAAGCTGCTTCTAGGAGGTTGTCAAGTGTTTTCGCTCGACGATTCCATTCTTGGGTGGTTGGTTTGGCCCTTGTTCCTGTAACTCGAATCCTAGCCCAGTATATCCCATTTTAATTTTACACCATTGTGAACCTTACGCCTTTTTTACTCTCTGATCGAGGTTCTCGGCATTGAAAAATCTTCGTAAACTAAATCACACGTGTATATGTTGACATTTAAGTGATATACACACAAGAAAATCAAGGGCAATGGTTATATATATGTTGATTAGACACCAAAAAAAAAACACTCAACAAATGGCTACAATTTAAGGAATGTGTTTAGTGACGGCATCAGATTCCTAATTGATGGAGAAAGGTCTGGTGGCAAGAAAAGCTGGTTCTAGGAGGTTGTCAAGTGTTTTTGCTCGACGATTCCATTCTTGGGTGGTTGGTTTGGCCCTTGTTCCTGTAACTCGAATCCTAGCCCGGTATATCCCATTTTAATTTTACACCATTGTGAACCTTACGCCTTTTTTACTCTCTGATCGAGGTTCTCAGCATTGAAAAATCTTCGTAAACTAAATCACACGTGTATATGTTGATATTTAAGAGATATACAGTCAAGAAAATCAAGGTCAATGGTGATATATATGCGGATTAGACACAAAAAAAACACTCAACAAATGGCTAAAATTTAAGGAATGTGTTTACTGACGGCATCAGATTCCTAATTGAGGGAGAAAGGTCTGGTGGAAAGAAAAGCTGCTTCTAGGAGGTTGTCAAGTGTCTTCGCTCGACGATTCCATTCTTGGGTGGTTGGTTTGTCCCTTGCTTCTGTAATTCGAATCCTAGCGCGGTATATCCCATTTTAATCATACACCATTATGAATCTTACTCCTTTTTTAACACTCTGATCGAGGTTCTCGGCATTGAAAAATCTTCGTAAACTAAATCACACGTGTATATGTTGACATTTAAGAGATATACACTCAAGAAATTCAAGGGCAATGGTTATATATATGCTGATTAGACACCAAAAAAAAAACACTCAACAAATGGCTACAATTTAAGGAATGTGTTTAGTGACGGCATCAGATTACTAATTGATGGAGAAAGGTATGGGGGTAAGAAAAGCTGCTTCTAGGAGGTTGTCAAGTGTTTTCGCTCGACGATTCCATTCTTGGGTGGTTGCTTTGGCCCTTGTTCCTGTAACTCGAATCCTAGCCCGGTATATCCCATTTTAATTTACACCAATGTGAACCTTACGCCTTTTTTACTCTATGATCGAGGTTCTCGGCATTGAAAAATCTTCGTAAACTAAATCACACGTGTATATGTTGACATTTAAGAGATAGACAGTCAAGAAAATCAAGGTCAATGGTGATATATATGCGGATTAGACACAAAAAAAAAAAACGCTCAGCAAATGGCTACAATTTAAGGAATGTGTTTAGTGACGGCATCAGATTCCTAATTGATGGAGAAAGGTCTGGTGGCAAGAAAAGCTGCTTCTAGGAGGTTGTCAAGTGTTTTCGCTCGACGATTCCATTCTTGGGTGGTTGGTTTGGCCCTTGTTCCAGTATTTCGAATCCTAGCGCAGTATATCCCATTTTAATCTTACACCATTATGAACCTTACTCCTTTTTTACTCTCTGATCGAGGTTCTCGGAATTGAAAAATCTTCGTAAACTAAATCACACGTGTATATGTTGACATTTAAGAGATATACACTCAAGAAAATCATGGGCAATGGTTATATATATGCTGATTAGACACCAAAAAAAACACTCAACAAATGGCTACAATTTAAGGAATGTGTTTAGTGACGGCATCAGATTCCTAATTGATGGAGAAAGGTCTGGTGGCAAGAAAAGCTGCTTCTAGGAGGTTGTCAAGTGTTTTCGCTCGACGATTCCATTCTTGGGTGGTTGGTTTGGCCCTTGTTCCTGTAACTCGAATCCTAGCCCAGTATATCCCATTTTAATTTTACACCATTGTGAACCTTACGCCCTTTTTACTCTCTGATCGAGGTTCTCGGCATTGAAAAATCTTCATAAACTAAATCACACGTGTGTATGTTGATATTTAAGAGATATACAGTCAAGAAAATCAAGGTCAATGGTGATATATATGCGGATTAGACACCAAAAAAAAACACTCAACAAATGGCTACAATTTAAGGAATGTGTTTAGTGACGGCATCAGATTCCTAATTGATGGAGAAAGGTCTGGTGGTAAGAAAAGCTGCTTCTAGGAGGTTGTCAAGTGTTTTCGCTCGACGATTCCATTCTTGGGTGGTTGGTTTGGCCCTTGTTCCTGTAACTCGAATCCTAGCCCGGTATATCCCATTTTAATTTTACACCATTGTGAACCTTACGCCTTTTTTACTCTCTAATCGAGGTACTCAGCCTTGAAAAATCTTCGTAAACTAAATCACACGTGTATATGTTGACATTTAAGAGATATACAGTCAAGAAAATCAAGAGCAATGGTGATATATATGCGTATTAGACACCAATAAAAAAACACTCAAAAAATGACTACAATTTAAGGAATGTGTTTAGTGACGGCATCAGATTCCTAATTGATGGAGAAAGGTGTGGTTGTAAGAAAAGCTGCTTCTAGGAGGTTGTCAAGTGTTTTCGCTCGACGATTCCATTCTTGGGTGGTTGGTTTGGCCCTTGTCCAGTAACTCGAATCCTAGCTCGGTATATCCCATTTTAATTTTACACCATTGTGAACCTTACGCCTTTTTTACTCTCTGATCGATGTTCTCGGCATTGAAAAATCTTCGTAAACTAAATCACATGTGTATATGTTGATATTTAAGAGATATACAGTCAAGAAAATCAAGGGCAATGGTGATATATATGCGGATTAGACACCAAAAAAAACACTCAACAAATTGCTACAATTTAAGGAATGTGTTTCGTGACGGCCTCAGATTCCTAATTGATGGAGAAAGGTCAGGTGGTAAGAAAAGCTGCTTCTAGGAGGTTGTCAAGTGTTTTCGCTCGACGTTTCCATTCTTGGGTGGTTGGTTTGGCCCTTGTTCCTGTAACTCGAATCCTAGCCCGGTATATCCCATTTTAATTTTACACCATTGTGAACCTTACGCCTTTTTTACTCTCTGATCGAGGTTCTCGGCATTGAAAAATCTTCGTAAACTAAATCACACGTGTATATGTTGACATTTAAGTGATATACACTCAAGAAAATCAAGGGCAATGGTTATATATATGTTGATTAGACACCAAAGAAAAACACTCAACAAATGGCTACAATTTAAGGAATGTGTTTAGTGACGGCATCAGATTCCTAATTGATGGAGAAAGGTCTGGTGGCAAGAAAAGCTGGTTCTAGGAGGTTGTCAAGTGTTTTTGCTCGACGATTCCATTCTTGGGTGGTTGGTTTGGCCCATGTTCCTGTAACTCGAATCCTAGCCCGGTATATCCCATTTTAATTTTACACCATTGTGAACCTTACGCCTTTTTTACTCTCTGATCGAGGTTCTCAGCATTGAAAAATCTTCGTAAACTAAATCACACGTGTATATGTTGATATTTAAGAGATATACAGTCAAGAAAATCAAGGTCAATGGTGATATATATGCGGATTAGACACAAAAAAAACACTCAACAAATGATTAAAATTTAAGGAATGTGTTTACTGACGGCATCAGATTCCTAATTGATGGAGAAAGGTCTGGTGGAAAGAAAAGCTGCTTCTAGGAGGTTGTCAAGTGTCTTCGCTCGACGATTCCATTCTTGGGTGGTTGGTTTGTCCCTTGCTCCTGTAATTCGAATCCTAGCGCGGTATATCCCATTTTAATCATACACCATTATGAATCTTACTCCTTTTTTTACACTCTGATCGAGGTTCTCGGCATTGAAAAATCTTCGTAAACTAAATCACACGTGTATATGTTGACATTTAAGAGATATACACTCAAGAAAATCAAGGGCAATGGTTATATATATGCTGATTAGACACCAAAAAAAAAAACACTCAACAAATGGCTACAATTTAAGGAATGTGTTTAGTGACGGCATCAGATTACTAATTGATGGAGAAAGGTATGGGGGTAAGAAAAGCTGCTTCTAGGAGGTTGTCAAGTGTTTTCGCTCGACGATTCCATTCTTGGGTGGTTGCTTTGGCCCTTGTTCCTGTAACTCGAATCCTAGCCCGGTATATCCCAGTTTAATTTTACACCAATGTGAACCTTACGCCTTTTTTACTCTATGATCGAGGTTCTCAGCATTGAAAAATCTTCGTAAACTAAATCACACGTGTATATGTTGACATTTAAGAGATAGACAGTCCATAAAATCAAGGTCAATGGTGATATATATGCGGATTAGACACAAAAAAAAAAAACACTCAGCAAATGGCTACAATTTAAGGAATGTGTTTAGTGACGGCATCAAATTCCTAATTGATGGAGAAAGGTCTGGTGGTAAGAAAAGCTGCTTCTAGGAGGTTGTCAAGTGTTTTCGCTCGACGATTCCATTCTTGGGTGGTTGTTTTGGCCCTTGTTCCTGTAATTCGAATCCTTGCGCGGTATATCCCATTTTAATCTTACACCATTATGAACCTTACTCCTTTTTTACTCTCTGATCGAGGTTCTCGGAATTGAAAAATCTTCGTAAACTAAATCACACGTGTATATGTTGACATTTAAGAGATATACACTCAAGAAAATCATGGGCATTGGTTATATATATGCTGATTAGACACCAAAAAAAAACACTCAACAAATGGCTACAATTTAAGGAATGTGTTTAGTGACGAAATCGGATTCCTAATTGATGGAGAAAGGTCTGGTGGCAAGAAAAGCTGCTTCTAGGAGGTTGTCAAGTGTTTTTGCTCGACGATTCCATTCTTGGGTGGTTGGTTTGGCCCTTGTTCCTGTAACTCGAATCCTAGCCCGGTATATCCCATTTTAATTTTACACCATTGTGAACCTTACGCCTTTTTTACTCTCTGATCGAGGTTCTCAGCATTGAACAATCTTCGTAAACTAAATCACACGTGTATATGTTGATATTTAAGAGATATACAGTCAAGAAAATCAAGGTCAATGGTGATATATATGCGGATTAGACACAAAAAAAAAACACTCAACAAATGGCTAAAATTTAAGGAATGTGTATAGTGACGGCATCAGATTCCTCATTGATGGAGAAAGGTCTGGTGGAAAGAAAAGCTGCTTCTAGGAGGTTGTCAAGTGTCTTCGCTCGACGATTCCATTCTTGGGTGGTTGGTTTGTCCCTTGCTCCTGTAATTCGAATCCTAGTGCGGTATATCCCATTTTAATCATACACCATTATGAATCTTACTCCTTTTTTTACACTCTGATCGAGGTTCTCGGCATTGAAAAATCTTCGTAAACTAAATCACACGTGTATATGTTGACATTTAAGAGATATACACTCAAGAAAATCAAGGGCAATGGTTATATATATGCTGATTAGACACCAAAAAAAAACACTCAACAAATGGCTACAATTTAAGGAATGTGTTTAGTGACGGCATCAGAATCCTAATTGATGGAGAAAGGTATGGGGGTAAGAAAAGCTGCTTCTAGGAGGTTGTCAAGTGTTTTCGCTCGACGATTCCATTCTTGGGTGGTTGCTTTGGCCCTTGTTCCTGTAACTCGAATCCTAGCCCGGTATATCCCATTTTAATTTTACACCAATGTGTACCTTACGCCTTTTTTACTCTATGATCGAGGTTCTCGGCATTGAAAAATCTTCGTAAACTAAATCACACGTATATATGTTGACATTTAAGAGATAGACAGTCAAGAAAATCAAGGTCAATGGTGATATATATGCGGATTAGACACAAAAAAAAAACACTCAACAAATGGCTACAATTTAAGGAATGTGTTTAGTGACGGCATCAGATTCCTAATTGATGGAGAAAGGTCTGGTGGTAAGAAAAGCTGCTTCTAGGAGGTTGTCAAGTGTTTTCGCTCGACGATTCCATTCTTGGGTGGTGGGTTTGGCCCTTGTCCAGTAGCTCGAATCCTAGCCCGGTATATCCAATTTTAATTTTACACCATTGTGAACCTTACACCTTTTTTACTCTCTGATCGAGGTTCTCGGCATTGAAAAATCTTCGTAAACTAAATCATACTTGTATATGTTGATATTTAAGAGATATACAGTCAAGAAAATCAAGGGCAATGGTGATATATATGCGGATTAGACACCAAAAAAAAGCACTCAACAATTAGCTACAATTTAAGGAATGTGTTTCGTGACGGCCTGAGATTCCTAATTGATGGAGAAAGGTCTGGTGGTAAGAAAAGCTGCTTCTAGGAGGTTGTCAAGTGTTTTCGCTCGACGATTCCATTCTTGGGTGGTTGGTTTTGCCCTTGTTCCTGTAACTCGAATCCTAGCCCGGTATATCCCATTTTAATTTTACACCATTGTGAACTTACGCCTTTTTTACTCTCTGATCGAGGTTCTCGGCATTGAAAAATCTTCGTAAACTAAATCACACGTGTATATGTTGACATTTAAGAGATATACAGTCAAGAAAATCAAGGGCAATGGTGATATATATGCGGATTAGACACAAAAAAAAAATCACTCAACAAATGGCTACAGTTTAAGGAATGTGTTTAGTGACGGCATCAGATTCCTAATTGATGGAGAAATGTCTGGTGGTAAGAAAAGCTACTTTTAGGAGGTTGTCAAGTGTTTTCGCTCGACGATTCCATTCTTGGGTGGTTGGTTTGGCCCTTGTTCCTGTAATTCGAATCCTAGCGCGGTATATCCCATTTTAGTCTTACACCATTATGAACCTTACTCCTTTTTTACTCTCTGATCGAGGTTCTCGGAATTGAAAAATCTTCGTAAACTAAATCACACGTGTATATGTTGACATTTAAGAGATATACAGTCAAGAAAATCATGGGCAATGGTTATATATATGCTGATTAGACACCAAAAAAAATACTCAACATATGGCTACAATTTAAGGAATGTGTTTAGTGACGGCATCAGATTCCTAATTGATGGAGAAAGGTCTGGTGGTAAGAAAAGCTGCTTCTAGGAGGTTGTCAAGTGTTTTCGCTCGACGATTCCATTCTTGGGTGGTTGGTTTTGCCCTTGTCCAGTAACTCGAATCCTAGCCCGGTATATCCCATTTTAATTTTACACCATTGTGAACCTTACGCCTTTTTTACTCTCTGATCGAGGTTCTCGGCATTGAAAAATCTTCGTAAACTAAATCACACTTGTATATGTTGATATTTAAGAGATATACAGTCAAGAAAATCAAGGGCAATGGTGATATATATGCGGATTAGACACAAAAAAAAAAAGCACTCAACAAATGGCTACAAATTAAGGAATGTGTTTCGTGACGGCATCAGATTCCTAATTGATGGAGAAAGGTATGGTGGTAAGAAAAGCTGCTTCTAGGAGGTTGTCAAGTGTTTTCGCTCGACGATTCCATTCTTGGGTGGTTGGTTTTGCCCTTGTTCCTGTAACTCGAATCCTAGCCCGGTATATCCCATTTTAATTTTACACCATTGTGAACTTACGCCTTTTTTACTCTCTGATCGAGGTTCTCGGCATTGAAAAATCTTCGTAAACTAAATCACACGTGTATATGTTGACATTTAAGAGATATACAGTCAAGAAAATCAAGGGCAATGGTGATATATATGCGGATTAGACACCAAAAAAATCACTCAACAAATGGCTACAATTTAAGGAATGTGTTTAGTGACGGCAGCAGATTCCTAATTGATGGAGAAAGGTCTAGTGGTAAGAAAAGCTGCTTTTAGGAGGTTGTCAAGTGTTTTTGCTCGACGATTCCATTCTTGGGTGGTTGGTTTGGCCCTTGTTCCTGTAATTCGAATCCTAGCGCGTATATCCCATTTTAATCTTACACCATTATGAACCTTACTCCTTTTTTAACTCTCTGATCGAGGTTCTCGGAATTGAAAAATCTTCGTAAACTAAATCACACGTGTATATGTTGACATTTAAGAGATATACACTCAAGAAAATCATGGGCAATGGTTATATATATGCTGATTAGACACAAAAAAAAAAACACTCAACAAATGGCAACAATTTAAGGAATGTGTTTAGTGACGGCATCAGATTCCTAATAAATGGAGAAAGGTCTGGTGGTAAGAAAAGCTGCTTCTAGGAGGTTGTCAAGTGTTTTCACTCGACGATTCCATTCTTGGGTGGTTGGTTTGGCCCTTGTCCTGTAACTCGAATCCTAGCCCGGTATATCCCATTTTAATTTTACACCATTGTGAACCTTACGCCTTTTTTACTCTCTGATCGAGGTTCTCGGCATTGAAAAATCTTCGTAAACTAAATCACACGTGTATATGTTGACATTTAAGAGATATACAGTCAAGAAAATCATGGGCAATGGTGATATATATGCGGATTAGACACACAAAAAAAAACACTCAACAAATGGCTACAATTTAAGGAATGTGTTTAGTGACGGCATCAGATTCCTAATTGATGGAGAAAGGTCTGGTGGTAAGAAAAGCTGCTTCTAGGAGGTTGTCAAGTGTTTTCGCTCGACGATTCCATTGTTGGGTGGTTGGTTTGGCCCTTGTTCCTGTAATTCGATTCCTAGCGCGGTATATCCCATTTTAATCTTACACCATTATGAACCTTACTCCTTTTTTACTCTCTGATCGAGGTTCTCGGAATTGAAAAATCTTCGTAATCTAAATCACACGTGTATATGTTGACATTTAAGAGATATACACTCAAGAAAATTATGGGCAATGGTTATATATATGCTGATTAGACACAAAAAAAAAACACTCAACAAATGGATACAATTTAAGTAATGTGTTTAGTGACGGAATCAGATTCCTAATTGATAGAGAAAGGTCTGGTGGCAAGAAAAGCTGCTTCTAGGAGGTTGTCAAGTGTTTTCACTCGACGATTCCATTCTTGGGTGGTTGGTTTGGCCCTTGTTCCTGTAACTCGAATCCTAGCCCGGTATATCCCATTTTAATTTTACACCATTGTGAACCTTACGCCTTTTTTACTCTCTGATCGAGGTTCTCAGCATTGAAAAATATTCGTAAACTAAATCACACGTGTATATGTTGATATTTAAGAGATATACAGTCAAGAAAATCAATGTCAATGGTGATATATATGCGGATTAGACACCAAAAAAAACACTCAACAAATGGCTAAAATTTAAGGAATGTGTTTAGTGACGGCATCAGATTCCTAATTGATGGAGAAAGGTCTGGTGGTAAGAAAAGCTGCTTCTAGGAGGTTGTCAAGTGTTTTCGCTTGACGAATCCATTCTTGGGTGGTTGGTTTGTCCCTTGTTCCTGTAATTCGAATCCTTGCGCGGTATATCCCATTTTAATCTTACACCATTAAGAATCTTACTCCATTTTTACTCTCTGATCGAGGTTCTCGGCATTGAAAAATCTTCGTAAACTAAATCACACGTGTATATGTTGACATTTAAGAGATATACACGCAAGAAAATCAAGGGCAATGGTTATATATATGCTGATTAGACACCAAAAAAAACACTCAACTAATGGCTACAATTTAAGGAATGTGTTTAGTGACGGCATCAGATTCCTAATTGATAGAGAAAGGTCTGGTGGCATGAAAAGCTGCTTCTAGGAGGTTGTCAAGTGTTTTCGCTCGACCATTCCATTCTTGGGTGGTTGGTTTGGCCCTTGTTCCTGTAACTCGAATCCTAGCCCGGTATATCCCTTTTTAATTTTACACCATTGTGAACCTTACGTCTTTTTTACTCTCTGATCGAGGTTCTCAGCCTTGAAAAATCTTCGTAAACTAAATCACACGTGTATATGTTGACATTTAAGAGATATCCAGTTAAGAAAATCAAGGGAAATGGTGATATATATGCGGATTAGACACCAAAAAAAACACTCAAAAAATGGCTACAATTTAAGGAATGTGTTTAGTGACGGTATCAGATTCCTAATAGATGGAGAAGGGTCTGGTGGTAAGAAAAGCTGCTTCTAGGAGGTTGTCAAGTGTTTTCGCTCGACGATTCCATTCTTGGGTGGTTGGTTGGCCCTTGTCCAGTAACTCGAATCCTAGCTCGGTATATCCCATTTTAATTTTACACCATTGTGAACCTTACGCCTTTTTTTACTCTCTGATCAAGGTTCTCGACATTGAAAAATCTTCGTAAACTAAATCACACGTGTATATGTTGATATTTAAGAGATATACAGTCAAGAAAATCAAGGGCAATGGTGATATATATGCGGATTAGACACAAAAAAAAAACACTCAACAAATGGCTACAATTAAAGGAATGTTTTTCGTGACGGCCTCAGATTCCTAATTGATGGGGAAAGGTCTGGTGGTAAGAAAAGCTGGTTCTAGGAGGTTGTCAAGTGTTTCCGCTCGACGATTCCATTCTTGGGTGGTTGGTTAGGCCCATGTTCCTGTAACTCGAATCCTAGCCCGGTATATCCCATTTTAATTTTACACCATTGTGAACCTTACGCCTTTTTTACTCTCTGATCGAGGTTCTCGGCATGGAAAAATATTCGTAAACTAAATCACACGTGTATATGTTGACATTTAAGAGATATACAGTCAAGAAAATCAAGGGCAATGGTGATATATATGCGGATTAGACACAAAAAAAATCACTCAACAAATGGCTACAATTTAAGGAATGCGTTTAGTGACGGCATCAGATTCCTAATTGATGGAGAAAGGTCTGGTGGTAAGAAAAGCTGCTTCTAGGAGGTTGTCAAGTGTTTTCGCTCGACGATTCCATTCTTGGGTGGTTGGTTTGGCCCTTGTTCCTGTATTTCGAATCCTAGCGCGGTATATCCCATTTTAATCTTACACCATTATGAATCTTACTCCTTTTTTACTCTCTGATCGAGGTTCTCGGCATTGAAAAATCTTCGTAAACTAAATCACACGTGTATATGTTGACATTTAAGAGATATACACTCAAGAAAATCAAGGGCAATGGTTATATATATGCTGATTAGACACCAAAAAAAAAACACTCAACAAATGGATACAATTTAAAGAATGTGTTTAGTGACGGCATCAGATTCCTAATAGATAGAGAAAGGTCTGGTGGCATGAAAAGCTGCTTCTAGGAGGTTGTCAAGTGTTTTCGCTCGACCATTCCATTCTTGGGTGGTTGGTTTGGCCCTTGTTCCTGTAACTCGAATCCTAGCCCGGTATATCCCTTTTTAATTTTACACCATTGTGAACCTTACGCCTTTTTTACTCTCTGATCGAGGTTCTCAGCCTTGAAAAATATTCATAAACTAAATCACACATGTATGTGTTGACATTTAAGAGATATCAAGTTAAGAAAATCAAGGGCAATGGTGATATATATGCGGTTTAGACACAAAAAAAAACACTCAAAAAATGGCTACAATTTAAGGAATGTGTTTAGTGACGGTATCAGATTCCTAATAGATGGAGAAGGGTCTGGTGGTACGAAAAGCTGCTTCTAGGAGGTTGTCAAGTGTTTTCGCTCGACGATTCCATTCTTGGGTGGTTGGTTGGCCCTTGTCCAGTAACTCGAATCCTAACTCGGTATATCCCATTTTAATTTTACACCATTGTGAACCTTACGCCTTTTTTTACTCTCTGATCAAGGTTCTCGGCATTGAAAAATCTTCGTAAACTAAATCACACGTGTATATGTTGATTTTTAAGAGATATACAGTCAAGAAAATCAAGGGCAATGGTGATATATATGCGGATTAGACACAAAAAAAAACACTCAACAAATGGCTACAATTTAAGGAATGTTTTTCGTGACGGCCTCAGATTCCTAATTGATGGAGAAAGGTCTGGTGGTAAGAAAAGCTGGTTCTAGGAGGTTGTCAAGTGTTTTCGATCGACGATTCCATTCTTGGGTGGTGGGTTAGGCCCTTGTTCCTGTAACTCGAATCCTGGCCCGGTATATCCCATTTTAATTTTACACCATTGTGAACCTTACGCCTTTTTTACTCTCTGATCGAGGTTCTCGGCACGGAAAAATATTCGTAAACTAAATCACACGTGTATATGTTGACATTTAAGAGATATACAGTCAAGAAAATCAAGGGCAATGGTGATATATACGCGGATTAGACACAAAAAAAATCACTCAACAAATGGCTACAATTTAAGGAATGTGTTTAGTGACGGCATCAGATTCCTAATTGATGGAGAAAGGTCTGGTGGTAAGAAAAGCTGCTTCTAGGAGGTTGTCAAGTGTTTTCGCTCGACGATTCCATTCTTGGGTGGTTGGTTTGGCCCTTGTTCCTGTAACTCGAATCCTAGCCCGGTATATCCCATTTTAATTTTACACCATTGTGAACCATTCGCATTTTTTACTCTCTGATCGAGGTTCTCGGCATTGAAAAATCTTCATAAACTAAATCACACGTGTGTATGTTGATATTTAAGAGATATACAGTCAAGAAAATCAAGGTCAATGGTGATATATATGCGGATTAGACACAAAAAAAAAAACACTCAACAAATGGCTACAATTTAAGGAATGTGTTTAGTGACGGCATCAGATTCCTAATTGATGGAGAAAGGTCTGGTGGTAAGAAAAACTGCTTCTAGGAGGTTGACAAGTGTTTTCGCTCGACGATTCCATTCTTGGGTGGTTGGTTTGGCCCTTGTTCCTGTAACTCGAATCCTAGCCCGGTATATCCCATTTTAATTTTACACCATTGTGAACCTTACGCCTTTTTTACTCTCTAATCGAGGTACTCAGCCTTGAAAAATCTTCGTAAACTAAATCACACGTGTATATGTTGACATTTAAGAGATATACAGTCAAGAAAATCAAGAGCAATGGTGATATATATGCGGATTAGACGCCAAAAAAAAAACACTCAAAAAATGACTACAATTTAAGGAATGTGTTTAGTGACGGCATCAGATTCCTAATTGATGGAGAAAGGTCTGGTTGTAAGAAAAGCTGCTTCTAGGAGGTTGTCAAGTGTTTTCGCTCGACGATTCCATTCTTGGGTGGTTGGTTTGGCCCTTGTCCAGTAACTCGAATCCTAGCTCGGTATATCCCATTTTAATTTTAAACCATTGTGAACCTTACGCCTTTTTTACTCTCAGATCGTGGTTCTCGGCATTGAAAAATCTTCGTAAACTAAATCACATGTGTATATGTTGATATTTAAGAGATATACAGTCAAGAAAATCAAGGGCAATGGTGATATATATGCGGATTAGACACAAAAAAAAACACTCAACAAATTGCTACAATTTAAGGAATGTGTTTCGTGACGGCCTCAGATTCCTAATTGATGGAGAAAGGTCTGGTGGTAAGAAAAGCTGCTTCTAGGAGGTTGTCAAGTGTTTTCGCTCGACGATTCCATTCTTGGGTGGTTGGTTTGGCCCTTGTTCCTGTAACTCGAATCCTAGCCCGGTATATCCCATTTTAATTTTACACCATTGTGAACCATATGCCTTTTTTACTCTCTGATCGAGGTTCTCGGCATTGAAAAATCTTCGTAAACTAAATCACATGTGTACATGTTGATATTTAAGAGATATACAGTCAAGAAAATCAAGGGCAATGGTGATATATATGCGGATTAGACACAAAAAAAACACTCAACAAATTGCTACAATTTAAGGAATGTGTTTCGTGACGGCCTCAGATTCCTAATTGATGGAGAAAGGTCTGGTGGTAAGAAAAGCTGCTTCTAGGAGGTTGTCAAGTGTTTTCGCTCGACGATTCCATTCTTGGGTGGTTGGTTTGGCCCTTGTTCCTGTAACTCGAATCCTAGCCCGGTATATCCCATTTTAATTTTACACCATTGTGAACCATACGCCTTTTTTACTCTCTGATCGAGGTTCTCGGCTTTGAAAAATCTTCGTAAACTAAATCACACGTGTATATGTTGACATTTAAGAGATATACAGTCAAGAAAATCATGGGCAATGGTGATATATATGCGGATTAGACACAAAAAAAAATCACTCAATAAATGGCTACAATTTAAGGAATGTGTTTAGTGACGGCATCAGATTCCTAATTGATGGAGAAAGGTCTGGTGGTAAGAAAAGCTGCTTCTAGGAGGTTGTCAAGTGTTTTCGCTCGACGATTCCATTCTTGGGTGGTTGGTTTGGCCCTTGTTCCTGTAATTCGAATCCTAGCGCGGTATATCCCATTTTAATCTTACACCATTATGAACCTTACTCCTTTTTTACTCTCTGATCGAGGTTCTTGGAATTGAAAAATCTTCGTAAACTAAATCACACGTGTATATGTTGACATTTAAGAGATATACACACAAGAAAATCATGGGCATTGGTTATATATATGCTGATTAGTCACAAAAAAAAAACACTCAACAAATGGCTACAATTTAAGGAATGTGTTTAGTGACGGCATCGGATTCCTAATTGATGGAGAAAGGTCTGGTGGCAAGAAAAGCTGCTTCTAGGAGGTTGTCATGTGTTTTCGCTCGACGATTCCATTCTTGGGTGGTTGGTTTGGCCCTTGTTCCTGTAACTCGAATCCTAGCCCGGTATATCTCATTTTAATTTTACACCATTGTGAACCTTACGCCCTTTTTACTCTCTGATCGAGGTTCTCGGCATTGACAAATCTTCATAAACTAAATCACACGTGTGTTTGTTGATATTTAAGAGATATACAGTCAAGAAAATCAAGGTCAATGGTGATATATATGCGGATTAGACACAAAAAAAACACTCAATAAATGGCTACAATTTAAGGAATGTGTTTAGTGACGGCATCAGATTCCTAATTGATGGAGAAAGGTCTGGTGGTAAGAAAAACTGCTTCTAGGAGGTTGTCAAGTGTTTTCGCTTGACGATTCCATTTTTGGGTGGTTGGTTTGGCCCTTGTCCAGTAACTCGAATCCTAGCTCGGTATATCCCATTTTAATTTTACACCATTGTGAACCTTACGCCTTTTTTACTCTCTGATCGAGGTTCTCAGCATTGAAAAATCTTCGTAAACTAAATCACACGTGTATATGTTGATATTTAAGAGATATACAGTCAAGAAAATCAAGGGCAATGGTGATATATATGCGGATTAGACACAAAAAAAAACACTCAACAAATGGCTACAATTTAAGGAATGTATTTCGTGACGGCCTCAGATTCCTAATTGATGGAGAAAGGTCTGGTGGTAAGAAAAGCTGCTTCTAGGAGGTTGTCAAGTGTTTTCGCTCGACGATTCCATTCTTGGGTGGTTGGTTTGGCCCTTGTTCCTGTAACTCGAATCCTAGCCCGGTATATCCCATTTTAATTTTACACCATTGTGAACCTTACGCCTTTTTTACTCTCTGAACGAGGTTCTCGGCATTGAAAAATGTTTGTTAACTAAATCACACGTGTATATGTTGACATTTAAGCGATATACAGTCAAGAAAATCAAGGTCAATGGTGATATATATGCGGATTAGACACCAAAAAAAACACTCAACAAATGGCTACAATTTAAGGAATGTGTTTAGTGACGGCATCAGATTCCTAATTGATGGAGAAAGGTCTGGTGGTAAGAAAAGCTGCTTCTAGGAGGTTGTCAAGTGTTTTCGCTCGACGATTCCATTCTTGGGTGGTTGGTTTGGCCCTTGTTCCTGTAATTCGAATCCTAGCGCGGTATATCCCATTTTAATCTTACACCATTATGAACCTTACTCCTTTTTTACTCTCTGTTCGAGGTTCTCGGAATTGAAAAATCTTCGTAAACTAAATCACACGTGTATATGTTGACATTTAAGAGATATACACTCAAGAAAATCATGGGCAATGGTTATATATATGCTGATTAGACACCAAAAAAAAAACACTCAACAAATGGCTACAATTTAAGGAATGTGTTTAGTGACGGCATCGGATTCCTAATTGATGGAGAAAGGTCTGGTGGCAAGAAAAGCTGCTTCTAGGAGGATGTCAAGTGTTTTCGCTCGACGATTCCATTCTTGGGTGGTTGGTTTGGCCCTTGTTCCTGTAACTCGAATCCTAGCCCGGTATATCCCATTTTAATTTTACACCATTGTGAACCTTACGCCTTTTTTACACTCTGATCGAGGTTCTCGGCATTGAAAAATCTTCGTAAACTAAATCACACGTGTATATGTTGACATTTAAGAGATATACAGTCAATAAAATCAAGGGCAATGGTGATATATATGTGGATTAGACACAAAAAAAATCACTCAATAAATGGCTACAATTTAAGGAATGTGTTTAGTGACGGCATCAGATTCCTAATTGAGGGAGAAAGGTCTGGTGGTAAGAAAAGCTGCTTCTAAGAGGTTGTCAAGTGTTTTCGCTCGACGATTCCATTCTTGGGTGGTTGGTTTGGCCCTTGTTCCTGTAATTCGTATCCTAGCGCGGTATATCCCATTTTAATCTTACACCATTATGAACCTTACTCCTTTTTTACTCTCTGATCGAGATTCTCGGAATTGAAAAATCTTCGTAAACTAAATCACACGTGTATATGTTGACATTTAAGAGATATACACTCAAGAAAATCATGGGCATTGGTTATATATATGCTGATTAGACACCAAAAAAAAAACACTCAACAAATGGCTACAATTTAAGAAATGTGTTTAGTGACGGCATCGGATTCCTAATTGATGGAGAAAGGTCTGGTGGCAAGAAAAGCTGCTTCTAGGAGGTTGTCAAGTGTTTTCTCTCGACAATTCCATTCTTGGGTGGTTGGTTTGGCCCTTGTTCCTGTAACTCGAATCCTAGCCCGGTATATCCCATTTTAATTTTACACCATTGTGAACCTTACGCCCTTTTTACTCTCTGATCGAGGTTATCGGCATTGAAAAATCTTCATAAACTAAATCACACGTGTGTATGTTGATATTTAAGAGATATACAGTCAAGAAAATCAAGTTCAATGGTGATATATATGCGGATTAGACACCAAAAAAAAACACTCAAAAAATGGCTACAATTTAAGGAATGTGTTTAGTACGGCATCAGATTCCTAATTGATGGAGAAAGGTCTGGTGCTAAGAAAAGCTGCTTCTAGGAGGTTGTCAAGTGTTTTCGCTCGACGATTTCATTTTTGGGTGGTTGGTTTGGCCCTTGTCCAGTAACTCGAATCCTAGCTCGGTATATCCCATTTTATTTTTTCACCATTGTGAACCTTACGCCTTTTTACTCTCTGATCGAGGTTCTCAGCATTGAAAAATCTTCGTAAACTAAATCACACGTGTATATGTTTATATTTAAGAGATATACAGTCAAGAAAATCAAGGGCAATGGTGATATATATGCGGATTAGACACCAAAAAAACACTCAACAAATGGCTACAATTTAAGGAATGTATTTCGTGACGGCCTCAGATTCCTAATTGATGGAGATAGGTCTGGTGGTAAGAAAAGCTGCTTCTAGGAGGTTGTCAAGTGTTTTCGCTCGACGATTCCATTCTTGGGTGGTTGGTTTGGCCCTTGTTCCTGTAACTCGAATCCTAGCTCGGTATATCCCATTTTAATTTTACACCATTGTGAACCTTACGCCTTTTTTACTCTCTGAACGAGGTTCTCGGCATTGAAAAATCTTTGTAAACTAAATCACACGTGTATATGTTGACATTTAAGAGATATACAGTCAAGAAAATCAAGGTCAATGGTGATATATATGCGGATTAGACACCAAAAAAACACTCAACAAATGGCTACAATTTAAGGAATGTGTTTAGTGACGGCATCAGATTCCTAATTGATGGAGAAAGGTCTGGTGGTAAGAAAAGCTGCTTCTAGGAGGTTGTCAAGTGTTTTCGCTCGACGATTCCATTCTTGGGTGGTTGGTTTGGCCCTTGTTCCTGTAATTCGAATCCTAGCGCGGTATATCCCATTTTAATCTTACACCATTATGAACCTTACTCCTTTTTTACTCTCTGATCGAGGTTCTCGGAATTGAAAAATCTTCGTAAACTAAATCACACGTGTATATGTTGACATTTAAGAGATATACACTCAAGAAAATCATGGGCAATGGTTATATATATGCTGATTAGACACCAAAAAAAACACTCAACAAATGGCTACAATTTAAGGAATGTGTTTAGTGACGGCATCGGTTTCCTAATTGATGGAGAAAGGTCTGGTAGCAAGAAAAGCTGCTTCTAGGAGGTTGTCAAGTGTTTTCGCTCGACGATTCCATTCTTGGGTAGTTGGTTTGGCCCTTGTTCCTGTAACTCGAATCCTAGCCCTGTATATCCCATTTTAATTTTACACCATTGTGAACCTTACGCCTTTTTTACTCTCTGATCGAGGTTCTCGGCATTGAAAAATCTTCATAAACTAAATCCCACATGTGTATGTTGATATTTAAGAGATATATAGTCAAGAAAATCAAGGTCAATGGTGATATATATGCGGATTAGACACCAAAAAAATACACTAAAAAAATGGCTACAATTTAAGGAATGTGTTTAGTGACGGCATCAGATTCCTAATTGATGGAGAAAGGTCTGGTGGTAAGAAAAGCTGCTTCTAGGAGGTTGTCAAGTGTTTTCGCTCGATGATTCCATTTTTGGGTGGTTGGTTTGGCCCTTGTCCAGTAACTCGAATCCTAGCTCGGTATATCCCATTTTAATTTTACACCATTGTGAACCTTACGCCTTTTTTACTCTCTGATCGAGGTTCTCAGCATTGAAGAGTCTTCGTAAACTAAATCACACGTGTATATGTTGATATTTAAGAGATATACAGTCAAGAAAATCAAGGGCAATGGTGATATATATGCGGATTAAACACCAAAAAAAACACTCAACAAATGGCTACAATTTAAGGAATGTGTTTCGTGACGGCCTCAGATTCCTAATTGATGGAGAAAGGTCTGGTGGTAAGAAAAGCTGCTTCTAGGAGGTTGTCAAGTGTTTTCGCTCGACGATTACATTCTTGGGTGGTTGGTTTGGCCCTTGTTCCTGTAACTCGAATCCTAGCCCGGTATATCCCATTTTAATTTTACACCATTGTGAACCTTACTCCTTTTTTACTCTCTGAACGAGGTTCTCGGCATAGAAAAATCTTTGTAAACTAAATCACACGTGTATATGTTGACATTTAAGAGATATACAGTCAAGAAAATCAAGGGCAATGGTGATATATATGCGGATTAGACACCAAAAAAAAACACTCAACAAATGGCTACAATTTAAGGAATGTGTTCAGTGACGGCATCAGATTCCTAATTGATGGAGAAAGGTCTGGTGGTAAGAAAAGCTGCTTCTCGGAGGTTGTCAAGTGTTTTCGCTCGACGATTCCATTCTTGGGTGGTTGGTTTGGCCCTTGTTCCTGTAATTCGAATCCTAGCACGGTATATTCCATTTTAATCTTACACCATTATGAATCTTATTCCTTTTTTACTCTCTGATCGAGGTTCTCAGAATTGAAAAATCTTCGTAAACTAAATCACACGCGTATATGTTGACATTTAAGAGATATACACTCAAGAAAATCATGGGCAATGGTTATATATATGCTGATTAGACACCAAAAAAAAAAACACTCAACAAATGGCTACAATTTAAGGAATGTGTTTAGTGACGGCATCAGATTCCTAATTGATGGAGAAATGTCTGGTGGCAAGAAAAGCTGCTTCTAGGAGGTTATCAAGTGTTTTCGCTCCACGATTCCATTCTTGGGTGGTTGGTTTGGCCCTTGTTCCTGTAACTCGAATCCTAGCCCGGTATATCCCATTTTAATTTTACACCATTGTGAACCTTACGCCTTTTTTACTCTCTGATCGAGGTTCTCGGCATTGAAAAATCTTCATAAACTAAATCACACGTGTGTATGTTGATATTTAAGAGATATACAGTCAAGAAAATCAAGGTCAATGGTGATATATATGCGGGTTAGACACAAAAAAAAAACACTCAACAAATGGCTACAATTTAAGGAATGTGTTTAGTGACAGCATCAGATTCCTAATTGATGGAGAAAGGTTTGGTGGTAAGAAAAGCTGCTTCTAGGAGGTTGTCAAGTGTTTTCGCTCGACGATTCCATTCTTGGGTTGTTGGTTTGGCCATTGTTTCTGGAACTCGAATCTTAGCCCGGTATATCCCATTTTAATTTTACACCATTGTGAACCTTACGCCTTTTTTACTCTCTGATCGAGGTTCTCGGCATTGAAAAATCTTCGTAATCTAAATCACACGTGTATATGTTGATATTTAAGAGATATACAGTCAAGAAAATCAAGGGCAATGGTGATATATATGCGGATTAGACTCCAAAAAATAAACACACAAAAGATAGCTACAATTTCAGGTATGTGTTTAGTGCTGCTTCTAGGAGGTTGTCAAGTGTTTTTGCAAGTCGATTCCATTCTTGGGTGGTTGGTTTGGCCCTTGTTCCTGTAACTCGAATCCTAGCACGGTATATCCCATTTTAATTATACACCATTGTGAACCTTACGCCTTTTTTACTCTCTGATCGAGGTTCTCGGCATTGAAAAATCTTCGTAAACAAAATCACACGTGTATATGTTGACATTTAAGAGATATACAATCAAGAAAATCAAGGGCAATGGTGATATATATGCGGATTAGACACCAAAAAAAACACTCAACAAATGGCTACAATTTAAGGAATGTGTTTAGTGACGGCATCAGATTCCTAATTGATGGAGAAAGGTCTGGTGGTAAGAAAAGCTGCTTCTAGGAGGTTGTCAAGTGTTTTCGCTCGACGATTCCATTCTTGGGTGGTTGGTTTGGCCCTTGTTCCTGTAACTCGAATCCTAGCCCGGTATATCCCATTTTAATTTTACACCATTGTGAACCTTACGCCTTTTTTTCTCTCTGAACGAGGTTCTCGGCATTGAAAAATCTTCGTAAACTAAATCACACGTGTATATGTTGACATTTAAGAGATATACACTCAAGAAAATCAAGGGCAATGGTGATATATATGCGGATTAGACACCAAAAAAAACACTCAACAAATGGCTACAATTTAAGGAATGTGTTTAGTGACGGCATCAGATTCCTAATTGATGGAGAAAGGTCTGGTGGTAAGAAAAGCTGCTTCTAGGAGGTTGTCAAGTGTTTTCGCTCGACGATTACATTCTTGGGTGGTTGGTTTGGCCCTTGTTCCTGTAACTCGAATCCTAGCCCGGTATATCCCATTTTAATTTTACACCATTGTGAACCTTACGCCTTTTTTACTCTCTGAACGAGGTTCTCGGCATTGAAAAATCTTCGTAAACTAAATCACACGTGTATATGTTGACATTTAAGAGATATACAGTCAAGAAAATCAAGGGCAATGGTGATATATATGCGGATTAGACTCCAAAAAATAAACACACAAAAGATAGCTACAATTTAAGGTATGTGTTTAGTGCTGCTTCTAGGAGGTTGTCAAGTGTTTTTGCAAGTCGATTCCATTCTTGGGTGGTTGGTTTGGCCCTTGTTCCTGTAACTCGAATCCTAGCCCGGTATATCCCATTTTAATTATACACCATTGTGAACCTTACGCCTTTTTTACTCTCTGATCGAGGTTCTCGGCATTGAAAAATCTTCGTAAACTAAATCACACGTGTATATGTTGACATTTAAGAGATATACAATCAAGAAAATCAAGGGCAATGGTGATATATATGCGGATTAGACACCAAAAAAAACACTCAACAAATGGCTACAATTTAAGGAATGTGTTTAGTGACGGCATCAGATTCCTAATTGATGGAGAAAGGTCTGGTGGTAAGAAAAGCTGGTTCTAGGAGGTTGTCAAGTGTTTTCGCTCGATGATTCCATTCTTGGGTGATTGGTTTGGCCATTGTTTCTGGAACTCGAATCTTAGCCCGGTATATCCCATTTTAATTTTACACCATTGTGAACCTTACGCCTTTTTTACTCTCTGATCGAGGTTCTCGGCATTGAAAAATCTTCGTAAACTAAATCACACGTGTATATGTTGACATTTAAGAGATATACAGTCAAGAAAATCAAGGGCAACGGTGATATATATGCGGATTAGACTCCAAAAAATAAACACACAAAACATAGCTACAATTTAAGGTATGTGTTTAGTGCTGCTTCTAGGAGGTTGTCAAGTGTTTTTGCAAGTCGATTCCATTCTTGGGTGGTTGGTTTGGCCCTTGTTCCTGTAACTCGAATCCTAGCCCGGTATATCCCATTTTAATTATACACCATTGTGAACCTTACGCCTTTTTTACACTCTGATCGAGGTTCTCGGCATTGAAAAATCTTCGTAAACTAAATCACACGTGTATATGTTGACATTTAAGAGATATACAATCAAGAAAATCAAGGGCAATGGTGATATATATGCGGATTAGACACCAAAAAAAACACTCAACAAATGGCTACAATTTAAGGAATGTGTTTAGTGACGGCATCAGATTCCTAATTGATGGAGAAAGGTCTGGTGGTAAGAAAAGCTGCTTCTAGGAGGTTGTCAAGTGTTTTCGCTCGACGATTCCATTCTTGGGTGGTTGGTTTGGCCCTTGTTCCTGTAACTCGAATCCTAGCCCGGTATATCCCATTTTAATTTTACACCATTGTGAACCTTACGCCTTTTTTTCTCTCTGAACGAGGTTCTCGGCATTGAAAAATCTTCGTAAACTAAATCACACGTGTATATGTTGACATTTAAGAGATATACACTCAAGAAAATCAAGGGCAATGGTGATATATATGCGGATTAGACACCAAAAAAAACACTCAACAAATGGCTACAATTTAAGGAATGTGTTTAGTGACGGCATCAGATTCCTAATTGATGGAGAAAGGTCTGGTGGTAAGAAAAGCTGCTTCTAGGAGGTTGTCAAGTGTTTTCGCTCGACGATTACATTCTTGGGTGGTTGGTTTGGCCCTTGTTCCTGTAACTCGAATCCTAGCCCGGTATATCCCATTTTAATTTTACACCATTGTGAACCTTACGCCTTTTTTACTCTCTGAACGAGGTTCTCGGCATTGAAAAATCTTCGTAAACTAAATCACACGTGTATATGTTGACATTTAAGAGATATACAGTCAAGAAAATCAAGGGCAATGGTGATATATATGCGGATTAGACTCCAAAAAATAAACACACAAAAGATAGCTACAATTTAAGGTATGTGTTTAGTGCTGCTTCTAGGAGGTTGTCAAGTGTTTTTGCAAGTCGATTCCATTCTTGGGTGGTTGGTTTGGCCCTTGTTCCTGTAACTCGAATCCTAGCCCGGTATATCCCATTTTAATTATACACCATTGTGAACCTTACGCCTTTTTTACTCTCTGATCGAGGTTCTCGGCATTGAAAAATCTTCGTAAACTAAATCACACGTGTATATGTTGACATTTAAGAGATATACAATCAAGAAAATCAAGGGCAATGGTGATATATATGCGGATTAGACACCAAAAAAAACACTCAACAAATGGCTACAATTTAAGGAATGTGTTTAGTGACGGCATCAGATTCCTAATTGATGGAGAAAGGTCTGGTGGTAAGAAAAGCTGGTTCTAGGAGGTTGTCAAGTGTTTTCGCTCGATGATTCCATTCTTGGGTGATTGGTTTGGCCATTGTTTCTGGAACTCGAATCTTAGCCCGGTATATCCCATTTTAATTTTACACCATTGTGAACCTTACGCCTTTTTTACTCTCTGATCGAGGTTCTCGGCATTGAAAAATCTTCGTAAACTAAATCACACGTGTATATGTTGACATTTAAGAGATATACAGTCAAGAAAATCAAGGGCAACGGTGATATATATGCGGATTAGACTCCAAAAAATAAACACACAAAACATAGCTACAATTTAAGGTATGTGTTTAGTGCTGCTTCTAGGAGGTTGTCAAGTGTTTTTGCAAGTCGATTCCATTCTTGGGTGGTTGGTTTGGCCCTTGTTCCTGTAACTCGAATCCTAGCCCGGTATATCCCATTTTAATTATACACCATTGTGAACCTTACGCCTTTTTTACACTCTGATCGAGGTTCTCGGCATTGAAAAATCTTCGTAAACTAAATCACACGTGTATATGTTGACATTTAAGAGATATACAATCAAGAAAATCAAGGGCAATGGTGATATATATGCGGATTAGACACCAAAAAAAACACTCAACAAATGGCTACAATTTAAGGAATGTGTTTAGTGACGGCATCAGATTCCTAATTGATGGAGAAAGGTCTGGTGGTAAGAAAAGCTGCTTCTAGGAGGTTGTCAAGTGTTTTCGCTCGACGATTCCATTCTTGGGTGGTTGGTTTGGCCCTTGTTCCTGTAACTCGAATCCTAGCCCGGTATATCCCATTTTAATTTTACACCATTGTGAACCTTACGCCTTTTTTACTCTCTGATCGAGGTTCTCGGCATTGAAAAATCTTCATAAACTAAATCACACGTGTGTATGTTGATATTTAAGAGATATACAGTCAAGAAAATCAAGGTCAATGGTGATATATATGCGGTTTAGACACCAAAAAAAAAAAACACTCAACAAATGGCTACAATTTAAGGAATGTGTTTAGTGACGGCATCAGATTCCTAATTGATGGAGAAAGGTCTGGTGGTAAGAAAAGCTGCTTCTAGGAGGTTGTCAAGTGTTTTCGCTCGATGATTCCATTCTTGGGTGGTTGGTTTGGCCCTTGTTCCTATAACTCGAATCCTAGCCCGGTATATCCCATTTTAATTTTCCACCATTGTGAACCTTACGCCTTTTTTACTCTCTGAACGAGGTTCTCGGCATTGAAAAATCTTCGTAAACTAAATCACACGTGTATATGTTGACATTTAAGAGATATACAGTCAGGAAAATCAAGGTCAATGGTGATATATATGCGGATTAGACACCAAAAAACTGCTCAACAAATGGCTACAATTTAAGGAATGTGTTTAGTGACGGTATCAGATTCCTAATTGATGGAGAAAGGTCTGGTGGTAAGAAAAGCTGCTTCTAGGAGGTTGTCAAGTGTTTTCACTCGACGATTCCATTCTTGGGGTGGTTGGTTTGGCCCTTGTTCCTGTAACTCGAATTCTAGCCCGGTATATCCCATTTTAATTTTACACCATTGTGAACCTTACGCCTTTTTTACTCTCTGAACGAGGTTCTCGGCATTGAAAAATCTTTGTAAACTAAATCACACGTGCATACGTTGATAATTAAGAGATATACAGTCAAGAAAATCAAGGTCAATGGTGATATATATGCGGATTAGACACAAAAAAAAACACTCAACAAATGGCTACAATTTAAGGAATGTGTTTAGTGACGGCATCAAATTCCTAATTGATGGAGAAAGGTCTGGTGGTAAAAAAAGCTGCTTCTAGGAGGTTGTCAAGTGTTTTCGCTCGACGATTCCATTCTTGGGTGGTTGGTTTGGCCCTTGTCCTTTAACTCGAATCCTAGCCCGGTATATCCCATTTTAATTTTACACCATTGTGAAGCTTACACCTTTTTTACTCTCTGATCGAGGTTCTCGGTATTGAAAAATCTTCGTAAACTAAATCACACGTGTATATGTTGACATTTAAGAGATATACAATCAAGAAAATCAAGGGCAATGGTGATATATATGCGAATTAGACACCAAAAAAAAAACACTCAACAAATGGCTACAATTTAAGGAATGTGTTTAGTGACGGCATCAGATTCCTAATTGATGGAGAAAGGTCTGGTGGTAAGAAAAGCTGCTTCTAGGAGGTTGTCAAGTGTTTTCGCTCGACGATTCCATTCTTGGGTGGTTGGTTTGGCCCTTGTTCCTGTAACTCGAATCCTAGCCCGGTATATCCCATTTTAATTTTACACCATTGTGAACCTTACGCCTTTTTTACTCTCTGAACGAGGTTCTCGGCATTGAAAAATCTTCGTAAACTAAATCACACGTGTATATGTTGACATTTAAGAGATATACACTCAAGAAAATCAAGGGCAATGGTGATATATATGCGGATTAGACACCAAAAAAAACACTCAACAAATGGCTACAATTTAAGGAATGTGTTTAGTGACGGCATCAGATTCCTAATTGATGGAGAAAGGTCTGGTGGTAAGAAAAGCTGCTTCTAGGAGGTTGTCAAGTGTTTTCGCTCGACGATTCCATTCTTGGGTGGTGGGTTTGGCCCTTGTTCCTGTAACTCGAATCCTAGCCCGGTATATCCCATTTTAATTTTACACCATTGTGAACCTTACGCCTTTTTTACTCTCTGAACGAGGTTCTCGGCATTGAAAAATCTTCGTAAACTAAATCACACGTGTATATGTTGACATTTAAGACATATACAGTCAAGAAAATCAAGGGCAATGGTGATATATATGCGGATTAGACTCCAAAAAATAAACACACAAAAGATAGCTACAATTTAAGGTATGTGTTTAGTGCTGCTTCTAGGAGGTTGTCAAGTGTTTTTGCAAGTCGATTCCATTCTTGGGTGGTTGGTTTGGCCCTTGTTCCTGTAACTCGAATCCTAGCCCGGTATATCCCATTTTAATTATACACCATTGTGAACCTTACGCCTTTTTTACTCTCTGATCGAGGTTCTCGGCATTGAAAAATCTTCGTAAACTAAATCACACGTGTATATGTTGACATTTAAGAGATATACAATCAAGAAAATCAAGGGCAATGGTGATATATATGCGGATTATACACCAAAAAAAACACTCAACAAATGGCTACAATTTAAGGAATGTGTTTAGTGACGGCATCAGATTCCTAATTGTTGGAGAAAGGTCTGGTGGTAAGAAAAGCTGGTTCTAGGAGGTTGTCAAGTGTTTTCGCTCGATGATTCCATTCTTGGGTGATTGGTTTGGCCATTGTTTCTGGAACTCGAATCTTAGCCCGGTATATCCCATTTTAATTTTACACCATTGTGAACCTTACGCCTTTTTTACTCTCTGATCGAGGTTCTCGGCATTGAAAAATCTTCGTAAACTAAATCACACGTGTATATGTTGACATTTAAGAGATATACAGTCAAGAAAATCAAGGGCAATGGTGATATATATGCGGATTAGACTCCAAAAAATAAACACACAAAAGATAGCTACAATTTAAGGTATGTGTTTAGTGCTGCTTCTAGGAGGTTGTCAAGTGTTTTTGCAAGTCGATTCCATTCTTGGGTGATTGGTTTGGCCCTTGTTCCTGTAACTCGAATCCTAGCCCGGTATATCCCATTTTAATTATACACCATTGTGAACCTTACGCCTTTTTTACTCTCTGATCGAGGTTCTCGGCATTGAAAAATCTTCGTAAACTAAATCACACGTGTATATGTTGACATTTAAGAGATATACAATCAAGAAAATCAAGGGCAATGGTGATATATATGCGGATTAGACACCAAAAAAAACACTCAACAAATGGCTACAATTTAAGGAATGTGTTTAGTGACGGCATCAGATTCCTAATTGATGGAGAAAGTTCTGGTGGTAAGAAAAGCTGCTTCTAGGAGGTTGTCAAGTGTTTTCGCTCGACGATTCCATTCTTGGGTGGTTGGTTTGGCCCTTGTTCCTGTAACTCGAATCCTAGCCCGGTATATCCCATTTTAATTTTACACCATTGTGAACCTTACGCCTTTTTTACTCTCTGATCGAGGTTCTCGGCATTGAAAAATCTTCATAAACTAAATCACACGTGTGTATGTTGATATTTAAGAGATATACAGTCAAGAAAATCAAGGTCAATGGTTATATATATGCGGGTTAGACACCAAAAAAAAAAAACACTCAACAAATGGCTACAATTTAAGGAATGTGTTTAGTGACGGCATCAGATTCCTAATTGATGGAGAAAGGTCTGGTGGTAAGAAAAGCTGCTTCTAGGAGCTTGTCAAGTGTTTTCGCTCGACGATTCCATTCTTGGGTGGTTGGTTTGGCCCTTGTTCCTGTAACTCGAATCCTAGCCCGGTATATCCCATTTTAATTTTACACCATTGTGAACCTTACGCCTTTTTTACTCTCTGAACGAGGTTCTCGGCATTGAAAAATCTTCGTAAACTAAATCACACGTGTATATGTTGACATTTAAGAGATATACAGTCAGGAAAATCAAGGGCAGTGGTGATATATATGCGGATTAGACACAAAAAAAGCACTCAACAAATGGCTACAATTTAAGGAATGTGTTTAGTAACGGCATCAGATTCTTAATTGATTGAGAAAGGTCCGGTGGCAAGAAAAGCTGCTTCTAGGAGGTTGTCAAGTGTTTTCGCTCGACGATTCCATTCTTGGGTGGTTGGTTTGGCCCTTGTTCCTGTAACTCGAATCCTAGCCCGGTATATCCCATTTTAATTTTACACCATTGTGAACCTTACGCCTTTTTTACTCTCTGAACGAGGTTCTCGGCATTGAAAAATCTTTGTAAACTAAATCACACGTGCATACGTTGATAATTAAGAGATATACAGTCAAGAAAATCAAGGTCAATGGTGATATATATGCGGATTAGACACAAAAAAAAAAACACTCAACAAATGGCTACAATTTAAGGAATGTGTTTAGTGACGGCATCAAATTCCTAATTGATGGAGAAAGGTCTGGTGGTAAGAAAAGCTGCTTCTTGGAGGTTGTCAAGTGTTTTCGCTCGACGATTCCATTCTTGGGTGGTTGGTTTGGACCTTGTCCTTTAACTCGAATCCTAGCCCGGTATATCCCATTTTAATTTTACACCATTGTGAAGCTTACGCCTTTTTTACTCTCTGATCGAGGTTCTCGGTATTGAAAAATCTTCGTAAACTAAATCACATGTGTATGTGTTGATATTTAAGAGATATACTGTCAATAATATCAAGGGCAATGGTGATATATATGCGGATTAGACACAAAAAAAAACACTCAACAAATGGCTACAATTTAAGGAATGTGTTTAGTGACGGCATCAGATTCCTAATTGATGGAGAAAGGTCTGGTGGCAAGAAAAGTTGCTTCTAAGAGGTTGTCAAGTGTTTTCGCTCGACGATTCCATTCTTGGGTGGTTGGTTTGGCCCTTGTAACTGTAACTCGAATCCTAGCCCGGTATATCCCATTTTAATTTTACACCATTGTGAACCTTACGCCTTTTTTAGTGTCTAATCGAGGTTCTCTGCATTGAAAAATCTTCGTAAACTAAATCACACGTGTATATGTTGATATTTAAGAGATATACAGTCAAGAAAATCAAGGGCAATGGTGATATATATGCGGATTAGACACAAAAAAAAAACACTCAACAAATGCCTACAAGTTAAGGAATGTGTTTAGTGACAATATCAGATTCCTAATTGATGGAGAAAGGTCTGGTGGTAAGAAAAGCTGCTTCTAGGGGTTGTAAGTATTTTCGCTCGACGATTCCATTCTTGGGTGGTTGGTTTGGCCCTTGTTCCTGTAACTCGAATCCTAGCCCGGTATATCCCATTTTAATTTTACACCATTGTGAACCTTACGCCTTTTTTACTCTCTGATCGAGGTTCTCGGCATTGAAAAATCTTCGTAAACTAAATCACACGTGTATATGTTGACATTTAAGAGATATACAGTCAAGAAAATCAAGGGTAATGGTGATATATATGCGGATTAGACTACAAAAAATAAACACACAAAAGATAGCAACAATTTAAGGTATGTGTTTAGTGCTGCTTCTAGGAGGTTGTCAAGTGTTTTTGCAAGTCGATTCCACTCTTGGGTGGTTGGTTTGGCCCTTGTTCCTGTAACTCGAATCCTAGCCCGGTATATCCCATTTTAATTTTACACCATTGTGAACCTTACGCCTTTTTTACTCTCTGATCGAGGTTCTCGGCATTGAAAAATCTTCGTAAACTAAATCACACGTGTATATGTTGACATTTAAGAGATACACAATCAAGAAAATCAAGGGCAATGTTGATATATATGCGGATTAGACACCAAAAAAAACACTCAACAAATGGCTACAATTTAAGGAATGTGTTTAGTGACGGCATCAGATTCCTAATTGGTGGAGAAAGGTCTGGTGGTAAGAAAAGTTGGTTCTAGGAGGTTGTCAAGTGTTTTCGCTCGATGATTCCATTCTTGGGTGATTGGTTTGGCCCTTGTTTCTGTAACTCGAATCTTAGCCCGGTATAACTCTTTTAATCTAACACCATTGTGAACCTTACGCCTTTTTTACTCTCTGATCGAGGTTCTCGGCATTGAAAAATCTTCGTAAACTAAATCACACGTATATATGTTGACATTTAAGAGATTTACAGTCAAGAAAATCAAGGGCAATGGTGATATATATGCGGATTGGACACAAGAAAAAACACTCAACAAATGGCTACAATTTAAGGAATGTGTTTAGTGACGGCATCAGATTCCTAATTGATGGAGAAAGGTCTGGTGGCAAGAAAAGCTTCTTCTAGGAGGTTGTCAAGTGTTTTCGCTCGACGATTCCATTCTTAGGTAGTTGGTTTGGCCCTTGTTCCTGTAACTCGAATCCTAGCCCGGTAAATTCCATTTTAATTTTACACGATTGTGAACCATACGCCTTTTTTACTCTCTGATCGAGGTTCTCGGCATTGAAAAATCTTCATAAACTAAATCACACGTGTATATGTTGACATTTAAGAGATATACAGTCAAGAAAATCAAGGGCAATGGTGATATATATGCGGATTAGACTCCAAAAAATAAACACACAAAAGATAGCTACAATTTAAGGTATGTGTATAGTGCTGCTTCTAGGAGGTTGTCAAGTGTTTTTGCAAGTCGATTCCACTCTTGGGTGGTTGGTTTGGCCCCTGTTCCTGTAACTCGAATCCTAGCCCGGTATATCCCATTTTAATTTTACACCATTGTGAACCTTACGCCTTTTTTACTCTCTGATCGAGGTTCTCGGCATTGAAAAATCTTCGTAAACTAAATCACACGTGTATATGTTGACATTTAAGAGATATACAATCAAGAAAATCAAGGGCAATGGTGATATATATGCGGCTTAGACACCAAAAAAAAACCCAACAAATGGCTAAAATTTAAGGAATGTGTTTAGTGACGGCATCAGATTCCTAATTGATGCAGAAAGGTCTGGTGGTAAGAAAAGCTGGTTCTAGGAGGTTGTCAAGTGTTTTCGCTCGATGATTCCATTCTTGGGTGATTGGTTTGGCCCTTGTTTCTGTAACTCGAATCTTAGCCCGGTATAACCCTTTTAATCTAACACCATTGTGAACCTTACGCCTTTTTACTCTCTGATCGAGGTTCTCGGCATTGAAAAATCTTCGTAAACTAAATCACACGTGTATATGTTGACATTTAAGAGATTTACAGTCAAGAAAATCAAGGGCAATGGTGATATATATGCAGATTAGACACAAGAAAAAACACTCAACAAATGGCTACAATTTAAGGAATGTGTTTAGTGACGGCATCAGATTCCTAATTGATGGAGAAAGGTCTGGTGGTAAGAAAAGCTTCTTCTTGGAGGTTGTCAAGTGTTTTCGCTCGACGATTCCATTCTTAGGTAGTTGGTTTGGCCCTTGTTCCTGTAACTCGAATCCTAGCCCGGTATATTCCATTTTAATTTTACACCATTATGAACCTTACGCCTTTTTTACTCTCTGATCGAGGTTCTCGGCATTGAAAAATCTTTGTAAACTAAATCACACGTGTATATGTTGACATTTAAGAGATATACAGTCAAGAAAATCAAGGGCAATGGTGATATATATGCGGATTAGACTCCAAAAAATAAACACACAAAAGATAGCTACAATTTAAGGTATGTGTTTAGTGCTGCTTCTAGGAGGTTGTCAACTGTTTTTGCAAGTCGATTCCATTCTTGGGTGGTTGGTTTGGCCCTTGTTCCTGTAACTCGAATCCTAGCCCGGTATATCCCATTTTAATTTTACACCATTGTGAACCTTACGCCTTTTTTACTCTCTGATCGAGGTTCTCGGCATTGAAAAATCTTCGTAAACTAAATCACACGTGTATATGTTGACATTGAAGAGATATACAGTCAAGAAAATCAAGGGCAATGGTGATATATATGCGGATTAGACACAAAAAAAAACACTCAACAAATGGCTACAATTTAAGGAATGTGTTTAGTGACGGCATCAGATTCCTAATTGATGGAGAAAGGTCTGGTGGCAAGAAAAGCTGCTTCTAGGAGGTTCTCAAGTGTTTTAGCTCGGCGATTCCATTCTTGGGTGGTTGGTTTGGCCCTTCTTCCTATAACTCGAATCCTAGCCCGGTATATCCCCTTTTAATTTTACACCATTGCGAACTTTACGCCTTTTTTTACTCTCTGATCGAGGTTCTAGGCATTGAAAAATCTTCGTAAACTAAATCACACGTGTATATGTTGATATTTAAGAGATATACAGTCAAGAAAATCAAGGGCAATGGTGATATATATGCGGATTAGACACCAAAAAAAACACTCAACAAATGGGTAAAATTTAAGGAATGTGTTTAGTGATGGCATCAGATTCCTAATTGATGGAGAAAGGTCTGGTGGCAAGAAAAGCTGCTTCTAGGAGGTCGTCAAGTGTTTTCGCTCGACGATTCCATTCTTAGGTAGCTGGTTTGGCCATTGTTCATGTAACTCAAATCCTAGCCCGGTATATTCCATTTTAATTTTACACCATTGTGAACAATACGCCTTTTTTACTCTCTGATCGAGGTTCTCGGCATTGAAAAATCTTTGTAAACTAAATTACACGATTATATGTTGACATTTAAGAGATATACAGTTAAGAAAATCAAGGGCAATGGTCATATATATGCGGATTAGACACCAAAAAAAAACACTCAACAAATGGCTACAATTTAAGGAATGTGTTTAGTGATGGCATCAGATTCCTAATTGATGGAGAAAGGTCTGGTGGCAAGAAAAGCTGCTTCTAGGAGGTTCTCAAGTGTTTTCGCTCGACGATTCCATTCTTGGGTGTTTGGTTTGGCCCTTGTTCCTGTAACTCGAATCCTAGCCCGGTATATCCCATTTTAATCTTACACCATTGTGAACCTTACGCCTTTTTTATTCGCTGATCGAGGTTCTCGGCATTGAAAAATCTTCATAAACTAAATCACACGTGTATATGTTGACATTTAAGAGATATACCGTGAAGAAAATCAAGGGCAATGGTGATATATATGCGGATTAGACTCCAAAAAATAAACACACAAAAGATAGCTACAATTTAAGGTATGTGTTTAGTGCTGCTTCTAGGAGATTGTCAAGTGTTTTAGCAAGTCGATTCCATTCTTGGGTGGTTGGTTTGGCCCTTGTTCCTGTAACTCGAATCCTAGCCCGGTATATCCCATTTTAATTTTACACCATTGTGAACCTTACTCCTTTTTTACTCTCTGATCGAGGTTCTCGGCATTGAAAAATCTTCGTAAACTAAATCACACGTGTATATGTTGACATTGAAGAGATATACAGTCAAGAAAATCAAGGGCAATGGTGATATATACGCGGACTAGACACCAAAAAAAACACTCAACAAATGGCTACAATTTAAGGAATGTGTTTAGTGACGGCATCAGATTCCTAATTGATGGAGAAAGGTCTGGTGGTAAGAAAAGCTGGTTCTAGGAGGTTGTCAAGTGTTTTCGCTCGATGATTCCATTCTTGGGTGATTGGTTTGGCCATTGTTTCTGGAACTCGAATCTTAGCCCGGTATATCCCATTTTAATTTTACTCCATTGTGAACCTTACGCCTTTTTTACTCTCTGATCGAGGTTCTCGGCATTGAAAAATCTTCGTAAACTAAATCACACGTGTATATGTTGACATTTAAGAGATATACAGTCAAGAAAATCAAGGGCAATGGTGATATATATGCGGATTAGACTCCAAAAAATAAACACACAAAAGATAGCTACAATTTAAGGTATGTGTTTAGTGCTGCTTCTAGGAGGTTGTCAAGTGTTTTTGCAAGTCGATTCCATTCTTGGGTGGTTGGTTTGGCCCTTGTTCCTGTAACTCGAATCCTAGCGCGGTATATCCCATTTTAATTATACACCATTGTAAACCTTACGCCTTTTTTACTCTCTGATCGAGGTTCTCGGCATTGAAAAATCTTCGTAAACTAAATCACACGTGTATATGTTGACATTTAAGAGATACACAATCAAGAAAATCAAGGGCAATGGTGATATATATGCGGATTAGACACCAAAAAAAACACTCAACAAATGGCTACAATTTAAGGAATGTGTTTAGTGACGGCATCAGATTCCTAATTGATGGAGAAAGGTCTGGTGGTAAGAAAAGCTGGTTCTAGGAGGTTGTCAAGTGTTTTCTCTCGATGATTCCATTCTTGGGTGATTGGTTTGGCCCTTGTTTCTGTAACTCGAATCTTAGCCCGGTATAACCCATTTTAATCTAACACCATTGTGAACCTTACGGCTTTTTTACTCTCTGATCCAGGTTCTAGGCATTGAAAAATCTTCGTAAACTAAATCACACGTGTATATGTTGACATTTAAGAGATTTACAGTCAAGAAAATCAAGGGCAATGGTGATATATATGCGGAATAGACACCAGAAAAAACACTCAACAAATGGCTACAATTTAAGGAATGTGTTTAGTGACGACATCAGATTCCTAATTGATGGAGAAAGGTCTTGTGGCAAGAAATGCTTCTTCTAGGAGGTTGTCAAGTGTTTTCGCTCACGATTCCATTCTTAGGTAGTTGGTTTGGCCATTGTTCCTGTAACTCAAATCCTAGCCCAGTATATTCCATTTTAATTTTACACCATTGTGAACCTTACGCCTTTTTTACTCTCTGATCGAGGTTATCGGCATTGAAAAATCTTTGTAAACTAAATTACACGTTTATATGTTGACATTTAAGAGATATACAGTTAAGAAAATCAAGGGTAATGGTGATATATATGCGGATTAGACACCAAAAAAAACACCCAACAAATGGCTACAATTTAAGGAATGTGTTTAGTGATGGCATCAGATTCCTAATTGATGGAGAAAGGTCAAGTGGCAAGAAAAGCTGCTTCTAGGAGTTTGTCAAGTGTTTTCGCTCGACGATTCCATTCTTGGGTGTTTGGTTTGGCCCTTGTTCCTGTAATTCGAATCCTAGCCCGGTATATCCCATTTTAATTTTACACCATTGTGAACCTTACGCCTTTTTTACTCGCTGATCGAGGTTCTCGGCATTGAAAAATCTTCATAAACTAAATCACACGTGTATTTGTTGATATTTAAGAGATATACAGTCAAGAAAATCAAGGGCAATGGTGATATATATGCGGATTAGACACAAAAAAAAAAACACTTAACAAATGGCTACAATTTAAGGAATGTGTTTAGTGACAGCATCAGATTCCTAATTGATGGAGAAAGGTCTGGTGGCAAGAAAAGCTTCTTCTAGGAGGTTGTCAAGTGTTTTCGCTCACGATTCCATTCTTAGGTAGTTGGTTTGGCCATTGTTCCTGTAACTCAAATCCTAGCCCTGTATATCCAATTTTAATTTTACACCATTGTGAATCTTACGCCTTTTTTACTCTCTGATCGAGGTTCTCGGCATTGAAAAATCTTCGTAAACTAAATCACACGTGTATATGTTGACATTTAAGAAATATACAGTCAAGAAAATCAAGGGCAATGGTGATATATATGCGGATTAGACACCAAAAAAAAACACTCAACAAATGGCTACAATTTAAGGAATGTGTTTAGTGACGGCATCAGATTCCTAATTGATGGAGAAAGGTCTGGTGGAAAGAAAAGCTGCTTCTAGGAGGTTGTCAAGTGTTTTCGCTCGATGATTCCATTCTTGGGTGGTTGGTTTCGCCCTTGTTCCTGTAACTCGTATCCTAGCCCGGTATATACCATTTTAATTTTACACCATTGTGAACCTTACACCTTTTTTAATCTCTTATCGAGGTTCTCGGCATTGAAAAATCTTCGAAAACTAAATCACACGTGTATATTTGACATTTAAGAGATATACAGTCAAGAAAATCAAGGGCAGTGGTGATATATATGCGGATTAGACACAAAAAAAAACACTCAACAAATGGCTTCAATTTAAGGAATGAGTTTAGTGACGGTAGCAGATTCCTAATTGATGTAGAAAGGTCTGGTGGCAAGAAAAGCTGCTTCTAGGAGGTTGTCAAGTGTTTTCGCTCGACGATTCCATTCTTGGGTGGTTGGGTTGGCTCTTGTTCCTGTAACTCGAATCCTAGCCCGGTATATCCTATTTTAATTTAACACCATTGTGAACCTTACGCCTTTTTTAATCTCTGATCGAGGTTCTCGGCATTGAAAAATCTTCGTAAACTAAATCACACGTGTATATGTTGACATTTAAGAGATACACAATCAAGAAAATCAAGGGCAATGGTGATATATATGCGGATTAGACACCAAAAAAAACACTCAACAAATGGCTACAATTTAAGGAATGTGTTTAGTGACGGCATCAGATTCCTAATTGATGGAGAAAGGTCTGGTGGTAAGAAAAGCTGGTTCTAGGAGGTTGTCAAGTGTTTTCTCTCGATGATTCCATTCTTGGGTGATTGGTTTGGCCCTTGTTTCTGTAACTCGAATCTTAGCCCGGTATAACCCATTTTAATCTAACACCATTGTGAACCTTACGGCTTTTTTACTCTCTGATCCAGGTTCTAGGCATTGAAAAATCTTCGTAAACTAAATCACACGTGTATATGTTGACATTTAAGAGATTTACAGTCAAGAAAATCAAGGGCAATGGTGATATATATGCGGAATAGACACCAGAAAAAACACTCAACAAATGGCTACAATTTAAGGAATGTGTTTAGTGACGACATCAGATTCCTAATTGATGGAGAAAGGTCTTGTGGCAAGAAATGCTTCTTCTAGGAGGTTGTCAAGTGTTTTCGCTCACGATTCCATTCTTAGGTAGTTGGTTTGGCCATTGTTCCTGTAACTCAAATCCTAGCCCAGTATATTCCATTTTAATTTTACACCATTGTGAACCTTACGCCTTTTTTACTCTCTGATCGAGGTTATCGGCATTGAAAAATCTTTGTAAACTAAATTACACGTTTATATGTTGACATTTAAGAGATATACAGTTAAGAAAATCAAGGGTAATGGTGATATATATGCGGATTAGACACCAAAAAAAACACCCAACAAATGGCTACAATTTAAGGAATGTGTTTAGTGATGGCATCAGATTCCTAATTGATGGAGAAAGGTCAAGTGGCAAGAAAAGCTGCTTCTAGGAGTTTGTCAAGTGTTTTCGCTCGACGATTCCATTCTTGGGTGTTTGGTTTGGCCCTTGTTCCTGTAATTCGAATCCTAGCCCGGTATATCCCATTTTAATTTTACACCATTGTGAACCTTACGCCTTTTTTACTCGCTGATCGAGGTTCTCGGCATTGAAAAATCTTCATAAACTAAATCACACGTGTATTTGTTGATATTTAAGAGATATACAGTCAAGAAAATCAAGGGCAATGGTGATATATATGCGGATTAGACACAAAAAAAAAAAACACTTAACAAATGGCTACAATTTAAGGAATGTGTTTAGTGACAGCATCAGATTCCTAATTGATGGAGAAAGGTCTGGTGGCAAGAAAAGCTTCTTCTAGGAGGTTGTCAAGTGTTTTCGCTCACGATTCCATTCTTAGGTAGTTGGTTTGGCCATTGTTCCTGTAACTCAAATCCTAGCCCTGTATATCCAATTTTAATTTTACACCATTGTGAATCTTACGCCTTTTTTACTCTCTGATCGAGGTTCTCGGCATTGAAAAATCTTCGTAAACTAAATCACACGTGTATATGTTGACATTTAAGAAATATACAGTCAAGAAAATCAAGGGCAATGGTGATATATATGCGGATTAGACACCAAAAAAAAACACTCAACAAATGGCTACAATTTAAGGAATGTGTTTAGTGACGGCATCAGATTCCTAATTGATGGAGAAAGGTCTGGTGGAAAGAAAAGCTGCTTCTAGGAGGTTGTCAAGTGTTTTCGCTCGATGATTCCATTCTTGGGTGGTTGGTTTCGCCCTTGTTCCTGTAACTCGTATCCTAGCCCGGTATATACCATTTTAATTTTACACCATTGTGAACCTTACACCTTTTTTAATCTCTTATCGAGGTTCTCGGCATTGAAAAATCTTCGAAAACTAAATCACACGTGTATATTTGACATTTAAGAGATATACAGTCAAGAAAATCAAGGGCAGTGGTGATATATATGCGGATTAGACACAAAAAAAAACACTCAACAAATGGCTTCAATTTAAGGAATGAGTTTAGTGACGGTAGCAGATTCCTAATTGATGTAGAAAGGTCTGGTGGCAAGAAAAGCTGCTTCTAGGAGGTTGTCAAGTGTTTTCGCTCGACGATTCCATTCTTGGGTGGTTGGGTTGGCTCTTGTTCCTGTAACTCGAATCCTAGCCCGGTATATCCTATTTTAATTTAACACCATTGTGAACCTTACGCCTTTTTTAATCTCTGATCGAGGTTCTCGGCATTGAAAAATCTTCGAAAACTAAATCACCCGTGTATATGTTGACATTTAAGAGATATACAGTCAAGAAAATTAAGTGCAATGGTGATATATATGCGGATTGGACACCAAAAAAAAACACTCAACAAATGGCTACAATTTAAGGAATGTGTTTAGTAATGGCATCAGATTCCTAATTGATGGAGAAAGGTCTGGTGGCAAGAAAAGCTGCTTCTAGGAGGTTGTCAAGTGTTTTCGCTCGACGATTCCATTATTGGGTGGTTGGTTTCGCCCTTGTTCCTGTAACTCGTATCCTAGCCCGGTATATCCCACTTTAATTTTACACCATTGTGAACCTTACGCCTTTTTTAATCTCTGATCGAGGTTCTCGGCATTGAAAAATCTTCGTAAACTAAATCACCCGTGTATATGTTGACATTTAAGAGATATACAGTCAAGAAAATTAAGTGCAATGGTGATATATATGCGGAATGGACAACAAAAAAAAAACACTCAACAAATGGCTACAATTTAAGGAATGTATTTATTATTGGCATCAGATTCCTAATTGATGGAGAAAGGTCTGGTGGAAAGAAAAGCTGCTTCTAGGAGGTTGTCAAGTGTTTTCTCTTGACGATTCCATTATTGGGTGGTTGGTTTGGCCCTTGTTCCTGTAACTCGTATCCTAGCCCGGTATATCCCATTTTAATTTTACACCATTGTGAACCTTACGCCTTTTTTAATCTCTGATCGAGGTTCTCGGCATTGAAAAATCTTCGAAAACTAAATCACACGTGTATATGTTGACATTTAAGAGATATACAGTCAAGAAAATCAGGGGCAGTGGTGATATATATGCGGATTAGACACAAAAAAAAACACTCAACAAATGGCTTCAATTTAAGGAATGTGTTTAGTGACGGCATCAGATTCCTAATTGATGTAGAAAGGTCTGGTGGCAAGAAAAGCTGCTTCTAGGAGGTTGTCAAGTGTTTTCGCTCGACGATTCCATTCTTGGGTGGTTGGGTTGGCTCTTGTTCCTGTAACTCGAATCCTAGCCCGGTATATCCTATTTTAATTTAACACCATTGTGAACCTTACGCCTTTTTAAATCTCTGATCGAGGTTCTCGGCATTGAAAAATCTTCGAAAACTAAATCACCCGTGTATATGTTGACATTTAAGAGATATACAGTCAAGAAAATTAAGTGCAATGGTGATATATATGCGGATTGGACACCAAAAAAAAACACTCAACAAATGGCTACAATTTAAGGAATGTGTTTAGTAATGGCATCAGATTCCTAATTGATGGAGAAAGGTCTGGTGGCAAGAAAAGCTGCTTCTAGGAGGTTGTCAAGTGTTTTCGCTCGACGATTCCATTATTGGGTGGTTGGTTTCGCCCTTGTTCCTGTAACTCGTATCCTAGCCCGGTATATCCCACTTTAATTTTACACCATTGTGAACCTTACGCCTTTTTTAATCTCTGATCGAGGTTCTCGGCATTGAAAAATCTTCGTAAACTAAATCACCCGTGTATATGTTGACATTTAAGAGATATACAGTCAAGAAAATTAAGTGCAATGGTGATATATATGCGGAATGGACAACAAAAAAAAAACACTCAACAAATGGCTACAATTTAAGGAATGTGTTTAGTAATGGCATCAGATTCCTAATTGATGGAGAAAGGTCTGGTGGCAATAAAAGCTGCTTCTAGGAGGTTGTCAAGTGTTTTCGCTCGAGGATTCCATTCTTGGGTGGTTGGTTTATCCCTTGTTCCTGTAACTCGAATCCTAGCCCGGTATATCCCATTTTAATTTTACACCGTTGTGAACCTTACGTCTTTTTTACTCTCTGATCGTGGTTCTCGACATTGAAAAATCTTCGTCAACTAAATCACACGTGTATATGTTGATATTTAAGAGATATACAGTCAAGAAAATCAACGGCAATGGTGATATATATGCGGATTAGACACAAAAAAAACACTCAACAAATGTCTACAATTTAAGGAATGTGTTTAGTCATGGCATCCGATTCCTAATTAATGGAGAAAGGTCTGGTGGTAAGAAAAGCTGCTTATAGGAGGTTGTCAAGTGTTTTCGCTCGACGATTCCATTCTTTGCTTGTTGGTTTGGCCCTTGTACCTGTAACTCGAATCCTAGCCCTGTATATCCCATTTTAATTTTACACCATTGTGAAGCTTACGCCTTTTTTACTCTCTGATCGAGGTTCTCGGCATTGAAAAATCTTCGAAAACTAAATCACACGTGTATATGTTGACAGTTAAGAGATATACAGTCAAGAAAATCAAGGGCAGTGGTGATATATATGCGGATTAGACACAAAAAAAACACTCAACAAATGGCTACAATTTAAGGAATGTGTTTAGTAACGGCATCAGATTCTTAATTGATGGAGAAAGGTCTGGTGGCAAGAAAAGCTGCTTCTAGGAGGTTGTCAAGTGTTTTCGATCGACGATTCCATTCTTCGGTGGTTGGTTTGGCCCTTGTTCCAGTAACTCGAATCCTATCCCGGTATATCCCATTTTAATTTTACACCATTGTGAACCTTACGCCTTTTTTACTCTCTGATCGAGGTTATCGGCATTGAAAAATCTTCATAAACTAAATCACACGTGTGTATGTTGATATTTAAGAGATATACAGTCAAGAAAATCAAGGGCAATGGTGATATATATGTGGATTAGACACCAAAAAAAAAAACACTCAACAAATGGCTACAAGTTAAGGAATGTGTTTAGTGACGGCATTAGATTCCTAATTGATGGAGAAAGGTCTGGTGGTAAGAAAAGCTGCTTCTAGGAGGTTGTCAAGTGTTTTCGCTCAGCGATTCCATTCTTTGCTGGTTGGTTTGGCCCTTGTTCCTGTAACTCGAATCCTAGCTCGGTATATCCCATTTTAATCTTACACCATTGTGAACCTTACGCCTGTTTTAGTCTCTGATAGAGGTTCTCGGCATTGAAAAATATTCGTAAACTAAATCACACGTGGCGATGTTGACATTTAAGAGATATACAGTCAAGAAAATCAAGGGCAATGGTGATATATATGCGGATTAGATACCAAAAAAACACTCAACAAATGGCTACAATTTAAGGAATGTGTTTAGAGATGGCATTAGATTCCTAATTGATGGAGAAAGGTCTGGTGGCAAGAAAAGCTGCTTTTAGGAGGTTGTCAAGTGTTTTCGCTCGACGATTCCATTCTTGGGTGGTTAGTTTGGCCCATGTTCCTACTCGAATCCTAGCCCGGTATATCCCATTTTAATCTTACACCATTGTGAACCTTACACCTTTTTTACTCTCTGATCGAGGTTCTCGGCATTGAAAAATCTTCGTAAACTAAATCACACGTGTATATGTTGACATTTAAGAGATATACAGTCAACAAAATCAAGGGCAATGGTGATATATATGTGGATTAGACACAAAAAAAAAACACTCAACAAATGGCTACAATTTAAGGAATGTGTTTAGTGACGACATTAGATTCCTAATTGATGGAGAAAGGTCTGGTGGTAAGAAAAGCTGCTTCTAGGAGGTTGTCAAGTGTTTTCGCTCAACGATTCCATTCTTAGGTTGTTGGTTTGGCCCTTGTTCCTGTAACTCGAATCCTAGCTCGGTATATCCCATTTTAATCTTACACCATTGTAAACCTTAGGCCTGTTTTACTCTCTGATAGAGGTTCTCGGCATTGAAAAATCTTCGTAAACTAAATCACACGTGGCGATGTTGACATTTAAGAGATATACAGTCAAGAAAATCAAGGGCAATGGTGATATATATGCGGATTAGATACCAAAAAAAAACACTCAACAAATGGCTACAATTTAAGGAATGTGTTTAGTGACGGCATTAGATTCCTAATTGATGGAGAAAGGTCTGGTGGCAAGAAAAGCTGCTTCTAGGAGGTTGTCAAGTGTTTTCGCTCGACGATTCCATTCTTGGGTGGTTAGTTTGGCCCATGTTCCTACTCGAATCCTAGCCCGGTATATCCCATTTTAATCTTACACCATTGTGAACCTTACGCCTTTTTTACTCTCTGATCGAGGTTCTCGGCATTGAAAAATCTTCGTAAATTAAATCACACGTGTATATGTTGACATTTAAGAGATATACAGTCAACAAAATCAAGGGCAATGGTGATTTATATGCGGATTAGACACAAAAAAAAACACTCAACAAATGTCTACAATTTAAGGAATGTGTTTAGTGACGGCATCCGATTCCAAATTAATGGAGAAAGGTCTGGTGGTAAGAAAAGCTGCTTATAGGAGGTTGTCAAGTGTTTTCACTCGACGATTCCATTCTTTGCTTGTTGGTTTGGTCCTTGTACCTGTAACTCGAATCCTAGCCCTGTATATCCCATTTTAATTTTACACCATTGTGAACCTTACGCCTTTTTTACTCTCTGGTCGAGGTTCTCGGCATTGAAAAATCGTCATAAACTAAATCACACGTGTATATGTTGACATTTAAGAGATATACAGTCAAGAAAATCAAGGGCAATGGTGATATATATGCGGATTAGACACCAAAAAAAACGCTCAACAAATGGCTACAATTTAAGGAATGTGTTTAGTGACGGCATCAGATTCCTAATTGATGGAGAAAGGTCTGGTGGAAAGAAAAGCTGCTTCTAGGAGGTTGTCAAGTGTTTTCGCTCGACGATTCCATTCTTGGGTGGTTGGTTTCGCCTTTGTTCCTGTAACTCGAATCCTAGCCCGGTATATCCCATTTTAATCTTACACCATTGTGAACCTTACGCCTTTTTTACTCTCTGATCGAGGTTCTCGGCATTGAAAAATCTTCGAAAACTAAATCACACGTGTATATGTTGACAGTTAAGAGATATACAGTCAAGAAAATCAAGGGCAGTGGTGATATATATGCGGATTAGACACAAAAAAAACACTCAACAAATGGCTACAATTTAAGGAATGTGTTTAGTAACGGCATCAGATTCTTAATTGATGGAGAAAGGTCCGGTGGCAAGAAAAGCTGCTTCTAGGAGGTTGTCAAGTGTTTTCGCTTGACGATTCCATTCTTGGGTGGTTGGTTTGGCCCTTGTTCCAGTAACTCGAATCCTAGCCCGGTATATCCCATTTTAATTTTACACCATTGTGAACCTTACGCCTTTTTTACTCTCTGATCAAGGTTATCGGCAATGAAAAATCTTCATAAACTAAATCACACGTGTGTATGTTGATATTTAAGAGATATACAGTCAAGAAAATCAAGGGCAATGGTGATATATATGCGGATTAGACACCAAAAAAAACACTCAACAAATGGCTACAATTTAAGGAATGTGTTTAGTGACGGCATCAGATTCCTAATTGATGGAGAAAGGTCTGGTGGTAAGAAAAGCTGCTTCTAGGAGGTTGTCAAGTGTTTTCGCTCGATGATTCCATTCTTGGGTGGTTGGTTTGGCCCTTGTTCCTGTAACTCGAATCCTGGCCCGGTATATCCCATTTTAATTTACACCATTGTGAACCTTACGCCTTTTTTTCTCTCTGATCGAGGTTCTCGACATTGAAAAATCTTAATAAACTAAATCACACGTGTGTATGTTGATAATTAAGAGATATACAGTCAAGTAAATCAAGGGCAATGGTGATATATATGTGGATTAGACACCAAAAAAAAAACACTCAACAAATGGCTACAATTTAAGGAATGTGTTTAGTGACGGCATTAGATTCCTAATTGATGGAGAAAGGGCTGGTGGTAAGAAAAGCTGCTTCTAGGAGGTTGTCATGTGTTTTCGCTCAACGATTTCATTCTTGGGTGGTTGGTTTGGCCCTTGTTCCTGTAACTCGAATCCTAGCCCGGTATATCCCATTTTAATTTTACACCATTGTGAACCTTACGGCTATTTTACTCTCTGATAGAGGTTCTCGGCATTGAAAATTCATCGTAAACTAAATTAGACGTGGATATGTTGACATTTAAGAGATATACAGTCAAGAAAATCAAGGGCAATGGTGATATATATGCGGATTAGAGACCAAAAAAAACACTCAACAAATGGCTACAATTTAAGGAATGTGTTTAGTGACGGCATTAGATTCCTAATTGATGGAGAAAGGTCTGGTGGTAAGAAAAGCTGCTTCTAGGAGGTTGTCAAGTGTTTTTGCCCAACGATTCCATTCTTAGGTGGTTGGTTTGGCCCTTGTTCCTGTAAGTCGAATCCTAGCTCGGTATAGCCCATTTTAATCTTACACCATTGTGAACTTTACGCCTGTTTTACTCTCTGATAGAGGTTCTCGGCATTGAAAAATCTTCGTAAACTAAATCACACGTGGCGATGTTGACATTTAAGAGATATACAGTCAAGAAAATCAAGGGCAATGGTGATATATATGCGGATTAGATACCAAAAAAAACACTCAACAAATGGCTACAATTTAAGGAATGTGTTCATTGACGGCATTAGATTCCTAATTGATGGAGAAAGGTCTGGTGGCAAGAAAAGCTGCTTCTAGGAGGTTGTCAAGTGTTTTCGCTCGACGATTCCATTCTTGGGTGGTTAGTTTGGCCCATGTTCCTACTCGAATCCTAGCCCGGTATATCCCATTTTAATCTTACACCATTGTGAACCTTACGCCTTTTTTACTCTCTGATCGAGGTTCTCGGCATTGAAAAATCTTCGTAAACTAAATCACACGTGTATATGTTGACATTTAAGAGATATACAGTCAACAAAATCAAGGGCAATGGTGATATATATGCGGATTAGACACCAAAAAAAACACTCAACAAATGGCTACAATTTAAGGAATGTGTTTAGTGACGGCATCAGATTCCTAATTGATGGAGAAAGGTCTGGTGGTAAGAAAAGCTGCTTCTAGGAGGTTGTCAAGTGTTTTCGCTCGATGATTCCATACTTGGGTGGTTGGTTTGGCCCTTGTTCCTGTAACTCGAAACCTGGCCCGGTATATCCCATTTTAATTTACACCATTATGAACCTTACGCCTTTTTTTCTCTCTGATCGAGGTTCTCGACATTGAAAAAACTTAATAAACTAAATTACACGTGTGTATGTTGATAATTAAGAGATATAGAGTCAAGTAAATCAAGGGCCATGGTGATATATATGTGGATTAGACACCAAAAAAAAAACACTCAACAAATGGCTACAATTTAAGGAATGTGTTTAGTGACGGCATTAGATTCCTAATTGATGGAGAAAGGGCTGGTGGTAAGAAAAGCTGCTTCTAGGAGGTTGTCATGTGTTTTCGCTCAACGATTTCATTCTTGGGTGGTTGGTTTAGCCCTTGTTCCTGTAACTCGAATCCTAGCCCGGTATATCCCATTTTAATTTTACACCATTGTGAACCTTACGGCTATTTTACTCTCTGATAGAGGTTCTCGGCATTGAAAAATCATCGTAAACTAAATTAGACGTGGATATGTTGACATTTAAGAGATATACAGTCAAGAAAATCAAGGGCAATGGTGATATATATGCGGATTAGGGACCAAAAAAAACACTCAACAAATGTTACAATTTAATGAATGTGTTTAGTAACGGCATCAGATTCCTAATTGATGGAGAAAGGTCTGGTGGTAAGAAAAGCTGCTTCTAGGAGGTTGTCAAGTGTTTTCGCTCGACGATTCCATTCTTGGGTGGTTAGTTTGGCCGTTGTTCCTGTAACTCGAATCCTAGCCCGGTATATCCCATTTTAATCTTACACCATTGTGAACCTTACGCCTTTTTTTACTCTCTGATCGAGGTTCTCGGCATTGAAAAATCTTCGTAAACTTAATCGCACGTGTATATGTTGACATTTAAGAGATATACAGTCAAGAAAATCAAGGGCAATGGTGATATATATGCGGATTAGACACCAAAAAAAAACACTCAACAAATCGCAACTATTTAAGGAATGTGTTTAGTGACGGCATCAGATTCCTAAGTGATGGAGTAAGGTCTGGTGGTAAGAAAAGCTTCTTCTAGGAGGTTGTCAAGTGTTTTCGCTCGACGATTCCATTCTTGGGTGGTTGGTTTGGCCCTTGTTCCTGTAACTCGAATCCTAGCCAGGTATATCCCATTTTAATTTTACACCATTGTGAACCTTACGCCTGTTTTACTCTCTGATAGAGGTTCTCGGCATTGAAAATTCTTTGTAAACAAAATCACACATGGAGATGTAGACATTTAAGAGATATACAGTCAAGAAAATCAAGGGCAATGGTGATATATATGCGGATTAGACACCAAAAAAAAAAACACTCAACAAATGGCTACAATTTAAGGAATGTGTTTAGTGACGGCATCAGATTCCTAATTGATTGGGAAAGGTCTGGTGGTAAGAAAAGATGCTTCTAGGAGGTTCTCAAGTGTTTTCGCTCGACGATTCCATTCTTGGGTGGTTGGTTTGGCCCATATTCCTGTAACGCAAATCCTAGCCCGGTATATCCCATTTTAATTTTACACCATTGTGAACCTTACGCCTTTTTTACTCTCTAATAGAGGTTCTCGGCATTGAAAAATCTTCGTAAACTAAATCACACGTGGAGATGTTGACATTTAAGAGATACACAATCAAGAAAATCAAGGGCAATGGTGATATATATGCGGATTAGACACCAAAAAAAAACACTCAACAAATGGCTACAATTTAAGGAATGTGTTTAGTGACGGCATCAGATTCCTAATTGATGGAGAAAGGTCTGGTGGTAAGAAAAGCTACTTCTAGGAGGTTGTCATGTGGTTTCGCTCAACGATTTCATTCTTGGGTGGTTGGTTTGGCCCTTGTTCCTGTAACTCGAATCCTAGCCCGGTATATCCCATTTTAATTTTACACCATTGTGAACCTTACGGCTATTTTACTCTCTGATAGAGGTTCTCGGCATTGAAAATTCATTGTAAACTAAATTAGACGTGGATATGTTGACATTTAAGAGATATACAGTCAAGAAAATCAAGGGCAATGGTGATATATATGCGGATTAGAGACCAAAAAAAACACTCAACAAATGGCTACAATTTAAGGAATGTGTTTAGTGACGGCATTAGATTCCTAATTGATGGAGAAAGGTCTGGTGGTAAGAAAAGCTGCTTCTAGGAGGTTGTCAAGTGTTTTCGCCCAACGATTCCATTCTTAGGTGGTTGGTTTGGCACTTGTTCCTGTAAGTCGAATCCTAGCTCGGTATAGCCCATTTTAATCTTACACCATTGTGAACTTTACGCCTGTTTTACTCTCTGATAGAGGTTCTCGGCATTGAAAAATCTTCGTAAACTAAATCACACGTGGCGATGTTGACATTTAAGAGATATACAGTCAAGAAAATCAAGGGCAATGGTGATATATATGCGGATTAGATACCAAAAAAAACACTCAACAAATGGCTACAATTTAAGGAATGTGTTCATTGACGGCATTAGATTCCTAATTGATGGAGAAAGGTCTGGTGGCAAGAAAAGCTGCTTCAAGGAGGTTGTCAAGTGTTTTCGCTCGACGATTCCATTCTTGGGTGGTTAGTTTGGCCCATGTTCCTACTCGAATCCTAGCCCGGTATATCCCATTTTAATTTTACACCATTGTGAACCTTACGCCTTTTTTACTCTCTGATCGAGGTTCTCGGCATTGAAAAATCTTCGTAAACTAAATCACATGTGTATATGTTGACATTTAAGAGATATACAGTCAACAAAATCAAGGGCAATGGTGATATATATGCGGATTAGACACCAAAAAAAACACTCAACAAATGGCTACAATTTAAGGAATGTGTTTAGTGACGGCATCAGATTCCTAATTGATGGAGAAAGGTCTGGTGGTAAGAAAAGCTGCTTCTAGGAAGTTGTCAAGTGTTTTCGCTCGATGATTCCATACTTGGGTGGTTGGTTTGGCCCTTGTTCCTGTAACTCGAAACCTGGCCCGGTATATCCCATTTTAATTTACACCATTGTGAACCTTACGCCTTTTTTTCTCTCTGATCGAGGTTCTCGACATTCAAAAATCTTAATAAACTAAATCACACGTGTGTATGTTGATAATTAAGAGATATAGAGTCAAGTAAATCAAGGGCCATGGTGATATATATGTGGATTAGACACAAAAAAAAAAACACTCAACAAATGGCTACAATTTAAGGAATGTGTTTAGTGACGGCATTAGATTCCTAATTGATGGAGAAAGGGCTGGTGGTAAGAAAAGCTGCTTCTAGGAGGTTGTCATGTGTTTTCGCTCAACGATTTCATTCTTGGGTGGTTGGTTTAGCCCTTATTCCTGTAACTCGAATCCTAGCCCGGTATATCCCATTTTAATTTTACACCATTGTGAACCTTACGGCTATTTTACTCTCTGATAGAGGTTCTCGGCATTGAAAAATCATCGTAAACTAAATTAGACGTGGATATGTTGACATTTAAGAGATATACAGTCAAGAAAATCAAGGGCAATGGTGATATATATGCGGATTAGGGACCAAAAAAAACACTCAACAAATGTTACAATTTAATGAATGTGTTTAGTAACGGCATCAGATTCCTAATTGATGGAGAAAGGTCTGGTGGTAAGAAAAGCTGCTTCTTGGAGGTTGTCAAGTGTTTTCGCTCGACGATTCCATTCTTGGGTGGTTAGTTTGGCCGTTGTTCCTGTAACTCGAATCCTAGCCCGGTATATCCCATTTTAATCTTACACCATTGTGAACCTTACGCCTTTTTTTACTCTCTGATCGAGGTTCTCGGCATTGAAAAATCTTCGTAAACTAAATCGCACGTGTATATGTTGACATTTAAGAGATATACAGTCAAGAAAATCAAGGGCAATGGTGATATATATGCGGATTAGACACAAAAAAAAAAACACTCAACAAATGGCAACAATTTAAGGAATGTGTTTAGTGACGGCATCAGATTCCTAAGTGATGGAGTAAGGTCTGGTGGTAAGAAAAGCTTCTTCTAGGAGGTTGTCAAGTGTTTTCGCTCGACGATTCCATTCTTGGGTGGTTGGTTTGGCCCTTGTTCCTGTAACTCGAATCCTAGCCAGGTATATCCCATTTTAATTTTACACCATTGTGAACCTTACGCCTGTTTTACTCTCTGATAGAGGTTCTCGGCATTGAAAATTCTTTGTAAACAAAATCACACATGGAGATGTAGACATTTAAGAGATATACAGTCAAGAAAATCAAGGGCAATGGTGATATATATGCGGATTAGACACCAAAAAAAAAAACACTCAACAAATGGCTACAATTTAAGGAATGTGTTTAGTGACGACATCAGATTCCTAATTGATGGAGAAAGGTCTGGTGGTAAGAAAAGCTACTTCTAGGAGGTTGTCATGTGGTTTCGCTCAACGATTCCATTCTTGGGTGGTTGGTTTGGCCCTTGTTCCTGTAACTCGAATCCTAGCCCGGTATATCCCATTTTAATCTTACACCATTGTGAACCTTACGCCTGTTTTACTCTCTGATAGAGGTTCTCGGCATTGAAAAATCTTTGTAAACTAAATCACACGTGTATATGTTGACATTTAAGAGATATACAGTCAAGAAAATCAAGGGCAATGGTGATATATATGCGGATTATACACAAAAAAAAAACACTCAACAAATGGCTACAATTTAAGGAATGTGTTTAGTGACGGCATCAGATTCCTAATTGATGGAGAAAGGTCTGGTGGCAAGAAAAGCTGCTTCTAGGAGGTTGTCCAGTGTTTTGGCTCGACGATTCCATTCTTGGTTGGTTGGTTTGGCCCTTGTTCCTGTAACTCGAATCCTAGCCCGGTATATTCCATTTTAATTTTACACCATTATGAACCTTACACCGTTTTTACTCTCTGATCGAGGTTCTCGGCATTGAAAAATCTTCATAAACTAAATCACACGTGTGTATGTTAATATTTAAGAGATATACAGTCAAGAAAATCAAGGGCAATGGTGAAATATATGCGGATTAGACACAAAAAAAAAACACTCAACAAATGGCTACAAGTTAAGGAATGTGTTTAGTGACCATATCAGATTCCTAATTGATGGAGAAAGGTCTGGTGGTAAGAAAAGCTGCTTCTAGGAGGTTGTCAAGTGTTTTCGCTCGACGATTCCATTCTTGGGTGGTTAGTTTGGCCCTTGTTCCTGTAACTCGAATCCTAGCCCGGTATATCCTATTTTAATCTTACACCATTGTGAACCTTACGCCTTTTTTACTCTCTGATCGAGGTTCTCGGCATTGAAAAATCTTCGTAAACTTAATCACACGTGTATATGTTGACATTTAAGAGATATACAGTCAAGAAAATCAAGGGCAACGGTGATATATATGCGGATTAGACACCAAAAAAAAAAACTCAACAAATGGCTACAATTTAAGGAATGTGTTTAGTGACGGCATCAGATTCCTAATTGATGGAGAAAGGTCTGGTGGTAAGAAAAGCTGCTTCTAGGAGGTTGTTAAGTGTTTTCGCTCGACGATTCCATTCTTGGGTGGTTGGTTTGGCCCTTGTTCTTGTAACTCGAATCCTAGCCCGGTATATCCCATTTTAATTTTACACCATTGTGAACCTTAGGACTTTTTTACTCTCTGATCAGGGTTCTCGGCATTGAAAAATCTTCGTAAACTAAATCACAAGTGCATATATTGATATTTAAGAGTAATACAGTCAAGAAAATCAAGGGCAATGGTGATATATATGCGGATTAGACACCAAAAAAATAAACACTCACCAAATGGCTACAATTTAAGGAATGTGTTTAGTGACGGCATCTGATTCATAATTGATGGAGAAAGGTCTGGTGGTAAGAAAAGCTGCTTCTAGGAGGTTGTCAAGTGTTTTGGCTCGACTATTCCATTCTTGGGTGGTTGGTTTGGCCAATGTTCCTGTAACTCGAATCCTAGCCCGGTATATCCCATTTTAATTTTACACAATTGTGAACCTTACACCTTTTTTACTCTCTGATAGAGGTTCTCAGCATTGAAAAATCTTCGTAAACTAAATCACACGTGTATATGTTGACATTTAACAGATATACAGTCAAGAAAATCAAGTGCAATGGTGATATATATGCGGATTAGACACCAAAAAAACACTCAACAAATGGCTACAATTTAAGGAATGTGTTTAGTGACGGCATCAGATACCTAATTGATGGAGAAAGGTCTGGTGGTAAGAAAAGCTGCTTCTAGGAGGTTGTCAAGTGTTTTGGCTCGACAATTCCATTCTTGGGTGGTTGGTTTGGCCCTTGTTCCTGTAACTCGAATCCTAGCCCGGTATATCCCATTTTAATTTTACACCATTGTGAACCTTACGCCTTTTTTACTCTCCGATCGAGGTTCTCGGTATTGAAAAATCTTCATAAAGTAAATCACACGTGTGTATGTTGATATTTAAGAGATATACAGTCAAGAAAATCAAGGGCAAGGGTGATATATATGCGGATTAGACACAAAAAAAAACACTCAACAAATGGCTACAATTTAAGGAATGTGTTTAGTGACGGCATCAGATTCCTAATTGATGGAGAAAGGTCTGGTGGTAAGAAAAGCTGCTTCTAGGAGGTTGTCAAGTGTTTTGGCTCGACGATTCCATTCTTGGGTGGTTGGTTTGTCCCTTGTTCCTGTAACTCGAATCCTAGCCCGATATATCCCATTTTAATTTTACACCATTGTGAACCTTAGGACTTTTTTACTCTCTGATCAAGGTTCTCGGCATTGAAAAATCTTCGTAAACTAAATCACAAGTGCATATATTGATATTTAAGAGTAATACAGTCAAGAAAATCAAGGGCAATGGTGATATATATGCGGATTAGACACCAAAAAAATAAACACTCACCAAATGGCTACAATTTAAGGACTGTGTTTAGTGACGGCATCTGATTCCTAATTGATGGAGAAAGGTCTGGTGGCATGAAAAGCTGCTTCTAGGAGGTTGTCATGTGTTTTCGCTCGACGATTCGATTTTTCGGTGGTTGGTTTGGCCCTTGTTCCTGTAACTCGAATCCTAGCCCGGTATATCCCATTTTAATTTTACACCATTGTGAACCTTACGCCTTTTTTACTCTCTGATCGAGGTTCTCGGCATTGAAAAATCTTCGTAAACTAAATCACAAGTGTATATGTTGACATTTAAGAGATATACAGTCAAGAAAATCAAGGGAAATGGTGATATATATGAGGATTAGACACAAAAAAAAAACACTCAACTAATGGCTACAATTTAAGGAATGTGTTTAGTGATGGCATCAAATTCCTAATTGATGGAGAAAGGTCTGGTGGTAAGAAAAGCTGCTTCTAGGAGGTTGTCAAGTGTTTTGGCTCGACTATTCCATTCTTGGGTGGTTGGTTTGGCCAATGTTCCTGTAACTCGAATCATAGCCCGGTATATCCCATTTTAATTTTACACAATTGTGAACCTTACACCTTTTTTACTCTCTGATAGAGGTTCTCAGCATTGAAAAATCTTCGTAAACTAAATCACACGTGTATATGTTGACATTTAACAGATATACAGTCAAGAAAATCAAGTGCAATGGTGATATATATGCGGATTAGACACCAAAAAAAACACTCAACAAATGGCTACAATTTAAGGAATGTGTTTCGTGACGGCATCAGATACCTAATTGATGGAGAAAGGTCTGGTGGTAAGAAAAACTGCTTCTAGGAGGTTGTCAAGTGTTTTGGCTCGACAATTCCATTCTTGGGTGGTTAGTTTGGCCCTTGTTCCTGTAACTCGAATCCTAGCCCGGTATATCCCATTTTAATCTTACACCATTGTGAACCTTACGCCTTTTTTACTCTCCGATCGAGGTTCTCGGTATTGAAAAATCTTCCTAAACTAAATCACACGTGTGTATGTTGATATTTAAGAGATATACAGTCAAGAAAATCAAGGGCAATGGTGATATATATGCGGATTAGACACCAAAAAAACACTCAACAAATGGCTACAATTTAATGAATGTGTTTAGTGACGGCATCAGATTCCTAATTGATGGAGAAAGGTCTGGTGGTAAGAAAAGCTGCTTCTAGGAGGTTGTCAAGTGTTTTGGCTCGATGATTCCATTCTTGGGTGGTTGGTTTGTCCCTTGTTCCTGTAACTCGAATCCTAGCCCGGTATATCCCATTTTAATTTTACACTATTGTGAACCTTACGCCTTTTTTACTCTCTGATCGAGGTTCTAGGCATTGAAAACTCTTCATAAACTAAATCACACGTGTGTATGTTGATATTTAAGAGATATATAGTCAAGAAAATCAAGGGCAATGGTGATATATATGCGGATTAGACACAAAAAAAACACTCAACAAAAGGCTACAATTTAAGGAATGTGTTTAGTGACAGCATCAGATTCCTAATTGATGGAGAAAGGTCTGGTGGTAAGAAAAGCTGCTTCTAGGAGGTTGTCAAGTGTTTTGGCTTGATGATTCCATTCTTGGGTGGTTGGTTTGGCCCTTGTTCCTGTAACTCGAATCCTATCCCGGTATATCCCATTTTAATTTTACACCATTGTGAACCTTACACCTTTTTTACTCTCTGATAGAGGTTCTCAGCATTGAAAAATCTTCGTAAACTAAATCACACGTGTATATGTTGACATTTAAGAGATATACAGTCAAGAAAATCAAGGGCAATGGTGATATATATGCGGATTAGACACCAAAAAAACACTCAACAAATGGCTACACTTTAAGGCATGTGTTTAGTGACGGAATCAGATTCCTAATTGATAGAGAAAGGTCTGGTGGTAAGAAAAGCTGCTTCTAGGAGGTTGTCAAGTGTTTTCGCTCGACGATTCCATTCTTGGGTGGTTAGTTTGGCCCTTGTTCCTGTAACTCGTATCCTAGCCCGGTATATCCCTTTTAAATCTTACACCATTGTGAACCTTACGCCTTTTTTACTCTCTAATCGAGGTTCTCGGCATTGAAAAATCTTCGTAAACTTCATCACACGTTTATATGTTGACATTTAAGAGATATACAGTCAAGAAAATTAAGGGCAATGGTGATATATATACGGATTAGACAACAAAAAAAAAAACACTCAACAAATGGCTACAATTTAAGGAATGTGTTTAGTGACGACATCAGATTCCTAATTGATGGAGAAAGGTCTGGTGGTAAGAAAAGCTGCTTCTTGGAGGTTGTCAAGTGTTTTCGCTCGACGATTCCATTCTTGGGTGGTTGGTTTGGCCCTTGTTCCTGTAACTCGAATCCTAGCCCGTTATATCCCATTTTAATTTTACACCATTGTGAACCTTACGCCTTTTTTACTCTCTGATCGAGGTTCTCGGCATTGAAAAATCTTCGTAAACTAAATCACAAGTGTATATATTGACATTTAAGAGACATACAGTCAAGAAAATCAAGGGCAATGGTGATATATATGTGGATTAGACACCAAATAAATAAACCCTCAACAAATGGCTACAATTTAAGGAATGTGTTTAGTGACGGCATCAGATTCCTAATTGATGGAGAAAGGTCTGGTGGCATGAAAAACTGCTTCTAGGAGGTTGTCAAGTGTTTTCGCTCGACGATTCCATTCTTCGGTGGTTGGTTTGGCCCTTGTTCCTGTAACTCGAATCCTAGCCCGGTATATCCCATTTTAATTTTACACCATTGTGAACCTTACGCCTTTTTTACTCTCTGATCGAGGTTCTCGGCATTGAAAAATCTTCGTAAACTAAATCACAAGTGTATATATTGACATTTAAGAGATATACAGTCAAGAAAATCAAGGGCAATGGTGATATATATGCGGATTAGACACCAAATAATCAAAACCCTCAACAAATGGCTACAATTTAAGGAATGTGTTTAGTGACGGCATCAGATTCCTAATTGATGGAGAAAGGTCTGGTGGTAAGAAAAGCTGCTTCTAGGAGGTTGTCAAGTGTTTTGGCTCGACGATTCCATTCTTGGTTGGTTGGTTTGGCCCTTGTTCCTGTAACTCGAATCCTAGCCCGGTATATCCCATTTTAATTTTACACCAATGTGAACCTTACGCCTTTTTTACTCTCTGATCGAGGTTCTCGGTATTGAAAAATCTTCATAAACTAAATCACACGTGTGTATGTTGATATTTAAGAGATATACAGTCGAGAAAATCAAGGGCAATGGTGATATATATGCGGATTAGACACAAAAAAAACACTCAACAAATGGCTACAATTTAAGGAATATGTTTAGTGACGGCATCAGATTCCTAATTGATGGAGAAAGGTCTGGTGGTAACAAAAGCTGCTTCTAGGAGGTTGTCAAGTGTTTTGGCCCGACGATTCCATTGTTGGGTGGTTGGTTTGTCCCTTGTTCCTGTAACTCGAATCCTAGCCCGGTATATCCCATTTTAATTTTACACCATTGTGAACCTTACGCCGTTTTTACTCTCTGATCGAGGTTCTCGGCATTGAAAAATCTTCATAAACTAAATCACACGTGTGTATGTTGATATTTAAGAGATATACAGTCAAGAAAATCAAGGGCAATGGTGATATATATGTGGATTAGACACAAAAAAAAAACACTCAACAAATAGCTACACTTTAAGGAATGTGTTTAGTGACGGCATCAGATTCCTAATTGATGGAGAAAGGTCTGGTGGTAAGAAAAGCTGCTTCTAGGAGGTTGTCAAGTGATTTGGCTCGATGATTCCATTCTTGGGTGGTTGGTTTGGCCCTTGTTCCTGTAACTCGAATCCTATCCCGGTATATCCCATTTTAATTTTACACCATTGTGAACCTTACGCCTTTTTTACTCTCTGATAGAGGTTCTCAGCATTGAAAAATCTTCGTAAACTAAATCACACGTGTATATGTTAACATTTAAGAGATATACAGTCAAGAAAATCAAGGGCAATGGTGATATATATGCGGATTAGACACAAAAAAACACTCAACAAATAGCTACACTTTAAGGAATGTGTTTAGTGACGGCATCAGATTCCAAATTGATGGAGAAAGGTCTGGTGGTAAGAAAAGTTGCTTCTAGAAGGTTGTCAAGTGTTTTCGCTCGACGATTCCATTCTTGGGTGGTTAGTTTGGCCCTTGTTCCTGTAAGTCGTATCCTACCCCGGTATATCCCATTTAAATCTTACACCATTGTGAACCTTACGCCTTTTTTACTCTCTGATCGAGGTTCCCGTCATTGAAAATCTTCATAAACTATATCACACGTGTGTATGTTGATATTTAAGAGATATACAGTCAAGAAAATCAAGGGCAATGGTGATATATACGCGGATTAGACACAAAAAAAAACACTCAACAAATGGCTACAATTTAAGGAATGTATTTAGTGACGGCTTCAAATTCTTTATTGATGGAGAAAGGTCTGGTGGTAAGAAAAGCTGCTTCTAGGAGGTTGTCAAGTGTTTTGGCTCGATGATTCCATTCTTGGGTGGTTGGTTTGGCCCTTGTTCCTGTAACTCGAATCCTATCCCGGTATATCCCATTTTAATTTTACACCATTGTGAACCTTACGCCTTTTTTACTCTCTGATAGAGGTTCTCAGCATTGAAAAATCTTCGTAAACTAAATCACACGTGTATATGTTAACATTTAAGAGATATACAGTCAAGAAAATCAAGGGCAATGGTGATATATATGCGGATTAGACACCAAAAAAACACTCAACAAATAGCTACACTTTAAGGAATGTGTTTAGTGACGGCATCAGATTCCTAATTGATGGAGAAAGGTCTGGTGGTAAGAAAAGTTGCTTCTAGAAGGTTGTCAAGTGTTTTCGCTCGACGATTCCATTCTTGGGTGGTTAGTTTGGCCCTTGTTCCTGTAAGTCATATCCTAGCCCGGTATATCCCATTTAAATCTTACACCATTGTGAACCTTACGCCTTTTTTACTCTCTGATCGAGGTTCCCGTCATTGAAAATCTTCATAAACTATATCACACATGTGTATGTTGATATTTAAGAGATATACAGTCAAGAAAATCAAGGGCAATGGTGATATATACGCGGATTAGACACAAAAAAAAACACTCAACAAATGGCTACAATTTAAGGAATGTATTTAGTGACGGCTTCAGATTCTTTATTGATGGAGAAAGGTCTGGTGGTAAGAAAAGCTGCTTCTAGGAGGTTGTCAAGTGTTTTCGCTCGACGATTCCATTCTTGGGTGGTTAGTTTGGCCCTTGTTCCTGTAACTCGAATCCTAGCCCGGTATATCCCATTTTAATCTTACACCATTGTTAACCTTACGCCTTTTTTACTCTCTAATCGAGGTTCTCGGCATTGAAAAATCTTCCTAAACTTAATCACACGTGTATATGTTGACATTTAAGAGATATACAGTCAAGAAAATCAAGGGCAATGGTGATATATATGCAGATTAGACACAAAAAAAAAAAACACTCAACAAATGGCTACAATTTAAGGAATGTGTTTAGTGACGGCTTCAGATTCCTTATTGATGGAGAAAGGTCTGGTGGTAAGAAAAGCTGCTTCTGGGAGGTTGTCAAGTGTTTTCGCTCGACGATTCCATTCTTGGGTGGTTAGTTTGGCCCTTGTTCCTGTAACTCGAATCCTAGCCCGGTATATCCCATTTTAATCTTACACCATTGTGAACCTTACACCTTTTTTACTCTCTGATCGAGGTTCTCGGCATTGAAAAATCATCGTAAACTTAATCACACGTGTATATGTTGATATTTAAGAGATATACAGTCAAGAAAATCAAGGGCAATGGTGATATATATGCGGATTAGATACAAAAAAAAAACACTCAACAAATGGCTACAATTTAAGGAAAGTGTTTAGTGACGGCATCAGATTCCTAATTGATGGAGAAAGGTCTGGTGGTAAGAAAAACTGCTTCTAGGAGGTTGTCGAGTGTTTTCGCTCGACGATTCCATTCTTGGGTGGTTGGTTTGGCCCTTGTTCCCGTAACTCGAATCCTAGCCTGGTATATCCCATTTTAATTTTACACCATTGTGAACCTTACGCCTTTTTTACTCGCTGATCGAGGTTCTCAGCATTGAAAAATATTCGTAAACTAAATCACACGTGTATAAGTTGACATTTAAGAGATATACATTCAAGAAAATCAAGGGCAATGGTGATATATTTGCGGATTAGACACAAAAAAAAAAAAAAACACTCAACAAATGCCTACAATTTAAGGAATGTGTTTAGTGACGGCATCAGATACCTAATTGATGGAGAAAGGTCTGGTGGCAAGAAAAGCTGCTTCTAGGAGGTTGTCAAGTGTTTTGGCTCGACAATTCCATTCTTGGGTGGTTTGTTTGGCCCTTGTTCCTGTAACTCGAAACCAAGCCCGGTATAACCCATTATAATTTTACACCATTGTGAACCTTACGCCTTTTTTACTCTCTGATCGAGGTTCTCGGCATTGAAAAATCTTCATAAACTAAATCACACGTGTGTATGTTGATATTTAAGAGATATACAGTCAAGAAAATCAAGGGCAATGGTGATATATATGCGGATTAGACACCAAAAAAAACACTCAACAAATGCCTACAATTTAAGTAATGTGTTTAGTGACGGCATCAGATTCCTAATTGATGGAGAAAGGTCTGGTGGTAAGAAAAGCTGCTTCCAGGAGGTTGTCAAGTGTTTTCGCTCGATGATTCCATTCTTCGGTGGTTGGTTTGGCCCTTGTTCCTGTAACTCGAATCCTAGCCCGATATATCCCATTTTAATTTTACACCATTGTGAACCTTACGCCTGTTTTACTCTCTAATAGAGGTTCTCGGCATTGAAAAATCTTCGTAAACTAAATCACACGTGGAGATGTTGACATTTAAGAGATATACAGTCAAGAAAATCAAGGGCAATGGTGATATATATGCGGATTAGATACCAAAAAAAACACTCAACAAATGGCTAAAATTTAAGGAATGTGTTTAGTGACGGCATCAGATTCCTAATTGATGGAGAAAGGTCTGGTGGCAAGAAAAGCTGCTTCTAGGAGGTTGTCATGTGTTTTGGCTTGACGATTCCATTCTTGGGTGGTTGGTTTGGCCCTTGTTCCTGTAACTCGAATCCTAGCCCGGTATATCCCATTTTAATCTTACACCATTGTGAACCTTACACCTTTTTTACTCTCTGATCGAGGTTCTCGTCATTGAAAAATCATCGTAAACTTAATCACACGTGTATATGTTGATATTTAAGAGATATACAGTCAAGAAAATCAAGGGCAATGGTGATATATATGCGGATTAGATACAAAAAAAAAACACTCAACAATTGGCTACAATTTAAGGAAAGTGTTTAGTGACGGCATCAGATTCCTAATTGATGGAGAAAGGTCTGGTGGTAAGAAAAACTGCTTCTAGGAGGTTGTCGAGTGTTTTCGCTCGACGATTCCATTCTTGGGTAGTTGGTTTGGCCCTTGTTCCCGTAACTCGAATCCTAGCCCGGTATATCCCATTTTAATTTTACACCATTGTGAACCTTACGCCTTTTTTACTCGCTGATCGAGGTTCTCAGCATTGAAAAATATTCGTAAACTAAATCACACATGTATATGTTGACATTTAAGAGATATACATTCAAGAAAATCAAGGGCAATGGTGATATATATGCGGATTAGACACAAAAAAAAAAAACACTCAACAAATGCCTACAATTTAAGGAATGTGTTTAGTGACGGCATCAGATACCTAATTGATGGAGAAAGGTCTGGTGGCAAGAAAAGCTGCTTCCAGGAGGTTGTCAAGTGTTTTGGCTCGATAATTCCATTCTTGGGTGGTTTGTTTGGCCCTTGTTCCTATAACTCGAAACCAAGCCTGGTATAACCCATTATAATTTTACACCATTGTGAACCTTACGCCTTTTTTACTCTCTGATCGAGGTTCTCGGCATTGAAAAATTTTCATAAACTAAATCACACGTGTGTATGTTGATATTTAAGAGATATACAGTCAAGAAAATCAAGGGCAATGGTGATATATATGCGGATTAGACACCAAAAAAAACACTCAACAAATGCCTACAATTTAAGGAATGTGTTTAGTGACGGCATCAGATTCCTAATTGATGGAGAAAGGTCTGGTGGTAAGAAAAGCTGCTTCCAGGAGGTTGTCAAGTGTTTTCGCTCGATGATTCCATTCTTGGGTGGTTGGTTTGGCCCTTGTTCCTGTAACTCGAATCCTAGCCCGATATATCCCATTTTAATTTTACACCATTGTGAACCTTACGCCTGTTTTACTCTCTAATAGAGGTTCTCGACATTGAAAAATCTTCGTAAACTAAATCACACGTGGAGATGTTGACATTTAAGAGATATACAGTCAAGAAAATCAAGGGCAATGGTGATATATATGCGGATTAGATACCAAAAAAAACACTCAACAAATGGCTAAAATTTAAGGAATGTGTTTAGTGACGGCATCAGATTCCTAATTGATGGAGAAAGGTCTGGTGGCAAGAAAAGCTGCTTCTAGGAGGTTGTCATGTGTTTTGGCTTGACGATTCCATTCTTGGGTGGTTGGTTTGGCCCTTGTTCCTGTAACTCAAATCCTAGTCCGGTATATCCCATTTTAATTTTACACCATTGTGAACCTTACGCCTTTTTTACTCTCTGATCGAGGTTCTCGGCATTCAAAAATCTTCATAAACTATATCACACGTGTGTATGTTGATATTTAAGAGATATACAGTCAAGAAAATCAAGGGCAATGGTGATATATATGCGGATTAGACAAAAAAAAAACACTCAACAAATGGCTACATTTTAAGGTATGTGTTTAGTGATGGCATCAGATTACTTATTGATGGAGAAAGGTCTGGTGGTAAGAAAAGCTGCTTCTAGGAGGTTGTCAACTGTTTTCGCTCGACGATTCCATTCTTGGGTGGTTAGTTTGGCCCTTGTTCCTGTAACTCGAATCCTAGCCCGGTATATCCCATTTTAATCTTTCACCATTGTGAACCTTACGCCTTTTTTACTCTCTGATCGAGGTTCTCGGCATTGAAAAATCTTCGTGAACTTAATCACACGTGTATATGTTGACATTTAAGAGATATACAGTCAAGAAAATCATGGGCAATGGTGATATATATGCGGATTAGACACCAAAAAAAACACTCAACAAATGGCTACAATTTAAGGAATGTGTTTAGTGATGGCATCAGATTCCTAATTGATGAAGAAAGATCTGGTGGTAAGAAAAGCTGCTTCTAGGAGGTTGTCAAGTGTTTTCGCTCTATGATTCCATTCTTGGGTGGTTGGTTTAGCCCTTGTTCCTGTAACTCGAATCCTAGCCCGGTATATCCCATTTTAATTTTACACCATTGTGAACCTTACACCTTTTTTACTCTCTGATCGAGGTTCTCGGCATTGAAAAATCTTCGTAAACTAAATCACAAGTGTATATATTGACATTTAAGAGATATACAGTCAAGAAAATCAAGGGCAATGGTGATATATATGCGGATTAGACACCAAATAAATAAACCCTCAACAAATGGCTACAATTTAAGGAATGTGTTTAGTGACGGCATCAGATTCCTAATTGATGGAGAATGGTCTGGTGGCATGAAAAGCTGCTTCTAGGAGGTTGTCAAGTGTTTTCGCTCGACGATTCCATTCTTCGGTGGTTGGTTTAGCCCTTGTTCCTGTAACTCGAATCCTAGCCCGGTATATCCCATTTTAATTTTACACCATTGTGAACCTTACGCCTTTTTTAGTCTCTGATCGAGGTTCTCGGCATTGAAAAATCTTCATAAACTAAATCACAAGTGTATATGTTGACATTTAAGAGATACACAGTCAAGAAAATCAAGGGAAATGGTGATATATATGCGGATTAGACACAAAAAAACACTCAACAAATGGCTACAATTTAAGGAATGTGTTTAGTGATGGCATCAGATTCCTTATTGATGGAGAAAGGTCTGGTGGTAAGAAAAGTTGCTTCTAGGAGGTTGTCAAGTGTTTTCGCTCGACGATTCCATTCTTGGGTGGTTAGTTTGGCCCTTGTTCCTGTAACTCGAATCCTAGCCCGGTATATCCCATTTTAATCTTACACCATTGTGAACCTTACGCCTTTTTTACTCTCTGATCGAGGTTCTCGGCATTGAAAAATCTTCGTAAACTAAATCACAAGTGTATATGTTGACATTTAAGAGATATACAGTCAAGAAAATCAAGGGAAATGGTGATATATATCCGGATTAGATACAAAAAAACACTCAACAAATGGCTACAATTTAAGGAATGTGTTTAGTGACGGCATCAGATTCCTAATTGATGGAGAAAGGTCTGGTGGCAAGAAAAGCTGCTTCTAGGAGGTTGTCATGTGTTTTGTCTCGACGATTCCATTCTTGGGTGGTTGGTTTGGCCCTTGTTCCTGTAACTCAAGTCCTAGCCCGGTATATCCCATTTTAATTTTACACCATTGTGAACCTTACGCCTTTTTTACTCTCTGATCGAGGTTCTCGTCATTGAAAAATCTTCATAAACTATATCACACGTGTGTATGTTGATATTTAAGAGATATACAGTCAAGAAAATCAAGGGCAATGGTGATATATATGCGGATTAGACACAAAAAAAAAACACTCAACAAATGGCTACAATTTAAGGAATGTGTTTAGTGATGGCATCAGATTCCTTATTGATGGAGAAAGGTCTGGTGGTAAGAAAAGTTGCTTCTAGGTGGTTGTCAAGTGTTTTCGCTCGACGATTCCATTCTTGGGTGGTTAGTTTGGCCCTTGTTCCTGTAACTCGAATCCTAGCCCGGTATATCCCATTTTAATCTTACACCATTGTGAACCTTACGCCTTTTTTACTCTCTGATCGAGGTTCTAGGCATTGAAAAATCTTCGTGAACTTAATCACACGTGTATATGTTGAAATTTAAGAGATATACAGTCAAGAAAATCAAGGGCAATGGTGATATATATGCGGATTAGACACCAAAAAAAAACACTCAACAAATGGCTACAATTTAAGGAATGTGTTTAGTGATGGCATCAGATTCCTAATTGATAGAGAAAGGTCTGGTGGTAAGAAAAGCTGCTTCTAGGAGGTTGTCAAGTGTTTTCGCTCGACGATTCCATTCTTGGGTGGTTGGTTTGGCCCTTGTTCCTGTAACTCGAATCCTAGCCCGGTATATCCCATTTTAATTTTACACCATTGTGAACCTTACGCCTTTTTTACTCTCTGATCGAGGTTCTCGACATTGAAAAATCTTCGTAAACTAAATCACAAGTGTATATATTGACATTTAAGAGATATACAGTCAAGAAAATCAAGGGCAATGGTGATATATATGCGGATTAGACACCAAATAAATAAACCCTCAACAAATGGCTACAATTTATGGAATGTGTTTAGTGACGGCATCAGATTCCTAATTGATGGAGAATGGTCTGGTGGCATGAAAAGCTGCTTCTAGGAGGTTGTCAAGTGTTTTCGCTCGACGATTCCATTATTCGGTGGTTGGTTTAGCCCTTGTTCCTGTAACTCGAATCCTAGCCCGGTATATCCCATTTTAATTTTACACCATTGTGAACCTTACGCCTTTTTTAGTCTCTGATCGAGGTTCTCGGCATTGAAAAATCTTCGTAAACTAAATCACAAGTGTATATGTTGACATTTAAGAGATATACAGTCAAGAAAATCAAGGGAAATGGTGATATATATCCGGATTAGATACAAAAAAACACTCAACAAATGGCTACAATTTAAGGAATGTGTTTAGTGACGGCATCAGATTCCTAATTGATAGAGAAAGGTCTGGTGGCAAGAAAAGCTGCTTCTAGGAGGTTGTCATGTGTTTTGTCTCGACGATTCCATTTTTGGGTGGTTGGTTTGGCCCTTGTTCCTATAACTCAAATCCTAGCCCGGTATATCCCATTTTAATTTTACACCATTGTGAACCTTACGCCTTTTTTACTCTCTGATCGAGGTTCTCGTCATTGAAAAATCTTCATAAACTATATAACACGTGTGTATGTTGATATTTAAGAGATATACAGTCAAGAAAATCAAGGGCAACGGTGATATATATGCGGATTAGACACAAAAAAACACTCAACAAATGGCTACAATTTAAGGAATGTGTTTAGTGATGGCATCAGATTCCTTATTGATGGAGAAAGGTCTGGTGGTAAGAAAAGTTGCTTCTAGGAGGTTGTCAAGTGTTTTCGCTCGACGATTCCATTCTTGGGTGGTTAGTTTGGCCCTTGTTCCTGTAACTCGAATCCTAGCCCGGTATATCCCATTTTAATCTTACACCATTGTGAACCTTACGCCTTTTTTACTCTCTGATCGAGGTTCTCGGCATTGAGAAATCTTCGTAAACTAAATCACAAGTGTATATGTTGACATTTAAGAGATATACAGTCAAGAAAATCAAGGGAAATGGTGATATATATCCGGATTAGATACAAAAAAACACTCAACAAATGGCTACAATTTAAGGAATGTGTTTAGTGACGGCATCAGATTCCTAATTGATGGAGAAAGGTCTGGTGGCAAGAAAAGCTGCTTCTAGGAGGTTGTCATGTGTTTTGTCTCGACGATTCCATTCTTGGGTGGTTGGTTTGGCCCTTGTTCCTGTAACTCAAGTCCTAGCCCGGTATATCCCATTTTAATTTTACACCATTGTGAACCTTACGCCTTTTTTACTCTCTGATCGAGGTTCTCGTCATTGAAAAATCTTCATAAACTATATCACACGTGTGTATGTTGATATTTAAGAGATATACAGTCAAGAAAATCAAGGGCAATGGTGATATATATGCGGATTAGACACAAAAAAAAACACTCAACAAATGACTACAATTTAAGGAATGTGTTTAGTGATGGCATCAGATTCCTTATTGATGGAGAAAGGTCTGGTGGTAAGAAAAGTTGCTTCTAGGTGGTTGTCAAGTGTTTTCGCTCGACGATTCCATTCTTGGGTGGTTAGTTTGGCCCTTGTTCCTGTAACTCGAATCCTAGCCCGGTATATCCCATTTTAATCTTACACCATTGTGAACCTTACGCCTTTTTTACTCTCTGATCGAGGTTCTAGGCATTGAAAAATCTTCGTGAACTTAATAACACGTGTATATGTTGAAATTTAAGAGATATACAGTCAAGAAAATCAAGGGCAATGGTGATATATATGCGGATTAGACACCAAAAAAAAAACACTCAACAAATGGCTACAATTTAAGGAATGTGTTTAGTGATGGCATCAGATTCCTAATTGATAGAGAAAGGTCTGGTGGTAAGAAAAGCTGCTTCTAGGAGGTTGTCAAGTGTTTTCGCTCGACGATTCCATTCTTGGGTGGTTGGTTTGGCCCTTGTTCCTGTAACTCGAATCCTAGCCCGGTATATCCCATTTTAATTTTACACCATTGTGAACCTTACGCCTTTTTTACTCTCTGATCGAGGTTCTCGGCATTGAAAAATCTTCGTAAACTAAATCACAAGTGTATATATTGACATTTAAGAGATATACAGTCAAGAAAATCAAGGGCAATGGTGATATATATGCGGATTAGACACCAAATAAATAAACCCTCAACAAATGGCTACAATTTAAGGAATGTGTTTAGTGACGGCATCAGATTCCTAATTGATGGAGAATGGTCTGGTGGCATGAAAAGCTGCTTCTAGGAGGTTGTCAAGTGTTTTCGCTCGACGATTCCATTCTTCGGTGGTTGGTTTAGCCCTTGTTCCTGTAACTCGAATCCTAGCCCGGTATATCCCATTTTAATTTTACACCATTGTGAACCTTACGCCTTTTTTACTCTCTGATCGAGGTTCTCGGCATTGAAAAATCTTCGTAAACTAAATCACAAGTGTATATGTTGACATTTAAGAGATATACAGTCAAGAAAATCAAGGGAAATGGTGATATATATCCGGATTAGATACAAAAAAACACTCAACAAATGGCTACAATTTAAGGAATGTGTTTAGTGACGGCATCAGATTCCTAATTGATGGAGAAAGGTCTGGTGGCAAGAAAAGCTGCTTCTAGGAGGTTGTCATGTGTTTTGTCTCGACGATTCCATTTTTGGGTGGTTGGTTTGGCCCTTGTTCCTATAACTCAAATCCTAGCCCGGTATATCCCATTTTAATTTTACACCATTGTGAACCTTACGCCTTTTTTACTCTCTGATCGAGGTTCTCGTCATTGAAAAATCTTCATAAACTATATAACACGTGTGTATGTTGATATTTAAGAGATATACAGTCAAGAAAATCAAGGGAAATGGTGATATATATGCGGATTAGACACAAAAAAAACACTCAACAAATGGCTACAATTTAAGGAATGTGTTTAGTGATGGCATCAGATTCCTTATTGATGGAGAAAGGTCTGGTGGTAAGAAAAGTTGCTTCTAGGAGGTTGTCAAGTGTTTTCGCTCGACGATTCCATTCTTGGGTGGTTAGTTTGGCCCTTGTTCCTGTAACTCGAATCCTAGCCCGGTATATCCCATTTTAATCTTACACCATTGTGAACCTTACGCCTTTTTTACTCTCTGATCGAGGTTCTCGGCATTGAAAAATCTTCGTGAACTTAATCACACGTGTATATGTTGACATTTAAGAGATATACAGTCAAGAAAATCAAGGGCAATGGTGATATATATGCGGATTAGACACCAAAAAAAAACACTCAATAAATGGCTACAATTTAAGGAATTTGTTTAGTGATGGCATCAGATTCCTAATTGATGGAGAAAGGTCTGGTGGTAAGAAAAGCTGCTTCTAGGAGGTTGTCAAGTGTTTTCGCTCGACGATTCCATTCTTGGGTGGTTGGTTTGGCCCTTGTTCCTGTAACTCGAATCCTAGCCCGGTATATCCCATTTTAATTTTACACCATTGTGAACCTTACGCCTTTTTTACTCTCTGATCGAGGTTCTCGTCATTGAAAAATCTTCATAAACTATATCACACGTGTGTATGTTGATATTTAAGAGATATTCAGTCAAGAAAATCAAGGGCAATGGTGATATATATGCGGATTAGACACAAAAAAAACACTCAACAAATGGCTACAATTTAAGGAATGTGTTTAGTGATGGCATCAGATTCCTTATTGATGGAGAAAGGTCTGGTGGTAAGAAAAGTTGCTTCTAGGTGGTTGTCAAGTGTTTTCGCTCGACGATTCCATTCTTGGGTGGTTAGTTTGGCCCTTGTTCCTGTAACTCGAATCCTAGCCCGGTATATCCCATTTTAATCTTACACCATTGTGAACCTTACGCCTTTTTTACTCTCTGATCGAGGTTCTAGGCATTGAAAAATCTTCGTGAACTAAATAACACGTGTATATGTTGAAATTTAAGAGATATACAGTCAAGAAAATCAAGGGCAATGGTGATATATATGCGGATTAGACACCAAAAAAAAACACTCAACAAATGGCTACAATTTAAGGAATGTGTTTAGTGATGGCATCAGATTCCTAATTGATAGAGAAAGGTCTGGTGGTAAGAAAAGCTGCTTCTAGGAGGTTGTCAAGTGTTTTCGCTCGACGATTCCATTCTTGGGTGGTTGGTTTGGCCCTTGTTCCTGTAACTCGAATCCTAGCCCGGTATATCCCATTTTAATTTTACACCATTGTGAACCTTACGCCTTTTTTACTCTCTGATCGAGGTTCTCGGCATTGAAAAATCTTCGTAAACTAAATCACAAGTGTATATATTGACATTTAAGAGATATACAGTCAAGAAAATCAAGGGCAATGGTGATATATATGCGGATTAGACACCAAATAAATAAACCCTCAACAAATGGCTACAATTTAAGGAATGTGTTTAGTGACGGCATCAGATTCCTAATTGATGGAGAATGGTCTGGTGGCATGAAAAGCTGCTTCTAGGAGGTTGTCAAGTGTTTTCGCTCGACGATTCCATTCTTCGGTGGTTGGTTTAGCCCTTGTTCCTGTAACTCGAATCCTAGCCCGGTATATCCCATTTTAATTTTACACCATTGTGAACCTTACGCCTTTTTTACTCTCTGATCGAGGTTCTCGGCATTGAAAAATCTTCGTAAACTAAATCACAAGTGTATATGTTGACATTTAAGAGATATACAGTCAAGAAAATCAAGGGAAATGGTGATATATATCCGGATTAGATACAAAAAAACACTCAACAAATGGCTACAATTTAAGGAATGTGTTTAGTGACGGCATCAGATTCCTAATTGATGGAGAAAGGTCTGGTGGCAAGAAAAGCTGCTTCTAGGAGGTTGTCATGTGTTTTGTCTCGACGATTCCATTTTTGGGTGGTTGGTTTGGCCCTTGTTCCTATAACTCAAATCCTAGCCCGGTATATCCCATTTTAATTTTACACCATTGTGAACCTTACGCCTTTTTTACTCTCTGATCGAGGTTCTCGTCATTGAAAAATCTTCATAAACTATATAACACGTGTGTATGTTGATATTTAAGAGATATACAGTCAAGAAAATCAAGGGAAATGGTGATATATATGCGGATTAGACACAAAAAAAACACTCAACAAATGGCTACAATTTAAGGAATGTGTTTAGTGATGGCATCAGATTCCTTATTGATGGAGAAAGGTCTGGTGGTAAGAAAAGTTGCTTCTAGGAGGTTGTCAAGTGTTTTCGCTCGACGATTCCATTCTTGGGTGGTTAGTTTGGCCCTTGTTCCTGTAACTCGAATCCTAGCCCGGTATATCCCATTTTAATCTTACACCATTGTGAACCTTACGCCTTTTTTACTCTCTGATTGAGGTTCTCGGCATTGAAAAATCTTCGTGAACTTAATCACACGTGTATATGTTGACATTTAAGAGATATACAGTCAAGAAAATCAAGGGCAATGGTGATATATATGCGGATTAGACACCAAAAAAAAAACACTCAATAAATGGCTACAATTTAAGGAATGTGTTTAGTGATGGCATCAGATTCCTAATTGATGGAGAAAGGTCTGGTGGTAAGAAAAGCTGCTTCTAGGAGGTTGTCAAGTGTTTTCGCTCGACGATTCCATTCTTGGGTGGTTGGTTTGGCCCTTGTTCCTGTAACTCGAATCCTAGCCCGGTATATCCCATTTTAATTTTACACCATTGTGAACCTTACGCCTTTTTTACTCTCTGATCGAGGTTCTCGTCATTGAAAAATCTTCATAAACTATATCACACGTGTGTATGTTGATATTTAAGAGATATTCAGTCAAGAAAATCAAGGGCAATGGTGATATATATGCGGATTAGACACAAAAAAAACACTCAACAAATGGCTACAATTTAAGGAATGTGTTTAGTGATGGCATCAGATTCCTTATTGATGGAGAAAGGTCTGGTGGTAAGAAAAGTTGCTTCTAGGTGGTTGTCAAGTGTTTTCGCTCGACGATTCCATTCTTGGGTGGTTAGTTTGGCCCTTGTTCCTGTAACTCGAATCCTAGCCCGGTATATCCCATTTTAATCTTACACCATTGTGAACCTTACGCCTTTTTTACTCTCTGATCGAGGTTCTAGGCATTGAAAAATCTTCGTGAACTAAATAACACGTGTATATGTTGAAATTTAAGAGATATACAGTCAAGAAAATCAAGGGCAATGGTGATATATATGCGGATTAGACACCAAGAAAAAACACTCAACAAATGGCTACAATTTAAGGAATGTGTTTAGTGATGGCATCAGATTCCTAATTGATAGAGAAAGGTCTGGTGGTAAGAAAAGCTGCTTCTAGGAGGTTGTCAAGTGTTTTCGCTCGACGATTCCATTCTTGGGTGGTTGGTTTGGCCCTTGTTCCTGTAACTCGAATCCTAGCCCGGTATATCCCATTTTAATTTTACACCATTGTGAACCTTACGCCTTTTTTACTCTCTGATCGAGGTTCTCGGCATTGAAAAATCTTCGTAAACTAAATCACAAGTGTATATATTGACATTTAAGAGATATACAGTCAAGAAAATCAAGGGCAATGGTGATATATATGCGGATTAGACACCAAATAAATAAACCCTCAACAAATGGCTACAATTTAAGGAATGTGTTTAGTGACGGCATCAGATTCCTAATTGATGGAGAATGGTCTGGTGGCATGAAAAGCTGCTTCTAGGAGGTTGTCAAGTGTTTTCGCTCGACGATTCCATTCTTCGGTGGTTGGTTTAGCCCTTGTTCCTGTAACTCGAATCCTAGCCCGGTATATCCCATTTTAATTTTACACCATTGTGAACCTTACGCCTTTTTTACTCTCTGATCGAGGTTCTCGGCATTGAAAAATCTTCGTAAACTAAATCACAAGTGTATATGTTGACATTTAAGAGATATACAGTCAAGAAAATCAAGGGAAATGGTGATATATATCCGGATTAGATACAAAAAAACACTCAACAAATGGCTACAATTTAAGGAATGTGTTTAGTGACGGCATCAGATTCCTAATTGATGGAGAAAGGTCTGGTGGCAAGAAAAGCTGCTTCTAGGAGGTTGTCATGTGTTTTGTCTCGACGATTCCATTCTTGGGTGGTTGGTTTGGCCCTTGTTCCTGTAACTCAAGTCCTAGCCCGGTATATCCCATTTTAATTTTACACCATTGTGAACCTTACGCCTTTTTTACTCTCTGATCGAGGTTCTCGGCATTGAAAAATCTTCGTAAACTAAATCACAAGTGTATATATTGACATTTAAGAGATATACAGTCAAGAAAATCAAGGGCAATGGTGATATATATGCGGATTAGACACCAAATAAATAAACCCTCAACAAATGGCTACAATTTAAGGAATGTGTTTAGTGACGGCATCAGATTCCTAATTGATGGAGAATGGTCTGGTGGCATGAAAAGCTGCTTCTAGGAGGTTGTCAAGTGTTTTCGCTCGACGATTCCATTCTTCGGTGGTTGGTTTAGCCCTTGTTCCTGTAACTCGAATCCTAGCCCGGTATATCCCATTTTAATTTTACACCATTGTGAACCTTACGCCTTTTTTACTCTCTGATCGAGGTTCTCGGCATTGAAAAATCTTCGTAAACTAAATCACAAGTGTATATGTTGACATTTAAGAGATATACAGTCAAGAAAATCAAGGGAAATGGTGATATATATCCGGATTAGATACAAAAATACACTCAACAAATGGCTACAATTTAAGGAATGTGTTTAGTGACGGCATCAGATTCCTAATTGATGGAGAAAGGTCTGGTGGCAAGAAAAGCTGCTTCTAGGAGGTTGTCATGTGTTTTGTCTCGACGATTCCATTCTTGGGTGGTTGGTTTGGCCCTTGTTCCTGTAACTCAAGTCCTAGCCCGGTATATCCCATTTTAATTTTACACCATTGTGAACCTTACGCCTTTTTTACTCTCTGATCGAGGTTCTCGTCATTGAAAAATCTTCATAAACTATATCACACGTGTGTATGTTGATATTTAAGAGATATACAGTCAAGAAAATCAAGGGCAATGGTGATATATATGCGGATTAGACACAAAAAAAAACACTCAACAAATGGCTACAATTTAAGGAATGTGTTTAGTGATGGCATCAGATTCCTTATTGATGGAGAAAGGTCTGGTGGTAAGAAAAGTTGCTTCTAGGTGGTTGTCAAGTGTTTTCGCTCGACGATTCCATTCTTGGGTGGTTAGTTTGGCCCTTGTTCCTGTAACTCGAATCCTAGCCCGGTATATCCCATTTTAATCTTACACCATTGTGAACCTTACGCCTTTTTTACTCTCTGATCGAGGTTCTAGGCATTGAAAAATCTTCGTGAACTTAATAACACGTGTATATGTTGAAATTTAAGAGATATACAGTCAAGAAAATCAAGGGCAATGGTGATATATATGCGGATTAGACACCAAAAAAAAAACACTCAACAAATGGCTACAATTTAAGGAATGTGTTTAGTGATGGCATCAGATTCCTAATTGATAGAGAAAGGTCTGGTGGTAAGAAAAGCTGCTTCTAGGAGGTTGTCAAGTGTTTTCGCTCGACGATTCCATTCTTGGGTGGTTGGTTTGGCCCTTGTTCCTGTAACTCGAATCCTAGCCCGGTATATCCCATTTTAATTTTACACCATTGTGAACCTTACGCCTTTTTTACTCTCTGATCGAGGTTCTCGGCATTGAAAAATCTTCGTAAACTAAATCACAAGTGTATATATTGACATTTAAGAGATATACAGTCAAGAAAATCAATGGCAATGGTGATATATATGCGGATTAGACACCAAATAAATAAACCCTCAACAAATGGCTACAATTTAAGGAATGTGTTTAGTGACGGCATCAGATTCCTAATTGATGGAGAATGGTCTGGTGGCATGAAAAGCTGCTTCTAGGAGGTTGTCAAGTGTTTTCGCTCGACGATTCCATTCTTCGGTGGTTGGTTTAGCCCTTGTTCCTGTAACTCGAATCCTAGCCCGGTATATCCCATTTTAATTTTACACCATTGTGAACCTTACGCCTTTTTTACTCTCTGATCGAGGTTCTCGGCATTGAAAAATCTTCGTAAACTAAATCACAAGTGTATATGTTGACATTTAAGAGATATACAGTCAAGAAAATCAAGGGAAATGGTGATATATATCCGGATTAGATACAAAAAAACACTCAACAAATGGCTACAATTTAAGGAATGTGTTTAGTGACGGCATCAGATTCCTAATTGATGGAGAAAGGTCTGGTGGCAAGAAAAGCTGCTTCTAGGAGGTTGTCATGTGTTTTGTCTCGACGATTCCATTTTTGGGTGGTTGGTTTGGCCCTTGTTCCTATAACTCAAATCCTAGCCCGGTATATCCCATTTTAATTTTACACCATTGTGAACCTTACGCCTTTTTTACTCTCTGATCGAGGTTCTCGTCATTGAAAAATCTTCATAAACTATATAACACGTGTGTATGTTGATATTTAAGAGATATACAGTCAAGAAAATCAAGGGAAATGGTGATATATATGCGGATTAGACACAAAAAAAACACTCAACAAATGGCTACAATTTAAGGAATGTGTTTAGTGATGGCATCAGATTCCTTATTGATGGAGAAAGGTCTGGTGGTAAGAAAAGTTGCTTCTAGGAGGTTGTCAAGTGTTTTCGCTCGACGATTCCATTCTTGGGTGGTTAGTTTGGCCCTTGTTCCTGTAACTCGAATCCTAGCCCGGTATATCCCATTTTAATCTTACACCATTGTGAACCTTACGCCTTTTTTACTCTCTGATCGAGGTTCTCGGCATTGAAAAATCTTCGTGAACTTAATCACACGTGTATATGTTGACATTTAAGAGATATACAGTCAAGAAAATCAAGGGCAATGGTGATATATATGCGGATTAGACACCAAAAAAAAACACTCAATAAATGGCTACAATTTAAGGAATTTGTTTAGTGATGGCATCAGATTCCTAATTGATGGAGAAAGGTCTGGTGGTAAGAAAAGCTGCTTCTAGGAGGTTGTCAAGTGTTTTCGCTCGACGATTCCATTCTTGGGTGGTTGGTTTGGCCCTTGTTCCTGTAACTCGAATCCTAGCCCGGTATATCCCATTTTAATTTTACACCATTGTGAACCTTACGCCTTTTTTACTCTCTGATCGAGGTTCTCGTCATTGAAAAATCTTCATAAACTATATCACACGTGTGTATGTTGATATTTAAGAGATATTCAGTCAAGAAAATCAAGGGCAATGGTGATATATATGCGGATTAGACACAAAAAAAACACTCAACAAATGGCTACAATTTAAGGAATGTGTTTAGTGATGGCATCAGATTCCTTATTGATGGAGAAAGGTCTGGTGGTAAGAAAAGTTGCTTCTAGGTGGTTGTCAAGTGTTTTCGCTCGACGATTCCATTCTTGGGTGGTTAGTTTGGCCCTTGTTCCTGTAACTCGAATCCTAGCCCGGTATATCCCATTTTAATCTTACACCATTGTGAACCTTACGCCTTTTTTACTCTCTGATCGAGGTTCTAGGCATTGAAAAATCTTCGTGAACTAAATAACACGTGTATATGTTGAAATTTAAGAGATATACAGTCAAGAAAATCAAGGGCAATGGTGATATATATGCGGATTAGACACCAAAAAAAAACACTCAACAAATGGCTACAATTTAAGGAATGTGTTTAGTGATGGCATCAGATTCCTAATTGATAGAGAAAGGTCTGGTGGTAAGAAAAGCTGCTTCTAGGAGGTTGTCAAGTGTTTTCGCTCGACGATTCCATTCTTGGGTGGTTGGTTTGGCCCTTGTTCCTGTAACTCGAATCCTAGCCCGGTATATCCCATTTTAATTTTACACCATTGTGAACCTTACGCCTTTTTTACTCTCTGATCGAGGTTCTCGGCATTGAAAAATCTTCGTAAACTAAATCACAAGTGTATATATTGACATTTAAGAGATATACAGTCAAGAAAATCAAGGGCAATGGTGATATATATGCGGATTAGACACCAAATAAATAAACCCTCAACAAATGGCTACAATTTAAGGAATGTGTTTAGTGACGGCATCAGATTCCTAATTGATGGAGAATGGTCTGGTGGCATGAAAAGCTGCTTCTAAGAGGTTGTCAAGTGTTTTCGCTCGACGATTCCATTCTTCGGTGGTTGGTTTAGCCCTTGTTCCTGTAACTCGAATCCTAGCCCGGTATATCCCATTTTAATTTTACACCATTGTGAACCTTACGCCTTTTTTACTCTCTGATCGAGGTTCTCGGCATTGAAAAATCTTCGTAAACTAAATCACAAGTGTATATGTTGACATTTAAGAGATATACAGTCAAGAAAATCAAGGGAAATGGTGATATATATCCGGATTAGATACAAAAAAACACTCAACAAATGGCTACAATTTAAGGAATGTGTTTAGTGACGGCATCAGATTCCTAATTGATGGAGAAAGGTCTGGTGGCAAGAAAAGCTGCTTCTAGGAGGTTGTCATGTGTTTTGTCTCGACGATTCCATTTTTGGGTGGTTGGTTTGGCCCTTGTTCCTATAACTCAAATCCTAGCCCGGTATATCCCATTTTAATTTTACACCATTGTGAACCTTACGCCTTTTTTACTCTCTGATCGAGGTTCTCGTCATTGAAAAATCTTCATAAACTATATAACACGTGTGTATGTTGATATTTAAGAGATATACAGTCAAGAAAATCAAGGGAAATGGTGATATATATGCGGATTAGACACAAAAAAAACACTCAACAAATGGCTACAATTTAAGGAATGTGTTTAGTGATGGCATCAGATTCCTTATTGATGGAGAAAGGTCTGGTGGTAAGAAAAGTTGCTTCTAGGAGGTTGTCAAGTGTTTTCGCTCGACGATTCCATTCTTGGGTGGTTAGTTTGGCCCTTGTTCCTGTAACTCGAATCCTAGCCCGGTATATCCCATTTTAATCTTACACCATTGTGAACCTTACGCCTTTTTTACTCTCTGATCGAGGTTCTCGGCATTGAAAAATCTTCGTGAACTTAATCACACGTGTATATGTTGACATTTAAGAGATATACAGTCAAGAAAATCAAGGGCAATGGTGATATATATGCGGATTAGACACCAAAAAAAAAACACTCAATAAATGGCTACAATTTAAGGAATGTGTTTAGTGATGGCATCAGATTCCTAATTGATGGAGAAAGGTCTGGTGGTAAGAAAAGCTGCTTCTAGGAGGTTGTCAAGTGTTTTCGCTCGACGATTCCATTCTTGGGTGGTTGGTTTGGCCCTTGTTCCTGTAACTCGAATCCTAGCCCGGTATATCCCATTTTAATTTTACACCATTGTGAACCTTACGCCTTTTTTACTCTCTGATCGAGGTTCTCGTCATTGAAAAATCTTCATAAACTATATCACACGTGTGTATGTTGATATTTAAGAGATATACAGTCAAGAAAATCAAGGGCAATGGTGATATATATGCGGATTAGACACAAAAAAAACACTCAACAAATGGCTACAATTTAAGGAATGTGTTTAGTGATGGCATCAGATTCCTTATTGATGGAGAAAGGTCTGGTGGTAAGAAAAGTTGCTTCTAGGTGGTTGTCAAGTGTTTTCGCTCGACGATTCCATTCTTGGGTGGTTAGTTTGGCCCTTGTTCCTGTAACTCGAATCCTAGCCCGGTATATCCCATTTTAATCTTACACCATTGTGAACCTTACGCCTTTTTTACTCTCTGATCGAGGTTCTAGGCATTGAAAAATCTTCGTGAACTAAATAACACGTGTATATGTTGAAATTTAAGAGATATACAGTCAAGAAAATCAAGGGCAATGGTGATATATATGCGGATTAGACACCAAGAAAAAACACTCAACAAATGGCTACAATTTAAGGAATGTGTTTAGTGATGGCATCAGATTCCTAATTGATAGAGAAAGGTCTGGTGGTAAGAAAAGCTGCTTCTAGGAGGTTGTCAAGTGTTTTCGCTCGACGATTCCATTCTTGGGTGGTTGGTTTGGCCCTTGTTCCTGTAACTCGAATCCTAGCCCGGTATATCCCATTTTAATTTTACACCATTGTGAACCTTACGCCTTTTTTACTCTCTGATCGAGGTTCTCGGCATTGAAAAATCTTCGTAAACTAAATCACAAGTGTATATATTGACATTTAAGAGATATACAGTCAAGAAAATCAAGGGCAATGGTGATATATATGCGGATTAGACACCAAATAAATAAACCCTCAACAAATGGCTACAATTTAAGGAATGTGTTTAGTGACGGCATCAGATTCCTAATTGATGGAGAATGGTCTGGTGGCATGAAAAGCTGCTTCTAGGAGGTTGTCAAGTGTTTTCGCTCGACGATTCCATTCTTCGGTGGTTGGTTTAGCCCTTGTTCCTGTAACTCGAATCCTAGCCCGGTATATCCCATTTTAATTTTACACCATTGTGAACCTTACGCCTTTTTTACTCTCTGATCGAGGTTCTCGGCATTGAAAAATCTTCGTAAACTAAATCACAAGTGTATATGTTGACATTTAAGAGATATACAGTCAAGAAAATCAAGGGAAATGGTGATATATATCCGGATTAGATACAAAAAAACACTCAACAAATGGCTACAATTTAAGGAATGTGTTTAGTGACGGCATCAGATTCCTAATTGATGGAGAAAGGTCTGGTGGCAAGAAAAGCTGCTTCTAGGAGGTTGTCATGTGTTTTGTCTCGACGATTCCATTTTTGGGTGGTTGGTTTGGCCCTTGTTCCTATAACTCAAATCCTAGCCCGGTATATCCCATTTTAATTTTACACCATTGTGAACCTTACGCCTTTTTTACTCTCTAATCGAGGTTCTCGTCATTGAAAAATCTTCATAAACTATATAACACGTGTGTATGTTGATATTTAAGGGATATACAGTCAAGAAAATCAAGGGAAATGGTGATATATATGCGGATTAGACACAAAAAAAACACTCAACAAATGGCTACAATTTAAGGAATGTGTTTAGTGATGGCATCAGATTCCTTATTGATGGAGAAAGGTCTGGTGGTAAGAAAAGTTGCTTCTAGGAGGTTGTCAAGTGTTTTCGCTCGACGATTCCATTCTTGGGTGGTTAGTTTGGCCCTTGTTCCTGTAACTCGAATCCTAGCCCGGTATATCCCATTTTAATCTTACACCATTGTGAACCTTACGCCTTTTTTACTCTCTGATCGAGGTTCTCGGCATTGAAAAATCTTCGTGAACTTAATCACACGTGTATATGTTGACATTTAAGAGATATACAGTCAAGAAAATCAAGGGCAATGGTGATATATATGCGGATTAGACACAAAAAAACACTCAACAAATGGCTACAATTTAAGGAATGTGTTTAGTGATGGCATCAGATTCCTTATTGATGGAGAAAGGTCTGGTGGTAAGAAAAGTTGCTTCTAGGAGGTTGTCAAGTGTTTTCGCTCGACGATTCCATTCTTGGGTGGTTAGTTTGGCCCTTGTTCCTGTAACTCGAATCCTAGCCCGGTATATCCCATTTTAATCTTACACCATTGTGAACCTTACGCCTTTTTTACTCTCTGATCGAGGTTCTCGGCATTGAAAAATCTTCGTAAACTAAATCACAAGTGTATATGTTGACATTTAAGAGATATACAGTCAAGAAAATCAAGGGAAATGGTGATATATATCCGGATTAGATACAAAAAAACACTCAACAAATGGCTACAATTTAAGGAATGTGTTTAGTGACGGCATCAGATTCCTAATTGATGGAGAAAGGTCTGGTGGCAAGAAAAGCTGCTTCTAGGAGGTTGTCATGTGTTTTGTCTCGACGATTCCATTCTTGGGTGGTTGGTTTGGCCCTTGTTCCTGTAACTCAAGTCCTAGCCCGGTATATCCCATTTTAATTTTACACCATTGTGAACCTTACGCCTTTTTTACTCTCTGATCGAGGTTCTCGTCATTGAAAAATCTTCATAAACTATATCACACGTGTGTATGTTGATATTTAAGAGATATACAGTCAAGAAAATCAAGGGCAATGGTGATATATATGCGGATTAGACACAAAAAAAACACTCAACAAATGGCTACAATTTAAGGAATGTGTTTAGTGATGGCATCAGATTCCTTATTGATGGAGAAAGGTCTGGTGGTAAGAAAAGTTGCTTCTAGGTGGTTGTCAAGTGTTTTCGCTCGACGATTCCATTCTTGGGTGGTTAGTTTGGCCCTTGTTCCTGTAACTCGAATCCTAGCCCGGTATATCCCATTTTAATCTTACACCATTGTGAACCTTACGCCTTTTTTACTCTCTGATCGAGGTTCTAGGCATTGAAAAATCTTCGTGAACTTAATAACACGTGTATATGTTGAAATTTAAGAGATATACAGTCAAGAAAATCAAGGGCAATGGTGATATATATGCGGATTAGACACCAAAAAAAAACACTCAACAAATGGCTACAATTTAAGGAATGTGTTTAGTGATGGCATCAGATTCCTAATTGATAGAGAAAGGTCTGGTGGTAAGAAAAGCTGCTTCTAGGAGGTTGTCAAGTGTTTTCGCTCGACGATTCCATTCTTGGGTGGTTGGTTTGGCCCTTGTTCCTGTAACTCGAATCCTAGCCCGGTATATCCCATTTTAATTTTACACCATTGTGAACCTTACGCCTTTTTTACTCTCTGATCGAGGTTCTCGGCATTGAAAAATCTTCATAAACTAAATCACAAGTGTATATATTGACATTTAAGAGATATACAGTCAAGAAAATCAAGGGCAATGGTGATATATATGCGGATTAGACACCAAATAAATAAACCCTCAACAAATGGCTACAATTTAAGGAATGTGTTTAGTGACGGCATCAGATTCCTAATTGATGGAGAATGGTCTGGTGGCATGAAAAGCTGCTTCTAGGAGGTTGTCAAGTGTTTTCGCTCGACGATTCCATTCTTCGGTGGTTGGTTTAGCCCTTGTTCCTGTAACTCGAATCCTAGCCCGGTATATCCCATTTTAATTTTACACCATTGTGAACCTTACGCCTTTTTTACTCTCTGATCGAGGTTCTCGGCATTGAAAAATCTTCGTAAACTAAATCACAAGTGTATATGTTGACATTTAAGAGATATACAGTCAAGAAAATCAAGGGAAATGGTGATATATATCCGGATTAGATACAAAAAAACACTCAACAAATGGCTACAATTTAAGGAATGTGTTTAGTGACGGCATCAGATTCCTAATTGATGGAGAAAGGTCTGGTGGCAAGAAAAGCTGCTTCTAGGAGGTTGTCATGTGTTTTGTCTCGACGATTCCATTTTTGGGTGGTTGGTTTGGCCCTTGTTCCTATAACTCAAATCCTAGCCCGGTATATCCCATTTTAATTTTACACCATTGTGAACCTTACGCCTTTTTTACTCTCTGATCGAGGTTCTCGTCATTGAAAAATCTTCATAAACTATATAACACGTGTGTATGTTGATATTTAAGAGATATACAGTCAAGAAAATCAAGGGAAATGGTGATATATATGCGGATTAGACACAAAAAAAACACTCAACAAATGGCTACAATTTAAGGAATGTGTTTAGTGATGGCATCAGATTCCTTATTGATGGAGAAAGGTCTGGTGGTAAGAAAAGTTGCTTCTAGGAGGTTGTCAAGTGTTTTCGCTCGACGATTCCATTCTTGGGTGGTTAGTTTGGCCCTTGTTCCTGTAACTCGAATCCTAGCCCGGTATATCCCATTTTAATCTTACACCATTGTGAACCTTACGCCTTTTTTACTCTCTGATCGAGGTTCTCGGCATTGAAAAATCTTCGTGAACTTAATCACACGTGTATATGTTGACATTTAAGAGATATACAGTCAAGAAAATCAAGGGCAATGGTGATATATATGCGGATTAGACACCAAAAAAAAACACTCAATAAATGGCTACAATTTAAGGAATGTGTTTAGTGATGGCATCAGATTCCTAATTGATGGAGAAAGGTCTGGTGGTAAGAAAAGCTGCTTCTAGGAGGTTGTCAAGTGTTTTCGCTCGACGATTCCATTCTTGGGTGGTTGGTTTGGCCCTTGTTCCTGTAACTCGAATCCTAGCCCGGTATATCCCATTTTAATTTTACACCATTGTGAACCTTACGCCTTTTTACTCTCTGATCGAGGTTCTCGGCATTGAAAAATCTTCGTAAACTAAATCACAAGTGTATATATTGACATTTAAGAGTTATACAGTCAAGAAAATCAAGGGCAATGGTGATATATATGAGGATTAGACACCAAATAAATAAACCCTCAACAAATGGCTACAATTTAAGCAATGTGTTTAATGACGGCATCAGATTCCTAATTGATGGAGAAAGGTCTGGTGGCATGAAAAGCTGCTTCTAGGAGGTTGTCAAGTGTTTTCGCTCGACGATTCCATTCTTCGGTGGTTGGTTTGGCCCTTGTTCCTGTAACTCGAATCCTAGCCCGGTATATCCCATTTTAATTTTACACCATTGTGAACCTTACGCCTTTTTTACTCTCTGATCGAGGTTCTCGGCTTTGAAAAATCTTCGTAAACTAAATCACAAGTGTATATGTTGACATTTAAGAGATATACAGGCAAGAAAATCAAGGAAATGGTGATATATATCCAGATTAGATACAAAAAAAACACTCAACAAATGGCTACAATTTAAGGAATGTGTTTAGTGACGGCATCAGATTCCTAATTGATGGAGAAAGGTCTAGTGGTAAGAAAAGCTGCTTCTAGGAGTTTGTCAAGTGTTTTGGCTCGATGATTCCATTCTTGGGTGGTTGGTTTGGCCCTTGTTCTTGTAACTCGAATCCTAGCCAGGTATATCCCCTTTTAGTTTTACACCATTGTGAACCTTACGCCTTTTTTACTCTCTGGTCGAGGTTCTCGGCATTGAAAAATCTTCATAAACTATATGACACGTGTGTATGTTGATATTTAGGAGATATACAGTCAAGAAAATCAAGGAAATGGTGATATATATGCGGATTAGATACAAAAAAAAACACTCAACAAATGCCTACAATTTAAGGAATTTGTTTAGTGACGGCTTCAGATTCCTTATTGATGGAGAAAGGTCTGGTGGTAAGAAAAGCTGCTTCTAGGAGGTTGTCAAGTGTTTTCGCTCGACGATTCTATTCTTGGGTGGTTAGTTTGGCCCTTGTTCCGGTAACTCGAATCCTAGCCCGGTATATCCCATTTTAATCTTACACCATTGTGATCCTTACGCCTTTTTTACTCTCTGATCGAGGTTCTCGGCATTGAAAAATCATCGTAAACTTAATCACACGTGTATATGTTGACATTTAAGAGATATAAAGTCAAGAAAATCAGGGGCAATGGTGATATATATGCGGATTAGACACAAAAAAAAAACACTCAACAAATGGCTACAATTTAAGGAATGTGTTTAGTGACGGCTTCAGATTCCTTATTGATGGAGAAAGGTCTGGTGGCAAGAAAAGCTGCTTCTAGGAGGTTGTCAAGTGTTTTCGCTCGACGATTCCATTCTTTGGTGGTTAGTTTGGCCCTTGTTCCTTTAACTCGAATCCTAGCCCGGTATATCCCATTTTAATCTTACACCATTGTGAACCTTACGCCTTTTTTACTCTCTGATCGAGGTTCTCGGCTTTGAAAAATCATCGTAAACTTAATCACACGTGTATATGTTGACATTTAAGAGATATAAAGTCAAGAAAATCAAGGGCAATGGTGATATATATGCGGATTAGATACAAAAAAAAACACTCAACAAATGGCTACAATTTAAGGAATGTGTTTAGTGACGGCATCAGATTCCTAATTGATGGAGAAAGGTCTGGTGGTAAGAAAAGTTGCTTCTAGGAGGTTGTCGAGTGTTTTCGCTCGACGATTCCCTTCTTGGGTGGTTGGTTTGGCCCTTGTTCCTGTAACTCGAATCCTAGCCCGATATATCCCATTTTAATTTTACACCATTGTGACCCTTACGCCTTTTTTACTCGCTGATCGAGGTTCTCAGCATTGAAAAATCTTCCTAAACTAAATCACACGTGTATACGTTGACATTTAAGAGATATACATTCAAGAAAATCAAGGGAATTGGTGATATATATGCGGATTAAACACTAAAAAAAACACTCAACAAATGGCTACAATTTAAGGAATGTGTTTAGTGACGACATCAGATTTCTAATTGATGGAGAAAGGTCTGGTGGCAAGAAAAGCTGCTTCTAGGAGGTTGTCAAGTGTTTTTGCTCGACGATTCCATTCTTGGGTTGTTGGTTTGGCCCTTGTTCCTGTAACTCGAAACCAAGCCCGGTATAACCCATTATAATTTTACACCATTGTGAACCTTACGCCTTTTTTACTCTCAAATCGAGTTTCTCGGCATTGAAAAATCTTCATAAACTAAATCACACGTGTGTATGTTGATATTTAAGAGATATACAGTCAAGAAAATCAAGGGCAATGGTGATATATATGCGGATTAGAAACAAAAAAAACACTCAACAAATGCCTAAAATTTAAGGAATGTGTTTAGTGACGGCATCAGATTCCTAATTGATGGAGAAAGGTCTGGTGGTAAGAAAAGCTGCTTCTAGGAGGTTGTCAAGTGTTTTCGCTCGATGATTCCATTCTTGGGTGGTTGGTTTGGCCCTTGTTCCTGTAACTCGAATCCTAGCCCGATATATCCCATTTTAATTTTACACCATTGTGAACCTTACGCCTGTTTTACTCTCTGATAGAGGTTCTCGACATTGAAAAATCTTGGTAAACTAAATCACACGTGGAGATGTTAACATTTAAGATATATACAGTCAAGAAAATCAAGGGCAATGGTGATATATATGCGGATTAGACACCAAAAAAAACACTCAACAAATGGCTACAATTTATGGAATGTGTTTAGTGACGGCATCAGATTCCTAATTGATGGAGAAAGGTCTGGTGGCAAGAAAAGCTGCTTCTAGGAGGTTGTCATGTGTTTTGGATCGACGATTCCATTCTTGGGTGGTTGGTTTGGCCCTTGTTCCTGTAACTCGAATCCTAGCCAGGTATATCCCATTTTAGTTTTACACCATTGTGAACCTTACGCCTTTTGTACTCTCTGATCGAGGTTCTCGGCATTGAAAAATCTTCATAAACTATATCACACGTGTATATGTTGATATTTAAGAGATATACAGTCAAGAAAATCAAGGGCAATGGTGATATATATGCGGATTAGACACAAAAAAAAATACTTAACAAATGGCTACAATTTAAGGAATGTGTTTAGTGACGGCTTCAGATTCCTTATTGATGGAGAAAGGTCTGGTGGTAAGAAAAGCTGCTTCTAGGAGGTTGTCAAGTGTTTTCGCTCAACGATTCTATTCTTGGGTGGTTAGTTTGGCCCTTGTTCCTGTAACTCGAATCCTAGCCCGTTATATCCCATTTTAATCTTACACCATTGTGAACCTTACGCATTTTTTCCTCTCTGATCGAGGTTCTCGGCATTGAAAAATCATCGTAAACTTAATCACATGTGTATATGTTGACATTTAAGAGATATACAGTCAAGAAAATCCAGGGCAATGGTGATATATATGCGGATTAGACACAAAAAAAAAAACACTCAACAAATGGCTACAATTTAATGAATGTGTTTAGTGACGGCTTCAGATTCCTTATTGATGGAGAAAGGTCTGGTGGCAAGAAAAGCTGCTTCTAGGAGGTTGTTAAGTGTTTTCGTTCGACGATTCCATTCTTGCGTGGTTAGTTTGGCCCTTGTTCCTTTAACTCGAATCCTAGCCCGGTATATCCCATTTTAATCTTACACCATTGTGAACCTTACGCCTTTTTTACTCTCTGATCGAGGTTCTCGGCATTGAAAAATCATCGTAAACTTAATCACACGTGTATATGTTGACATTTAAGAGATATAAAGTCAAGAAAATCAAGGGCAATGCTGATATATATGCGGATTAGATACAAAAAAAAAACACTCAACAAATGGCTACAATTTAAGGAATGTGTTTATTGACGGCATCAGATTCCTAATTGATGGAGAAAGGTCTGGTGGTAAGAAAAGCTGCTTCTAGGAGGTTGTCGAGTGTTTTCGCTCGACGATTCCATTCTTGCGTGGTTGGTTTGGCCCTTGTTCCTGTAACTCGAATCCTAGCCCGGTATATCCCATTTTAATTTTACACCATTGTGAACCTTACGCCTTTTTTACTCGCTGATCGAGGTTCTCAGCATTGAAAAATCTTCGTAAACTAAATCACACGTGTATATTTTGACATTTAAGAGATATAAATTCAAGAAAATCAAGGGCAATGGTGATATAAATGCGGATTAGACACTAAAAAAAACACTCAACAAATGGCTACAATTTAAGGATTGTGTTTAGTGACGGCATCAGATTCCTAATTGATGGAGAAAGGTCTGGTGGCAAGAAAAGCTGCTTCTAGGAGGTTGTCAAGTGTTTTTGCTCGACGATTCCATTCTTGGGTTGTTGGTTTGGCCCTTGTTCCTGTAACTCGAAACCAAGCCCGGTATAACCCATTATAATTTTACACCATTGTGAACCTTACGCCTTTTTTACTCTCAAATCGAGTTTCTCGGCATTGAAAAATCTTCATAAACTAAATCACACGTGTGTATGTTGATATTTAAGAGATATACAGTCAAGAAAATCAAGGGCAATGGTGATATATATGCGGATTAGAAACGAAAAAAACACTCAACAAATGCCTAAAATTTAAGGAATGTGTTTAGTGACGGCATCAGATTCCTAATTGATGGAGAAAGGTCTGGTGGTAAGAAAAGCTGCTTCTAGGAGGTTGTCAAGTGTTTTCGCTCGATGATTCCATTCTTGGGTGGTTGGTTTGGCCCTTGTTCCTGTAACTCGAATCCTAGCCCGATATATCCCATTTTAATTTTACACCATTGTGAACCTTACGCCTATTTTACTCTCTGATAGAGGTTCTCGACATTGAAAAATCTTGGTAAACTAAATCACACGTGGAGATGTTAACATTTAAGATATATACAGTCAAGAAAATCAAGGGCAATGGTGATATATATGCGGATTAGACACCAAAAAAAACACTCAACAAATGGCTACAATTTATGGAATGTGTTTAGTGACGGCATCAGATTCCTAATTGATGGAGAAAGGTCTGGTGGCAAGAAAAGCTGCTTCTAGGAGGTTGTCATGTGTTTTGGATCGACGATTCCATTCTTGGGTGGTTGGTTTGGCCCTTGTTCCTGTAACTCGAATCCTAGCCAGGTATATCCCATTTTAGTTTTACACCATTGTGAACCTTACGCCTTTTGTACTCTCTGATCGAGGTTCTCGGCATTGAAAAATCTTCATAAACTATATCACACGTGTATATGTTGATATTTAAGAGATATACAGTCAAGAAAATCAAGGGCAATGGTGATATATATGCGGATTAGACACAAAAAAAAATACTTAACAAATGGCTACAATTTAAGGAATGTGTTTAGTGACGGCTTCAGATTCCTTATTGATGGAGAAAGGTCTGGTGGTAAGAAAAGCTGCTTCTAGGAGGTTGTCAAGTGTTTTCGCTCAACGATTCTATTCTTGGGTGGTTAGTTTGGCCCTTGTTCCTGTAACTCGAATCCTAGCCCGTTATATCCCATTTTAATCTTACACCATTGTGAACCTTACGCATTTTTTCCTCTCTGATCGAGGTTCTCGGCATTGAAAAATCATCGTAAACTTAATCACATGTGTATATGTTGACATTTAAGAGATATACAGTCAAGAAAATCCAGGGCAATGGTGATATATATGGGGATTAGACACAAAAAAAAAAACACTCAACAAATGGCTACAATTTAATGAATGTGTTTAGTGACGGCTTCAGATTCCTTATTGATGGAGAAAGGTCTGGTGGCAAGAAAAGCTGCTTCTAGGAGGTTGTTAAGTGTTTTCGTTCGACGATTCCATTCTTGCGTGGTTAGTTTGGCCCTTGTTCCTTTAACTCGAATCCTAGCCCGGTATATCCCATTTTAATCTTACACCATTGTGAACCTTACGCCTTTTTTACTCTCTGATCGAGGTTCTCGGCATTGAAAAATCATCGTAAACTTAATCACACGTGTATATGTTGACATTTAAGAGATATAAAGTCAAGAAAATCAAGGGCAATGCTGATATATATGCGGATTAGATACAAAAAAAAAACACTCAACAAATGGCTACAATTTAAGGAATGTGTTTATTGACGGCATCAGATTCCTAATTGATGGAGAAAGGTCTGGTGGTAAGAAAAGCTGCTTCTAGGAGGTTGTCGAGTGTTTTCGCTCGACGATTCCATTCTTGCGTGGTTGGTTTGGCCCTTGTTCCTGTAACTCGAATCCTAGCCCGGTATATCCCATTTTAATTTTACACCATTGTGAACCTTACGCCTTTTTTACTCGCTGATCGAGGTTCTCAGCATTGAAAAATCTTCGTAAACTAAATCACACGTGTATATTTTGACATTTAAGAGATATAAATTCAAGAAAATCAAGGGCAATGGTGATATAAATGCGGATTAGACACTAAAAAAAACACTCAACAAATGGCTACAATTTAAGGATTGTGTTTAGTGACGGCATCAGATTCCTAATTGATGGAGAAAGGTCTGGTGGCAAGAAAAGCTGCTTCTAGGAGGTTGTCAAGTGTTTTGGCTCGACGATTTCATTCTTGGGTGGTTGGTTTGGCCCTTGTTCCTGTAACTCGAAACCAAGCCCGGTATAACCCATTATAATTTTACACCATTGTGAACCTTACGCATTTTTTACTCTCAAATCGAGGTTCTCGGCATTGAAAAATCTTCATAAACTAAATCACACGTGTGTATGTTGATATTTAAGAGATATACAGTCAAGAAAATCAAGGGCAATAGTGATATATATGCGGATTAGGCACCAAAAAAAAACACTCAACAAATTCCTACAATTTAAGGAATGTGTTTAGCGACGCCATCAGATTCCTAATTGATGGAAAAAGGTCTGGTGGTAAGAAAAGCTGCTTCTAGGAGGTTGTCAAGTGTTTTCGCTCGTTGATTCCATTCTTGGGTGGATGGTTTGGCCCTTGTTCCTGTAACTCGAATCCTAGCCCGATATATCCCATATTAATTTTACACCATTGTGAACCTTACGCCTGTTTTACTCTCTGATAGAGGTTCTCGGCATTGAAAAATCTTTGTAAACTAAATCACACGTGGAGATGTTGACATTTAAGAGATATACAGTCAAGAAAATCAAGGGCAATGGTGATATATATGCGGATTAGATACCAAAAAAAAAAACACTCAACAAATGGCTACAATTTAAGGAATGTGTTTAGTGACGGCATCAGATTCCTAATTGATGGAGAAAGGTCTGGTGGCAAGAAAAGCTGCTTCTAGGAGGTTGTCATGTGTTTTGGCTCGACGATTCCATTCTTGGGTGGTTGGTTTGGCCCTTGTTCCTGTAACTCGAATCCTAGCCCGGTATATCCCATTTTAATTTTACACCATTGTGAACCTTACGCCTTTTTTACTCTCTGATCGAGGTTCTCGGCATTGAAAAATCTTCATAAACTATATCACACGTGTGTATGTTGATATTTAAGATATATACAGTCAAGAAAATCAAGGACAATGGTGATATATATGCGGATTAGACATCAAAAAAAAAACACTCAACAAATGGCTACAATTTAAGGAATGTGTTTAGTGACGGCATCGGATTCCTAATTGATGGAGAAAAGTCTGGTGGTAAGAAAAGCTGCTTCTAGGAAGTTGTCAAGTGTTTTCGCTCGACGATTCCATTCTTGGGTGGTTAGTTTGGCCCTTGTTCCTGTAACTCGAATCCTAGCCCGGTATATCCCAATTTAATCTTACACCATTGTGAACCTTACGCCTTTTTTACTCTCTGATCGAGGTTCTCGGCATTGAAAAATCTTCGTGAACTTAATCACACATGTATATGTTGACATTTAAGAGATATACAGTCATGAAAATCAAGGGCAATGGTGATATATATGCGGATTAGACACCAAAAAAAAACACTCAACAAATGGCTACAATTTAAGGAATGTGTTTAGAGATGGCATCAGATTCCTAATTGATGGAGAAAGGTCTGGTAATAAGAAAAGCTGATTCTAGGAGGTTGTCAAGTGTTTTCGCTCGACGATTCCATTCTTGGGTGGTTAGTTTGGCCCTTGTTCCTGTAACTCGAATCCTAGCCCGGTATATCCCAATTTAATCTTACACCATTGTGAACCTTACGCCTTTTTTACTCTCTGATCGAGGTTCTCGGCATTTAAAAATCTTCGTGAACTTAATCACACGTGTATATGTTGACATTTAAGAGATATACAGTCATGAAAATCAAGGGCAATGGTGATATATATGCGGATTAGACACCAAAAAAAAAACACTCAACAAATGGCTACAATTTAAGGAATGTGTTTAGAGATGGCATCAGATTCCTAATTGATGGAGAAAGGTCTGGTAATAAGAAAAGCTGCTTCTAGGAGGTTGTCAAGTGTTTTCGCTCGACGATTCCATTCTTGGGTGGTTGGTTTGGCCCTTGTTCCTGTAACTCGAATCCTAGCCCGGTATATCCCATTTTAATTTTACACCATTGTGAACCTTATGCCCTTTTTTACTCTCTGATCGAGGTTCTCGGCATTGAAAAATCTTCATAAACTAAATCATACGTGTGTATGTTGTTATTTAAGAGATATACAGTCAAGAAAATCAAGGGCAATGGTGATATATATGCGGATTAGACACCAAAAAAAAACACTCAACAAATGGCTACAATTTAAGGAATGTGTTTAGTGACGGCATCAGGTTCCTAATTGATGGAGAAAGGTCTGGTTGTAAGAAAAGCTGCTTCTAGGAGGCTGTCAAGTGTTTTCGCTCGACGATTCCATTCTTGGGTGGTTGGTTTGGCCCTTGTTCCTGTAACTCGAAACCAAGCCCGGTATAACCCATTATAATTTTACACCATTGTGAACCTTACGCCTTTTTTACTCTCTGATCGAGGTTCTCGGCATTGAAAAATCTTCATAAACTAGATCATACGTGTGTATGTTGTTATTTAAGAGATATACAGTCAAGAAAATCAAGGGCAATGGTGATATATATGCGGATTAGACACAAAAAAAAACACTCAACAAATGGCTACAATTTAAGGAATGTGTTTAGTGACGGCATCAGGTTCCTAATTGATGGAGAAAGGTCTGTGGTAAGAAAAGCTGCTTCTAGGAGGTTGTCAAGTGTTTTCGCTCGACGATTCCTTTCTTGGGTGGTTGGTTTGGCCCTTGTTCCTGTAACTCGAATCCTAGCCCGGTATATCACATTTTAATTTTACACCATTGTGAACCTCACGCCATTTTTACTCTCTGATCGAGTTTCTCCGCATTGAAAAATCTTCGTAAACTATATCACACGTGTATATGTTGACATTTAAGAGATATACATTCAAGAAAATCAAGGGCAATGGTGATATATATGCGGATTAGACACCAAAAAAAACACTCAACAAATGGCTACAATTTAAGGAATGTGTTTAGTGACGGCATCAGATTCCTAATTGATGGAGAAAGGTCTGGTGGCAAGAAAAGCTGCTTCTAGGAGGTTGTCAAGTGTTTTGGCTCAACGATTCCATTCTTGGGTGGTTGGTTTGGCCCTTGTTCCTGTAACTCGAAACCAAGCCCGGTATAACCCATTATAATTTTACACCCTTGTGAACCTTACGCCTTTTTTACTCTCTGATCGAGGTTCTCGGCATTGAAAAATCTTCATAAACTAAATCATACGTGTGTATGTTGTTATTTAGGAGATATAGAGTCAAGAAAATCAAGGGCAATGGTGATATATATGCGGATTAGACACCAAAAAAAAAACACTCAACAAATGGCTACAATTTAAGGAATGTGTTTAGTGACGGCACCAGGTTCCTAATTGATGGAGAAAGGTCTGGTGGTAAGAAAAGCTGCTTCTAGGAGGCTGTCAAGTGTTTTCGCTCGACGATTCCATTCTTGGGTGGTTGGTTTGGCCCTTGTTCCTGTAACTCGAATCCTAGCCCGGTATATCCCATTTTAAATTTACACCATTGTGAACCTTACGCCTGTTTTACTCTTTGATAGAGGTTCTCGGCATTGAAAAAATCTTTTTAAACTAAATCACACGTGGAGATGTTGACATTTAAGAGATATACAGTCAAGAAAATCAAGGGCAATGGTGATATATATACGGATTAGATACAAAAAAAAAACACTCAACAAATGGCTACAATTTAAGGAATGTGTTTAGTGACGGCATCAGATTCCTAATTGATGGAGAAAGGTCTGGTGGCAAGAAAAGCTGCTTCTAGGAGGTTGTCAAGTGTTTTGGCTCAACGATTCCATTCTTGGGTGGTTGGTTTGGCCCTTGTTCCTGTAACTCGAAACCAAGCCCGGTATAACCCATTATAATTTTACACCATTGTGAACCTTACGCGTTTTTTACTCTCTGATCGAGGTTCTCGGCATTGAAAAATCTTCATAAACTAAATCATACGTGTGTATGTTGTTATTTAGGAGAAATAGAGTCAAGAAAATCAAGGGCAATGGTGATATATATGCGGATTAGACTCCAAAAAAAAACACTCAACAAATGGCTACAATTTAAGGAATGTGTTTAGTGACGGCACCAGGTTCCTAATTGATGGAGAAAGGTCTGGTGGTAAGAAAAGCTGCTTCTAGGAGGCTGTCAAGTGTTTTCGCTCGACGATTCCATTCTTGGGTGGTTGGTTTGGCCCTTGTTCCTGTAACTCGAATCCTAGCCCGGTATATCCCATTTTAAATTTACACCATTGTGAACCTTACGCCTGTTTTACTCTTTGATAGAGGTTCTCGGCATTGAAAAAATCTTCTTAAACTAAATCACACGTGGAGATGTTGACATTTAAGAGATATACAGTCAAGAAAATCAAGGGCAATGGTGATATATATACGGATTAGATACAAAAAAAAACACTCAACAAATGGCTACAATTTAAGGAATGTGTTTAGTGACGGCATCAGATTCCTAATTGATGGAGAAAGGTCTGGTGGTAAGAAAAACTGCTTCTAGGAGGTTCTCAAGTGTTTTCGCTCGACGATTTCATTCTTGGGTGGTTGGTTTGGCCCTTGTTCCTCTACCTCGAATCCTAGCCCGATATATCCCATTTCAATTTTACACCATTGTGAACCTTACGCCTGTTTTACTCTCTGATAGAGGTTCTCGGCATTGAAAAATCTTCGTAAACAAAATTACACGTGGAGATGTTGACATTTAAGAGATATACAGTCAAGAAAATCAAGGGCAATTGTGATATATATGCGGATTAGACACCAAAAAAAACACTTAACAAATGGCTACAATTTAAGGAATGTGTTTAGTAACGGCATCAGATTTCTAATAGATGGAGAAAGGTCTGGTGGCAAGAAAAGCTGCTTCTAGGAGGTTGTCAAGTGTTTTGGCTCGAAGATTCCATTCTTGGGTGGTTGGTTTGGCCCTTGTTCCTGTAACTCGAAACCAAGCCCGGTATAACCCATTATAATTTTACACCATTGTGAACCTTACGCCTTTTTTACTCTCTGATCGAGGTTCTCGGCATTGAAAATTCTTCATAAACTAAATCACACGTGTGTATGTTGATATTTAAGAGATATACAGTCAAGAAAATCAAGGGCAATGGTGATATATATGCGGATTAGACACCAAAAAAACACTCAACAAATGCGTACAATTTAGGGAATGTGTTTAGTGACGGCATCAGATTCCTAATTGATGGAGAAAGGTCTGGTGGTAATAAAAGCTGCTTCTAGGAGGTTATCAAGTGTTTTCGCTCGATGATTCCATTCTTGGGTGGTTGGTTTGGCCCTTGTTCCTGTAACTCGAATCCTAGCCCGATATATCCCATTTTAATTTTACACCATTGTGAACCTTACGCCTGTTTTACTCTCTGATAGAGGTTCTCGGCATTGAAAAATCTTCGTAAACTAAATCACACGTGGAGATGTTGACATTTAAGAGATATACAGTCAAGAAAATCAAGGGCAATGGTGATATATATGCGGATTAGATACCAAAAAAACACTCAACAAATGGCTACAATTTAAGGAATGTGTTTAGTGACGGCATTAGATTCCTAATTGATGGAGAAAGGTCTGGTGGCAAGAAAAGCTGCTTCTAGGAGGTTGTTATGTGTTTTGGCTCGACGATTCCATTCTTGGGTGGTTGGTTTGGCCCTTGTTCCTGTAACTCGAATCCTACCCAGGTATATCCCATTTTAATTTTACACCATTGTGAACCTTACGCCTTTTTTACTCTCTGATCGAGGTTCTCGGCATTGAAAAATCTTCATAAACTATATCACACGTGTGTATGTTGATATTTAAGAGATATACAGTCAAGAAAATCAAGGGCAATGGTGATATATATGCGGATTAGACACAAAAAAAAACACTCAACAAATGGCTACAATTTAAGGAATGTGTTTAGTGATGGCATCAGATTCCTAATTGATGGAGAAAGGTCTGGGGTAAGAAAAGCTGCTTCTAGGAGGTTGTCAAGTGTTTTCGCTCGACGATTCCATTCTTGGGTGGTTGGTTTGGCCCTTGTTCCTGTAACTCGAATCGTAGCCCGGTATATCCCATTTTAATTTTACACCATTGTGAACCTTACGCCCTTTTTACTCTCTGATCGAGTTTCTCCGCATTGAAAAATCTTCGTAAACTATATCACACGTGTATATGTTGACATTTAAGAGATATACATTCAAGAAAATCAAGGGCAATGGTGATATATATGCGGATTAGACACCAAAAAGAACACTCAACAAATGGCTACAATTTAAGGAATGTGTTTAGTGACGGCATCAGATTCCTAATTGATGGAGAAAGGTCTGGTGGCAAGAAAAGCTGCTTCTTGGAGGTATTCAAGTGTTTTGGCTCGACGATTCCATTCTTGGGTGGTTGGTTTGGCCCTTGTTCCTGTAACTCGAAACCAAGCCCGGTATAACCCATTATAATTTTACACCATTGTGAACCTTACGCCTTTTTTACTCTCTGATCGAGGTTCTCGGCATTGAAAAATCTTCATAAACAAAATCACACGTGTGTATGTTGTTATTTAAGAGATATACAGCCAAGAAAATCAAGGGCAATGGTGATATATATGCGGATTAGACACCAAAAAAAACACTCAACAAATGGCTACAATTTAAGGAATGTGTTTAGTGACGGCATCAGATTCCTAATTGATGGTTAAAGGTCTGGTGGCAAGAAAAGCTGCTTCTAGGAGGTTGTCAAGTGTTTTCGCTCGACGATTCCCTTCTTGGGTGGTTGGTTTGGCCCTAGTTCCTGTAACTCAAATCCTAGCCCGGTATATCCCATTATAATTTTACACCATTGTGAACCTTACGCCTTTTTTACTCTCTGATCAAGGTTCTCGGCATTGAAAAATCTTCGTAAACTAAATTACACGTGTATATGTTGATATATAAGAGATATACAGTCAAGAAAATCAAGGGCAATGGTGATATATATGCGGATTAGACACCAAATAAAACACTCAACAAATGGCTACAATTTAAGGAATGTGTTTAGTGATGGCATCAGATTCCTAATTGATGGAGAAAGGTCTGGTGGTAAGAAAAGCTGCTTCTAGGAGGTTGTCAAGTGTTTTCGCTCGACGATTCCATTCTTGGGTGGTTGGTTTGGCCCTTGTTCCTGTAACTCGAATCCTAGCCCGATATATCCCATTTTAATTTTACACCATTGTGAACCTTACGCCTGTTTTACTCTCTGATAGAGGTTCTCGGCATTGAAAAATCTTCGTAAACTAAATCACACGTGGAGATGTTGACATTTAAGAGATATACAGTCAAGAAAATCAAGGGCAATGGTGATATATATGCGGATTAGACACCAAAAAAAACACTTAACAAATGGCTACAATTTAAGGAATGTGTTTAGTGACGGCATCAGATTCCTAATTGATGGAGAAAGGTCTGGTGGCAAGAATAGCTGCTTCTAGGAGGTTGTCAAGTGTTTTGGCTCGACGATTCCATTCTTGGGTGGTTGGTTTGGCCCTTGTTCCTGTAACTCGAAACCAAGCCCGGTATAACCCATTATAATTTTACACCATTGTGAACCTTACGCCTTTTTTACTCTCTGATCGAGGTTCTCGGCATTGAAAATTCTTCATAAACTAAATCACACGTGTGTATGTTGTTATTTAAGAGATATACAGCCAAGAAAATCAAGGGCAATGGTGATATATATGCGGATTAGACACCAAAAAAAACACTCAACAAATGGCTACAATTTAAGGAATGTGTTTAGTGACGGCATCAGATTCCTAATTGATGGATAAAGGTCTGGTGGCAAGAAAAGCTGCTTCTAGGAGGTTGTCAAGTGTTTTCGCTCGACGATTCCCTTCTTGGGTGGTTGGTTTGGCCCTAGTTCCTGTAACTCAAATCCTAGCCCGGTATATCCCATTATAATTTTACACCATTGTGAACCTTACGCCTTTTTTACTCTCTGATCGAGGTTCTCGGCATTGAAAAATCTTCATAAACAAAATCACACGTGTGTATGTTGTTATTTAAGAGATATACAGCCAAGAAAATCAAGGGCAATGGTGATATATATGCGGATTAGACACCAAAAAAAACACTCAACAAATGGCTACAATTTAAGGAATGTGTTTAGTGACGGCATCAGATTCCTAATTGATGGATAAAGGTCTGGTGGCAAAAAAAGCTGCTTCTAGGAGGTTGTCAAGTGTTTTCGCTCGACGATTCCCTTCTTGGGTGGTTGGTTTGGCCCTAGTTCCTGTAACTCAAATCCTAGCCCGGTATATCCCATTATAATTTTACACCATTGTGAACCTTACGCCTTTTTTACTCTCTGATCAAGGTTCTCGGCATTGAAAAATCTTCGTAAACTAAATTACACGTGTATATGTTGATATATAAGAGATATACAGTCAAGAAAATCAAGGGCAATGGTGATATATATGCGGATTAGACACCAAATAAAACACTCAACAAATGGCTACAATTTAAGGAATGTGTTTAGTGATGGCATCAGATTCCTAATTGATGGAGAAAGGTCTGGTGGTAAGAAAAGCTGCTTCTAGGAGGTTGTCAAGTGTTTTCGCTCGACGATTCCATTCTTGGGTGGTTGGTTTGGCCCTTGTTCCTGTAACTCGAATCCTAGCCCGATATATCCCATTTTAATTTTACACCATTGTGAACCTTACGCCTGTTTTACTCTCTGATAGAGGTTCTCGGCATTGAAAAATCTTCGTAAACTAAATCACACGTGGAGATGTTGACATTTAAGAGATATACAGTCAAGAAAATCAAGGGCAATGGTGATATATATGCGGATTAGACACCAAAAAAAACACTTAACAAATGGCTACAATTTAAGGAATGTGTTTAGTGACGGCATCAGATTCCTAATTGATGGAGAAAGGTCTGGTGGCAAGAAAAGCTGCTTCTAGGAGGTTGTCAAGTGTTTTCGCTCGACGATTCCATTCTTGGGTGGTTGGTTTTGCCCTTGTTCCTGTAACTCGAAACCAAGCCCGGTATAACCCATTATAATTTTACACCATTGTGAACCTTACGCCTTTTTTACTCTCTGATCGAGGTTCTCGGCATTGAAAAATCTTCGTAAACTAAATCATACGTGTGTATGTTGTTATTTAGGAGATATAGAGTCAAGAAAATCAAGGGCAATGGTGATATATATGCGGATTAGACTCCAAAAAAAAACACTCAACAAATGGCTACAATTTAAGGAATGTGTTTAGTGACGGCACCAGGTTCCTAATTGATGGAGAAAGGTCTGGTGGTAAGAAAAGCTGCTTCTAGGAGGCTGTCAAGTGTTTTCGCTCGACGATTCCATTCTTGGGTGGTTGGTTTGGCCCTTGTTCCTGTAACTCGAATCCTAGCCCGGTATATCCCATTTTAAATTTACACCATTGTGAACCTTACGCCTGTTTTACTCTTTGATAGAGGTTCTCGGCATTGAAAAAATCTTCTTAAACTAAATCACACGTGGAGATGTTGACATTTAAGAGATATACAGTCAAGAAAATCAAGGGCAATGGTGATATATATACGGATTAGATACAAAAAAAAACACTCAACAAATGGCTACAATTTAAGGAATGTGTTTAGTGACGGCATCAGATTCCTAATTGATGGAGAAAGGTCTGGTGGTAAGAAAACCTGCTTCTAGGAGGTTGTCAAGTGTTTTCGCTCGACGATTTCATTCTTGGGTGGTTGGTTTGGCCCTTGTTCCTCTACCTCGAATCCTAGCCCGATATATCCCATTTCAATTTTACACCATTGTGAACCTTACGCCTGTTTTACTCTCTGATAGAGGTTCTCGGCATTGAAAAATCTTCGTAAACAAAATTACACGTGGAGATGTTGACATTTAAGAGATATACAGTCAAGAAAATCAAGGGCAATTGTGATATATATGCGGATTAGACACCAAAAAAAACACTTAACAAATGGCTACAATTTAAGGAATGTGTTTAGTAACGGCATCAGATTTCTAATAGATGGAGAAAGGTCTGGTGGCAAGAAAAGCTGCTTCTAGGAGGTTGTCAAGTGTTTTGGCTCGAAGATTCCATTCTTGGGTGGTTGGTTTGGCCCTTGTTCCTGTAACTCGAAACCAAGCCCGGTATAACCCATTATATTTTTCACCATTGTGAACCTTACGCCTTTTTTACTCTCTGATCGAGGTTCTCGGCATTGAAAATTCTTCATAAACTAAATCACACGTGTGTATGTTGATATTTAAGAGATATACAGTCAAGAAAATCAAGGGCAATGGTGATATATATGCGGATTAGACACCAAAAAAACACTCAACAAATGCGTACAATTTAGGGAATGTGTTTAGTGACGGCATCAGATTCCTAATTGATGGAGAAAGGTCTGGTGGTAATAAAAGCTGCTTCTAGGAGGTTATCAAGTGTTTTCGCTCGATGATTCCATTCTTGGGTGGTTGGTTTGGCCCTTGTTCCTGTAACTCGATCCTAGCCCGATATATCCCATTTTAATTTTACACCATTGTGAACCTTACGCCTGTTTTACTCTCTGATAGAGGTTCTCGGCATTGAAAAATCTTCGTAAACTAAATCACACGTGGAGATGTTGACATTTAAGAGATATACAGTCAAGAAAATCAAGGGCAATGGTGATATATATGCGGATTAGATACCAAAAAAACACTCAACAAATGGCTACAATTTAAGGAATGTGTTTAGTGACGGCATCAGATTCCTAATTGATGGAGAAAGGTCTGGTGGCAAGAAAAGCTGCTTCTAGGAGGTTGTCATGTGTTTTGGCTCGACGATTCCATTCTTGGGTGGTTGGTTTGGCCCTTGTTCCTGAAACTCGAATCCTACCCAGGTATATCCCATTTTAATTTTACACCATTGTGAACCTTACGCCTTTTTTACTCTCTGATCGAGGTTCTCGGCATTGAAAAATCTTCATAAACTATATCACACGTGTGTATGTTGATATTTAAGAGATATACAGTCAAGAAAATCAAGGGCAATGGTGATATATATGCGGATTAGACACAAAAAAAAACACTCAACAAATGGCTACAATTTAAGGAATGTGTTTAGTGATGGCATCAGATTCCTAATTGATGGAGAAAGGTCTGGGGTAAGAAAAGCTGCTTCTAGGAGGTTGTCAAGTGTTTTCGCTCGACGATTCCATTCTTGGGTGGTTGGTTTGGCCCTTGTTCCTGTAACTCGAATCCTAGCCCGGTATATCCCATTTTAATTTTACACCATTGTGAACCTTACGCCCTTTTTACTCTCTGATCGAGTTTCTCCGCATTGAAAAATCTTCGTAAACTATATCACACGTGTATATGTTGACATTTAAGAGATATACATTCAAGAAAATCAAGGGCAATGGTGATATATATGCGGATTAGACACCAAAAAGAACACTCAACAAATGGCTACAATTTAAGGAATGTGTTTAGTGACGGCATCAGATTCCTAATTGATGGAGAAAGGTCTGGTGGCAAGAAAAGCTGCTTCTTGGGGGTATTCAAGTGTTTTGGCTCGACGATTCCATTCATGGGTGGTTGGTTTGGCCCTTGTTCCTGTAACTCGAAACCAAGCCCGGTATAACCCATTATAATTTTACACCATTGTGAACCTTACGCCTTTTTTACTCTCTGATCGAGGTTCTCGGCATTGAAAAATCTTCATAAACAAAATCACACGTGTGTATGTTGTTATTTAAGAGATATACAGCCAAGAAAATCAAGGGCAATGGTGATATATATGCGGATTAGACACCAAAAAAAACACTCAACAAATGGCTACAATTTAAGGAATGTGTTTAGTGACGGCATCAGATTCCTAATTGATGGATAAAGGTCTGGTGGCAAGAAAAGCTGCTTCTAGGAGGTTGTCATGTGTTTTGGCTCGACGATTCCCTTCTTGGGTGGTTGGTTTGGCCCTAGTTCCTGTAACTCAAATCCTAGCCCGGTATATCCCATTATAATTTTACACCATTGTGAACCTTACGCCTTTTTTACTCTCTGATCGAGGTTCTCGGCATTGAAAAATCTTCGTAAACTAAATTACACGTGTATATGTTGATATATAAGAGATATACAGTCAAGAAAATCAAGGGCAATGGTGATATATATGCGGATTAGACACCAAATAAAACACTCAACAAATGGCTACAATTTAAGGAATGTGTTTAGTGATGGCATCAGATTCCTAATTGATGGAGAAAGGTCTGGTGGTAAGAAAAGTTGCTTCTAGGAGGTTGTCAAGTGTTTTCACTCGACGATTCCATTCTTGGGTGGTTGGTTTGGCCCTTGTTCCTGTAACTCGAATCCTAGCCCGATATATCCCATTTTAATTTTACACCATTGTGAACCTTACGCCTGTTTTACTCTCTGATAGAGGTTCTCGGCATTGAAAAATCTTCGTAAACTAAATCACACGTGGAGATGTTGACATTTAAGAGATATACAGTCAAGAAAATCAAGGGCAATGGTGATATATATGCGGATTAGACACCAAAAAAAACACTTAACAAATGGCTACAATTTAAGGAATGTGTTTAGTGACGGCATCAGATTCCTAATTGATGGAGAAAGGTCTGGTGGCAAGAAAAGCTGCTTCTAGGAGGTTGTCAAGTGTTTTGGCTCGACGATTCCATTCTTGGGTGGTTGGTTTGGCCCTTGTTCCTGTAACTCGAAACCAAGCCCGGTATAACCCATTATAATTTTACACCATTGTGAACCTTACGCCTTTTTTACTCTCTGATCGAGGTTCTCGGCATTGAAAAATCTTCATAAACTAAATCACACGTGTGTATGTTGATATTTAAGAGATACACAGTCAAGAAAATCAAGGGTAATGGTGATATATATGCGGATTAGACACCAAAAAAAACACTCAACAAATGCCTACAATTTAAGGAATGTGTTTAGTGACGGCATCAGATTCCTAATTGATGGAGAAAGGTCTGGTGGTAAGAAAAGCTGCTTCTAGGAGGTTGTCAAGTGTTTTCACTCAATGATTCCATTCTTGGGTGGTTGGTTTGGCCCTTGTTCCTGTAACTCGAATCCTAGCCCGATATATCCCATTTTAATTTTACACCATTGTGAACCTTACGCCTGTTTTACTCTCTGATAGAGGTTCTCGGCATTGAAAAATCTTCGTAAACTAAATCACACGTGGAGATGTTGACATTTAAGAGATATACAGTAAAGAAAATCAAGGGCAATGGTGATACATATGCGGATTAGATACCAAAAAAAACACTCAACAAATGGCTACAATTTAAGGAATGTGATTAGTGACGGCATCAGATTCCTAATTGATGGAGAATGGTCTGGTGGCAAGAAAAGCTGCTTCTAGGAGGTTGTCATGTGTTTTCGCTCGACGATTCCATTCTTGGGTGGTTGGTTTTGCCCTTGTTCCTGTAACTCGAATCGTACCCCGGTATATCCCATTTTAATTTTACACCATTGTGAACCTTACGCCTTTTTGACTTTCTGATCGAGGTTCTCGGCATTGAAAAATCTTCATAAACTATATCACACGTGTGTATGTTGATATTTAAGAGATATACAGTCAAGAAAATCAAGGGCAATGGTGATATATATGCGGATTAGACACAAAAAAAAAAACTCAACAAATGGCTACAATTTAAGGAATGTGTTTAGTGATGGCATCATATTCCTTATTGATGGAGAAAGGTCTGGTGGTAAGAAAAGCTGCTTCTAAGAGGTTGTCAAGTGTTTTCGCTCGGCGATTCCATTCTTGGGTGGTTGGTTTGGCCCTTGTTCCTGTAACTCGAATCCTAGCCCGGTATATCCCATTTTAATTTTACACCATTGTGAACCTTACGCCTTTTTTACTCTCTGATCGAGGTTCTCGGCATTGAAAAATCTTCGTAAACTAAATCACACGTGTATATGTTGACATTTAAGAGATATACAGTCAAGAAAATCAAGGGCAATGGTGATATATGTCACACCCCCAAAATCCACACGCGGAGTACCACCGCTTGGAGGCGTGACTGACCAGGATCAAACCACCAATCATATTGAACAAGTAAGTAATTAATTGTAAAGTCCAACCAACACAATTGGTGTCCAAAACAAACATAGTTTAAGTTGTAAGCGGAAGCATAATGTTTAAAACCAAAACATAAGTTTAAATATCCCAAGGTTTAACATGGTACGCAGCTGTCCATGTCCCACAATGACTCTCCCCCATGCAAGCTCTAGCTAAGTACCTATTGACCTGCAAAGCATGTAGAACGAGTCAACAATAATGTTGAGCGAGTTTACAGTTGGGTGTTCGTTTTAAGTTGTTCCAAAAACAGTTCCTTTAACTGGCATCCCTGCCGTGGGGGTTACCCCATAGTTGAAAACGTGATTTGTTTAACCCATTAACTCTGGCAATCCAGCCGTGGGGGCTACCCCATGTTTAGTTATCTGGCTTTTCGGCCGTGGGGGCTACCCCATGTATACACTAGACTCGTTACCATATCGACTGCTGACTGTAGTCATGTTTATGTGCCCTGAACTGTCAATGTCTATCAGCATTGACGTGCCCAGATCCATTAGTTCACGCCCGTCCTCTGCGGCACGGTGTGAGGCTTGTCAGACCTAAATAGCGCTATCTAACTAATGACCCGCTCGCCATTGGCCCGACGATTAAGTCGATATAAAAAGGAGGGACTTCGTGATAGAGTTTGGGTCTAGTAAAAGTTAACTGTCCATGAGGACGAGGAATTACATTCCTGAACCAGCACTGTCCTACCCAAGAAAGGACGAGGAATCCATGTTCCTTAACCCCATTCCCAACCCCTCGGAATCCCATGCTTTGTAGAATGTGTGAACTCACCTTAGGTTAGCTCAGCAGATAAACGAAAGGTTAATCGAGCTGCTAGAGGTCAACCACGTCCTAACATGGTTACCATATAAGTCAGGTTTTGGTTACGAGTAGTGCACATAAGTATATCATAAGCTAACAGATAAGAAACACATATAGATCATGGCAATTACACATCATCACGTTTAACAGTCATAACGTATTCAACTTGAGTGATTAAGAGATTGGGCTCGCACAAGCTTAATGGCCTTGTGCGAGTCATCCGTTGGAGCCCAATAATACCCGGCCCAATATCAAGAAACCCAAACAAAACTATAAGCATAACTACGGCCCAGATAACATGTCTTGTGCGATCCGGGGTCCCTTGTGCGATTGGAATTAGTCCGGCCCAACATGAATATCCGGCCCAACAGTTAAACCGACATAACAACTTGTGCGATCCAACAGTCTTATGCGACTGGGGACCTCTTGTGCGATCAGGTCATCTTGTGCGACCAGATCAGCTTGTGCGACTAGACTTCTTGTGCGAATGGACCTCTTGTGCGACCAAGATGTCTTGTGCGAATGGTTTAAACATCCGAATATTGTGTTAATCAGTTACAATCATTCAATAGTTTCCAATTTTACAATTATCAATCAACAGTTTCTATCATAACTAATGTTCGATCAAACCAAGTAATCATCAACAATTCATATGAACTCTAATCATATTCAATTCATAACAACAACCTACATATTAACTATTAAATCATGGAATTAAAATCACTCAACACATCATACTTGATTGTAGCTCTAATCCGATTAACATCATCATACACATATGAGCCGATTTCATGACATTAACATTAACAGTTATGTCACCATCAATCTAATATCATTCCCAAATCATCATGTAAAACATACATATATCACAACATCATGCAACCCTATTATTACCGATTTCACAAACAGGAACTCTAACCAGATTTAATCAATCATATAACAATACATCTTCATCGATCAACATAAAATCAAATAACAACAAAACACTAAACACTAACCAAATCATTCGGATCCAAATACATATATGACCGATCACATATCAATACATCATCATCCGAATAAAACACATAACATGAAACACTAACCGATTAGAGATGGATGAGGGTGATCCGAACAAGGAAAGATCTTCGATGGAGAGGGTGTTTGGCTGCCTTCGGTTTCGTGAGGGAGAGAGAGAGAGCACTAGGGTTTGTGTGGTGTTGTGTGTTTAGCAAACAAATGAGAAGTATACCCCTTTCTCCCAATACTATGCGTGTAAAAGAAGGAGTGGGCCGAACCCCCTTAATGGGTTGCCCATTAGGTTCAAGTTCAAGAGAAGTGGGCCAAGAGTAGTAAAGCCCAAAGGCTTGTGCGTTCAAGTTGCTATTGTGCGATTGAATTACTTTGTGTGGTTATACATACATATACATACAAGCACAACACATTTTCACATAACATTCACTCATAACATTCATTAAACCAACATGTCAACTAGTCACATAACATTCAAGCATATTACATCAAAATACAATGAAGGGTTCTAAATTATGAGTTGTCACAATATATATGCGGATTAGACACCAAAAAAAAAAACACTCAACAAATGGCTACAATTTAAGGAATGTGTTTAGTGACGGCATCAGATTCCTAATTGATGGAGAAAGGTCTGGTGGCAAGAAAAGCTGCTTCTAGGAGGTTGTCAAGTGTTTTCGCTCGACGATTCCATTCTTGGGTGGTTGGTTTGACCCTTGTTCTTGTAACTCGAATCCTAGCCCGATATATCCCATTTTAATTTTACACCATTGTGAACCTTACGCCTTTTTTACTCTCAGATCGAGGTTCTCGGCAGTGAAAAATCTTCGTAAACTAAATAACAAGTGTATATATTGACATTTAAGAGATATACAGTCAAGAAAATCAAGGGCAATGGTGATATATATGCGGATTAGACAACAAAAAAAACACTCAACAAATGGACACAATTTAAGGAATGTGTTTGGTGACGGCATCAGATTCCTAATTGATGAAGAAAGGTCTGGTGGTAAGAAAAGATGCTTCTAGGAGGTTGTCAAGTGTTTTCGCACGACGATTCCATTCTTGGGTGGTTAGTTTGGCCCTTGTTCCTGTAACTCGAATCCTAGCCCGGTATATCCCATTTTAATCTTACACCATTGTGAACCTTACGCCTTTTTTACTCTCTGATCGAGGTTCTCGGCATTGAAAAATCTTTGTAAACTAAATCACAAGTGTATATATTGACATTTAAGTGATATACAGTCAAGAAAATCAAGGGCAATGGTGATATATATGCGGATTAGACACCAAAAAAATAAACACTCAACAAATGGCTACAATTTAAGGAATGTGTTTAGTGACGGCATTAGATTCCTAATTGATGGAGAAAGGTCTGGTGGCATGAAAAGCTGCTTCTAGGAGGTTGTCAAGTGTTTTCGCTCGACGATTCCATTCTTCGGTGGTTGGCTTGGCCCTTGTTCCTGTAACTCGAATCCTAGCCCGGTATATCCCATTTTAATTTTACACCATTGTGAACCTTATGTTTTTTTTTACACTCTGATCGAGGTTCTCGGCATTGAAAAATCTTCGTCAACTAAATCACACGTGTATATGTTGACATTTAAGAGATATAAAGTCAAGCAAATCAATGGGAATGGTGATATATATGCGGATTAGACACAAAAAAAAACACTCAACAAATGGCTACAATTTAAGGTATGTGTTTAGTGACGGCACCAGATTCCTAACTGATGGAGAAAGGTCTGGTGGCATGAAAAGCTGCTTCTAGGAGGTTGTCAAGTGTTTTCGCTCGACGATTCCATTCTTGGGTGGTTGGTTTGACCTTTGTTCCTGTAACTCGAATCCTAGCCCGGTATATCCCATTTTAATTTTACACCATTGTGAATCTTACGCCTTTTTTACTCATAGTTCGAGGTTCTCGGCATTGAAAAATCTTCGTAAACTAAATCACAAGTATATATATTGACATTTAAGAGATATACAGTCAAGAAAATCAAGGGCAATGGTGATATATATGCGGATTAGACACAAAAAAAAATCACTCAACAAATGGCTACAATTTAGGGAATGTGTTTAGTGACGGCATCAGATTCCTAATTGATGGAGAAAGGTCTGGTGGCATGAAAAGCTGCTTCTAGGAGGTTGTCAAGTGTTTTCGCTCGACGATTCCATTCTTGGGTGGTTGGTTTGACCTTTGTTCCTGTAACTCGAATCCTAGCCCGGTATATCCCATTTTAATTTTACACCATTGTGAATCTTACGCCTTTTTTACTCATAGATCGAGGTTCTCAGCATTGAAAAATCTTCGTAAACTAAATCACAAGTATATATATTGACATTTAAGAGATATACAGTCAAGAAAATCAAGGGCAATGGTGATATATATGCGCATTAGACAACAAAAAAAAACACTCAACAAATGGACACAATTTAAGGAATGTGTTTGGTGACGTCATCAGATTCCTAATTGATGAAGAAAGGTCTGGTGGTAAGAAAAGCGGCTTCTAGGAGGTTGTCAAGTTTTTTGGCTCGACGATTCCATTCTTGGGTGGTTGGTTTGGCCCTTGTTCCTGTAACTGGAATCCTAGCCCGGTATATCCCATTTTAATTTTACAACATTGTGAACCTTACGCTTTTTTTACTCTCTGATAGAGGTTCTCGGCATTAAAAAATCTTGGTAAACTAAATCACACGTGTATATGTTGACATTTAAGAGATATACAAACAAGAAAATCAAGGGCAATGGTGATATATATGCAGATAAGACACAAAAAAAATCACTTATCAAATGGCTACAATTTAGGGAATGTGTTTAGTGACGGCATCAGATTCCTAATTGATGGAGAAAGGTCTGGTGGTAAGAAAAACTGCTTCTAGGAGGTTGTCATGTGTTTTTGCTCGACGATTCCATTCTTGGGTGGTTGGTTTGACCCTTGTTCTTGTAACTCGAATCCTAGCGCGGTATATCCCATTTTAATTTTACACCATTGTGAACCTTACGCCTGTTTTACTGTCTGATCGAGGTTCTCGGCATTGAAAAATCTTCGTAAACTAAATCACACGTGTATATGTTGACATTTAAGAGATATACAGTCAAGAAAATCAAGGGCAATGGTGATATATATGCGGATTAGAGACCCATAAAAAACACTCAACAAATGGCTACAATTTGAGGAATGTGTTTAGTGACGGCATCAGATTCCTAATTGATGGAGAAAGTTCTGGTGGCAAGAAAAGCTGCTTCTAGGAGGTTGTCAAGTGTTTTGGCTTGACGATTCCATTCTTGGGTGGTTGGTTTGGCCCTTGTTCATGTAACTCGAATCCTAGCCCGGTATATCCCATTTTAATCTTACACCATTGTGAACCTTACGCCTTTTTTACTCTCTGATCGAGGTTCTCGGCATTGAAAAATCTTTGTAAACTAAATCACAAGTGTATATATTGACATTTAAGTGATATACAGTCAAGAAAATCAAGGGCAATGGTGATATATATGCGGATTAGACACCAAAAAAAGAAACACTCAACAAATGGCTACAATTTAAGGAATGTGTTTAGTGACGGCATTAGATTCCTAATTGATGGAGAAAGGTCTGGTGGCATGAAAAGCTGCTTCTAGGAGGTTGTTAAGTGTTTTCGCTCGACGATTCCATTCTTCGGTGGTTGGCTTGGCCCTTGTTCTTGTAACTCGAATCCTAGCCCGGTATATCCCATTTTAATTTTACACCATTGTGAACCTTACGTTTTTTTTACTCTCTGATCGAGGTTCTCGGCATTGAAAAATCTTCGTCAACTAAATCACACGTGTATATGTTGACATTTAAGAGATATAAAGTCAAGCAAATCAATGGGAATGGTGATATATATGCGGATTAGACACAAAAAAAAACACTCAACAAATGGCTACAATTTAAGGTATGTGTTTAGTGACGGCACCAGATTCCTAACTGATGGAGAAAGGTCTGGTGGCATGAAAAGCTGCTTCTAGGAGGTTGTCAAGTGTTTTCGCACGACGATTCCATTCTTGGGTGGTTAGTTTGGCCCTTGTTCCTGTAACTCGAATCCTAGCCCGGTATATCCCATTTTAATCTTACACCATTGTGAACCTTACGCCTTTTTTACTCTCTGATCGAGGTTCTCGGCATTGAAAAATCTTTGTAAACTAAATCACAAGTGTATATATTGACATTTAAGTGATATACAGTCAAGAAAATCAAGGGCAATGGTGATATATATGCGGATTAGACACCAAAAAAATAAACACTCAACAAATGGCTACAATTTAAGGAATGTGTTTAGTGACGGCATTAGATTCCTAATTGATGGAGAAAGGTCTGGTGGCATGAAAAGCTGCTTCTAGGAGGTTGTCAAGTGTTTTCGCTCGACGATTCCATTCTTCGGTGGTTGGCTTGGCCCTTGTTCCTGTAACTCGAATCCTAGCCCGGTATATCCCATTTTAATTTTACACCATTGTGAACCTTATGTTTTTTTTTACACTCTGATCGAGGTTCTCGGCATTGAAAAATCTTCGTCAACTAAATCACACGTGTATATGTTGACATTTAAGAGATATAAAGTCAAGCAAATCAATGGGAATGGTGATATATATGCGGATTAGACACAAAAAAAAACACTCAACAAATGGCTACAATTTAAGGTATGTGTTTAGTGACGGCACCAGATTCCTAACTGATGGAGAAAGGTCTGGTGGCATGAAAAGCTGCTTCTAGGAGGTTGTCAAGTGTTTTCGCTCGACGATTCCATTCTTGGGTGGTTGGTTTGACCTTTGTTCCTGTAACTCGAATCCTAGCCCGGTATATCCCATTTTAATTTTACACCATTGTGAATCTTACGCCTTTTTTACTCATAGTTCGAGGTTCTCGGCATTGAAAAATCTTCGTAAACTAAATCACAAGTATATATATTGACATTTAAGAGATATACAGTCAAGAAAATCAAGGGCAATGGTGATATATATGCGGATTAGACACAAAAAAAAATCACTCAACAAATGGCTACAATTTAGGGAATGTGTTTAGTGACGGCATCAGATTCCTAATTGATGGAGAAAGGTCTGGTGGCATGAAAAGCTGCTTCTAGGAGGTTGTCAAGTGTTTTCGCTCGACGATTCCATTCTTGGGTGGTTGGTTTGACCTTTGTTCCTGTAACTCGAATCCTAGCCCGGTATATCCCATTTTAATTTTACACCATTGTGAATCTTACGCCTTTTTTACTCATAGATCGAGGTTCTCAGCATTGAAAAATCTTCGTAAACTAAATCACAAGTATATATATTGACATTTAAGAGATATACAGTCAAGAAAATCAAGGGCAATGGTGATATATATGCGCATTAGACAACAAAAAAAAACACTCAACAAATGGACACAATTTAAGGAATGTGTTTGGTGACGTCATCAGATTCCTAATTGATGAAGAAAGGTCTGGTGGTAAGAAAAGCGGCTTCTAGGAGGTTGTCAAGTTTTTTGGCTCGACGATTCCATTCTTGGGTGGTTGGTTTGGCCCTTGTTCCTGTAACTGGAATCCTAGCCCGGTATATCCCATTTTAATTTTACAACATTGTGAACCTTACGCTTTTTTTACTCTCTGATAGAGGTTCTCGGCATTAAAAAATCTTGGTAAACTAAATCACACGTGTATATGTTGACATTTAAGAGATATACAAACAAGAAAATCAAGGGCAATGGTGATATATATGCAGATAAGACACAAAAAAAATCACTTATCAAATGGCTACAATTTAGGGAATGTGTTTAGTGACGGCATCAGATTCCTAATTGATGGAGAAAGGTCTGGTGGTAAGAAAAACTGCTTCTAGGAGGTTGTCATGTGTTTTTGCTCGACGATTCCATTCTTGGGTGGTTGGTTTGACCCTTGTTCTTGTAACTCGAATCCTAGCGCGGTATATCCCATTTTAATTTTACACCATTGTGAACCTTACGCCTGTTTTACTGTCTGATCGAGGTTCTCGGCATTGAAAAATCTTCGTAAACTAAATCACACGTGTATATGTTGACATTTAAGAGATATACAGTCAAGAAAATCAAGGGCAATGGTGATATATATGCGGATTAGAGACCCATAAAAAACACTCAACAAATGGCTACAATTTGAGGAATGTGTTTAGTGACGGCATCAGATTCCTAATTGATGGAGAAAGTTCTGGTGGCAAGAAAAGCTGCTTCTAGGAGGTTGTCAAGTGTTTTGGCTTGACGATTCCATTCTTGGGTGGTTGGTTTGGCCCTTGTTCATGTAACTCGAATCCTAGCCCGGTATATCCCATTTTAATCTTACACCATTGTGAACCTTACGCCTTTTTTACTCTCTGATCGAGGTTCTCGGCATTGAAAAATCTTTGTAAACTAAATCACAAGTGTATATATTGACATTTAAGTGATATACAGTCAAGAAAATCAAGGGCAATGGTGATATATATGCGGATTAGACACCAAAAAAAGAAACACTCAACAAATGGCTACAATTTAAGGAATGTGTTTAGTGACGGCATTAGATTCCTAATTGATGGAGAAAGGTCTGGTGGCATGAAAAGCTGCTTCTAGGAGGTTGTTAAGTGTTTTCGCTCGACGATTCCATTCTTCGGTGGTTGGCTTGGCCCTTGTTCTTGTAACTCGAATCCTAGCCCGGTATATCCCATTTTAATTTTACACCATTGTGAACCTTACGTTTTTTTTACTCTCTGATCGAGGTTCTCGGCATTGAAAAATCTTCGTCAACTAAATCACACGTGTATATGTTGACATTTAAGAGATATAAAGTCAAGCAAATCAATGGGAATGGTGATATATATGCGGATTAGACACAAAAAAAAACACTCAACAAATGGCTACAATTTAAGGAATGTGTTTAGTGACGGCACCAGATTCCTAATTGATGGAGAAAGGTCTGGTGGCATGAAAAGCTGCTTCTAGGAGGTTATCAAGTGTTTTCGCTCGACGATTCCATTCTTGGGTGGTTGGTTTGACCTTTGTTCCTGTAACTCGAATCCTAGCCCGGTATATCCCATTTTAATTTTACACCATTGTGAATCTTACGCCTTTTTTACTCATAGATCGAGGTTCTCGGCATTGAAAAATCTTCGTAAACTAAATCACAAGTATATATATTGACATTTAAGAGATATACAGTCAAGAAAATCAAGGGCAATGGTGATATATATGCGGATTAGACACAAAAAAAAAATCACTCAACAAATGGCTACAATTTAGGGAATGTGTTTAGTGACGGCATCAGATTCCTAATTGATGGAGAAAGGTCTGGTGGCATGAAAAGCTGCTTCTAGGAGGTTATCAAGTGTTTTCGCTCGACGATTCCATTCTTGGGTGGTTGGTTTGACCTTTGTTCCTGTAACTCGAATCCTAGCCCGGTATATCCCATTTTAATTTTACACCATTGTGAATCTTACGCCTTTTTTACTCATAGATCGAGGTTCTCAGCATTGAAAAATCTTCGTAAACTAAATCACAAGTATATATATTGACATTTAAGAGATATACAGTCAAGAAAATCAAGGGCAATGGTGATATATATGCGCATTAGACAACAAAAAAAAACACTCAACAAATGGACACAATTTAAGGAATGTGTTTGGTGACGGCATCAGATTCCTAATTGATGAAGAAAGGTCTGGTGGTAAGAAAAGCGGCTTCTAGGAGGTTGTCAAGTGTTTTCGCTCGACGATTCCATTCTTGGGTGGTTGGTTTGGCCCTTATTCCTGTAACTCGAATCCTAGCCCGGTATATCCCATTTTAATTTTACACCATTGTGAACCTTACGCCTTTTTTACTCTCTGATCGAGGTTTTCGGCATTGAAAAATCTTCGTAAACTAAATCACACGTGTATATGTTGTCATTTAAGAGATATACAGTCAAGAAAATCAAGGGGAATGGTGATATATATGCGGATTAGACACAAAAAAACACTCAACAAATGGCTACAATTTAAGGAATGTGTTTAGTGACGGCACCAGATTCCTAATTGATGGAGAAAGGTCTGGTGGTAAGAAAAGTTGCTTCTAGGAGGTTGTCAAGTGTTTTGTCTCGATGATTCCATTCTTGGGTGGTTGGTTTGGCCCTTGTTCCTGTAACTGGAATCCTAGCCCGGTATATCCCATTTTAATTTTACAACATTGTGAACCTTACGCTTTTTTTACTCTCTGATAGAGGTTCTCGGCATTAAAAAATCTTGGTAAACTAAATCACACGTGTATATGTTGACATTTAAGAGATATACAAACAAGAAAATCAAGGGCAATGGTGATATATATGCAGATTAGACACAAAAAAAATCACTTATCAAATGGCTACAATTTAGGGAATGTGTTTAGTGACGGCCTCAGATTCCTAATTGATGGAGAAAGATCTGGTGGTAAGAAAAACTGCTTCTAGGAGGTTGTCATGTGTTTTTGCTCGACGATTCCATTCTTGGGTGGTTGGTTTGACCCTTGTTCCTGTAACTCGAATCCTAGCGCGGTATATCCCATTTTAATTTTACACCATTGTGAACCTTACGCCTGTTTTACTCTCTGATCGAGGTTCTCGGCATTGAAAAATCTTCGTAAACTAAATCACACGTGTATATGTTGACATTTAAGAGATATACAGTCAAGAAAATCAAGGGCAATGGTGATATATATGCGGATTAGAGACCCATAAAAAACACTCAACAAATGGCTACAATTTAAGGAATGTGTTTAGTGACGGCATCAGATTCCTAATTGATGGAGAAAGGTCTGGTGGCAAGAAAAGCTGCTTCTAGGAGGTTGTCAAGTGTTTTGGCTTGACGATTCCATTCTTGGGTGGTTGGTTTGGCCCTTGTTCATGTAACTCGAATCCTAGCCCGGTATATCCCATTTTAATTTTACACCATTGTGAACCTTACGCCTTTTTTACTCTCTGATCGAGGTTCTCGGCATTGAAAAATCTTCGTAAACTAAATCACACGTGTATATGTTGACATTTAAGAGATATACAGACAAGAAAATCAAGGGCAATGGTGATATATATGCGGATTAGACACAAAAAAAAATCACTCAACCAATGGCTACAATTTAGGGAATGTGTTTAGTGACGGCATCAGATTCCTAATTAATGGAGAAAGGTCTGGTGGTAAGAAAAGCTGCTTCTAGGAGGTTGTCAAGTGTTTTTGCTGGACGATTCCATTCTTGGTTGGTTGGTTTGGCCCTTGTTCCTGTAGCTCGAATCCTTGCCCGGTATATCCCATTTTAATTTTACACCATTGTGAACCTTACGCCCTTTTTTACTCTCTGATGGAGGTTCTCGGCATTGAAAAATCTTCGTAAACTAAATCACACGTGTATATTTTGTTATTTAAGAGATATACAGTCAAGAAAATCAAGGGCAATGGTGATATATATGCGGATTAGACACCAAAAAAACACTCAACAAATGGCTACAATTTAAGGAATGTGTTTACTGACGGCATCAGATTCCTAATTGATGGAGAAAGGTCTGGTGGCAAGAAAAGCTGCTTCTAGGAGGTTGTCAAGTGTTTTCGCTCGACGATTCCATTCTTGTGTGGTTGGTTTCGCCCTTGTTCCTGTAACTCGAATCCTAGCCCGATATATCCCATTTTAATTTTACACCATTGTGAACCTTACGCCTGTTTTACTCTCTGATAGAGGTTCTTGGCATTGAAAAATCTTCGTAAACTAAATCCCACGTGGAGATGTTGACATTTAAGAGAAATAAAGTCAAGAAAATCAAGGGCAATGGTGATATATATGCGGATTAGTTACCAAAAAAAACACTCAACAAATGGCTACAATTTAAGGAATGTGTTTAGTGACGGCATCAGATTCCTAATTGATGGAGAAAGGTCTGGTGGCAAGAACAGCTGCTTCTAGGAGGTTGTCAAGTGTTTTCGCTCGACGATTCCATTCTTGGGTGGTTAGTTTGGCCCTTGTTCCTGTAACTCGAATCCTAGCCCAGTATATCCCATTTTAATCTTACACCATTGTGAACCTTACGCCTTTTTTACTCTTTGATCGAGGTTCTCGGCATTGAAAAATCTTCGTAAACTAAATCACACGTGTATATGTTGACATTTAAGAGATAAACATTCAAGAAAATCAAGGGCAATTGTGATATACATGCAGATTAGACTCAAAAAAAAAACACTCAACAAATGGCTACAATTGAAGGAATCTGTTTAGTGATGGCATCAGATTCCTAATTGATGGAGAAAGGTCTGGTGGTAAGAAAAGCTACTTCAAGGAGGTTGTCAAGTGTTTTCGCTCGGCGATTCCATTCTTGGGTGGTTGGTTTGGCCCTTGTTCTTGTAACTCGAATCCTAGCCCGGTATATCCTATTTTAATTTTACACCATTGTGAACCTTACGCCTTTTTTACTCTCTGATCGAGGTTCTCGGCATTGAAAAATCTTCGTAAACTAAATCACAAGTGTATATATTGACATTTAAGAGATATACAGTCAAGAAAATCAAGAGCAATGGTGATATATATGCGGATTAGACACCAAAAAAATAAACACTCAACAAATGGCTACAATTTAAGGAATGTGTTTAGTGACGGCATCAGATTCCTAATTGATGGAGAAAGGTCTGGTGGCATGAAAAGCTGCTTCTAGGAGGTTGTCAAGTGTTTTCGCTCGACGATTCCATTCTTCGGTGCTTGGTTTGGCCCTTGTTCCTATAACTCGAATCCTAGCACGGTATATCCCATTTTAATTTTACACCATTGTGAATCTTACGCCTTTTTTACTCTCTGATCGAGGTTCTCGACATTGAAAAATCTTTGTAAACTAAATCACACGTGTATATGTTGACATTCAAGAGATATACAGTCAAGAAAATCAAGGGGAATGGTGATATATATGCGTATTAGACACAAAAAAAACACTCAACAAATGGCTACAATTTAAGAAATGTGTTTAGTGACGGCATCAGATTCCTAATTGATGGAGAAAGGTCTGGTGGTAAGAAAAGCTGCTTCTAGGAGGTTGTCAAGTGTTTTGGCTCGACGATTCCATTCTTGGGTGGTTGGTTTGGCCCTTGTTCCTGTAACTCGAATCTTAGCCCGGTATATCCCATTTTAATTTTACACCATTGTGAACCTTACGCCTTTTTTACTCTCTGATAGAGGTTCTCGGCATTGAAAAATCTTCGTAAACTAAATCACACGTGTATATGTTGACATTTAAGAGATATATAGACAAGAAAATCAAGGGCAATGGTGATATATATGCGGACTAGACACAAAAAAAAAATCACTCAACAAATGGCTACAATTTACGGAATGGTTTTAGCGACGGCATCAGATTCCTAATTGATGGAGAAAGGTATGGTGGTAAGAAAAGTTGCTTCGAGGAGGTTGTCAAGTGTTTTTGCTCGACTATTCCATTCTTGGGTGGTTGGTTTGGCCCTTTTTCCTGTAACTCGAATCCTAGAACGTTATATCTCGTTTTAATTTTACACCATTGTGAACCTTACGCCTTTTTTACTCTCTGATCGAGGTTCTCGACATTGAAAAATCTTTGTAAACTAAATCACACGTGTATATGTTGACATTCAAGAGATATACAGTCAAGAAAATCAAGGGGAATGGTGATATATATGCGTATTAGACACAAAAAAAACACTCAACAAATGGCTACAATTTAAGAAATGTGTTTAGTGACGGCATCAGATTCCTAATTGATGGAGAAAGGTCTGGTGGTAAGAAAAGCTGCTTCTAGGAGGTTGTCAAGTGTTTTGGCTCGACGATTCCATTCTTGGGTGGTTGGTTTGGCCCTTGTTCCTGTAACTCGAATCTTAGCCCGGTATATCCCATTTTAATTTTACACCATTGTGAACCTTACGCCTTTTTTACTCTCTGATCGAGGTTCTCGGCATTGAAAAAATCTTCGTAAACTAAATCACACGTGTATATGTTGACATTTAAGAGATATACAGTCAAGAAAATCAAGGGCAATGGTGATATATATGCGGATTTGACACCCAAAAAAACACTTAACAAATGGCTACAATTTAAGGAATGTGTTTAGTGACGGCATCAGATTCCTAATTGATGGAGAAAGGTCTGGTGGCAAGAAAAGCTGCTTCTAGGAGGTTGTCAAGTGTATTCGCTCGACGATTCCATTCTTGGGTGGTTGGTTTGACCCTTGTTCCTGTAACTCGAATCCTAGCCCGGTATATCCCATTTTAATTTTACACCATTGTGAACCTTACGCCTTTTTTACTCTCTGATCGAGGTTCTCGGCAATGAAAAATCTTTGTAAACTAAATCGCACGTGTATATGTTGATTTTTAAGAGATATACAGTCAAGAAAATCAATGGCAATGGTGATATATATGCGGATTAGACAAAAAAAAAAACACTCAACAAATGGCTAAAATTTAAGGAATGTCTTTAGTGACGGCATCGGATTCCTAATTGATGGAGAAAGGTCTGGTGGCAAGAAAAGCTGCTTCTAGGAGGTTGTCAAGTGTTTTCGCTCGACGATTCCATTCTTGGATGGTTGGTTTGGCCCAAGTTCCTGTAACTCGAATCCTAGCCCGGTTAATCCCATTTTAATTTTACACCATTGTGAACCTTACGCCTTTTTTACTCTCTGATCGAGGGTCTCAGCATTGAAAAATCTTCGTAAACTAAATCTCACATGTATATGTTGACATTTAAGAGATATACAGTCAAGAAAATCAAGGGCAATGGTGATATATATGCGGATTAGACACAAAAAAAAAACACTCAACAAATGGCTACAATTTAAGGAATGCGTTTAGTGACGGCATCAGATTCCTAATTGATGGAGAAAGGTCTGGTGGCAAGAAAAGCTGCTTCTAGGTGGTTGTCAAGTGTTTTCGCTTGACGATTCCATTCTTGGGTGGTTGGTTTGGCCCTTGCTCCTGTAACTCGAATCCTAGCCCGGTATATCCCATTTTAATTTTACACCATTGTGAACCTTACGCCTTTTTTACTCTCTGATCGAGGTTCTCGGCATTGAAAAATCTTCGTAAACTAAATCACACGTGTATATGTTGATATTTAAGAGATATACAGTCAAGAAAATCAAGGGCAAGGGTGATATATATGCGGATTAGACACCAAAAAAACACTCAACAAATGGCTACAATTTAAGGAATGTGTTTAGTGACGGCATTAGATTCCTAATTGATGGAGAAAGGTCTGGTGGCAAGAAAAGCTGCTTCTAGGAGGTTGTCAAATGTTTTCGCTCGACAATTCCATTCTTGGGTGGTTGGTTTCGCCCATGTTCCTGTAACTCGAATCCTAGCCCAGTATATCCCATTTTAATTTTACACCATTGTGAACCTTACGTCATTTTTTACTCTCTGATGGAGGTTCTCGGCATTGAAAAATCTTCGTAAACTAAATCACACGTGTATATGTTGATATTTAAGAGATATACAGTCAATAAAATCAAGAGCAAGGGTGATATATATGCGGATTAGACCCGAAAAGAAAACACTCAACAAGTGGCTACAATTTAAGAAATGCGTTTAGTAACGGCATCAGATTCCTAATTGATAGAGAAAGGTCTGGTGGTAAGAAAAGCTGCTTCTAGGAGGTTGTCAAGTGTTTTCGCTCGACGATTCCATTCTTGGGTGGTTGGTTTGGCCCTTTTTCCTGTAACTCGAATCCTAGCCCGGTATATCCCATTTTAATTTTACACCATTGTGAACCTTACGCCTTTTTTACTCTCTAATCGAGGTTCTCGGCATTGAAAAATCTTCGTAAACTAAATCACACATGTATTTGTTGACATTTAAGAGATATACAGTCAAGAAAATCCAGGGCAATGGTGATATATATGCGGATTAGACACCAAAAAAAACACTCAACAAATGGCTACAATTTAAGGAATGTGTTTAGTGACGGCATCGGATTCCTAATTGATGGAGAAAGGTCTGGTGGTAAGAAAAGCTGCTTCTAGGAGGTTGTCAAGTGTTTTAGCTCGACGATTCCATTCTTGGGTGGTTGGTTTGGCCCTTGTTCCTGTAACTCGAATACTAGCCCGGTATATCCCATTTTAATTTTACACCATTGTGAACCTTACGCCTTTTTTACTCTCTGATCGAGGTTCTCAGCATTGAAAAATCTTCGTAAACTAAATCACACGTGTATATGTTGACATTTAAGAGATATACAGTCAAGAAAATCAAGGGCAATCGTGATATATATGCGGATTAGACACCAAAAAAAACACTCAACAAATGGCTACAATTTAAGGAATGTGTTTAGTGACGGGATCAGATTGCTAATTGATGGAGAAAGGTCTGGTGGTAAGAAAAGCTGCTTCTAGGAGGTTGTCAAATGTTTTCGCTCGACGATTCCATTCTTGGGTTGTTGGTTTGGCCCTTGTTCCTGTAACTCGAATCCTAGCCCGGAATATCCCATATTAATTTTACACCATTGTGAACCTTACGCCCTTTTTTACTCTCTGATGGAGATTCTCGGCATTGAAAAATCTTCGTAAACTAAATCACACGTGTATATGTTGATATTTAAGAGATATACAGTCAAGAAAATCAAAGGCAATGGTGATATATATGCGGATTAGACACCCAAAAAAAAAACACTCAACAAATGGCTACAATTTAAGGAATGTGTTTAGTGACGGCATCAGATTCCTAATTGATGGGGAAATGTCTGGTGGTAAGAAAAGCTGCTTCTAGGAGGTTGTTAAGTGTTTTCGCTTGACGATTCCATTCTTGGGTAGTTGGTTTGGCCCTTGTTCCTGTAACTCGAATCCTAGCCCGGTATATCCCATTTTAATTTTACACCATTGTGAACCTTACGCCCTTTTTTACTCTCTGATGGAGGTTCTCGGCATTGAAAAATCTTCGTAAACTAAATCACACGTGTATATGTTGACATTTAAGAGATATACAGTCAAGAAAATCAAGGGCAATGGTGATATATATGCGGATTTGACACCCAAAAAAACACTTAACAAATGGCTACAATTTAAGGAATGTGTTTAGTGACGGCATCAGATTCCTAATTGATGGAGAAAGGTCTGGTGGCAAGAAAAGCTGCTTCTAGGAGGTTGTCAAGTGTATTCGCTCGACGATTCCATTCTTGGGTGGTTGGTTTGACCCTTGTTCCTGTAACTCGAATCCTAGCCCGGTATATCCCATTTTAATTTTACACCATTGAGAACCTTACGCCTTTTTTACTCTCTGATCGAGGTTCTCGGCATTGAAAAATCTTCGTAAACTAAATCAAACGTGTATATGTTGATATTTAAGAGATATACAATCAAGAAAATCAAGGGCAATGGTGATATATATGCGGATTCGACACCAAAAAAACACTCAACAAATGGCTACAATTTTAGGAATGTGTTTAGTGACGGCATCAGATTCCTAATTGATGGAGAAAGATCTGGTGGAAAGAAAAGCTGCTTCTAGGAGGTTATCAAATGTTTTCGCTCGACGATTCCATTCTTGGGTGGTTGGTTTGGCCCTTGTTCCTGTAACTCGAATCCTAGCCCGGTATATCCCATTTTAATTTTACACCATTGTGAACCTTACGCCCTTTTTTACTCTCTGATGGAGGTTCTCGGCGTTGAAAAATCTTCGTAAACTAAATCACACGTGTATATGTTGACATTTAAGAGATATACAGTCAAGAAAATCAAGGGCAATGGTGATATATATGCGGATTAGACACGAAAAAAAAACACTCAACAAATGGCTACAATTTAAGGAATGTGTTTAGTGACGGCATCAGATTTCTAATTGATGGAGAATGGTCTGGTGGCAAGAAAAGTTGCTTCTAGGAGGTTGTCAAGTGTTTTCGCTCGAGGATTCCATTCTTGGGTGGTTAGTTTGGCCCTTGTTCCTGTAACTCGAATCCTAGCCCGATATATCCCATTATAATTTTACACCATTGTGAACCTTACGCCTTTTTTACTCTCTGATCGAGGTTCTCGGCATTGAAAAATCTTCGTAAACTAAATCACACGTGTATATGTTGATATATAAGAGATATACAGTCAAGAAAATCAAGGGCAATGGTGATATATATGCGAATTAGACACCAAAAAAAACACTCAACAAATGGCTACAATTTAAGGAATGTGTTTAGTGACGGCATCAGATTCCTAATTGATGGAGAAAGGTGTGACAACTCGTATTTCCGAACCTATCTTTGTACCCTGTTGAAACTTAAACATTTTGTGATTTTGTGAATTGAATGATTAAATGGAATGCTATGACATTGAATGTGATGTTAAATGTGAATTGTTGTGTTTTTTTATATGTATGTATGTATTACCACACGATAGAAACCGATCGCACAATAAACATCCGAACGCACAAGCCAATGGGCTTTGGCTCATGCAACTCTCGGCCCACTTCTCCTTGAACTCGGAACATATAGGCAGCCCATGATGGATTCGGCCTACTCCTCATATGCATAGCCTCTTGAGTTGGTAAACACTCTTCATTATTTTGCAATCACACAACACCACTCAAACCCTAGTACTCTCTCTCTCCTTCACAAGCTCGACGGCAACCGCAAACACATCCTCTCTAGCGAAGATCTTTCTTGATTCGGATCAATCCATACTCTCTTTCTCAATCGGTTAGTGTGTTTGATTTATAATTAGTTGTACGATGTTATGATTGCATGATAGGATTAAACGATTGTGGGTGTATGAATGATGAACAATGATATTATGTATTGATGTTTAACGATTTGATCTGGAACCGAATGCTTGTTAAATCGGCTGATATGTGTATGCTTCGGAATGTTAATCATGTGATGTTTATATATGATTGTTGACCATGTGATGTTACAAGTAATCGGCTGATTATATTTATGTTTGAATGATTCGTTAAGATGGCATGTTTAGTGTATGTTAGAATTAGGAATCAGCAACCTGTTAATACAATTGAGGGTTTGGTTAAGTTATTATTCATGATTATGATTGTTAGGGTTCATAAGAAATTTGTGATCAAAAGCCTTGTTTGATCGATATATGTTTTAGTTGGAAACTGTTGATTGATAATCTATAAACATGGAAATTGAATAACTGTTTGCCATAAATTATGAATGTAACTGATATGCATAAAATTAGGAAATCTTAACTGTTTACCCAAATAAGTCGATCGCACAAGACCCTAGTCACACAAGAGCTAATTACACAAGCACTTGGGTCGCACAAGATCAGGTCGCACAAGACCTGATCTGAACGCACAAGGTTTCAGTCGCACAAGGTGCCATCAGTCGCACAAGATGTTTATTTGTTTAATTGTTGGGCCGGTTACTTGTTGAACTAATTATGCTTATTTGGGCTTCTTGTTACTTGGGCCGGGTATCAAATGGAATTGCACAAGACAACATGGATCGCACAAGTTAAATGTTAATTAGTTTATTGGGCTGTACAAGTCGTTGGGCGTATTTATAGTTTGGGCCGGGTTCATGTTGGATCGCACAACATGCTGTGGATCGCACAAGGTTGTGCTGACCGCACAACATGTTGGGCCGAGTTATGTTTGGGCTTCGGGTGTATGCAACAGTTATCGTTTAACGTGTTCTTTGGATATGCCATGATTGTTACGTGTTAGCAGCCTGTTAGTTCTATGTAACCATACGTGCTTTGCTTGAACCTAAACCTGACTTGCATTGGTAACCATGTTAGGACGTGGTTGACCACTAGCTGCTAGACCTGACCTTTCTGTGTAATCTGCCGAGCAAACCAAGGTAAGTTCACACTTATTTACAAAGCATGGGATTCCCAGGGGTTGGGAATGGGTTAAGGAATATAGATTCCCGTCCTGTTGAGACGTAATCAGGAACATAGATTCCTCGTCCAGTATGAGACGAATTTAACTATACTAGACTAGAACTCTATCAACGAAGTCCCTCCTTTTATATCGACTTAATCGCCGAGGCCAATGGCGAACGGGTCATTAGTTAAATAGCGCTATTAGGTTTAACAAACCTCACACCGTGCCGCAGAGGACGGGCGTGGACTAATGGACTATGGCACGTCAGTGATGATAGACACATACGTTAGGGCACTTAAACATGACGAACGTTAGTAGTCGATATGGTAACGAGTCTGGTGAATTAAACATGGGGTAGCCCCCACGGCCGTAGAGCCGGACTGGAATAGCCAACGTAAGAACGGGTAACTAATAAACGTTTTTCGAACTATGGGGTAACCCCCACGGCTGGATAGCTGGTAAAGAGTAAACTGTGTTTTCGGAACAACTATAAACTGGACAACCAAACGTGAACTCACTCGACATTGTTGTTGACTCGTTACTACATGCTTTGCAGGTCTATAGGTATTAGCTGGAGCTTGCATGGGGAGTGTCGTTGTGGGACATGGACAGCTGTGTGCCATGTTAAACCTTTGGATATTTAAACTTATGTTTTGGTTTTAAACATTATGCTTCCGCTCGTAACTTAAACTATGGTTGTTTTGGACACTAATTATGTTGGTTGGACTTTTACTTTTAATTACTTGCTTGTTCAATATGATTAGTGGTTTGATCCTGGTCAGCCACGCCTCCAAGCGGTGATACTCCGCGTGTGGATTTTGGGGGTGTGACAAAAGGTCTGGTGGTAAGAAAAGCTGCTTCTAGGAGGTTGTCAAGTGTTTTCGCTCGACGATTCCATTCTTGGGTGGTTGGTTTGGCCCTTGTTCCTGTAACTCGAATCCTAGCCTGGTATATCCCATTTTAATTTTACACCATTGTGAACCTTACGCCTTTTTACTCTCTGATCGAGGTTATCGGCATTGAAAAATCTTCGTAAACTAAATCACACGTGTATATGTTGATATTTAAGAGATATACAGTCAAGAAAATCAAAGGCAACGGTGATATATATGCGGATTAGACACACAAAAAACACTCAACAAATGGCTACAATTTAAGGAATGTGTTTAGTGACGGCATCAGATTCCTAATTGAAGGAGAAAGGTCTGGTGGTAAGAAAAGCTGCTTCTAGGAGGTTGTCAAGTGTTTTCGCTTGACGATTCCATTCTTGGGTGGTTGGTTTGGCCCTTGTTCCTGTAACTCGAATCCTAGCCCGGTATATCCCATTTTAATTTTACACCATTGTGAACCTCACGCCTTTTTTACTCTCTGATCGAGGTTCTCGGTATTGAAAAATCTCCGTAATCTAAATCACACGTATATTTGTTGACATTTAAGAGATATACAGTCAAGAAAATCAAGGGCAATGGTAAACTAAATCACACGTGTATATGTTGACATTTAAAAGATATATACAGTCAAGAAAATCAAGGGCAATGGTGATATATATGCGGATTAGACACAAAAAAAACACACAACAAATGGCTACAATTTAAGGAATGTGTTTGGTGACGGCATCAGATTCCTAATTGATGGAGAAAGGTCTGGTGGAAAGAAAAGTTGCTTCTAGGAGGTTGTCAAGTGTTTTGGCTCGACGATTCCATTCTTGGGTGGTTGGTTTGGCCCTTGTTCCTGTAACTCGAATCCTAGCCCGTTATATCCCATTTTAATTTTACACCATTGAGAACCTTACGCCTTTTTTACTCTCGGATCGAGGTTCTCAACATTGAAAAATCTTCGTAAACTAAATCACACGTGTATATGTTGACATTTAAGAGATATACACTCAAGAAAATCAAGGGAAATGGTGATATATATGCGGATTAGACACCAAAAAAAACACTCAACAAATGGCTACAATTTAAGGAATGTGTTTAGTGACGGCATCAGATTCCTAATTGATGGAAAAGGTCTGGTGGCAAGAAAAGCTGCTTCTAGAAGGTTGTTAAGTGTTTTGGCTCGACGATTCCATTCTTGGGTGGTTGGTTTGGCCCTTGTTCCTGTAACTCGAATCCTAGCCCGGTATATCCTATTTTAATTTTACACCATTGTGAACCTTATGCCCTTTTTTACTCTCTGATCGAGGTTCTCGGCATTGAAAAATCTTCGTAAACTAAATCACACGTGTATATGTTAATATTTAATAGATATACAGTCAAGGAAATCAAGGGAAATGGTGATATATATGCGGATTAGACACCAAAGAAAAACACTCAACAAATGGCTACAATTTAAGGAATGTGTTTAGTGACGGCATCAAATTCCTAATTGATGGAGAATGGTCTGGTGGCAAGAAAAGCTGCTTCTAGGAGGTTGTCAAATGTTTTCGCTCGACGATTCCATTCTTGGGTGGTTGGTTTGGCCCTTGTTCCTGTAACTCGAATCCTAGCCCGGAATATCCCAATTTAATTTTATACCATTGTGAACCTTATGCCCTTTTTTACTCTCTGATGGAGGTTCTCCGCATTGAAAAATCTTCGTAAACTAAATCACACGTGTATATGTTGATATTTAAGAGATATACAGTCAAGAAAATCAAAGGCAATGGTAATATATATGCGGATTAGACACAAAAAAAACACTCAACAAATGGCTACAATTTAAGGAATGTGTTTAGTGACTGCATCAGATTCCTAATTGATGGGGAAATGTATGGTGGTAAGAAAAGCTGCTTCTAGGAGGCTGTCAAGTGTTTTCGCTTGACGATTCCATTCTTGGGTGCTTGGTTTGGCCCTTGTTCATGTAACTCGAATCCTAGCCCGGTATATCCCATTTTAATTTTACACCATTGTGAACCTTACGCCATTTTTTACTCTCAGATGGAGGTTCTCGGCATTGAAAAATCTTCGTAAACTAAATCACACGTGTATATGTTGATATTTAAGAGATATACAGTCAAGAAAATCAAGAGCAAGGGTGATATATATGCGGATTAGACCCGAAAAGAAAACACTCAACAAATGGCTACAATTTAAGAAATGCGTTTAGTAACGGCATCAGATTCCTAATTGATGGAGAAAGGTCCGGTGGTAAGAAAAGCTGCTTCTAGGAGGTTGTCACGTGTTTTCGCTCGACGATTCCATTCTTGGGTGGTTGGTTTGGCCCTTGTTCCTGTAACTCGAATCTTAGCCCGGTATATCCCATTTTAATTTTACACCATTGTGAACCTTACACCTTTTTTACTCTCTGATCGAGGTTCTCAGCATTGAAAAATCTTCGTAAACTAAATCACACGTGTATATGTTGACAGTTAAGAGATATACAGTCAAGAAACTAAAGGGAAATGGTGATATATATGCGGATCAGACACCAAAAAAAAAACACTCAACAAATGGCTACAATTTAAGGAATGTGTTTAGTGACGGCATCAGATTCCTAATTGATGGAGAACGGTCTGGTGGCAAGAAAAGCTTCTTCTAGGAGGTTGTCAAATGTTTTCGCTCGACGATTCCATTCTTGGGTGGTTGGTTTGGCCCTTGTTCCTGTAACTCGAATCCTAGCCCGGAATATCCCATATTAATTTTACACCATTGTCAACCCTACGCCCTTTTTTACTCTCTGATGGAGGTTCTCGGCATTGAATAATCTTCGTCAACTAAATCACACGTGTATATGTTGATATTTAAGAGATATACAGTCAAGAAAATCAAAGGCAATGGTGATATATATGCGGATTAGACACCCAAAAAAAAAACACTCAACAAATGGCTACAATTTAAGGAATGTGTTTAGTGACGGAATCAGATTCCTAATTGATGGGGAAATGTCTGGTGGTAAGAAAAGCTGCTTCTAGGAGGTTGTTAAGTGTTTTCGCTTAACGATTCCATTCTTGGGTGGTTGGTTTGGCCCTTGTTCCTGTAACTCGAATACTAGCCCGGTATATCCCATTTTTATTTTACACCATTGTGAACCTTACGCCTTTTTTACTCTCTGATCGAGGTTCCCAGCAATGAAAAATCTTCGAAAACTAAATCACACGTGTATATGTTGACATTTAAGAGATATACAGTCAAGAAAATCAAGGGCAATCGTGATATATATGCGGATTAGACACAAAAAAAAACACTCAACAAATGGCTACAATTTAAGGAATGTGTTTAGTGACGGGATCAGATTGCTAATTGATAGAGAAAGGTCTGGTGGCAAGAAAAGCTGCTTCTAGGAGGTTGTCAAGTGTTTTCGCTTGACGATTCCGTTCTTGGGTGGTGGGTTTTGCCCTTGTTCCTGTAACTCGAATCCTAGCACGGTATATCCCATTTTAATTTTACACCATTGTGAACCTTACACCTTTTTTACTCTCTGATCGAGGTTCTCAGCATTGAAAAATCTTCGTAAACTAAATCACAATTGTATATGTTGACATTTAAGAGATATACATTCAAGAAAATCAAGGGTAATGGTGATATATATGAGGATTAGACACCAAAAAAAAAACACTCAACAAATGGCTACAATTTAAGGAATATGTTTAGTGACGGCATCAGATTCCTAATTGATGGAGAAAGGTCTGGTGGCAAGAAAAGCTTCTTCTAGGAGGTTGTCAAATGTTTTCGCTCGACAATTCCATTCTTGGGTGGTTGGTTTGGCCCTTGTTCCTGTAACTCGAATCCTAGCCCGGAATATCCCATATTAATTTTACCCCATTGTGAACCTTACGCCCTTTTTTACTCTCTGATGGAAGTTCTCAGCATTGAAAAATCTTCATAAACTAAATCACACGTGTATATGTTGACATTTAAGAGATATACAGTCAAGAAACTAAAGGGCAATGGTGATATATATGCGGATTAGACACCAAAAAAAAACACTCTAAAAATGGCTACAATTTAAGGAATGTGTTTAGTGACGGCATCAGATTCCTAATTGATGGAGAACGGTCTGGTGGCAAGAAAAGCTTCTTCTAGGAGGTTGTCAAATGTTTTCGCTCGACGATTCCATTCTTGGGTGGTTGGTTTGGCCCTTGTTCCTATAACTCGAATCCTAGCCCGGAATATCCCATATTAATTTTACACCATTGTGAACCTTACGCCCTTTTTTACTCTCTGATGGAGGTTCTCGGCATTGAAAAATCTTCGTAAACTAAATCACACGTGTATATGTTGATATTTAAGAGATATACAGTCAAGAAAATCAAAGGCAATGGTGATATATATGCGGATTAGACACCCAAAAAAAAACACTCAACAAATGGCTACAATTTAAGGAATGTGTTTAGTGACGGAATCATATTCCTAATTGATGGAGAAAGGTCTGGTGGCAAGAAAAGCTGCTTCTAGGAGGTTGTCAAGTGTTTTCGCTTGACGATTCCATTCTTGGGTGGTGGGTTTTGCCCTTGTTCCTGTAACTCGAATCCTAACCCGGTATATCCCATTTTAATTTTACACCATTGTGAACCTTACACCTTTTTTACTCTCTGATCGAGGTTCTCAGCATTGAAAAATCTTCGTAAACTAAATCACACTTGTATATGTTGACATTTAAGAGATATACAGTCAAGAAAATCAAGGGCAATGGTGATATATATGAGGATTAGACACCAAAAAAAACACTCAACAAATGGCTACAATTTAAGGAATGTGTTTAGTGACAGCATCAGATTCCTAATTGATGGAGAAAGGTCTGGTGGCAAGAAAAGCTTCTTCTAGGAGGTTGTCAAATGTTTTCGCTCGACAATTCCATTCTTGGGTGGTTCGATTGGCCCTTGTTCCTGTAACTCGAATCCTAGCCCGGAATATCCCATATTAATTTTACACCATTGTGAACCTTACGCCCTTTTTTACTCTCTGATGGAGGTTCTCGGCATTGAAAAATCTTCGTAAACTAAATCACACGTGTATATTTTGATATTTAAGAGATATACAGTCAAGAAAATCAAGGGCAATGGTGATATATATGAGGATTAGACACCAAAAAAAAAACACTCAACAAATGGCTACAATTTAAGGAATGTGTTTAGTGACGGCATCAGATTCCTAATTGATGGAGAAAGGTCTGGTGGCAAGAAAAGCTTCTTCTAGGAGGTTGTCAAATGTTTTCGCTCGACAATTCCATTCTTGGTTGGTTGGTTGGTTGGTTTGGCCCTTGTTCCTGTAACTCGAATCCTAGCCCGGTATATCCCATTTTAATTTTACACCATTGTGAACCTTACGCCTTTTTTACTCTCTGATCCAGGTTCTCGGCATTGAAAAATCTTCGTAAACTAAATCACACGTGTATATGTTGACATTTAAGAGATATACAGTCAAGAAAATCAAGGGCAGTGGTGATATATATGCGGATTAGACACCAAAAAAAACACTCAACAAATGGATACAATTTAAGGAATGTGTTTAGTGACGGCATCATATTCCTAATTGATGGAGAAAGGTCTGGTGGCAAGAAAAGCTGCTTCTAGGAGGTTGTCAAGTGTTTTCGCTTGACGATTCCATTCTTGGGTGGTGGGTTTTGCCCTTGTTCCTGTAACTCGAATCCTAGCCCGGTATATCCCATTTTAATTTTACACCATTGGGAACCTTACGCCTTTTTTACTCTCTGATCGAGGTTCTCGGCATTGAAAAATCTTCGTAAACTAAATCAAACGTGTATATTTTGATATTTCAGAGATATACAATCAAGAAAATCAAGGGCAATGGTGATATATATGCGGATTAGACACCAAAAAAACACTCAACAAATGGCTACAATTTAAGGAATGTGTTTAGTGACGGCATCAGATTCCTAATTGATGGAGAAAGGTCTGGCGGCAAGAAAAGCTGCTTCTAGGAGGTTGTCAAGTGTTTTCGCTCAATGACTCCATACTTGGGTGGTTGGTTTGGCCCTTGTTCCTGTAACTCGAATCCTAGCCAGGTATATCCCATTTTAATTTTACACCATTGTGAACCTTACGCCTTTTTTACTCTCTGATCGAGGTTCTCGGCATTGAAAAATCTTCGTAAACAAAATCACACGTGTATTTGTTGACATTTAAGAGATATACAGTCAAGAAAATCAAGGGCAATGGTAAACTAAAGCACACGTGTATATGTTGACATTTAAGAGATATACAGTCAAGAAAATCAAGGGCAATGGTGATATATATGCGGATTAGACACCAAAAAAAACACTCAACAAATGGCTACAATTTAAGGAATGTGTTAAGTGACGGCATCAGATTCCTAATTGATGGAGAAAGGTTTGGTGGCAAGAAAAGCTGCTTCTTGGAGGTTGTCAAGTGTTTTCGCTCGAAGATTCCATTCTTGGGTGGTTGGTTTGGCCCTTGTTCCTGTAACTCGAATCCTAGCCCGGTATATCCCATTTTAATTTTACACCATTGTGAACCTTACTCCTTTTTTACTCTCTGATCGAGGTTCTCGGCATTGAAAAATCTTCGTAAACTAAATCACACGTGTATATGTTGATATTTAAGAGATATACAGTCAAGAAAATCAAGGGCAATGGTGATATATATGTGGATTAGACACCAAAAAAAACACTCAACAAATTGCTACAATTTTAGGAATGTGTTTAGTGACGGCATCAGATTCCTAATTGATAGAGAAAGGTCTGGTGGTAAGAAAAGTTTCTTCTAGGAGGTTGTCAAGTGTTTTCGCTCGACGATTCCATTCTTGGGTGGTTGATTTGGCCCTTGTTCCTGTAACTCGAATCTTAGCCCGGTATATCCCATTTTAATTTTACACCATTGTGAACCTTACGCTTTTTTTACTCTCTGATCGAGGTTCTCGGCATTGAAAAATCTTCGTAAACTATATCACACATGTATATGTTGACATTTAAGAGATATACAGTCAAGAAAATCAAGGGCAATGGTGATATATATGCGGATTAGTCACAAAAAAAAACACTCAACAAATGGCTACAATTTAAGGAATGTGTTTAGTGACGGTATCAGATTCCTAATTGATGTAGAAAGGTTTGGTGGCAAGAAAAGCTGCTTTTAGGAGGTTGTCAAGTGTTTTCGCTCGACGATTCCATTATTGGGTGGCTGGTTTGGCCCATGTTCATGTTACTCGAATCCTAGCCCGGTATATCTCATTTTAATTTTACACCATTGTGAATGTTACGCCTTTTTTACTCTCTGATCGAGGTTCTCGGCATTGAAAAATCTTCGTAAACTAAATCACACGTGTATATGTTGATATTTAAGAGATATACAGTCAAGAAAATCAAGGGCAATGGTGATATATATGTGGATTAGACACCAAAAAAAACACTCAACAAATTGCTACAATTTAAGGAATGTGTTTAGTGACGGCATCAGATTCCTAATTGATGGAGAAAGGTCTGGTGGTAAGAAAATTTTCTTCTAGGAGGTTGTTAAGTGTTTTCGCTCGACGATTCCATTCTTGGGTGGTTGATTTGGCCCTTGTTCCTGTAACTCAAATCTTAGCCCGGTATATCCCATTTTAATTTTACACCATTGTGAACCTTACGCTTTTTTTACTCTCTGATCGAGGTTCTCGGCATTGAAAAATCTTCGTAAACTAAATCACACATGTATATGTTGACATTTAAGAGATATACAGTCAAGAAAATCAAGGGAAATGGTGATATATATGCGGATTAGACACCAAAAAAAAAACACTCAACAAATGGCTACAATTTAAGGAATGTGCTTAGTAACGGTATCAGATTCCTAATTGATGTAGAAAGGTTTGGTGGCAAGAAAAGCTGCTTCTAGGAGGTTGTCAAGTGTTTTCGCTCGACGATTCCATTCTTGGGTGGCTGGTTTGGCCCATGTTACTGTTACTCGAATCCTAGCCCGGTATATCCCATTTTAATTTTACACCATTGTGAACCTTACGCCTTTTTTACTCTCTGATCGAGGTTCTCGGCATTGAAAAATCTTCGTAAACTAAACACACGTGTATATGTTGACATTTAAGAGATATACAGTCAAGAAAATCAAGGGCAATGGTGATATATATGCGGATTAGACACCAAAAAAAAACACTCAACAAATGGCTACAATTTAAGGAATGTGTTTAGTGACGGCATCAGATTCCTTATTGATGGAGAAAGGTCTGGTGGCAAGAAAAGCTGCTTCTAGGAGGTTGGTTTGGCACTTGTTCATGCAACTCGAATCCTACCCCGGTATATCCCATTTTAATTTTACACCATTGTTAACCTTACGCCTTTTTTACTCTCTGATCGAGGTTCTCGTCAACGAAAAATCTTCGTAAACTAAATCACACGTGTATATGTTGACATTTAAGAGATATACAGTCAAGAAAATCGAGGGCAATGGTGATATATATGCGGATTAGACACAAAAAAAAACACTCAACAAATAGCTACAATTTAAGGAATGTGTTTAGTGATGGCATCAGATTCCTAATTGATGGAGAAAGGTCTGGTGGTAAGAAAAGCTGCTTCTAGGAGGTTGTCTAGTGTTTTCGCTCAACGATTCCATTCTTGGGTGGTTGGTTTGGCCCTTGTTCCTGTAACTAGAATCCTAGCCCGAAATATCACATTTTAGTTTTACACCATTGTGAACCTTATGCCTTTTTTACTCTCTTATCGAGGTTCTCGGCATTGAAAAATCTTCGTAAACTAAATCACACGTGTATATGTTGCCATTTAAGAGATTTACAATCAAGAAAATTTAGGGCAATGGTGATATATATGCGGATTAGACACCAAAAAAAACACTTAAAAAATGGCTACAATTTAAGGATTGTGTTTAGTGACGGCATCAAATTCCTAATTGATGGAGAAAGGTCTCTTGGTGAGAAAAGCTGCTTCTAGGAGGTTGTCAAGTGTTTTCGCTCGACGATTCCATTCTTGGGTGGTTGGTTTGGCCCTTGTTCCTGTAACTAGAATTCTAGCCCGGTATATCCCATTTTAGTTTTACACCATTGTGAACCTTACGCCTTTTTTACTCTCTTATCGAGGTTCTCGGTATTGAAAAATCTTCGTAAACTAAATCACACGTGTATATGTTGATATTTAAGAGATATACAGTCAAGAAAATCAAGGGCAATGGTGATATATATGCGGATTAGACACAAAAAAAAAACACTCAACAAATAGCTACAATTTAAGGAATGTGTTTAGTGACGGCATCAGATTCCTAATTGATGAATAAAGGTTTGGTGGCAAGAAAAGCTGCTTCTTGGAGGTTGTCAAGTGTTTTCGCTCGAAGATTGCATTCTTGGGTGGTTGGTTTGGCCCTTGTTCCTGGAACTCGAATCCTAGCCCGGTATATCCCATTTTAATTTTACACCATTGTGAACCTTACTCCTTTTTTACGCTCTGATCGAGGTTCTCGGCATTGAAAAATCTTCGTAAACTAAATCACACGTGTATATGTTGATATTTAAGAGATATACAGTCAAGAAAATCAAGGGCAATGGTGATATATATGCGGATTAGACACCAAAAAAAACACTCAACAAATGGCTACAATTTAAGGAATGTGTTTAGTGACGGCATCAGATTCCTAATTGATGGAGAAAGGTCTGGTGGTAAGAAAAGTTGCTTCTAGGCGGTTGTCAAGTGTTTTCGCTCGACGATTCCATTCTTGGGTGGTTGGTTTGGCCCTTGTTCCTGTAACTCGAACCCTAGCCCGGTATATCCCATTTTAATTTTACACCATTGTGAACCTTACGCTTTTTTTACTATCTGATCGAGGTTCTCGGCATTGAAAAATCTTCGTAAACTAAATCACACATGTATATGTTGACATTTAAGAGATATACAGTCAAGAAAATCAAGGGCAATGGTGATATATATGCGGATTAGACACCAAAAAAAAAACACTCAACAAATGGCTACAATTTAAGGAATATGTTTAGTGACAGTATGAGATTCCTAATTGATGGAGAAAGGTTTGGTGGCAAGAAAAGCTGCTTCTAGGAGGTTGTCAAGTGTTTTCGCTCGACGATTCCATTCTTGGGTGGCTGGTTTGGCCCATGTTCCTGTTACTCGAATCCAAGCCCGGTATATCCCATTTTAATTTTACACCATTGTGAACCTTACGCCTTTTTTACTCTCTGATCGAGGTTCTCGGCATTGAAAAATCTTCGTAAACTAAACACACGTGTATTGTTGATATTTAAGAGACATACAGTCAAGAAAATCAATGGCAAAGGTGATATATATGCGGATTAGACACCAAAAAAAACACTCAACAAATGGCTACAATTTAAGGTATGTGTTTAGTGACGGCATCAGATTTCAAATTGATGGGGAAAGGTCTGGTGGCAAGAAAAGATGCTTCTAGGAGGTTATCAAGTGTTTTCGCTTGACGATTCCATTCTTGGGTGGTTGGTTTGGCACTTGTTCCTGCAACTCGAATCCTACCCCGGTATATCCCATTTTAATTTTACACCATTGTTAACCTTACGCCTTTTTTACTCTCTGATCGAGGTTCTCGTCAATGAAAAATCTTCGTAAACTAAATCACACGTGTATATGTTGACATTTAAGAGATATACAGTCAAGAAAATCATGGGCAATGGTGATATATATGCGGATTAGAAACAAAAAAAAGCAATCAACAAATGGCTACAATTTAAGGAATGTGTTTAGTGACGGCATCAGATTCCTAATTGATGGAGAAATGTCTGGTGGCAAGAAAAGCTGCTTCTAGGAGGTTGTCAAGTATTTTCGCTCGACGATTCCATTCTTGGGTGGTTGGTTTGGCCCTTGTTCCGGTAACTCGAATCCTAGCCCGGTATATCCCATTTTAATTTTACACCATTGTGAACCTTAGGCCGTTTTTACTCTTTGATCGAGGTTCTCGGCATTGAAAAATCTTCGTAAACTAAATCACACGTGTATATGTTGATTTTAAGAGATATATAGTCAAGAAAATCAAGGGCAATGGTGATATAGATGCGGATTAGACACCAAAAAAAACACTCAACAAATGGCTACAATTTAAGGTATGTGTTTAGTGACGGCATCAGATTTCAATTTGATGGAGAAAGGTCTGGTGGCAAGAAAAGCTGCTTCTAGGAGGTTGTCAAGTGTTTTCGCTTGACGATTCCATTCTTGGGTGGTTGGTTTGGCACTTGTTCCTGCAACTCGAATCCTACCCCGGTATATCCCATTTTAATTTTACACCATTGTTAACCTTACGCCTTTTATACTCTCTGATCGAGGTTCTCGTCAATGAAAAATCTTCGTAAACTAAATCACACGTGTATATGTTGACATTTAAGAGATATACAGTCAAGAAAATCATGGGCAATGGTGATATATATGCGGATTAGACACAAAAAAAAAAAACACTCAACAAAGGGCTACAATTTAAGGAATGTGTTTAGTGACGGCATCAGATTCCTAATTGATGGAGAAATGTCTGGTGGCAAGAAAAGCTGCTTCTAGGATGTTGTCAAATATTTTCGCTCGACGATTCCATTCTTGGGTGATTGGTTTGGCCCTTGTTCCGGTAACTCGAATCCTAGCCCGGTATATCCCATTTTAATTTTACACCATTGTGAACCTTAGGCCTTTTTTACTCTCTGATCGAGGTTCTCGGCATTGAAAAATCTTCGTAAACTAAATCACACGTGTATATGTTGACTTTTAAGAGATATATAGTCAAGAAAATCAAGGGCAATGGTGATATAGATGCGGATTAGACACCAAAAAAAAAACACCCAACAAATGGCTACAATTTAAGGATTGTGTTTAGTGACGGCATCAGATTCCTAATTGACGGAGAAAGGTCTGGTGGCAAGAAAAGCTGCTTCTAGGAGGTTGTCAAGTGTTTTCGCTCGACGATTCCATTCTTGGGTGGTTGGTTTCGCCCTTGTTCCTGTAACTCGAATCCTAGCACGGTATATCCCATTTTAATTATACAACATTGTGAACCTTACGCCTTTTTTACTCTCTGATCAAGGTTCTCGGCATTGAAAAATCTTCATAAACTAAATCACACGTGTATATGTTGCCATTTAAGAGATATACAATCAAGAAAATTAAGGGGCAATGGTGATATATATGTGGATTAGACACCAAAAAAAAACACTCAACAAATGGCTACAATTTAAGGAATGTGTTTAGTGACGGCATCAGATTCCTAATTGATGGAGAAAGGTCTGGTGGTAAGAAAAGCTGCTTCTAGGATGTTGTCAAGTGTTTTCGCTCGACGATTCCATTCTTGGGTGGTTGGTTTGGCCCTTGTTCCGGTAACTAGAATCCTAGCCCGGTATATCCCATTTTAGTTTTACACCATTATGAACCTTACGCCTTTTTTACTCTCTTATCGAGGTTCCCGGCATTGAAAACTCTTCGTAAACTAAATCACACGTGTATACGTTGATATTTAAGAGATATACAGTCAAGAAAATCAAGGGCAAAGGTGATATATATGCGGATTAGACACCAAAAAAACACTCAACAAATGGCTACAATTTAAGGAATGTGTTTAGTGACGGCATCAGATTCCTAATTGTTGGAGAAAGGTCTGGTGGCAAGAAAAGCTGCTTCTTGGAGGTTCTCAAGTGTTTTTGCTCGAAGATTCCATTCTTGGGTGGTTGGTTTGGCCCTTGTTCCTGTAACTCGAATCCTAGCCCGGTATATCTCATTTTAATTTTACACCATTGTGAACCTTACTCCTTTTTTACTCTCTGATCGAGGTTCTCGGCATTGAAAAATGTTCGTAAACTAAATCACACGTGTATATGTTGATATTTAAGAGATATACAGTCAAGAAAATCAAGGGCAATGGTGATATATATGCGGATTAGACACAAAAAAAAACACTCAACAAATGGCAACAATTTAAGGAATGTGTTTAGTGACGGCATCAGATTCCTAATTGATGGAGAAAAGGTCTGGTGGTAAGAAAATTTACTTCTAGGAGGTTGTCAAGTGTTTTCGCTTGACGATTCCATTCTTGGGTGGTTGGTTTGGCCCGTGTTCCTGTAACTCGAATCCTAGCCCGGTATATCCCATTTTAATTTTACACAATTGTGAACCTTACGCCTTTTTTACTCTCTGATCGAGGTTCTCGGAATTGAAAAATCTTTGTCAACTAAATCACACGTGTATATGTTGATATTTAAGAGATATACAGTCAAGAAAATCAAGGGTAATGGTGATATATATGCGGATTAGACACAAAAAAAAAACACTCAACAAATGGCTACAATTTGTGGAATGTGTTTAGTGACGGCATCAGATTCCTAATTGATGGAGAAAGGTCTGGTGCAAGAAAAGCTGCTTCTAGGAGGTTGTCAAGTGTTTTCGCTTGACGATTCCATTCTTGTTCCTGTAACTCGAATCTTAGCCCAATATATCCCATTTTAATTTTACATCACTGTGAACCTTACGCCTTTTTTACTCTCTGATCGAGGTTCTCGGCATTGAAAAATCTTGGTAAATTAAATCACACGTGTATATGTTGACATTTAAGAGATGTACAATAAAAAAAATCAAGGGCAATGGTGATATATATGCGGATTAGACACAAAAAAAAAACACTCAACAAATGGCTACAATTTAAGGAATGTGTTTAGTGACGGCTTCAGATTCCTAATTGATGGAGAAAGGTCTGGTGGTAAGAAAAGCTGTTTCTAGAAGGTTGTCAAGTGCTTTCGCTCGACGATTCCATTCTGGGGGGGTTGGTTTGGCCCTTGTTCCTGTTACTCGAATCCTAGCACGGTATATCGCATGTTAATCTTACACCATTGTGAACCTTACGCCTTTTTTACTCTCTTATCGAGGTTCTCGGCATTGAAAAATCTTCGTAAACTAAACACACGTGTATATGTTGACATTTAAGAGATATACAATCAAGAAAATCAAGGGCAATGGTGATATATATGCGGATTAGACACCAAAAAAAACACTCAACAAATGGCTACAATTTAAGGAATGTGTTTAGTGACGGCATCAGATTCCTAATTGATGGAGAAAGGTCTGGTGACAAGAAAAGATGCTTCTAGGAGGTTGTCAAGTGTTTTCGCTCGACGATTCCATTCTTGGGTGGTCGGTTTGGCCCTTGTTCCAGTAACTCGAATCCTAGCCAGATATATCCCATTTTAATTTTACACCATTGTGAACCTTACGCCATTTTACTCTCTGATCGAGGTTCTCGGCATTGAAAAATCTTCGTAAACTAAATCACACGTGTATATGTTGACATTTAAGAGATATACAATCAAGAAAATTAAGGGCAATGGTGATATATATGCGGATTAGACACCAAAAAAACACTCAACAAATGGCAATAATTTAAGGAATGTGTTTAGTGATGGCATCAGATTCCTAATTGATGGAGAAAGGTCTGGTGGTAAGAAACGCTGCTTCTAGGAGGTTGTCAAGTGTTTTCGCTCGACGATCCCATTCTTGGGTGGTTGGTTTGGCTCTTGTTCCTGTAACTCGAATCCTTGCCCGGTATATCCCATTTTAATTTTACACCATTGTGAACCTTACGCCTTTTTTACTCTCTGATCGAGGTTCTCGACATTGAAAAATCTTCGTAAACTAAATCACACGTGTATATGTTGACATTTATGAGATATATAGTTAAGAAAATCAAGGGCAATGGTGATATATATGCGGATTAGACACCAAAAAAACTCTCAATAAATGGCTACAATTTAAGGAATGTGTTTAGTGATGGCATCATATTCCTAATTGATGGAGAAAGGTCTGGTGGCAAGAAAAGCTGCTTCAAGGAGGTTGTCAAGTGTTTTCGCTCGACGATTCCATTCTTGGTTGGTTGGTTTGGCCCTTGTTCCTGTAACTCGAATCCTAGACCGGTATATCCCATTTTAATTTTACACCATTTTGAACCTTACGCCTTTTTTACTCCCTGATCGAGTTTCTCGGCATTGAAAAATCTTTGTAAACTAAATCACACGTGTATATGTTGATATTTAAGAGATATACAGTCTAGAAAATCACGGGCAATGGTGATATATATGCGGATTTGACACCAAAAAAACACTCAACAAATGGCTACAATTTAAGGAATGTGTTTAGTGACGGCATCAGATTCCTAATTGATGGAGAACGGTCTGGTGGCAAGAAAAGCTGCTTCTAGGAGGTTGTCAAGTGTTTTCGGTCGACGATTCCATTCTTGGGTGGTTGGTTTGGCCCTTGTTCCTGTAACTCGAATCCTAGCCCGGTATATCCCATTTTAGTTTTACACCATTGTGAACCTTACGCCTTTTTTATTCTCTTATCGAGGTTCTCGGCATTGAAAATTTTTCGTAAACTAAATCACACGTGTATATGTAGATATTTAAGAGATATACAGTCAAGAAAATCATGGGCAACGGTGATATATATGCGTATTAGACACCAAAAAAAAAACACTCAACAAATGGCTACAATTTAAGGAATGTGTTTAGTGACGGCATCAGATTCCTAATTGATGGAGAACGGTCTGGTGGTAAGAAAAGCTGCTTTTTGGAGGTTGTCAAGTGTTTTCGCTCGACGATTCCATTCTTGGGTGGTTGGTTTGGCCCTGGTTCCTGTAACTCGAATCCTAGCCCGGTATATCACATTTTAATTTTACACCATTGTGAAACTTACGCCTGTTTTACTCTCTGATGGAGGTTCTCGGCATTGAAAAATCTTCTTAAACGAAATCATACGTGTATATGTTGACATTTAAGAGATATACAGTCAAGAAAATCAAGGGCAATGGTAATATATATGCGGATTAGACACCAAAAAAAAACACTCAACAAATGGCTACAATATAAGGAATGCGTTTAGTGACGGCATCAGATTCCTAATTGATGGAGAAATGTCTGGTGGCAAGAAAAGCTGCTTCTAGGAGGTTGTCAAGTGTTTTCGCTCGACGATTCCATTCTTGGGTGGTTGGTTTTGCCCTTGTTCCTGTAACTCGAATCCTAGCTTGTTATATCCCATTTTAATTTTACACCATTTTGAACCTTACGCCTTTTTTACTCCCTGATCGAGTTTCTCGGCATTGAAAAATCTTTGTAAACTAAATCACACGTGTATATGTTGATATTTAAGAGATATACAGTCTAGAAAATCACGGGCAATGGTGATATATATGCGGATTTGACACCAAAAAAACACTCAACAAATGGCTACAATTTAAGGAATGTGTTTAGTGACGGCATCAGATTCCTAATTGATGGAGAACGGTCTGGTGGCAAGAAAAGCTGCTTCTAGGAGGTTGTCAAGTGTTTTCGGTCGACGATTCCATTCTTGGGTGGTTGGTTTGGCCCTTGTTCCTGTAACTCGAATCCTAGCCCGGTATATCCCATTTTAGTTTTACACCATTGTGAACCTTACGCCTTTTTTATTCTCTTATCGAGGTTCTCGGCATTGAAAATTTTTCGTAAACTAAATCACACGTGTATATGTAGATATTTAAGAGATATACAGTCAAGAAAATCATGGGCAACGGTGATATATATGCGTATTAGACACCAAAAAAAAACACTCAACAAATGGCTACAATTTAAGGAATGTGTTTAGTGACGGCATCAGATTCCTAATTGATGGAGACCGGTCTGGTGGTAAGAAAAGCTGCTTTTAGGAGGTTGTCAAGTGTTTTCGCTCGACGATTCCATTCTTGGGTGGTTGGTTTGGCCCTGGTTCCTGTAACTCGAATCCTAGCCCGGTATATCACATTTTAATTTTACACCATTGTGAAACTTACGCCTGTTTTACTCTCTGATGGAGGTTCTCGGCATTGAAAAATCTTCTTAAACAAAATCATACGTGTATATGTTGACATTTAAGAGATATACAGTCAAGAAAATCAAGGGCAATGGTAATATATATGCGGATTAGACACCAAAAAAAAACACTCAACAAATGGCTACAATATAAGGAATGCGTTTAGTGACGGCATCAGATTACTAATTGATGGAGAAATGTCTGGTGGCAAGAAAAGCTGCTTCTAGGAGGTTGTCAAGTGTTTTCGCTCGACGATTCCATTCTTGTGTGGTTGGTTTTGCCCTTGTTCCTGTAACTCGAATCCCTGCCCGGTATATCTCATTTTAATTTTATACCATTGTGAACCTTAGGCCTTTTTTACTCTCTGATCGAGGTTCTCGGCATTGAAAAATCTTCGTAAACTAAATCACACGTGTATATGTTGACTTTTAAGAGATATACAGTCAAGAAAATCAAGGGCAATGGTGATATAGATGCAGATTAGACACAAAAAAAAACACTCAACAAATGGCTACAATTTAAGGAATGTGTTTAGTGACGGCATCAGATTCCTAATTGATGGAGAACGGTCTGGTGGCAAGAAAAGCTGCTTCTAGAAGGTTGTCAAGTGTTTTCGCTCGACGATTCCATTCTTGGGTGGTTGGTTTGGCCCTTTTTCCTGAAACTCGAATCCTTGCCCGGTATATCCCATTTTCATTTTACACCATTGTGAACCTTGCTCCTTTTTGACTCTCTGATTGAGTTTCTCGGCATTGAAAAATCTTCGTAAATTAAATCACAGGTTTATATGTTAACATTTAAGAGATATACAATCAAGAAAATCAAGGGCAATGGTGATATATATGTGGATTAGACCCAAAAAAAAAATCACTCAACAAATGTCTACAATTTAATGAATGTGTTTAGTACGACATCAGATTCCTAATTGATGGAGAAAGGTCTGGTGGTAAGAAAAGCTGCTTCTAGGAGGTTGTCAAGTGTTTTCGCTCGATGATTCCATTCTTGGGTGGTTGGTTTGGCCCTTGTTCCTGTAACTCGAATCCTAGGCTGGTATATCCCATTTTAATCTTACACCATTGTGAACCTTACGCCTTTTTTACTCTCTGATCGAGGTTCTCGACATTGTAAAATCTTTGTAAACTAAATCACACGTGTATATGTTGACATTTATGAGATATATAGTTAAGAAAATCAAGGGCAATGGTGATATATATGCGGATTAGACACCAAAAAAACTCTCAATAAATGGCTACAATTTAAGGAATGTGTTTAGTGATGGCATCATATTCCTAATTGATGGAGAAAGGTCTGGTGGCAAGAAAAGCTGCTTCAAGGAGGTTGTCAAGTGTTTTCGCTCGACGATTCCATTCTTGGTTGGTTGGTTTGGCCCTTGTTCCTGTAACTCGAATCCTAGACCGGTATATCCCATTTTAATTTTACACCATTTTGAACCTTACGCCTTTTTTACTCCCTGATCGAGTTTCTCGGCATTGAAAAATCTTTGTAAACTAAATCACACGTGTATATGTTGATATTTAAGAGATATACAGTCTAGAAAATCACGGGCAATGGTGATATATATGCGGATTTGACACCAAAAAAACACTCAACAAATGGCTACAATTTAAGGAATGTGTTTAGTGACGGCATCAGATTCCTAATTGATGGAGAACGGTCTGGTGGCAAGAAAAGCTGCTTCTAAGAGGTTGTCAAGTGTTTTCGGTCGACGATTCCATTCTTGGGTGGTTGGTTTGGCCCTTGTTCCTGTAACTCGAATCCTAGCCCGGTATATCCCATTTTAGTTTTACACCATTGTGAACCTTACGCCTTTTTTATTCTCTTATCGAGGTTCTCGGCATTGAAAATTTTTCGTAAACTGAATCACACGTGTATATGTAGATATTTAAGAGATATACAGTCAAGAAAATCATGGGCAATGGTGATATATATGCGGATTAGACACCAAAAAAAAACACTCAACAAATGGCTACAATTTAAGGAATGTGTTTAGTGACGGCATCAGATTCCTAATTGATGGAGAACGGTCTGGTGGTAAGAAAAGCTGCTTTTAGGAGGTTGTCAAGTGTTTTCGCTCGACGATTCCATTCTCGGGTGGTTGGTTTGGCCCTGGTTCCTGTAACTCGAATCCTAGCCCGGTATATCCCATTTTAATTTTACACCATTGTGAAACTTACGCCTGTTTTACTCTCTGATGGAGGTTCTCGGCATTGAAAAATCTTCTTAAACAAAATCATACGTGTATATGTTGACATTTAAGAGATATACAGTCAAGAAAATCAAGGGCAATGGTAATATATATGCGGATTAGACACCAAAAAAAAACACTCAACAAATGGCTACAATATAAGGAATGCGTTTAGTGACGGCATCAGATTCCTAATTGATGGAGAAATGTCTGGTGGCAAGAAAAGCTGCTTCTAGGAGGTTGTCAAGTGTTTTCGCTCGACGATTCCATTCTTGGGTGGTTGGTTTGGCCCTTGTTCCTGTAACTCGAATCCCTGCCCGGTATATCTCATTTTAATTTTATATCATTGTGAACCTTAGGCCTTTTTTACTCTCTGATCGAGGTTCTCGGCATTGAAAAATCTTCGTAAACTAAACCACACGTGTATATGTTGACTTTTAAGAGATATACAGTCAAGAAAATCAAGGGCAATGGTGATATAGATGCAGATTAGACACAAAAAAAAACCCTCAACAAATGGCTACAATTTAAGGAATGTGCTTAGTGACGGCATCAGATTCCTAATTGATGGAGAACGGTCTGGTGGCAAGAAAAGCTGCTTCTAGAAGGTTGTCAAGTGTTTTCGCTCGACGATTCCATTCTTGGGTGGTTGGTTTGGCCCTTGTTCCTGAAACTCGAATCCTTGCCCGGTATATCCCATTTTCATTTTACACCATTGTGAACCTTGCGCCTTTTTTACTCTCTGATCGAGTTTCTCGGCATTGAAAAATCTTCGTAAATTAAATCACAGGTTTATATGTTAACATTTAAGAGATATACAATCAAGAAAATCAAGGGCAATGGTGATATATATGTGGATTAGACCCCAAAAAAAAAACACTCAACAAATGGCTACAATTTAATGAATGTGTTTAGTACGACATCAGATTCCTAATTCATGGAGAAAGGTCTGGTGGTAAGAAAAGCTGCTTCTAGGAGGTTGTCAAGTGTTTTCGCTCGATGATTCCATTCTTGGGTGGTTGGTTTGGCCCTTGTTCCTGTAACTCGAATCCTAGCCTGGTATATCCCATTTTAATCTTACACCATTGTGAACCTTACGCCTTTTTTACTCTCTGCTCGAGGTTCTCGACATTGTAAAATCTTTGTAAACTAAATCGCACGTGTATATGTTGAAATTTAAGAGATATACAGTCAAGAAAATCAAGGGTAATGGTGATATATATGCGGATTAGACACAAAAAAAACACTCAATAAATGGCTACAATTTAAGGAATGTGTTTAGTGACGGCATCAGATTCCTAATTGATGGAGTAGGGTCTGGTGGCAAGAAAAGCTGCTTCTTGGAGGTTGTCAAGTATTTTCGCTCGAAGATTCCATTCTTGGGTGGTTGGTTTGGCCCATGTTCCGGTAACTCGAATCCTAAACCGGTATATCCCATTTTAATTTTACACCATTTTGAACCTTACGCCTTTTTTACTCCCTGATCGAGTTTCTCGGCATTGAAAAATCTTTGTAAACTAAATCACACGTGTATATGTTGATATTTAAGAGATATACAGTCTAGAAAATCACGGGCAATGGTGATATATATGCGGATTTGACACCAAAAAAACACTCAACAAATGGCTACAATTTAAGGAATGTGTTTAGTGACGGCATCAGATTCCTAATTGATGGAGAACGGTCTGGTGGCAAGAAAAGCTGCTTCTAGGAGGTTGTCAAGTGTTTTCGGTCGACGATTCCATTCTTGGGTGGTTGGTTTGGCCCTTGTTCCTGTAACTCGAATCCTAGCCCGGTATATCCCATTTTAGTTTTACACCATTGTGAACCTTACGCCTTTTTTATTCTCTTATCGAGGTTCTCGGCATTGAAAATTTTTCGTAAACTAAATCACACGTGTATATGTAGATATTTAAGAGATATACAGTCAAGAAAATCATGGGCAATGGTGATATATATGCGGATTAGACACCAAAAAAAAACACTCAACAAATGGCTACAATTTAAGGAATGTGTTTAGTGACGGCATCAGATTCCTAATTGATGGAGAACGGTCTGGTGGTAAGAAAAGCTGCTTTTAGGAGGTTGTCAAGTGTTTTCGCTCGACGATTCCATTCTTGGGTGGTTGGTTTGGCCCTGGTTCCTGTAACTCGAATCCTAGCCCGGTATATCCCATTTTAATTTTACACCATTGTGAAACTTACGCCTGTTTTACTCTCTGATGGAGGTTCTCGGCATTGAAAAATCTTCTTAAACAAAATCATACGTGTATATGTTGACATTTAAGAGATATACAGTCAAGAAAATCAAGGGCAATGGTGATATATATGCGGATTAGACACAAAAAAAAAACACTCAACAAATGGCTACAATATAAGGAATGCGTTTAGTGACGGCATCAGATTCCTAATTGATGGAGAAATGTCTGGTGGCAAGAATAGCTGCTTCGAGGAGGTTGTCAAGTGTTTTCGCTCGACGATTCCATTCTTGGGTGGTTGGTTTGGCCCTTGTTCCTGTAACTCGAATCCCTGCCCGGTATATCTCATTTTAATTTTATACCATTGTGAACCTTAGGCCTTTTTTACTCTCTGATCGAGGTTCTCGGCATTGAAAAATCTTCGTAAACTAAATCACACGTGTATATGTTGACTTTTAAGAGATATACAGTCAAGAAAATCAAGGGCAATGGTGATATAGATGCAGATTAGACACAAAAAAAAAACACTCAACAAATGGTTACAATTTAAGGAATGTGTTTCGTGACGGCATCAGATTCCTAATTGATGGAGAACGGTCTGGTGGCAAGAAAAGCTGCTTCTAGAAGGTTGTCAAGTGTTTTCGCTCGACGATTCCATTCTTGGGTGGTTGGTTTGGCCCTTGTTCCTGAAACTCGAATCCTTGCCCGGTATATCCCATTTTCATTTTACACCATTGTGAACCTTGCGCCTTTTTCACTCTCTGATCGAGTTTCTCGGCATTGAAAAATCTTCGTAAATTAAATCACAGGTTTATATGTTAACATTTAAGAGATATACAATCAAGAAAATCAAGGGCAATGGTGATATATATGTGGATTAGACCCCAAAAAAAAAACACTCAACAAATGGCTACAATTTAATGAATGTGTTTAGTACGACATCAGATTCCTAATTGATGGAGAAAGGTCTGGTGGTAAGAAAAGCTGCTTCTAGGAGGTTGTCAAGTGTTTTCGCTCGATGATTCCATTCTTGGGTGGTTGGTTTGGCCCTTGTTCCTGTAACTCGAATCCTAGCCTGGTATATCCCATTTTAATCTTACACCATTGTGAACCTTACGCCTTTTTTACTCTCTGATCGAGGTTCTCGACATTGTAAAATCTTTGTAAACTAAATCGCACGTGTATATGTTGACATTTAAGAGATATACAGTCAAGAAAATCAAGGGTAATGGTGATATATATGCGGATTAGACACAAAAAAAACACTCAATAAATGGCTACAATTTAAGGAATGTGTTTAGTGACGGCATCAGATTCCTAAATGATGGAGAAAGGTTTGGTGGCAAGAAAAGCTACTTCTAGGAGGTTGTCAAGTGTTTTCGCTCGACGATTCCATTCTTGTGTGGTTGGTTTGGCCCTTGTTCCTGTAACTCGAATCCTAGCCCAGTATATCCCATTTTAGTTTTACACCATTGTGAACCTTACACCTTTTTTATTCTCTTATCGAGGTTCTCGGCATTGAAAATTTTTCGTAAACTAAATCACACGTGTATATGTTGATATTTAAGAGATATACAGTCAAGAAAATCAAGGGCAATGGTGATATATATATGCGGATTAGACACCAAAAAAAAAAACACTCAACAAATGGCTACAATTTAAGGAATGTGTTTAGTGACGGCATCAGATTCCTAATTGATGGAGAAATGTCTGGTGGTAAGAAAAGTTGCTTTTAGGAGGTTGTCAAGTGTTTTCGCTCGACGATTCCATTCTTGGGTGGTTGGTTTGGCCCTTGTTCCTGTAACTCGAATCCTACCCCGGTATATCCCATTTTAATATTACACCATTGTGAACCTTACGCCTTTTTTACTCTCTGTTCGAGGTTCTCGGCATTGAAAAATCTTCGTAAACTAAATCACACATGTATATGTTGACATTTTAGAGATATACAGTCAAGAAAATCAAGGGTAATGGTGATATATATGCGGATTAGACACCAAAAAAAAACACTCAACAAATGGCTACAATTTAAGGAATGTGTTTAGTGAAGGCATCAGATTCCTAATTGATGGAGAACGGTTTGGTGGCAAGAAAAGCTGCTTCTAGAAGGTCGTCAAGTGTTTTCGCTCGACGATTCCATTCTTGGGTGGTTGGTTTGGCCCTTGTTCCTGTAACTCGAATCCTAGCCTGGTATATCCCATTTTAATCTTACACCATTGTGAACCTTATGCCTTTTTTACTCTCTGATCGAGGTTCTCGGCATTGAAAAATCTTCGTAAACTAAATCACACGTGTATATGTTGATATTTAAGAGATATACAGTCAAGAAAATCAAGGGCAATGGTGATATATATATGCGGATTAAACACTAAAAAAACACTCAACAAATGGCTACAATTTAAGGAATGTGTTTAGTGAAGGCATCAGATTCCTAATTGATGGAGAAAGGTCTGGTGGCAAGAAAAGCTACTTCTAGGAAGTTGTCAAGTGTTTTCGCTCGACGATTCCATTCTTGGGTGGTTGGTTTGGCCCTTGTTACTGTAACTCGAACCCTAGCCCGGTACATCCCATTTTTGTTTTACACCATTGTGAACCTTACACCTTTTTTATTCTCTTATCGAGGTTCTCGGCATTGAAAATTTTTCGTAAACTAAATCACACGTGTATATGTTGATATTTAAGAGATATACAGTCAAGAAAATCAAGGGCAATGGTGATATATATATGCGGATTAGACACCAAAAAAAAAACACTCAACAAATGGCTACAATTTAAGGAATGTGTTTAGTGACGGCATCAGATTCCTAATTGATGGAGAAAGGTCTGGTGGTAAGAAATGTTGCTTTTAGGAGGTTGTCAAGTGTTTTCGCTCGACGATTCCATTCTTGGGTGGTTGGCTTGGCCCTTGTTCCTGTAACTCGAATCCTACCCCGGTATATCCCATTTTAATATTACACCATTGTGAACCTTACGCCTTTTTTACTCTCTGTTCGAGGTTCTCGGCATTGAAAAATCTTCGTAAACTAAATCACACATGTATATGTTGACATTTTAGAGATATACAGTCAAGAAAATCAAGGGCAATGGTGATATATATGCGGATTAGACACCAAAAAAAACACTCAACAAATGGCTACAATTTAAGGAATGTGTTTAGTGAAGGCATCAGATTCCTAATTGATGGAGAACGGTTTGGTGGCAAGAAAAGCTGCTTCTAGAAGGTTGTCAAGTGTTTTCGCTCGACGATTCCATTCTTGGGTGGTTGGTTTGGCCCTTGATCCTGAAACTCGAATCCTTGCCCGGTATATCCCATTTTAATTTTACACCATTGTGAACCTTGCGCCTTTTTTACTCTCTGATCGAGTTTCTCAGCATTGAAAAATCTTCGTAAATTAAATCACAGGTTTATATGTTAACATTTAAGAGATATACAATCAAGAAAATCAAGGGCAATGGTGATATATATGTGGATTAGACACAAAAAAAAAACACTCAACAAATGGCTACAATTTAAGGAATGTGTTTAGTACGACATCAGATTCCTAATTGATGGAGAAAGGTCTGGTGGTACGAAAAGCTGCTTCTACGAGGTTGTCAAGTGTTTTCGCTCGATGATTCCATTCTTGGGTGGTTGGTTTGGCCCTTGTTCCTGTAACTCGAATCCTAGCCTGGTATATCCCATTTTAATCTTACACCATTGTGAACCTTACGCCTTTTTTACTCTCTGATCGAGGTTCTCGGCATTGTAAAATCTTTGTAAACTAAATCGCACGTGTATATGTTGACATTTAAGAGATATACAGTCAAGAAAATCAAGGGTAATGGTGATATATATGCGGATTAGACACAAAAAAAAACACTCAATAAATGGCTACAATTTAAGGAATGTGTTTAGTGACGGCCGCAGATTCCTAATTGATGGAGAAAGGTCTGGTGGCAAGAAAAGCTGCTTCTTGGAGGTTGTCAAGTATTTTCGCTCGAAGATTCCATTCTTGGGAGGTTGGTTTGGCCCTTGTTCCGGTAACTCGAATCCTAGCCAAGTATATCCCATTTTAATTTTACACCATTGTGAACCTTACGCCTTTTTTACTCTCTGATCGAGGTTCTCGGCATTGAAAAATCTTCGTAAACTAAATCACACGTGTATATGTTGATGTTTAAGAGATATACAGTCAAGAAAATCAAGGGCAATGGTGATATATATATGCGGATTAGACACCAAAAAAAACACTCAACAAATGGCTACAATTTAAGGAATGTGTTTAGTGAAGGCATCAGATTCCTAATTGATGGAGAAAGGTCTGGTGGCAAGAAAAGCTACTTCTAGGAAGTTGTCAAGTGTTTTCGCTCGACGATTCCATTCTTGGGTGGTTGGTTTGGCCCTTGTTACTGTAACTCGAACCCTAGCCCGGTATATCCCATTTTAGTTTTACACCATTGTGAACCTTACACCTTTTTTATTCTCTTATCGAGGTTCTCGGCATTGAAAATTTTTCGTAAACTAAATCACACGTGTATATGTTGATATTTAAGAGATATACAGTCAAGAAAATCAAGGGCAATGGTGATATATATATGCGGATTAGACACCAAAAAAAAAACACTCAACAAATGGCTACAATTTAAGGAATGTGTTTAGTGACGGCATCAGATTCCTAATTGATGGAGAAAGGTCTGGTGGTAAGAAATGTTGCTTTTAGGAGGTTGTCAAGTGTTTTCGCTCGACGATTCCATTCTTGGGTGGTTGGTTTGGCCATTGTTCCTGTAACTCGAATCCTACCCCGGTATATCCCATTTTAATATTACACCATTGGGAACCTTACGCCTTTTTTACTCTCTGATCGAGGTTCTCGGCATTGAAAAATCTTCGTAAACTAAATCACACATGTATATGTTGACATTTTAGAGATATACAGTCAAGAAAATCAAGGGCAATGGTGATATATATGCGGATTAGACACCAAAAAAAAACACTCAACAAATGGCTACAATTTAAGGAATGTGTTTAGTGAAGGCATCAGATTCCTAATTGATGGAGAAAGATTTGGTGGCAAGAAAAGCTGCTTCTAGGAGGTTGTCATGTGTTTTCGCTCGACGATTCCATTCTTGGGTGGCTGGTTTGGCCCATGTTCCTGTTACTCGAATCCTAGCCCGGTATATCCCATTTTAATTTTACACCATTGTGAACCTTACGCCTTTTTTACTCTCTGATCGAGGTTCTCGGCATTGAAAAATCTTCGTAAACTAAACACACGTGTATATGTTGACATTTAAGAGATATACAGTCAAGAAAATCAAGGGCAATGATGATATATATGCGGATTAGACACCAAAAAAAACACTCAACAAATGGCTACAATTTAAGGAATGTGTTTAGTGACGGCATCAGATTCCTAATTGATGGAGAAAGGTCTGGTGGCAAAAAAAGCTGCTTCTAGGAGGTTGTCAAGTGTTTTCGCTCGACGATTCCATTCTTGGGTGGTTGGTTTGGCACTTGTTCCTGCAACTCGAATCCTACACCAGTATATCCCATTTTAATTTTACACCATTGTTAAACTTACGCCTTTTTTACTCTCTGATCGAGGTTCTCGGCAATGAAAAATTTTCGTAAACTAAATCACACGTGTATATGTTGACATTTAAGAGATATACAGTCAAGAAAATCAAGGGCAATAGTGATATATATGCGGATTAGACACCAAAAAAAACACTCAACAAATGGCTACAATTTAAGGAATGTGTTTAGTGACGGCATCAGATTCCTAATTGATGGAGAAATGTCTGGTGGCAAGAAAAGCTGCTTCTAGGAGGTTGTCAAGTGTTTTCGCTCGACGATTCCATTCTTGGGTGGTTGGTTTGGCCCTTGTTCCAGTAACTCGAATGCTAGCCCGGTACATCCCATTTTAATTTTACACCATTGTGAACCTTAGGCCTTTTTTACTCTCTGATCGAGGTTCTCGGCATTGAAAAATCTTCTTAAACTAAATCACACGTGTAAATGTCGACTTTTAAAAGATATACAGTCAAGAAAATCAAGGGCAATGGTGATATAGATGCGGATTAGACACAAAAAAAAGCACTCAACAAGTGGCTACAATTTAAGGAATGTGTTTAGTGACGGCATCAGATTCCTAATTGATGGAGAAAGGTCTGGTGGCAAGAAAAGCTGCTTCTAGGAGGTTGTCAAGGGTTTTCGCTCGACGATTCCATTCTTGGGTGGTTGGTTTGGCCCTTGTTCCAGTAACTCGAATCCTAGCCCGGTATATCCCATTTTAATTTTACACCATTGTGAACCTTGCGCCTTTTTTACTCTCTGATCGAGGTTCTCGGCATTGAAAAATCTACGTAAATTAAATCACACGTTTATATGTTGACATTTAAGAGATATACAATTAAGAAAATCAAGGGCAATGGTGATATATATGCGGATTAAACACCAAAAAAAAAACACTCAACAAATGACTACAATTTAAGGAATGTGTTTAGTACGACATCAGAATCCTAATTGATGGAGAAAGGTCTGGTGGCAAGAAAAGCTGCTTCTAGGAGGTTGTCAAGGGTTTTCGCTCGACGATTCCATTCTTGGGTGGTTGGTTTGGCCCTTGTTCCTGTAACTCGAATCCTAGCCCGGTAAATCCCATTTTAATCTTACACCATTGTGAACCTTACGCCTTTTTTACTCTCTGATCGAGGTTCTCGGCATTGAAAAATCTTCGTAAACTAAATCACAAGTGTATATGTTGCCATTTAAGAGATTTACAATCAAGAAAATTAAGGGCAATGGTGATATATATGCGGATTAGACACCAAAAAAAAAACACTCAACAAATTGATACAATTTAAGGATTGTGCTTAGTGACGGCATCAAATTCCTAATTGATGGAGAAAGGTCTGGTGCTAAGAAAAGCTGCTTCTAGGAGGTTGTCAAGTGTTTTCGCTCGACGATTCCATTCTTGGGTGGTTGGTTTGGCCCTTGTTCCTGTAACTAGAATCCTAGCCCGGTATATCCCATTTTAGTTTTACACCATTGTGAACTTACTCCTTTTTTACTCTCTGATCGACGTTCTCGGCATTGAAAAATCTTCGTCAACTAAATCACACGTGTATATGTTGACTTTTAAGAGATATACAGTCAAGAAAATCAAGGGCAATGGTGATATATATGCGGATTAGACACAAAAAAAAACACTCAACAAATGGCTACAATTTAAGGAATGTGTTTTGTGACGGTTTCAGATTCCTAATTGATGGAGAAAGGTTTGGTGGCAAGAAAAGCTGCTTCTTGGAGGTTGTCAAGTGTTTTCGCTAGACGATTCCATTCTTGGGTGGCTGGTTTGGCCCATGTTCCTGTTACTCGAATCCTAGCCCGGTATATCCCATTTTAATTTTACACCGTTGTGAACCTTACGCCTTTTTTACTCTCTGATCGAGGTTCTCGGCATTGAAAAATCTTCGTAAACTAAACACACGTGTATATGTTGACATATAAGAGATATACAGTCAAGAAAATCAAGGGCAATGGTGATATATATGCGGATTAGATACCAAAAAAAAACATTCAACAAATGGCTACAATTTAAGGAATGTGTTTAGTGACGGCATCAGATTCCTAATTGATGGAGAAAGGTCTGGTGGCAAGAAAAGCTGCTTCTAGGAGGTAGTCAAGTGTTTTCGCTTGACGATTCCATTCTTGGGTGGTTGGTTTGGCACTTGTTCCTTCAACTCGAATCCTACCCCGGTATATCCCATTTTAATTTTACACCATTGTTAACCTTACGCCTTTTTTACTCTCTGATCGAGGTTCTCGTCAATGAAAAATCTTCGTAAACTAAATCACACGTGTATATGTTGACATTTAAGAGATATACAGTCAATAAAATCAAGGGCAATGGTGATATATAAGCGGATTAGACACAAAAAAAAAACACTCAACAAATGGCTACAATTTAAGGAATGTGTTTAGTGATGGCATCAGATTCCTAATTGATAGAAAAATGTCTGGTGGCAAGAAAAGCTGCTTCTAGGAGGTTGGCAAGTGTTTTCGCTCGATGATTCCATTCTTGGGAGGTTGGTTTGTCCCTTGTTCCAGTAACTCGAATCCAAGCTCGGTATATCCCATTTTAATCTTACACCATTGTGAACCTTACGCCTTTTTTACTCTCTGATCGAGGTTCTCGGCATTGAAACATCTTCGTAAACTAAATCACACGTGTATATGTTGACATTTAAGAGATATACAGTCAAGAAAATCAAGGGCAATGGTGATATATATGCGGATTAGACACCAAAAAAACACTCAACAAATGGCTACAATTTAAGGAATGTGTTTAGTGACGGCATCAGATTCCTAATTGATGGAGAAAGGTCTGGTGGTAAGAAAAGCTGCTTCTAGGAGGTTGTCAAGTGTTTTCGCTCGACGATTCCATTCTTAGGTGGTTGGTTTGGCCCTTGTTCCTGTAACTAGAATCCTAGCCCGAAATATCCCATTTTAGTTTTACACCATTGTGAACCTTACGCCTTTTTTACTCTCTTATCGAGGTTCTCGGCATTGAAAAATCTTCGTAAACTAAATCACACGTGTATATGTTGATATTTAAGAGATATACAGTCAAGAAAATCAAGGGCAATGGTGATATATATGCGGATTAGACACAAAAAAAAAACACTCAACAAATGGCTACAATTTAATGAATGTTTTTAGTGACGGCATCAGATTCCTAATTGATGGAGAAAGGTTTGGTGGCAAGAAAAGCTGCTTCTTGGAGGTTGTCAAGTGTTTTCGCTCGAAGATTCCATTCTTGGGTGGTTGGTTTAGCCCTTGTTCCTGTAACTCGAATCCTAGCCCGGTATATCCCATTTTAATTTTACACCATTGTGAACCTTACTCCTTTTTTACTCTCTGATCGACGTTCTCGGCATTGAAAAATCTTCGTGAACTAAATCACACGTGTATATGTAGATATTTAAGAGATACACAGTCAAGAAAATCAAGGGCAATGGTGATATATATGCGGATAAGACACCAAAAAAAAAAACACTCAACAAATGGCTACAATTTAAGGAATGTGTTTAGTGACGGCATCAGATTCCTAATTGATGGAGAAAGGTCTGGTGGCAAGAAAAGCTACTTCTAGGAGGTTGTCAAGTGTTTTCGCTTGACGATTCCATTCTTGGATGGTTGGTTTGGCACTTGTTCCTGCAACTCGAATCCTACCCCGGTATATCCCATTTTAATTTTACACCATTGTTAACCTTACGCCTTTTTTACTCTCTGATCGAGGTTCTCGTCAATGAAAAATCTTCGTAAACTAAATCACACGTGTATATGTTGACATTTAAGAGATATACAGTCAATAAAATCAAGGGCAATGGTGATATATAAGCGGATTAGACACAAAAAAATACACTCAACAAATGGCTACAATTTAAGGAATGTGTTAAGTGATGGCATCAGATTCCTAATTGATGGAAAAATGTCTGGTGGCAAGAAAAGCTGCTTCTAGGAGGTTGTCAAGTGTTTTCGCTCGATGATTCCATTCTTGGGAGGTTGGTTTGGCCCTTGTTCCAGTAACTCGAATCCTAGCTCGGTATATCCCATTTTAATCTTACACCATTGTGAACCTTACGCCTTTTTTACTCTCTGATCGAGGTTCTCGGTATTGAAACATCTTCGTAAACTAAATCACACGTGTATATGTTGACATTTAAGAGATATACAGTCAAGAAAATCAAGGGCAATGGTGATATATATGCGGATTAGACACCAAAAAAAACACTCAACAAATGGCTACAATTTAAGGAATGTGTTTAGTGACGGCATCAGATTCCTAATTGATGGAGAAAGGTCTGGTGGTAAGAAAAGCTGCTTCTAGGAGGTTGTCAAGTGTTTTCGCTCGACGATTCCATTCTTAGGTGGTTGGTTTGGCCCTTGTTCCTGTAACTAGAATCCTAGCCCGAAATATCCCATTTTAGTTTTACACCATTGTGAACCTTACGCCTTTTTTACTCTCTTATCGAGGTTCTCGGCATTGAAAAATCTTCGTAAACTAAATCACACGTGTATATGTTGATATTTAAGAGATATACAGTCAAGAAAATCAAGGGCAATGGTGATATATATGCGGATTAGACACAAAAAAAAACACTCAACAAATGGCTACAATTTAAGGAATGTTTTTAGTGACGACATCAGATTCCTAATTGATGGAGAAAGGTTTGGTGGCAAGAAAAGCTGCTTCTAGGAGGTTGTCAAGTGTTTTCGCTCGAAGATTCCATTCTTGGGTGGTTGGTTTAGCCCTTGTTCCTGTAACTCGAATCCTAGCCCGGTATATCCCATTTTAATTTTACACCATTGTGAACCATACTCCTTTTTTACTGTCTGATCGACGTTCTCGGCATTGAAAAATCTTCGTAAACTAAATCACACGTGTATATGTAGATATTTAAGAGATATACAGTCAAGAAAATCAAGGGCAATGGTGATATATATGCGGATAAGACACCAAAAAAAAAAACACTCAACAAATGGCTACAATTTAAGGAATGTGTTTAGTGACGGCATCAGATTCCTAATTGATGGAGAAAGGTCTGGTGGCAAGAAAAGCTGCTTCTAGGAGGTTGTCAAGTGTTTTCGCTTGACGATTCCATTCTTGGATGGTTGGTTTGGCACTTGTTCCTGCAACTCGAATCCTACCCCGGTATATCCCATTTTAATTTTACACCATTGTTAACCTTACGCCTTTTTTACTCTCTGATCGAGGTTCTCGTCAATGAAAAATCTTCGTAAACTAAATCACACGTGTATATGTTGACATTTAAGAGATATACAGTCAATAAAATCAAGGGCAATGGTGATATATAAGCGGATTAGACACAAAAAAATACACTCAACAAATGGCTACAATTTAAGGAATGTGTTAAGTGATGGCATCAGATTCCTAATTGATGGAAAAATGTCTGGTGGCAAGAAAAGCTGCTTCTAGGAGGTTGTCAAGTGTTTTCGCTCGATGATTCCATTCTTGGGAGGTTGGTTTGGCCCTTGTTCCAGTAACTCGAATCCTAGCTCGGTATATCCCATTTTAATCTTACACCATTGTGAACCTTACGCCTTTTTTACTCTCTGATCGAGGTTCTCGGTATTGAAACATCTTCGTAAACTAAATCACACGTGTATATGTTGACATTTAAGAGATATACAGTCAAGAAAATCAAGGGCAATGGTGATATATATGCGGATTAGACACCAAAAAAAACACTCAACAAATGGCTACAATTTAAGGAATGTGTTTAGTGACGGCATCAGATTCCTAATTGATGGAGAAAGGTCTGGTGGTAAGAAAAGCTGCTTCTAGGAGGTTGTCAAGTGTTTTCGCTCGACGATTCCATTTTTAGGTGGTTGGTTTGGCCCTTGTTCCTGTAACTAGAATCCTAGCCCGAAATATCCCATTTTAGTTTTACACCATTGTGAACCTTACGCCTTTTTTACTCTCTTATCGAGGTTCTAGGCATTGAAAAATCTTCGTAAACTAAATCACACGTGTATATGTTGATATTTAAGAGATATACAGTCAAGAAAATCAAGGGCAATGGTGATATATATGCGGATTAGACACAAAAAAAAAACACTCAACAAATGGCTACAATTTAAGGAATGTTTTTAGTGACGACATCAGATTCCTAATTGATGGAGAAAGGTTTGGTGGTAAGAAAAGCTGCTTCTAGGAGGTTGTCAAGTGTTTTCGCTCGAAGATTCCATTCTTGGGTGGTTGGTTTAGCCCTTGTTCCTGTAACTCGAATCCTAGCCCGGTATATCCCATTTTAATTTTACACCATTGTGAACCATACTCCTTTTTTACTCTCTGATCGACGTTCTCGGCATTGAAAAATCTTCGTAAACTAAATCACACGTGTATATGTAGATATTTAAGAGATATACAGTCAAGAAAATCAAGGGCAATGGTGATATATATGCGGATAAGACACCAAAAAAAAAACACTCAACAAATGGCTACAATTTAAGGAATGTGTTTAGTGACGGCATCAGATTCCTAATTGATGGAGAAAGGTCTGGTGGCAAGAAAAGCTGCTTCTAGGAGGTTGTCAAGTGTTTTCGCTTGACGATTCCATTCTTGGATGGTTGGTTTGGCACTTGTTCCTGCAACTCGAATCCTACCCCGGTATATCCCATTTTAATTTTACACCATTGTTAACCTTACGCCTTTTTTACTCTCTGATCGAGGTTCTCGTCAATGAAAAATCTTCGTAAACTAAATCAAACGTGTATATGTTGACATTTAAGAGATATACAGTCAATAAAATCAAGGGCAATGGTGATATATATGCGGATTAGACACCAAAAAAAACACTCAACAAATGGCTACAATTTAAGGAATGTGTTAAGTGATGGCATCAGATTCCTAATTGATGGAAAAATGTCTGGTGGCAAGAAAAGCTGCTTCTAGGAGGTTGTCAAGTGTTTTCGCTCGATGATTCCATTCTTGGGAGGTTGGTTTGGCCCTTGTTCCAGTAACTCGAATCCTAGCTCGGTATATCCCATTTTAATCTTACACCATTGTGAACCTTACGCCTTTTTTACTCTCTGATCGAGGTTCTCGGTATTGAAACATCTTCGTAAACTAAATCACACGTGTATATGTTGACATTTAAGAGATATACAGTCAAGAAAATCAAGGGCAATGGTGATATATATGCGGATTAGACACCAAAAAAAACACTCAACAAATGGCTACAATTTAAGGAATGTTTTTAGTGACGACATCAGATTCCTAATTGATGGAGAAAGGTTTGGTGGCAAGAAAAGCTGCTTCTAGGAGGTTGTCAAGTGTTTTCGCTCGAAGATTCCATTCTTGGGTGGTTGGTTTAGCCCTTGTTCCTGTAACTCGAATCCTAGCCCGGTATATCCCATTTTAATTTTACACCATTGTGAACCATACTCCTTTTTTACTCTCTGATCGACGTTCTCGGCATTGAAAAATCTTCGTAAACTAAATCACACGTGTATATGTAGATATTTAAGAGATATACAGTCAAGAAAATCAAGGGCAATGGTGATATATATGCGGATAAGACACCAAAAAAAAAAAACACTCAACAAATGGCTACAATTTAAGGAATGTGTTTAGTGACGGCATCAGATTCCTAATTGATGGAGAAAGGTCTGGTGGCAAGAAAAGCTGCTTCTAGGAGGTTGTCAAGTGTTTTCGCTTGACGATTCCATTCTTGGATGGTTGGTTTGGCACTTGTTCCTGCAACTCGAATCCTACCCCGGTATATCCCATTTTAATTTTACACCATTGTTAACCTTACGCCTTTTTTACTCTCTGATCGAGGTTTTCGTCAATGAAAAATCTTCGTAAACTAAATCACACGTGTATATGTTGACATTTAAGAGATATACAGTCAATAAAATCAACGGCAATGGTGATATATAAGCGGATTAGACACAAAAAAATACACTCAACAAATGGCTACAATTTAAGGAATGTGTTAAGTGATGGCATCAGATTCCTAATTGATGGAAAAATGTCTGGTGGCAAGAAAAGCTGCTTCTAGGAGGTTGTCAAGTGTTTTCGCTCGATGATTCCATTCTTGGGAGGTTGGTTTGGCCCTTGTTCCAGTAACTCGAATCCTAGCTCGGTATATCCCATTTTAATCTTACACCATTGTGAACCTTACGCCTTTTTTACTCTCTGATCGAGGTTCTCGGTATTGAAACATCTTCGTAAACTAAATCACACGTGTATATGTTGACATTTAAGAGATATACAGTCAAGAAAATCAAGGGCAATGGTGATATATATGCGGATTAGACACCAAAAAAAACACTCAACAAATGGCTACAATTTAAGGAATGTGTTTAGTGACGGCATCAGATTCCTAATTGATGGAGAAAGGTCTGGTGGTAAGAAAAGCTGCTTCTAGGAGGTTGTCAAGTGTTTTCGCTCGACGATTCCATTCTTAGGTGGTTGGTTTGGCCCTTGTTCCTGTAACTAGAATCCTAGCCCGAAATATCCCATTTTAGTTTTACACCATTGTGAACCTTACGCCTTTTTTACTCTCTTATCGAGGTTCTCGGCATTGAAAAATCTTCGTAAACTAAATCACACGTGTATATGTTGATATTTAAGAGATATACAGTCAGGAAAATCAAGGGCAATGGTGATATATATGCGGATTAGACACAAAAAAAAAACACTCAACAAATGGCTACAATTTAAGGAATGTTTTTAGTGACGACATCAGATTCCTAATTGATGGAGAAAGGTTTGGTGGCAAGAAAAGCTGCTTCTAGGAGGTTGTCAAGTGTTTTCGCTCGAAGATTCCATTCTTGGGTGGTTGGTTTAGCCCTTGTTCCTGTAACTCGAATCCTAGCCCGGTATATCCCATTTTAATTTTACACCATTGTGAACCATACTCCTTTTTTACTCTCTGATCGACGTTCTCGGCATTGAAAAATCTTCGTAAACTAAATCACACGTGTATATGTAGATATTTAAGAGATATACAGTCAAGAAAATCAAGGGCAATGGTGATATATATGCGGATAAGACACCAAAAAAAAAACACTCAACAAATGGCTACAATTTAAGGAATGTGTTTAGTGACGGCATCAGATTCCTAATTGATGGAGAAAGGTCTGGTGGCAAGAAAAGCTGCTTCTAGGAGGTTGTCAAGTGTTTTCGCTTGACGATTCCATTCTTGGATGGTTGGTTTGGCACTTGTTCCTGCAACTCGAATCCTACCCCGGTATATCCCATTTTAATTTTACACCATTGTTAACCTTACGCCTTTTTTACTCTCTGATCGAGGTTCTCGTCAATGAAAAATCTTCGTAAACTAAATCAAACGTGTATATGTTGACATTTAAGAGATATACAGTCAATAAAATCAAGGGCAATGGTGATATATTAGCGGATTAGACACAAAAAAATACACTCAACAAATGGCTACAATTTAAGGAATCTGTTTAGTGATGGCATCAGATTCCTAATTGATGGAAAATGTCTGGTGGCAAGAAAAGCTGCTTCTAGGAGGTTGTCAAGTGTTTTCGCTCGATGATTCCATTCTTGGGAGGTTGGTTTGGCCCTTGTTCCAGTAACTCGAATCCTAGCTCGGTATATCCCATTTTAATCTTACACCATTGTGAACCTTACGCCTTTTTTACTCTCTGATCGAGGTTCTCGGCATTGAAACATCTTCGTAAACTAAATCACACGTGTATATGTTGACATTTAAGAGATATACAGTCAAGAAAATCAAGGGCAATGGTGATATATATGCGGATTAGACACCAAAAAAAACACTCAACAAATGGCTACAATTTAAGGAATGTGTTTAGTGACGGCATCAGATTCCTAATTGATGGAGAAAGGTCTGGTGGTAAGAAAAGCTGCTTCTAGGAGGTTGTCAAGTGTTTTCGCTCGACGATTCCATTCTTAGGTGGTTGGTTTGGCCCTTGTTCCTGTAACTAGAATCCTAGCCCGAAATATCCCATTTTAGTTTTACACCATTGTCAACCTTACGCCTTTTTTACTCTCTTATCGAGGTTCTCGGCATTGAAAAATCTTCGTAAACTAAATCACACGTGTATATGTTGATATTTAAGAGATATACAGTCAAGAAAATCAAGGGCAATGGTGATATATATGCGGATTAGACACAAAAAAAAAACACTCAACAAATGGCTACAATTTAAGGAATGTTTTTAGTGACGACATCAGATTCCTAATTGATGGAGACAAGTTTGGTGGCAAGAAAAGCTGCTTCTAGGAGGTTGTCAAGTGTTTTCGCTCGAAGATTCCATTCCTGGGTGGTTGGTTTAGCCCTTGTTCCTGTAACTCGAATCCTAGCCCGGTATATCCATTTTAATTTTACACCATTGTGAACCTTACTCCTTTTTTACTCTCTGATCGACGTTCTCGGCATTGAAAAATCTTCGTAAACTAAATCACACGTGTATATGTAGATATTTAAGAGATATACAGTCAAGAAAATCAAGGGCAATGGTGATATATATGCGGATAAGACACCAAAAAAAACACTCAACAAATGGCTACAATTTAAGGAATGTGTTTAGTGACGGCATCAGATTCCTAATTGATGGAGAAAGGTCTGGTGGCAAGAAAAGCTGCTTCTAGGAGGTTGTCAAGTGTTTTCGCTTGACGATTCCATTCTTGGATGGTTGGTTTGGCACTTGTTCCTGCAACTCGAATCCTACCCCGGTATATCCCATTTTAATTTTACACCATTGTTAACCTTACGCCTTTTTTACTCTCTGATCGAGGTTCTCGTCAATGAAAAATCTTCGTAAACTAAATCACACGTGTATATGTTGACATTTAAGAGATATACAGTCAATAAAATCAAGGGCAATGGTGATATATAAGCGGATTAGACACAAAAAAATACACTCAACAAATGGCTACAATTTAAGGAATGTGTTTAGTGATGGCATCAGATTCCTAATTGATGGAAAAATGTCTGGTGGCAAGAAAAGCTGCTTCTAGGAGGTTGTCAAGTGTTTTCGCTCGATGATTCCATTCTTGGGAGGTTGGTTTGGCCCTTGTTCCAGTAACTCGAATCCTAGCTCGGTATATTCCATTTTAATCTTACACCATTGTGAACCTTACGCCTTTTTTACTCTCTGATCGAGGTTCTCAGCATTGAAACATCTTCGTAAACTAAATCACCCGTGTAAATGTTGCCATTTAAGAGATATACAGTCAAGAAAATCAAGGGCAATGGTGATATATAAGCGGATTAGACACAAAAAAATACACTCAACAAATGGCTACAATTTAAGGAATGTGTTTAGTGATGGCATCAGATTCCTAATTGATGGAAAAATGTCTTGTGGTAAGAAAAGCTGCTTCTAGGAGGTTGTCAAGTGTTTTCGCTCGACGATTCCATTCTTAGGTGGTTGGTTTGGCCCTTGTTCCTGTAACTAGAATCCTAGCCCGAAATATCCCATTTTAGTTTTACACCATTGTGAACCTTACGCCTTTTTTACTCTCTTATCGAGGTTCTCGGCATTGAAAAATCTTCGTAAACTAAATCACACGTGTATATGTTGATATTTAAGAGATATACAGTCAAGAAAATCAAGGGCAATGGTGATATATATGCGGATTAGACACCAAAAAAAACACTCAACAAATGGCTACAATTTAAGGAATGTGTTTAGTGACGGCATCAGATTCCTAATTGATGGAGAAAGGTCTGGTGGTAAGAAAAGCTGCTTCTAGGAGGTTGTCAAGTGTTTTCGCTCGACGATTCCATTCTTAGGTGGTTGGTTTGGCCCTTGTTCCTGTAACTAGAATCCTAGCCCGAAATATCCCATTTTAGTTTTACACCATTGTGAACCTTACGCCTTTTTTACTCTCTTATCGAGGTTCTCGGCATTGAAAAATCTTCGTAAACTAAATCACACGTGTATATGTTGATATTTAAGAGATATACAGTCATGAAAATCAAGGGCAATGGTGATATATATGCGGATTAGACACAAAAAAAAAACACTCAACAAATGGCTACAATTTAAGGAATGTTTTTAGTGACGGCATCAGATTCCTAATTGATGGAGAAAGGTTTGGTGGCAAGAAAAGCTGCTTCTTGGAGGTTGTCAAGTGTTTTCGCTCGAAGATTCCATTCTTGGGTGGTTGGTTTAGCCCTTGTTCCTGTAACTCGAATCCTAGCCCGGTATATCCCATTTTAATTTTACACCATTGTTAACCTTACTCCTTTTTTACTCTCTGATCGACGTTCTCGGCATTGAAAAATCTTCGTAAACTAAATCACACGTGTATATGTAGATATTTAAGAGATATACAGTCAAGAAAATCAAGGGCAATGGTGATATATATGCGGATTAGACACCAAAAAAAACACTCAACAAATGGCTACAATTTAAGGAATGTGTTTAGTGACGGCATCAGATTCCTAATTGATGGAGAAAGGTCTGGTGGCAAGAAAAGTTGCTTCTAGGAGGTTGTCAAGTGTTTTCGCTTGACGATTCCATTCTTGGATGGTTGGTTTGGCACTTGTTCCTGCAACTCGAATCCTACCCCGGTATATCCCATTTTAATTTTACACCATTGTTAACCTTACGCCTTTTTTACTCTCTGATCGAGGTTCTCGTCAATGAAAAATCTTCGTAAACTAAATCAAACGTGTATATGTTGACATTTAAGAGATATACAGTCAATAAAATCAAGGGCAATGGTGATATATTAGCGGATTAGACACAAAAAAATACACTCAACAAATGGCTACAATTTAAGGAATGTGTTTAGTGATGGCATCAGATTCCTAATTGATGGAAAAATGTCTGGTGGCAAGAAAAGCTGCTTCTAGGAGGTTGTCAAGTGTTTTCGCTCGATGATTCCATTCTTGGGAGGTTGGTTTGGCCCTTGTTCCAGTAACTCGAATCCTAGCTCGGTATATCCCATTTTAATCTTACACCATTGTGAACCTTACGCCTTTTTTACTCTCTGATCGAGGTTCTCGGCATTGAAACATCTTCGTAAACTAAATCACACGTGTATATGTTGACATTTAAGAGATATACAGTCAAGAAAATCAAGGGCAATGGTGATATATATGCGGATTAGACAACAAAAAAACACTCAACAAATGGCTACAATTTAAGGAATGTGTTTAGTGACGGCATCAGATTCCTAATTGATGGAGAAAGGTCTGGTGGTAAGAAAAGCTGCTTCTAGGAGGTTGTAAAGTGTTTTCGCTCGACGATTCCATTCTTAGGTGGTTGGCTTGGCCCTTGTTCCTGTAACTAGAATCCTAGCCCGAAATATCCCATTTTAGTTTTACACCATTGTGAACCTTACGCCTTTTTTACTCTCTTATCGAGGTTCTCGGCATTGAAAAATCTTCGTAAACTAAATCACACGTGTATATGTTGATATTTATGAGATATACAGTCAAGAAAATAAAGGGCAATGGTGATATATATGCGGATTAGACACAAAAAAAAAACACTCAACAAATGGCTACAATTTAAGGAATGTTTTTAGTGACGGCATCAGATTCCTAATTGATGGAGAAAGGTTTGGTGGCAACAAAAGCTGCTTCTTGGAGGTTGTCAAGTGTTTTCGCTCGAAGATTCCATTCTTGGGTGGTTGGTTTAGCCCTTGTTCCTGTAACTCGAATCCTAGCCCGGTATATCCCATTTTAATTTTACACCATTGTGAACCTTACTCCTTTTTTACTCTCTGATCGACGTTCTCGGCATTGAAAAATCTTCGTAAACTAAATCACACGTGTATATGTAGATATTTAAGAGATATACAGTCAAGAAAATCAATGGCAATGGTGATATATATGCGGATTTGACACCAAAAAAAACACTCAACAAATGGCTACAATTTAAGGAATGTGTTTAGTGACCGCATCAGATTCCTAATTGATGGAGAAAGGTCTGGTGGCAAGAAAAGTTGCTTCTAGGAGGTTGTCAAGTGTTTTCGCTTGACGATTCCATTCTTGGATGGTTGGTTTGGCACTTGTTCCTGCAACTCGAATCCTACCCCGGTATATCCCATTTTAATTTTACACCATTGTTAACCTTACGCCTTTTTTACTCTCTGATCGAGGTTCTCGTCAATGAAAAATCTTCGTAAACTAAATCACACGTGTATATGTTGACATTTAAGAGATATACAGTCAATAAAATCAAGGGCAATGGTGATATATAAGCGGATTAGACACAAAAAAATACACTCAACAAATGGCTACAATTTAAGGAATGTGTTTAGTGATGGCATCAGATTCCTAATTGATGGAAAAATGTCTGGTGGCAAGAAAAGCTGCTTCTAGGAGGTTGTCAAGTGTTTTCGCTCGATGATTCCATTCTTGGGAGGTTGGTTTGGCCCTTGTTCCAGTAACTCGAATCCTAGCTCGGTATATCCCATTTTAATCTTACACCATTGTGAACCTTACGCCTTTTTTACTCTCTGATCGAGGTTCTCGGCATTGAAACATCTTCGTAAACTAAATCACACGTGTATATGTTGACATTTAAGAGATATACAGTCAAGAAAATCAAGGGCAATGGTGATATATATGCGGATTAGACACCAAAAAAACACTCAACAAATGGCTACAATTTAAGAAATGTGTTTAGTGACGGCATCAGATTCCTAATTGATGGAGAAAGGTCTGGTGGTAAGAAAAGCTGCTTCTAGGAGGTTGTCAAGTGTTTTCGCTCGACGATTCCATTCTTAGGTGGTTGGCTTGTCCCTTGTTCCTGTAACTAGAATCCTAGCCCGAAATATCCCATTTTAGTTTTACACCATTGTGAACCTTACGCCTTTTTTACTCTCTTATCGAGGTTCTCGGCATTGAAAAATCTTCGTAAACTAAATCACACGTGTATATGTTGATATTTAAGAGATATACAGTCAAGAAAATCAAGGGCAATGGTGATATATATGCGGATTAGACACAAAAAAAAAAAACACTCAACAAATGGCTACAATTTAAGGAATGTTTTTAGTGACGGCATCAGATTCCTAATTGATGGAGAAAGGTTTGGTGGCAAGAAAAGCTGCTTCTTGGAGGTTGTCAAGTGTTTTCGCTCGAAGATTCCATTCTTGGGTGGTTGGTTTAGCCCTTGTTCCTGTAACTCGAATACTAGCCCGGTATATCCCATTTTAATTTTACACCATTGTGAACCTTACTCCTTTTTTACTCTCTGATCGACGTTCTCGGCATTGAAAAATCTTCATAAACTAAATCACACGTGTATATGTAGATATTTAAGAGATATACAGTCAAGAAAATCAAGGGCAATGGTGATATATATGCGGATTAGACACCAAAAAAAAACACTCAACAAATGGCTACAATTTAAGGAATGTGTTTAGTGACGGCATCAGATTCCTAATTGATGGAGAAAGGTCTGGTGGCAAGAAAAGCTGCTTCTAGGAGGTTGTCATGTGTTTTCGCTTGACGATTCCATTCTTGGATGGTTGGTTTGGCACTTGTTCCTGCAACTCGAATCCTACCCCGGTATATCCCATTTTAATTTTACACCATTGTTAACCTTACGCCTTTTTTACTCTCTGATCGAGGTTCTCGTCAATGAAAAATCTTCGTAAACTAAATCACACGTGTATATGTTGACATTTAAGAGATATACAGTCAATAAAATCAAGGGCAATGGTGATATATAAGCGGATTAGACACAAAAAAATACACTCAACAAATGGCTACAATTTAAGGAATGTGTTTAGTGATGGCATCATATTCGTAATTGATGGAAAAATGTCTGGTGGCAAGAAAAGCTGCTTCTAGGAGGTTGTCAAGTGTTTTCGCTCGATGATTCCATTCTTGGGAGGTTGGTTTGGCCCTTGTTCCAGTAACTCGAATCCTAGCTCGGTATATCCCATTTTAATCTTACACCATTGTGAACCTTACGCCTTTTTTACTCTCTGATCGAGGTTCTCGGCATTGAAACATCTTCGTAAACTAGATCACACGTGTATATGTTGACATTTAAGAGATATACAGTCAAGAAAATCAAGGGCAATGGTGATATATATGCGGATTAGACACCAAAAAAAACACTCAACAAATGGCTACAATTTAAGAAATGTGTTTAGTGACGGCATCAGATTCCTAATTGATGGAGAAAGGTCTGGTGGTAAGAAAAGCTGCTTCTAGGAGGTTGTCAAGTGTTTTCGCTCGACGATTCCATTCTTAGGTGGTTGGTTTGGCCCTTGTTCCTGTAACTAGAATCCTAGCCCGAAATATCCCATTTTAGTTTTACACCATTGTGAACCTTACGCCTTTTTTACTCTCTTATCGAGGTTCTCGGCATTGAAAAATCTTCGTAAACAAAATCACACGTGTATATGTTGATATTTAAGAGATATACAGTCAAGAAAATCAAGGGCAATGGTGATATATATGCGGATTAGACACAAAAAAAACACTCAACAAATGGCTACAATTTAAGGAATGTGTTTAGTGACGGCATCAGATTCCTAATTGATGGAGAAATGTCTGGTGGTAAGAAAGGCTGCTTCTAGGAGGTTGTCAAGTGCTTTCGCTCGACGATTCCATTCTTGGGTGGTTGGTTTGGCCCTTGTTCCTGTAACTAGAATCCTAGCCCGAAATATCCCATTTTAGTTTTACACCATTGTGAACCTTACGCCTTTTTTACTCTCTTATCGAGGTTCTCGGCATTGAAAAATCTTCGTAAACTAAATCACGCGTGTATATGTTGCCATCTAAGAGATTTACAATCAAGAAAATTAAGGGCAATGGTGATATATATGCGGATTAGACACCAAAAAAAACACTCAACAAATGGCTACAATTTAAGGATTGTGTTTAGTGACGGCATCAGATTCCTAATTGATGGAGAAAGGTCTGGTGGCAAGAAAAGCTGCTTCTAGGAGGTTGTCAAGTGTTTTCGCTTGACGATTCCATTCTTGGGTGGTTGGTTTGGCACTTGTTCATGCAACTCGAATCCTACCCCGGTATATCCCATTTTAATTTTACACCATTGTCAAACTTACGCCTTTTTTACTCTCTTATCGAGGTTCTCGGCATTGAAAAATCTTCGTAAACTAAATCACACGTGTATATGTTGTTATTTAAGAGATATACATTCAAGAAAATCAAGGGCAATGGTGATATATATGCGGATTAGACACCAAAAAAAACACTCAACAAATGGCTACAATTTAAGGAATGTGTTTAGTGACGGCATCAGATTCCTAATTGATGGAGAAAGGTCTGGTGGTATGAAAAGTTGCTTCTAGGAGGTTGTCAAGTGTTTTCGCTCGACGATTCCATTCTTGGGTGGTTGGTTTGGCCCTTGTTCCTGTAACTCGAACCCTAGCCCGGTATATCCCATTTTAATTTTACACCATTGTGAACCTTACGCTTTTTTTACTCTCTGATCGAGGTTCTCTGCATTGAAAAATCTTCGTAAACTAAATCACACGTGTATATGTAGATATTTAAGAGATATACAGTCAAGAAAATCAAGGGCAATGGTGATATATATGCGGATTAGACACAAAAAAAAACACTCAACAAATGGCTACAATTTAAGGAATGTGTTTAGTGACGGCATCAGATTCCTAATTGATGGAGAAAGGTCTGGTGGCAAGAAAAGCTGCTTCTAGGAGGTTGTCAAGTGTTTTCGCTTGACGATTCCATTCTTGGATGGTTGGTTTGGCACTTGTTCCTGCAACTCGAATCCTACCCCGGTATATCCCATTTTAATTTTACACCATTGTTAACCGTACGCCTTTTTTACTCTCTGATCGTGGTTCTCGTCAATGAAAAATCTTCGTAAACTAAATCACACGTGTATATGTTGACATTTAAGAGATATACAGTCAATAAAATCAAGGGCAATGGTGATATATAAGCAGATTAGACACAAAAAAATACACTCAACAAATGGCTACAATTTAAGGAATGTGTTTAGTGATGGCATCAGATTCCAAATTGATGGAAAAATGTCTGGTGGCAAGAAAAGCTACTTCTAGGAGGTTGTCAAGTGTTTTCGCTCGATGATTCCATTCTTGGGAGGTTGGTTTGGCCCTTGTTCCAGTAACTCGAATCCTAGCTCGGTATATCCCATTTTAATCTTGCACCATTGTGAACCTTACGCCTTTTTTACTCTCTGATCGAGGTTCTCGGCATTGAAACATCTTCGTAAACTAAATCACACGTGTATATGTTGACATTTAAGAGATATACAGTCAAGAAAATCAAGGGCAATGGTGATATATATGCGGATTAGACACCAAAAAAACACTCAACAAATGGCTACAATTTAAGGAATGTGTTTAGTGACGGCATCAGATTCCTAATTGATGGAGAAAGGTCTGGTGGTAAGAAAAGCTGCTTCTAGGAGGTTGTCAAGTGTTTTCGCTCGACGATTCCATTCTTAGGTGGTTGGTTTGGCCCTTGTTCCTGTAACTAGAATCCTAGTCCGAAATATCCCATTTTAGTTTTACACCATTGTGAACCTTACGCCTTTTTTACTCTCTTATCGAGGTTCTCGGCATTGAAAAATCTTCGTAAACTAAATCACACGTGTATATGTTGATATTTAAGAGATATATAGTCAAGAAAATCAAGGGCAATGGTGATATATATGCGGATTAGACACAAAAAAAAAACACTCAACAAATGGCTACAATTTAAGGAATGTTTTTAGTGACGGCATCAGATTCCTAATTGATGGAGAAAGGTTTGGTGGCAAGAAAAGCTGCTTCTTGGAGGTTGTCAAGTGTTTTCGCTCGAAGATTCCATTCCTGGGTGGTTGGTTTAGCCCTTGTTCCTGTAACTCGAATCCTAGCCCGGTATATCCCATTTTAATTTTACACCATTGAGAACCTTACTCCTTTTTTACTCTCTGATCGACGTTCTCGGCATTGAAAAATCTTCGTAAACGAAATCACACGTGTATATGTAGATATTTAAGAGATATACAGTCAAGAAAATCAAGGGCAATGGTGATATATATGCGGATTAGACACAAAAAAAAACACTCAACAAATGGCTACAATTTAAGGAATGTGTTTAGTGACGGCATCAGATTCCTAATTGATGGAGAAAGGTCTGGTGGCAAGAAAAGCTGCTTCTAGGAGGTTGTCAAGTGTTTTCGCTTGACGATTCCATTCTTGGATGGTTGGTTTGGCACTTGTTCCTGCAACTCGAATCCTACCCCGGTATATCCCATTTTAATTTTACACCATTGTTAACCGTACGCCTTTTTTACTCTCTGATCGAGGTTCTCGTCAATGAAAAATCTTCGTAAACTAAATCATACGTGTATATGTTGACATTTAAGAGATATACAGTCAATAAAATCAAGGGCAATGGTGATATATAAGCGGATTAGAAACAAAAAAATACACTCAACAAATGGCTACAATTTAAGGAATGTGTTTAGTGATGGCATCAGATTCCTAATTGATGGAAAAATGTCTGGTGGCAAGAAAAGCTACTTCTAGGAGGTTATCAAGTGTTTTCGCTCGATGATTCCATTCTTGGGAGGTTGGTTTGGCCCTTGTTCCAGTAACTCGAATCCTAGCTCGGTATATCCCATTTTAATCTTACACCATTGTGAACCTTACGCCTTTTTTACTCTCTGATCGAGGTTCTCGACATTGAAAAATCTTCGTAAACTAGATCACACGTGTATATGTTGACATTTAAGAGATATACAGTCAAGAAAATCAAGGGCAATGGTGATATATATGCGGATTAGACACCAAAAAAAACACTCAACAAATGGCTACAATTTAAGAAATGTGTTTAGTGACGGCATCAGATTCCTAATTGATGGAGAAAGGTCTGGTGGTAAGAAAAGCTGCTTCTAGGAGGTTGTCAAGTGTTTTCGCTCGACGATTCCATTCTTAGGTGGTTGGGTTGTCCCTTGTTCCTGTAACTAGAATCATAGCCCGAAATATCCCATTTTAGTTTTACACCATTGTGAACCTTACGCCTTTTTTACTCTCTTATCGAGGTTCTCGGCATTGAAAAATCTTCGTAAACTAAATCACACGTGTATATGTTGATATTTAAGAGATATACAGTCAAGAAAATCAAGGGCAATGGTGATATATATGCGGATTAGACACAAAAAAAAAAACACTCAACAAATGGCTACAATTTAAGGAATGTTTTTAGTGACGGCATCAGATTCCTAATTGATGGAGAAAGGTTTGGTGGCAAGAAAAGCTGCTTCTTGGAGGTTGTCAAGTGTTTTCGCTCGAAGATTCCATTCTTGGGTGGTTGGTTTAGCCCTTGTTCCTGTAACTCGAATCCTAGCCCGGTATATCCCATTTTAATTTTACACCATTGTGAACCTTACTCCTTTTTTACTCTCTGATCGACGTTCTCGGCATTGAAAAATCTTCGTAAACTAAATCACACGTGTATATGTAGATATTTAAGAGATATACAGTCAAGAAAATCAAGGGCAATGGTGATATATATGCGGATTAGACACCAAAAAAAACACTCAACAAATGGCTACAATTTAAGGAATGTGTTTAGTGACGGCATCAGATTCCTAATTGATGGAGAAAGGTCTGGTGGCAAGAAAAGCTGCTTCTAGGAGGTTGTCAAGTGTTTTCGCTTGACGATTCCATTCTTGGATGGTTGGTTTGGCACTTGTTCCTGCAACTCGAATCCTACCCCGGTATATCCCATTTTAATTTTACACCATTGTTAACCTTACGCCTTTTTTACTCTCTGATCGAGGTTCTCGTCAATGAAAAATCTTCGTAAACTAAATCACACGTGTATATGTTGACATTTAAGAGATATACAGTCAATAAAATCAAGGGCAATGGTGATATATAAGCGGATTAGACACAAAAAAATACACTCAACAAATGGCTACAATTTAAGGAATGTGTTTAGTGATGGCATCAGATTCGTAATTGATGGAAAAATGTCTGGTGGCAAGAAAAGCTGCTTCTAGGAGGTTGTCAAGTGTTTTCGCTCGATGATTCCATTCTTGGGAGGTTGGTTTGGCCCTTGTTCCAGTAACTCGAATCCTAGCTCGGTATATCCCATTTTAATCTTACACCATTGTGAACCTTACGCCTTTTTTACTCTCTGATCGAGGTTCTCGGCATTGAAACATCTTCGTAAACTAGATCACACGTGTATATGTTGACATTTAAGAGATATACAGTCAAGAAAATCAAGGGCAATGGTGATATATATGCGGATTAGACACCAAAAAAAACACTCAACAAATGGCTACAATTTAAGAAATGTGTTTAGTGACGGCATCAGATTCCTAATTGATGGAGAAAGGTCTGGTGGTAAGAAAAGCTGCTTCTAGGAGGTTGTCAAGTGTTTTCGCTCGACGATTCCATTCTTAGGTGGTTGGTTTGGCCCTTGTTCCTGTAACTAGAATCCTAGCCCGAAATATCCCATTTTAGTTTTACACCATTGTGAACCTTACGCCTTTTTTACTCTCTTATCGAGGTTGTCGGCATTGAAAAATCTTCGTAAACAAAATCACACGTGTATATGTTGATATTTAAGAGATATACAGTCAAGAAAATCAAGGGCAATGGTGATATATATGCGGATTAGACACAAAAAAAACACTCAACAAATGGCTACAATTTAAGGAATGTGTTTAGTGACGGCATCAGATTCCTAATTGATGGAGAAAGGTCTGGTGGTAAGAAAGGCTGCTTCTAGGAGGTTGTCAAGTGCTTTCGCTCGACGATTCCATTCTTGGGTGGTTGGTTTGGCCCTTGTTCCTGTAACTAGAATCCTAGCCCGAAATATCCCATTTTAGTTTTACACCATTGTGAACCTTACGCCTTTTTTACTCTCTTATCGAGGTTCTCGGCATTGAAAAATCTTCGTAAACTAAATCACGCGTGTATATGTTGCCATCTATGAGATTTACAATCAAGAAAATTAAGGGCAATGGTGATATATATGCGGATTAGACACCAAAAAAAACACTCAACAAATGGCTACAATTTAAGGATTGTGTTTAGTGACGGCATCAGATTCCTAATTGATGGAGAAAGGTCTGGTGGCAAGAAAAGCTGCTTCTAGGAGGTTGTCAAGTGTTTTCGCTTGACGATTCCATTCTTGGGTGGTTGGTTTGGCACTTGTTCATGCAACTCGAATCCTACCCCGGTATATCCCATTTTAATTTTACACCATTGTGAAACTTACGCCTTTTTTACTCTCTTATCGAGGTTCTCGGCATTGAAAAATCTTCGTAAACTAAATCACACGTGTATATGTTGTTATTTAAGAGATATACATTCAAGAAAATCAAGGGCAATGGTGATATATATGCGGATTAGACACCAAAAAAAACACTCAACAAATGGCTACAATTTAAGGAATGTGTTTAGTGACGGCATCAGATTCCTAATTGATGGAGAAAGGTCTGGTGGTATGAAAAGTTGCTTCTAGGAGGTTGTCAAGTGTTTTCGCTCGACGATTCCATTCTTGGGTGGTTGGTTTGGCCCTTGTTCCTGTAACTCGAACCCTAGCCCGGTATATCCCATTTTAATTTTACACCATTGTGAACCTTACGCTTTTTTTACTCTCTGATCGAGGTTCTCGGCATTGAAAAATCTTCGTAAACTAAATCACACGTGTATATGTAGATATTTAAGAGATATACAGTCAAGAAAATCAAGGGCAATGGTGATATATATGCGGATTAGACACAAAAAAAAAACACTCAACAAATGGCTACAATTTAAGGAATGTGTTTAGTGACGGCATCAGATTCCTAATTGATGGAGAAAGGTCTGGTGGCAAGAAAAGCTGCTTCTAGGAGGTTGTCAAGTGTTTTCGCTTGACGATTCCATTCTTGGATGGTTGGTTTGGCACTTGTTCCTGCAACTCGAATCCTACCCCGGTATATCCCATTTTAATTTTACACCATTGTTAACCGTACGCCTTTTTTACTCTCTGATCGTGGTTCTCGTCAATGAAAAATCTTCGTAAACTAAATCACACGTGTATATGTTGACATTTAAGAGATATACAGTCAATAAAATCAAGGGCAATGGTGATATATAAGCAGATTAGACACAAAAAAATACACTCAACAAATGGCTACAATTTAAGGAATGTGTTTAGTGATGGCATCAGATTCCAAATTGATGGAAAAATGTCTGGTGGCAAGAAAAGCTACTTCTAGGAGGTTGTCAAGTGTTTTCGCTCGATGATTCCATTCTTGGGAGGTTGGTTTGGCCCTTGTTCCAGTAACTCGAATCCTAGCTCGGTATATCCCATTTTAATCTTACACCATTGTGAACCTTACGCCTTTTTTACTCTCTGATCGAGGTTCTCGGCATTGAAACATCTTCGTAAACTAAATCACACGTGTATATGTTGACATTTAAGAGATATACAGTCAAGAAAATCAAGGGCAATGGTGATATATATGCGGATTAGACACCAAAAAAACACTCAACAAATGGCTACAATTTAAGGAATGTGTTTAGTGACGGCATCAGATTCCTAATTGATGGAGAAAGGTCTGGTGGTAAGAAAAGCTGCTTCTAGGAGGTTGTCAAGTGTTTTCGCTCGACGATTCCATTCTTAGGTGGTTGGTTTGGCCCTTGTTCCTGTAACTAGAATCCTAGTCCGAAATATCCCATTTTAGTTTTACACCATTGTGAACCTTACGCCTTTTTTACTCTCTTATCGAGGTTCTCGGCATTGAAAAATCTTCATAAACTAAATCACACGTGTATATGTTGATATTTAAGAGATATATACAGTCAAGAAAATCAAGGGCAATGCTGATATATATGCGGATTAGACACAAAAAAAAACACTCAACAAATGGCTACAATTTAAGGAATGTTTTTAGTGACGGCATCAGATTCCTAATTGATGGAGAAAGGTTTGGTGGCAAGAAAAGCTGCTTCTTGGAGGTTGTCAAGTGTTTTCGCTCGAAGATTCCATTCCTGGGTGATTGGTTTAGCCCTTGTTCCTGTAACTCGAATCCTAGCCCGGTATATCCCATTTTAATTTTACACCATTGTGAACCTTACTCCTTTTTTACTCTCTGATCGACGTTCTCGGCATTGAAAAATCTTCGTAAACTAAATCACACGTGTATATGTAGATATTTAAGAGATATACATTCAAGAAAATCAAGGGCAATGGTGATATATATGCGGATTAGACACAAAAAAAACACTCAACAAATGGCTACAATTTAAGGAATGTGTTTAGTGACGGCATCAGATTCCTAATTGATGGAGAAAGGTCTGGTGGCAAGAAAAGCTGCTTCTAGGAGGTTGTCAAGTGTTTTCGCTTGACGATTCCATTCTTGGATGGTTGGTTTGGCACTTGTTCCTGCAACTCGAATCCTACCCCGGTATATCCCATTTTAATTTTACACCATTGTTAACCGTACGCCTTTTTTACTCTCTGATCGAGGTTCTCGTCAATGAAAAATCTTCGTAAACTAAATCATACGTGTATATGTTGACATTTAAGAGATATACAGTCAATAAAATCAAGGGCAATGGTGATATATAAGCGGATTAGACACAAAAAAATACACTCAACAAATGGCTACAATTTAAGGAATGTGTTTAGTGATGGCATCAGATTCCTAATTGATGGAAAAATGTCTGGTGGCAAGAAAAGCTACTTCTAGGAGGTTGTCAAGTGTTTTCGCTCGATGATTCCATTCTTGGGAGGTTGGTTTGGCCCTTGTTCCAGTAACTCGAATCCTAGCTCGGTATATCCCATTTTAATCTTACACCATTGTGAACCTTACGCCTTTTTTACTCTCTGATCGAGTTTCTCGGCATTGAAACATCTTCGTAAACTAAATCACACGTGTATATGTTGACATTTAAGATATATACAGTCAAGAAAATCAAGGGCAATGGTGATATATATGCGGATTAGACACCAAAAAAAACACTCAACAAATGGCTACAATTTAAGGAATGTGTTTAGTGACGGCATCAGATTCCTAATTGATGGAGAAAGGTCTGGTGGTAAGAAAAGCTGCTTCTAGGAGGTTGTCAAGTGTTTTCACTCGACGATTCCATTCTTAGGTGGTTGGTTTGGCCCTTGTTCCTGTAACTAGAATCCTAGCCCGAAATATCCCATTTTAGTTTTACACCATTGTGAACCTTACGCCTTTTTTACTCTCTTATCGAGGTTCTCGGCATTGAAAAATCTTCGTAAACTAAATCACACGTGTATATGTTGATATTTAAGAGATATACAGTCAAGAAAATCAAGGGCAATGGTGATATATATGCGGATTAGACACAAAAAAAACACTCAACAAATGGCTACAATTTAAGGAATGTGTTTAGTGACGGCATCAGATTCCTAATTGATGGAGAAAGGTCTGGTGGTAAGAAAGGCTGCTTCTAGGAGGTTGTCAAGTGTTTTCGCTCGACGATTCCATTCTTGGGTGGTTGGTTTGGCCCTTGTTCCTGTAACTAGAATCCTAGCCCGAAATATCCCATTTTAGTTTTACACCATTGTGAACCTTACGCCTTTTTTACTCTCTTATCGAGGTTCTCGGCATTGAAAAATATTCGTAAACTAAATCACGCGTGTATATGTTGCCATCTAAGAGATTTACAATCAAGAAAATTAAGGGCAATGGTGATATATATGCGGATTAGACACCAAAAAAAAACACTCAACAAATGGCTACAATTTAAGGATTGTGTTTAGTGACGGCATCAGATTCCTAATTGATGGAGAAAGGTCTGGTGGCAAGAAAAGCTGCTTCTAGGAGGTTGTCAAGTGTTTTCGCTTGACGATTCCATTCTTGGGTGGTTGGTTTGGCACTTGTTCATGCAACTCGAATCCTACCCTGGTATATCCCATTTTAATTTTACACCATTGTGAACCTTACGCCTTTTTTACTCTCTTATCGAGGTTCTCGGCATTGAAAAATCTTCGTAAACTAAATCACACGTGTATATGTTGATATTTAAGAGATAGACAGTCAAGAAAATCAAGGGCAATGGTGATATATATGCGGATTAGACACCAAAAAAAACACTCAACAAATGGCTACAATTTAAGGAATGTGTTTAGTGACGGCATCAGATTCCTAATTGATGGAGAAAGGTCTGGTGGTAAGAAAAGTTGCTTCTAGGAGGTTGTCAAGTGTTTTCGCTCGACGATTCCATTCTTGGGTGGTTGGTTTGGCCCTTGTTCCTGTAACTCGAACCCTAGCCCGGTATATCCCATTTTAATTTTACACCATTGTGAACCTTACGCTTTTTTTACTCTCTGATCGAGGTTCTCGGCATTGAAAAATCTTCGTAAACTAAATCACACATGTATATGTTGACATTTAAGAGATATACAGTCAAGAAAATCAAGGGCAATGGTGATATATATGCGGATTAGACACCAAAAAAACACACTCAACAAATGGCTACAATTTAAGGAATATGTTTAGTGACGGTATCAGATTCCTAATTGATGGAGAAAGGTTTGGTGGCAAGAAAAGCTGATTCTAGGAGGTTGTCAAGTGTTTTCGCTCGACGACTCCATCCTTGGGTGGCTGGGTTGTCCCATGTTCCTGTTACTCGAATCCAAGCCCGGTATATCCCATTTTAATTTTACACCATTGTGAACCTTACGCCTTTTTTACTCTCTGATCGAGGTTCTCGGCATTGAAAAATCTTCGTAAACTAAACACACGTGTATATGTTGACATTTAAGAGACATACAGTCAAGAAAATCAAGGGCAAAGGTGATATATATGCGGATTAGACACCAAAAAAAAACACTCAACAAATGGCTACAATTTAAGGAATGTGTTTAGTGACGGCATCAGATTCCTAATTGATGGAGAAAGGTCTGGTGGTAAGAAAAGCTGCTTCTTGGAGGTTGTCAAGTGTTTTCGCTGGACAATTCCATTCTTGGGTGGTTGGTTTGGCCCTTGTTCATGTAACTCGAATCCTAGCCCGGTATATCCCATTTTAATTTTACACCATTGTGAACCTTACGCTTTTTTTACTCTCTGATCGAGGTTCTCGGCATTGAAAAATCTTCGTAAACTAAATCACACATGTATATGTTGACATTTAAGAGATATACAGTCAAGAAAATCAAGGGCAATGGTGATATATATGCGGATTAGACACCAAAAAAAACACTCAACAAATGGCTACAATTTAAGGAATGTGTTTAGTGACGGCATCAGATTCCTAATTGATGGAGAAAGGTCTAGTGGTAAGAAAAGCTGCTTCTAGGAGGTTGTCAAGTGTTTTCACTCGACGATTCCATTCTTAGGTGGTTGGTTTGGCCCTTGTTCCTGTAACTAGATTCCTAGCCCGAAATATCCCATTTTAGTTTTACACCATTGAGAACCTTACGCCTTTTTTACTCTCTTATCGAGGTTCTCGGCTGTCACACCCCCAAAATCCACATCCGGAGTATCACCGCTTGGAGGCGTGACTGACCAGGATCAAACCACTAATCATATCGAACAAGTATATAATTAATTGTAAAAGTCCAACCAACATGATTAGTGTCCAAAAACAAACATAGTTAAGTTATGAGCGGAAGCATAATGTTTAAAACCAAATCAAGTGTTCAATTATCCAAATGTTTAACATGGCACACAGCTGTCCATGTCCCACAACGACTCCTTGTGCAAGCTCCAGCTAAGTACCTATAGACCTGCAAAGCATGTAGTAACGAGTCAACAACTAGTTGAGTGAGTTCACGGTTGGGTGTTCGTTTTAAGTTGTTCCAAAAATAGTTTCCTTTAACTGGCGCTCCTGCCGTGGGGGTTACCCCATAGTTTAAAACGTGATATGATTAACCCTTTGTTTAACCCATTTACTCTGGCAATCCTGCCGTGGGGGCTACCCCATGATAGTTATCTGGCATTTCGGCCGTGGGGGCTACCCCATGTATCCACTAGACTCGTTACCATATCGACTACTGACTGAAGTCATGTTTAAGTGCCCTGAAACTGTCAATGTCTATCAGCATTGACGTGCCCCAGATCCATTAGTTCACGCCCGTCCTCTGCGGCACGGTGTGAGGCTTGTCAGACCTAAATAGCGCTATCTAACTAATGACCCGCTCGCCATTGGCCCGGCGATTAAGTCGATATAAAAAGGAGGGACTTCGTGATAGAGAGTTTTGGTCTAGTATAGTTATCTGTCCGTAAGGACGAGGAATTACATTCCTGAACCATTACTGTCCTACCCAAGAAAGGACGAGGAATCCATATTCCTTAACCCCATTCCCAACCCCTGGGAATCCCATGCTTTGTAGAGTGTGAACTCACCTTGGTTTGCTCGGCAGATTACACAGAAAGGTCAAGACTAGCAGCTAGTGGTCAACCACGTCCTAACATGGTTATCATACAAGTCAGGTTTTGGTTTCACAGTGTGCACATAAGTATCACGTAAACCAGCATGTAAGACACATACGGTTCATGGCATCATGCAACATCACGCTCAACAGTTAAGACATATTCAACTTGTGCAATTAAGTGATTGGGCTCGCACAAGTCTAATGACCTTGTGCGAGTCATTTCGTTAAAGCCCAATACTACCCGGCCCAAAAGCAGGAAACCCCAAATAATCTATAAGCATAGCACGGCCCAAACAGACATGTAAACAATCTTGTGCGGTCCGGATCATCTTGTGCGATCCGAACCATTTTTGTGCGATCCCAAACCAATCCGGCCCAACACATGTCCGACCCAACAGCCTTGTGCGACCAGAAAACCCTTGTGCGAGTAGGTCATCTTGTGCGACCAGATGACTTGTTCGACTAGGCTCCTTGTGCGAGTAGACCCCATATATGACATGAGGTCTTGTGCGATCAGGCTTAAAAATCCAGAATTTATGGAAATCAGTTACATACACTTATCTTGCAAATCAATTGACAAAGTTTCCATTTATTTTATCAATTAACAACTTAATAATTTCTTACATGATAAACATTAGATCAAACAATAGTTTTTAATCATTTGATTCGCATAACCCTAATGAACACATAAACAACACATGACCAACAACATAATTCATTCAATTCATAATACATCTCAGCCGATTACATACTTTCTATCCTAATCAAGATGTAAACAATCTAAGAACATGACATGCTAGTTGATTTAACATCTCCCTACTTAGCCGATTGGGTAGAACATCATCATGTGATTAATAAATCCGAAACATACAACATAACAATCAATCTAACAAGCATTCGATTCCAGTTCCTGATCATCAAATCCAATCATCCTAACACCAATGTCAAACCTTTCGGATCTAACATGTATAAAGCCGATTACATTCATGCTTAACATCAATCATATAACATAACATCATACAATCATAAAACAATACATGATATCCGATTTATCATACTCATCCGATTAACAAGAATATTATCATTCATCATAGAACACTAACCAATTGAGATGAGTGAGGGTGATCCGAGCAAGAAAGAATCTTCGATGGAGGGATTGCTTGGCTGCCTTTGGTTCGTGAGAGAAAGAGAGAGGAGAGCTAGGGTTTGTGGGTGTGTAGTGTGATTGCAAGTAATGAGAAACAATTCTCAAAAGATCCATGTATGCGTATGGTGGGAGTGGGCCGAACCCTTCACATGGGCTCCCCTTTGGTTCGAGTTAAAGAGAAGTAGGCCCAGATTTGTAAAGCCCAAAGGCTTGTGTGGCTGGGTTGTGTTGTGCGACTACAACATACATATATACACATAGACACATAATCGTAATATTCAATAAATCAATCAAGTTCATATAATCGAATCACGTTCACCTAGGTTACATCAAAGTACAAAGATAGGTTCGGAAATACGAGTTGTCACATTATCCCCAAGTTGAAAGAAATTTTGTCCCGAAATTTAGCACGTACTCACTGAGGAAGCTAGTTAAGTTGCATGGTTTTCCTGGGGTGTCACATCCTCCCCCCGTTGATCTGGAATTTCGTCCCGAAATTCCGTAGCTTCAGCCTCAGTAGTGGTTGTACCGGTTGCGAACAGTTGGGGATACTTTTGTTTCATCTGATCTTCGCGTTCCCAGGTGAACTCTAGGCCGCGACGTGAGTTCCAACGAACTCGAACGAGAGGTATTCTGGTATGTTTGAGGACCTTCACATCCCGGTCCGTGATTTCCACAGGTTCCTCGACGAATCGTAACTGCTCGTCGATCGTGAGCTCCTTCAAAGGAACTGCGTGGGTCTCATCTGACAGACACTTCTTCAGATTTGACACATGAAAAACATCGTGAACTGCACTGAGTTCCGCTGGTAAGTTCAGTCTGTAGGCCACCTGGCCTATTTTCTCAATGACTTCGAAAGGTCCAACGTATCGTGGATTAAGTTTGCCCCATTTCCCAAAACGAACCACACCCTTCCAGGGTGAAACTTTGAGTAATACACGCTCCCCAACCTGGAGCTCTAGTGGTTTTCTGTCCTTATCGGCATAGACTTTCTGACGCTCACGAGCTGCCGCCATTCGTTGTCGTATCTGAGCAATTTTCTCTGTTGTGTCAACCACATATTCTGGACCAATAATCTGACTATCCCCCACCTCTGCCCAACAAAGAGGTGACCGGCATTTACGCCCGTACAATGCCTCAAACGGAGCAGCTTTAATGCTGGTGTGGTAGCTATTGTTGTACGAAAATTCCACAAGTGGCAGATGCTTTTCCCAGCCGTTGCCAAAGTCAATTACACATGCCCTAAGCATGTCTTGGAGAGTCTGGATGGTACGTTCCGACTGCCCATCCGTTTGCGGGTGATAAGCTGTGCTCATGTCTAACCTTGAGCCAAAGGACTTGTGCATTGCTTGCCACAATTCTGATGTAAAACGTGCATCTCGGTCCGAGATAATAGAGGTGGGCACCCCGTGCCTCGAGACAACTTCCTTTAGGTATACTTCTGCTAGAGTGGAGAACTTATCCGTTTCTTTGATAGCCAGGAAGTGAGCAGACTTTGTGAGTCGATCCACGATCACCCAAATAGTATCGTTACCACGTTGTGATCTAGGCAGGCCAGTAACAAAATCCATGGAAATTTGCTCCCATTTCCATTGTGGTATCTCCGGTTGTTGAAGTGGGCCTGAAGGTTTCTGATATTCCGCCTTGACTCTTGCACAAGTCAAGCACTTGCTAACGTATGTTGCTATGTGGGCCTTCATGCTAGGCCACCAGTATGTGGTTTTGATGTCGTGGTACATTTTATCCGAGCCAGGGTGCACTGAGTAACGAGACTTGTGTGCCTCATCCATCACAAGCTCTTGTAGGTTGCCATAAAATGGGACCCAAATGCGTCCCGTGACGTAGTAAGCGCCGTCTTCCTTCTGTTCTAAGCGTTGCCTTGAGCCGCGTAGGGCTTCAGCCCTGACGTTCTCTGGTTTCAATGCTTCTACCTGAGCATTTCGTATTTGAGAAGGAAGGCTAGACTGTATAGTAAGTTGTAAAGCTCGTACGCGCTTGGGCGCAGTGTCCTTTCGACTGAGGGCGTCAGCCACAACATTGGCTTTGCCCGGGTGATACCTGATTGAGCATTCGTAATCGTTCAGCAGTTCGACCCATCGTCGTTGTCTCATATTGAGTTCCTTCTGTTTAAAGATGTGCTCGAGACTTCTGTGATCAGTGTAGATAGCACACTTGGTGCCATACAAGTAGTGTCGCCATATCTTAAGTGCAAAAACAACCGCTCCCAGCTCTAGATCGTGTGTAGTGTAGTTCTTCTCATGTTCCTTGAGTTGGCGTGAAGCGTATGCTATAACTTTATCCCGCTGCATCAAAACACAACCAAGACCCTGAATAGATGCGTCGCAGTAAACCACGAAGTCGTCTGTGCCCTCTGGCAATGAAAGGATAGGTGCACTGCAAAGTCTATCCTTTAAGTGCTGAAACGCTAACTCCTGTGCATTTCCCCAACGATAAACAACGCCCTTCTGTGTTAGTGTAGTAAGAGGCTGAGCAATCTTAGAAAAATCCTTGATAAATCTCCGGTAGTAACCTGCCAATCCCAAGAATTGGCGAATTTCCGTTGGCGTACGAGGTGCAGGCCAGCTCTTGATTGACTCTACCTTGGATGGATCAACGTGAATCCCATCCTTGTTCACTACGTGGCCTAAGAAATGGACTTCACGAAGCCAGAAGTCACATTTTGAAAACTTGGCGTACAACTGTTCCTTTCGAAGGAGTTCCAAAATAAGTCGTAAATGTTGCTCGTGTTCCTCCTGACTCTTCGAATAGATCAGGATGTCATCGATGAAGACAATAACGAATTTGTCTAAGTAGGGCTTGCACACTCGATTCATCAAGTCCATGAAGACCGCTGGTGCGTTTGTCATCCCAAAAGGCATGACCAAAAACTCATAGTGGCCATAACGAGTTCTGAAGGCTGTTTTGGAGACGTCCTCTTCTTGGACTCTCAGCTGGTGATACCCCGATCTCAAATCGATCTTTGAATAGTAGCTCGACCCTTGCAGCTGGTCGAACAGGTCGTCAATGCGTGGAAGAGGGTAGCGATTCTTCACAGTCACCTTGTTCAGTTCACGGTAGTCGATGCACATTCTGAACGTACCGTCTTTCTTCTTCACAAATAGCACTGGAGCTCCCCAGGGCAAAGAACTAGGACGAATAAAACCCTTATCTAAGAGTTCTTGTAATTGCGTAGATAGCTCTTTCAACTCTGATGGAGCTAAACGATACGGTGCACGAGCTATAGGCACTGCTCCAGGAGCTAGCTCGATTTGAAACTCGACCTGACGATGAGGCGGGAGGCCAGGTAGTTCCTCAGGAAATACCTCAGGATAGTCGCATACAATTGGAAAGTCTTCTATCTTTCTTTCTTTCTTCGAGGTGTCGGTAACGAGAGCCAGAAAGGCAGTGTGGCCCTTACACAAACACTTTTGAGCCTTAAGGGAAGAAATGATGCTCACAACAGCACCACTTTTGTCACCACGAATCATAAGAGGTTCCTCACCTGAGCACGGAATACGGACAATCTTTTCGTTGCAAAGGATCTCAGCTTGATGTTGGGATAACCAGTCCATCCCAATGACAACATCGAAACTACCCAGAGTGATAGGAAGGAGGTCGATCGAGAAAGTGTGATCGGCAAGTACTAGGTTACAGCCTTTAACTACGTGTGTGACCTCTATACTTTTACCATTAGCTAACTCTACTGCGTGTTTGGGATTCAAAGGTGTTGGGGTACGCTTAAGCAGTTGACTAACTTTTTGGGACACATAACTAGTATCAGCACCCGAATCAAATAAGACAGTAACGTAAAAGTCATCGAGAAGGAACTTACCCGTCACAACATTGGGATCATTCCTTGCTTCTCCATTGCCAATAACAAACGCACGGCCCCTTGCTCCATTACCATTGTTACCCCCGTTGTTCCCATTCCCCTGATTGTTGTTGTTATTGTTGTTCTGGTTCCTGTTCAGCTGGGGACAATCTCTCTTGAAGTGGCCTTCAGCTCCACACTGAAAGCACCCTTTGTTGTTACCCTGCGGCTGCTGTTGCTGGCGTTGATTCTATTGATCTTGCGGTTGCTGACGATTCGGGTTTGCTGGGTATAAGCTTCTACAATCCTTTGCCGCATGGCCTGGCTTGTTGCACCGATGACAGTTACCCCTGGTGCATGGCCCGCGGTGATGTAAGTTGCAACGATTACATTTGGGGTGATTTCCTTTGTATCCACCCTGACCTTGGCTACCTGACGATTGCTGACTAGGACTCTTATACTCTTCAGTTCTTCTTTGCTGCGACTGGGATTGAACAGAAGTCGAACCTCTGCTTGAAGCTCCATCCCATTTACGTTTGTTATCACTGGGAGGTTCAGAGGTAGCTGTAGCACTAATACGTTTTGGTAACTTGTTTTGCTCCACCGCCTGATCAGTGAGACGGTGAGCCAATTGAACAACCTGCTGGTAGGTGGCGAGATTTACTGAAGTCACATGACTTTGGATCTCTGGTTTCAGACCCTTAAGATATAGTTCGATACGCTTAATTGGAGGGTCCACCATAGTAGGACACAGTAATGCAAGCTCATTCGATCTCTTTGTATACGCCTCAATTTCCGACCCCGTCATCTTGAGGTTGAAGAACTCAACTTCCAGCTTATGTATGTCGTCACGACTGCAGTATTCTTCCTTGATCATCTCTTTGAAATTGTTCCATGGGGTGGCGTTAGCAGCAACCAACCCCAGCATTTGTACCTAGGCGTTCCACCATGTGAGGGCTAAACCCTCGAGAGTGCCGGTAGCATATTTCACCCTGCGTGCCTCAGGGCATTCGCACATCTCGAATACAGACTCTAGTTTCTCAAACCAGTGGAGGAGACCTACTGCTCCTTCAGTGCCACTAAAAGTAGTGGGTCGGCAGTCCATGAAAGTTTTGAAGGTGCATACGGGTGGCTGAGCATGTTGACCTTCTGCTTGTGCGGCTGCAAGTGCCGCAGCAACCTGTTCGTTGATCAAAGCCGTCAACTGGGCTTGAGTCATGTTAATGCGTCCAGACATGATCTTCATACCAAAAGAAGCATGTGTGAGAGAGGTTCGCGAAAGTGCGATGACAGAGGAGAGTAAGCACACACGTGTTCAAGTAACAGTAACTATACTAGCTAAGCATATCATGAGCAAGGTTCTACATAATCTAACAAGTAGGCAATAAAACACAAACCATATAACCTAGAATGTCGAGCCTTGCACGTGGAGTGAAGCGTCGTTGTGGATCGTAGAGCACTGTACAGGTTATAGTCTGGTTTTAACAAAAACGTTTTCCCTTATTAAAACCAAGTTCTCTATAACCAATGGTACTGATACCAATCTGTCACACCCCCAAAATCCACATGCGGAGTATCACCGCTTGGAGGCGTGACTGACCAGGATCAAACCACTAATCATATCGAACAAGTATATAATTAATTGTAAAAGTCCAACCAACATGATTAGTGTCCAAAAACAAACATAGTTAAGTTATGAGCGGAAGCATAATGTTTAAAACCAAATCAAGTGTTCAATTATCCAAATGTTTAACATGGCACACAGCTGTCCATGTCCCACAACGACTCTCCCTTGTGCAAGCTCCAGCTAAGTACCTATAGACCTGCAAAGCATGTAGTAACGAGTCAACAACTAGTTGAGTGAGTTCACGGTTGGGTGTTCGTTTTAAGTTGTTCCAAAAACAGTTTCCTTTAACTGGCGCTCCTGCCGTGGGGGTTACCCCATAGTTTAAAACGTGATATGATTAACCCTTTGTTTAACCCATTTACTCTGGCAATCCTGCCGTGGGGGCTACCCCATGATAGTTATCTGGCATTTCGGCCGTGGGGGCTACCCCATGTATCCACTAGACTCGTTACCATATCGACTACTGACTGAAGTCATGTTTAAGTGCCCTGAAACTGTCAATGTCTATCAGCATTGACGTGCCCCAGATCCATTAGTTCACGCCCGTCCTCTGCGGCACGGTGTGAGGCTTGTCAGACCTAAATAGCGCTATCTAACTAATGACCCGCTCGCCATTGGCCCGGCGATTAAGTCGATATAAAAAGGAAGGACTTCGTGATAGAGAGTTTTGGTCTAGTATGGTTATCTGTCCGTAAGGACGAGGAATTACATTCCTGAACCATTACTTTCCTACCCAAGAAAGGACGAGGAATCCATATTCCTTAACCCCATTCCCAACCCCTGGGAATCCCATGCTTTGTAGAGTGTGAACTCACCTTGGTTTGCTCGGCAGATTACACAGAAAGGTCAAGACTAGCAGCTAGTGGTCAACCACGTCCTAACATGGTTATCATACAAGTCAGGTTTTGGTTTCACAGTGTGCACATAAGTATCACGTAAACCAGCATGTAAGACACATACGGTTCATGGCATCATGCAACATCACGCTCAACAGTTAAGACATATTCAACTTGTGCAATTAAGTGATTGGGCTCGCACAAGTCTAATGACCTTGTGCGAGTCATTTCGTTAAAGCCCAATACTACCCGGCCCAAAAGCAGGAAACCCCAAATAATCTATAAGCATAGCACGGCCCAAACAGACATGTAAACAATCTTGTGCGGTCCGGATCATCTTGTGCGATCCGGACGATTTTTGTGCGATCCCAAACCAATCCGGCCCAACACATGTCCGACCCAACAGCCTTGTGCGACCAGAAAACCCTTGTGCGAGTAGGTCATCTTGTGCGACCAGATGACTTGTTCGACTAGGCTCCTTGTGCGAGTAGACCCCATATATGACATGAGGTCTTGTGCGATCAGGCTTAAAAATCCAGAATTTATGGAAATCAGTTACATACACTTATCTTGCAAATCAATTGACAAAGTTTCCATTTATTTTATCAATTAACAACTTAATAATTTCTTACATGATAAACATTAGATCAAACAATAGTTTTTAATCATTTGATTCGCATAACCCTAATGAACACATAAACAACACATGACCAACAACATAATTCATTCAATTCATAATACATCTCAGCCGATTACATACTTTCTATCCTAATCAAGATGTAAACAATCTAAGAACATGACATGCTAGTTGATTTAACATCTCCCTACTTAGCCGATTGGGTAGAACATCATCATGTGATTAATAAATCCGAAACATACAACATAACAATCAATCTAACAAGCATTCGATTCCAGTTCCTGATCATTAAATCCAATCATCCTAACACCAATGTCAAACCTTTCGGATCTAACATGTATAAAGCCGATTACATTCATGCTTAACATCAATCATATAACATAACATCATACAATCATAAAACAATACATGATATCCGATTTATCATACTCATCCGATTAACAAGAATATTATCATTCATCATAGAACACTAACCAATTGAGATGAGTGAGGGTGATCCGAGCAAGAAAGAATCTTCGATGGAGGGATTGCTTGGCTGCCTTTGGTTCGTGAGAGAAAGAGAGAGGAGAGCTAGGGTTTGTGGGTGTGTAGTGTGATTGCAAGTAATGAGAAACAATTCTCAAAAGATCCATGTATGCGTATGGTGGGAGTGGGCCGAACCCTTCACATGGGCTCCCCTTTGGTTCGAGTTAAAGAGAAGTAGGCCGAGATTTGTAAAGCCCAAAGGCTTGTGCGGTTGGGTTGTGTTGTGCGACTATAACATACATATATACACATAGACACATAATCGTAATATTCAATAAATCAATCAATTTCATATAATCGAATCACGTTCACCTAGGTTACATCAAAGTACAAAGATAGGTTCGGAAATACGAGTTGTCACATCGGCATTGAAAAGTCTTCGTAAACTAAATCACACGTGTATATGTTGATATTTAAGAGATATACAGTCAAGAAAATCAAGGGAAATGGTGATATATATGTGGATTAGACACAAAAAAAAACACTCAACAAATGGCTACAATTTAAGGAATGTGTTTAGTGACGGCATCAGATTCCTAATTGATGGAGAAAGGTCTGGTGGCAAGAAAAGCTGCTTCTTGGAGGTTGTCAAGTGTTTTCGCTCGACGATTCTATTCTTGGGTGGTTGGTTTGGCCCTTGTTCCTGTAACTCGAATCCTAGCCCAGTATATCCCATTTTAATTTTACACCATTGTGAACCTTACGCCTTTTTTACTCTCTGATCGAGGTTCTCGGCATTAAAAAATCTTCGTAAACTAAATCACACGTGTATATTTTGATATTTAAGAGATATACAGTCAAGAAAATCAAGGGCAATGGTGATATATATGCGGATTAGACACAAAAAAAAAAACACTCAACAAATGGCTACAATTTAAGGAATGTGTTTAGTGATGGCATCAGATTCCTAATTGATGGAGAAATGTCTGGTGGCAAGAAAAGCTGCTTCTAGGAGGTTGTCAAGTGTTTTCGCTCAATGATTCCATTCTTGGGAGGTTGGTTTGGCCCTTGTTCCAGTAACTCGAATCCTAGCCCGGTATATCCCATTTTAATCTTACACCATTGTGAACCTTACGCCTTTTTTACTCTCTGATCGAGGTTCTCGGCATTTAAAAATCTTCGTAAACTAAATCACACCTGTATATGTTGACATTTAAGAGATATACAGTCAAGAAAATCAAGGGCAATGGTGATATATATGCGGATTAGACACCAAAAAAAACACTCAACAAATGGCTACAATTTAAGGAATGTTTTTAGTGACGGCATCAGATTCCTAATTGATGGAGAAAGGTCTGGTGGTAAGAAAAGCTGCTTCTAGGAGGTTGTCAAGTGTTTTCGCTCGACGATTCCATTCTTGGGTGGTTGGTTTAGCCCTTGTTCCTGTAACTAGAATCCTAGCCCGAAATATCCCATTTTAGTTTTAGACCATTGTGAACCTTACGCCTTTTTTACTCTCTTATCGAGGTTCTCGGCATTGAAAAATCTTCGTAAACTAAATCACACGTGTATATGTTGCCATTTAAGAAATTTACAATCAAGAAAATTAAGGGCAATGGTGATATATATGCGGATCAGACACCAAAAAAAAAAAAACACTCAACAAATGGCTACAATTTAAGGATTGTGTTTAGTGACGGCATCAGATTCCTAATTGATGGAGAAAGGTCTGGTGGCAAGAAAAGCTGCTTCTAGGAGGTTGTCAAGTGTTTTCGCTTGACGATTCCATTCTTGGGTGGTTGGTTTGGCACTTGTTCATGCAACTCGAATCCTACCCCGGTATATCCCATTTTAATTTTACACCATTGTGAACCTTACGCCTTTTTTACTCTCTTATCGAGGTTCTCGGCATTGAAAAATCTTCGTAAACTAAACACACGTGTATATGTTGACATTTAAGAGACATACAGTCAAGTAAATCAAGGGCAAAGGTGATATATATGCGGATTAGACACCAAAAAAAACACTCAACAAATGGCTACAATTTAAGGAATGTGTTTAGTGACGGCATCAGATTCCTAATTGATGGAGAAAGGTCTGGTGGTAAGAAAAGCTGCTTCTTGGAGGTTGTCAAGTGTTTTCGCTCGACAATTCCATTCTTGGGTGGTTGGTTTGGCCCTTGTTCATGTAACTCGAATCCTAGCCCGGTATATCCCAATTTAATTTTACACCATTGTGAACCTTACGCCTTTTTTACTCTCTGATCGAGGTTGTCGGCAATGAAAAATCTTCCTAAACTAAATCACACGTGTATAAGTTGACATTTAAGATATATACAATCAAGAAAATCAAGGGAAATGGTGATATATATGCGGATTAGACACCAAAAAAAACACTCAACAAATGGCTACAATTTAAGGAATGTGTTTAGTGACGGCATCAGAATCGTAATTGATGGAGAAAGGTCTGGTGGTAAGAAAAGCTGCTTCTAGGAGGTTGTCAAGTGTTTTCGCTCGACAATTCCATTCTTGGGTGGTTGGTTTGGCCCTTGTTCCTGTAACTAGAATCCTAGCCCGAAATATCCCATTTTAGTTTTACACCATTGTGAAACTTACGCCTTTTTTACTCTCTTATCGAGGTTCTCGGCATTGAAAAGTCTTCGTAAACTAAATCACACGTGTATATGTTGATATTTAAGAGATATACAGTCAAGAAAATCAAGGGAAATGGTGATATATATGCGGATTAGACACCAAAAAAAAAACACTCAACAAATGGCTACAATTTAAGGAATGTGTTTAGTGACGGCATCAGATTCCTAATTGATGGAGAAAGGTCTGGTGGCAAGAAAAGCTGCTTCTTGGAGGTTGTGATGTGTTTTCGATCGACGATTCTATTCTTGGGTGGTTGGTTTGGCCCTTGTTCCTGTAACTCGAATCCTAGCCCAGTATATCCCATTTTAATTTTACACCATTGTGAACCTTACGCCTTTTTTACTCTCTGATCGAGGTTCTCGGCATTAAAAAATCTTCGTAAACTAAATCACACGTGTATATTTTGATATTTAAGAGATATACAGTCAAGAAAATCAAGGGCAATGGTGATATATATGCGGATTAGACACCAAAAAAAACACTCAACAAATGGCTACAATTTAAGGAATGTGTTTAGTGACGGCATCAGATTCCCAATTGATGGAGAAAGGTCTGGTGGTAAGAAAAGCTGCTTATAGGAGGTTGTCAAGTGTTTTCACTCGACGATTCCATTCTTGGGTGGTTGGTTTGGCCCTTGTTCATGTAACTCGAATCCTAGCCCGGTATATCCCATTTTAATTTTACACCATTTTGAACCTTACGCCTTTTTTACTCTCTGATCGAGGTTCTCGGCATTGAAAAATTTTCGTAAACTAAATCACACGTGTATATGTTGACATTTAAGAGATATACAGTCAAGAAAATCAAGGGCAATGGTGATATATATGCGGATTAGACACCAAAAAAAAACTCTAAACAAATGGCTACAATTTAATGAATGTGTTTAGTGACGGCATCAGATTCCTAATTGATGGAGAAAGGTATGGTGGCAAGAAAAGCTGCTTCTAGGAGGTTGTCAAGTGTTTTCGCTCAACGATTCCATTCTTGGGTGGTTGGTTTGGCCCTTGTTCCTGTTACCTGAATCCTAGCCCGTTATATCCCATTTTAATTTTACACCATTATGAACCTGACGCCTTTTTTACTCTCTGACAGAGGTTCTCGGCATTGAAAAATCTTTGTCAACTAAATCACACGTGTATATGTTGACATTTAAGAGATATACTGTCAAAAAAATCAAGGGCAATGGTGATATATATGCGGATTAGACACCAAAAAAAAAACACTCAACAAATGGCTACAATTTAAGGAATGTGTTTAGTGACGGCATCAGATTCCTAATTGATGGAAAAAGGTCTGGTGGTAAGAATAGCGGCTTCTAGGAGGTTGTCAAGTGTTTTCGCTCGACGATTCCATTCTTGGGTGGTTGGTTTGGCCCTTGTTCCTGTAACTCGAATCCTAGCCCGGTATATTCCATTTTAATTTTACACCATTGTGAACCTTACGCCTTTTTTACTCTCTGATCGAGGTTCTCGGCATTGAAAAATCTTCGTAAACTAAATCACACGTGTATATGTTGACATTTAAGAGATATACAGTCAAGAAAATCATGGGCAATGGTGATATATATGCGGATTAGACACCAAAAAAAAACTCTCAACAAATGGCTACAATTTAATGAATGTGTTTAGTGACGGCATCAGATTCCTAATTGATGGAGAAAGGTATGGTGGCAAGAAAAGCTGCTTCTAGGAGGTTGTCAAGTGTTTTCGCTCAACGATTCCATTCTTGGGTGGTTGGTTTGGCCCTTGTTCCTGTTACCTGAATCCTAGCCCATTATATCCCATTTTAATTTTACACCATTATAAACCTGACGCCTTTTTTACTCTCTGACAGAGGTTCTCGGCATTGAAAAATCTTTGTCAACTAAATCACACGTGTATATGTTGACATTTAAGAGATATACTGTCAAAAAAATCAAGGGCAATGGTGATATATATGCGGATTAGACACCAAAAAAAAACACTCAACAAATGGCTACAATTTAAGGAATGTGTTTAGTGACGGCATCAGATTCCTAATTGATGGAGAAAGGTCTGGTGGTAAGAATAGCGGCTTCTAGGAGGTTGTCAAGTGTTTTCGCTCGACGATTCCATTCTTGGGTGGTTGGTTTGGCCCTTGTTCCTGTAACTCGAATCCTAGCCCGGTATATTCCATTTTAATTTTACACCATTGTGAACCTTACGCCTTTTTTACTCTCTGATCGAGGTTCTCGGCATTGAAAAATCTTCGTAAACTAAATCACACGTGTATATGTTGACATTTAAGAGATATACAGTCAAGAAAATCATGGGCAATGGTGATATATATGCGGATTAGACACCAAAAAAAAACACTCAACAAATTGCTACAATTTAAGGAATTTGTTTAGTGACGACATCAGATTCCTAATTGATGGAGAAAGATGTGTTGGTAAGAAAAGCTGCTTCTAGGAGGTTATCAAGTGTTTTCGCTCGACGATTGCATTCTTGGGTGGTTGGTTTGGCCCTTCTTCCTGTAACTCGAATCCTAGCCCGGTATATCCCATTATAATTTTACACCATTGTGAACCTTACGCCTTTTTTTACTCTCTGATTGAGGTTCTCGGCATTGAAAAATCTTCGTAAACTAAATCACACGTGTATATGTTGACATTTAAGAGATATACAGTCAAGAAAATCAAGGGCAATGGGGATATATATGTGGATTAGACACAAACAAAAAACACTCAACAAATGGCTACAATTTAAGGAATGTGTTTAGTGACGGTATCAGAATCGTAATTGATGGAGAAAGGTCTGGTGGTAGGAAAAGATGCTTCTAGGAGGTTGTCAAATGTTTTCGCTCGACGATTCCATTCTTGGGTGGTTGGTTTGGCCCTTGTTCCTGTAACTCGAATCCTAGCCCGGTATATCCCATTTTAATTTTACACAATTGTGAACTTTACGCGTTTTTTACTCTCTGATCGAGGTTCTCGGCATTGAAAAATCTTCGTAAACTAAATCACACATGTATATGTTGATATTTAAGAGATATACAGTCAAGAAAATCAAGGGCAATGGTGATATATATATCCGAATTAGACACAAAAAAAACACTCAACAAATGGCTACAATTTAAGGAATGTGTTTAGTGACGGCATCAGAATCGTAATTGATGGAGAAAGGTCTGGTGGCAAGAAAAGCTACTTCTAGGAGGTTGTCAAGTGTTTTCGCTCGACGATTCCATTCTTGGGTGGTTGGTTTGGCCCTTGTTCCTGTAACTCGAATCCTAGCCCGGTATATCCCATTTTAATTTTACACCATATTTTACCTTACGCCTTTTTTACTCTCTGATCGAGGTTTTCGGCATTGAAAAATCTTCGTAAACTAAATCACACGTGTATATGTTGACATTTAAGAGATATACAGTCAAGAAAATCAAGGGCAATGATGATATATATGCGGATTAGACACCAAAAAAAACACTCAACAAATGGCTACAATTTAAAGAATGTGTTTAGTGACGGCATCAGATTTCTAATTGATGGAGAAAGGTCTGGTGGTAAGAAAAGCTGCTTCTAGGTGGTTGTCAAGTATTTTCGTTCGACGATTCCGTTCTTGGTGGTTGGTTTGGCCCTTGTTCCTGTTACCTGAATCCTAGCCCGTTATATCCCATTTTAATTTTACACCATTGTGAACCTTACGCCTTTTTTACTCTCTTATCGAGGTTCTCGGCATTGAAAAATCTTCGTAAACTAAATCACACGTGTATATGTTGATATTTAAGAGATATACAGTCAAGAAAATCAAGGGAAATGGTGATATATATACGGATTAGACACAAAAAAAACACTCAACAAATGGCTACAATTTAAGGAATGTGTTTAGTGACGGAATCAGATTCCTAATTGATGGAGAAAGGTCTGGTGGCAAGAAAAGCTGCTTCTTGGAGGTTGTCAAGTGTTTTCGCTCGACGATTCTATTCTTGGGTGGTTGGTTTGGCCCTTGTTCCTGTAACTCGAATCCTAGCCCAGTATATCCCATTTTAATTTTACACCATTGTGAACCTTACGCCTTTTTTACTCTCTGAACGTGTTTCTCGGCATTGAAAAATCTTCGTAAACTAAATCACACGTGTATATGTTGATATTTAAGAGATATACAGTCAAGAAAATCAAGAGCAATGGTGATATATATGCGGATTAGACACAAAAAAAACACTCAACAAATGGCTACAATTTAAGGAATGTGTTTAGTGACGGCATCAGATTCCCAATTGATGGAGAAAGGCCTGGTGGTAAGAAAAGCTGCTTCTAGGAGGTTGTCAAGTGTTTTCGCTCGACGATTCCATTCTTGGGTGGTTGGTTTGGCCCTTGTTCATGTAACTCGAATCCTAGCCGGGTATATCCCATTTTAATTTTACACCATTTTGAACCTTACGCCTTTTTTACTCTCTGATCGAGGTTCTCGGCATTGAAAAATTTTCGTAAACTAAATCACACGTGTATATGTTGACATTTAAGAGATATACAGTCAAGAAAATCAAGGGCAATGGTGATATATATGCGGATTAGACACCAAAAAAAAACACTCAACAAATGGCTACAACTTAAGGAATGTGTTTAGTGACGGCATCAGATTCCTAATGATGGAGAAAGGTTTGGTGGCAAGAAAAGCTGCTTCTAGGAGGTTGTCAAGTGTTTTCGCTCAACGATTCCATTCTTGGGTGGTTGGTTTGGCCCTTGTTCCTGTTACCTGAATCCTAGCCCATTATATCCCATTTTAATTTTACACCATTGTGAACCTGACGCCTTTTTTACTCTCTGATAGAGGTTCTCGGCATTGAAAAATCTTCGTCAACTAAATGACACGTGTATATGTTGACATTTAAGAGATATACAATCAAGAAAATCAAGGGCAATGGTGATATATATGCGGATTAGACACCAAAAAAAAAACCCTCAACAAATGGCTACAATTTAAGGAATGTGTTTAGTGACGGCATCAGATTCCTAATTGATGGAGAAAGGTCTGGTGGTAAGAATAACTGCTTCTAGGAGGTTGTCAAGTGTTTTCGCTCGACGATTCCATTCTTGGGTGGTTGGTTTGGCCTTTGTTCCTGGAACTCGAATCCTAGCCCGGTATATTCTATTTTAATTTTACACCATTGTGAACCTTACGCCTTTTTTACTCTCTGATCGAGGTTCTCGGCATTGAAAAATCTTCGTAAACTAAATCACACGTGTATATGTTGACATTTAAGAGATATACAGTCAAGAAAATCAAGGGCAATGGTGATATATATGCGGATTAGACACCAAAAAAAAACACTCAACAAATGGCTACAATTTAAGGAATTTGTTTAGTGACGGCATCAGATTCCTAATTGATGGAGAAAGTGGTGTTGGTAAGAAAAGCTGCTTCTAGGAGGTTATCAAGTGTTTTCGCTCGACGATTGCATTCTTGTTTGGTTGGTTTGGCCCTTCTTCATGTAACTCGAATCCTAGCCCGGAATATCCCATTTTAATTTTACACCATTGTGAACCTTACGCCTTTTTTTACTCTCTGATTGAGGTTCTCGGCATTGAAAAATCTTCGTAAACTAAATCAAACGTGTATATGTTGACATTTAAGAGAAATACAGTCAAGAAAATCAAGGGCAATGGGGATATATATGTGGATTAGACACAAAAAAAAAAACACTCAACAAATGGCTACAATTTAAGGAATGTGTTTAGTGACGGCATCAGATTCTTAATTGATGGAGAAAGGTCTGGTGGCAAGAAAAGCTGCTTCTAGGAGGTTGTCAGGTGTTTTCGCTCGACGATTCCATTCTTGTGTGGTTGGTTTGGCCCTTGTTCCTGTAACTCGAATCCTAGCCCGGTATATCCCATTTTAATTTTACACCATTGTGAACCTTACTCCTTTTTTACGCTCTGATCGAGGTTCTCGGCATTGAAAAATCTTCGTAAACTAAATCACACGTGTGTATGTTGATATTTAAGAGATATACAGTCAAGAAAATCAAGGGCAATGGTGATATATATGCGGATTAGACACCAAAAAAAACACTCAACAAATGGCTACAATTTAAGGAATGTGTTCAGTGACGGCATCAGATTCCTAATTGATGGAGAAAGGTCTGGTGGTAAGAAAAGATGCTTCTAGGAGGTTGTCAAATGTTTTCGCTCGACGATTCCATTCTTAGGTGGTTGGTTTGGCCCTTGTTCCTGTAACTCGAATCCTAGCCCGTTATATCCCATTTTAATGTTACACCATTGTGAACCTTATGCCTTTTTTTCTCTCTGAGCGTGGTTCTTGGCATTGAAAAATCTTCGTAAACTAAATCACACGTGTATATGTTGACATTTAAGAGATATACAATCAAGAAAATCAAGGGCAATGGTGATATATATGCGGATTAGACACAAAAAAAAAACACTCAACAAAAGGCTACAATTTAAGGAATGTGTTTAGTGACGGCATCAGATTCCTAATTGATGGAGAAAGGTCTGGTGGTAAGAATAGCTGCTTCTAGGAGGTTGTCAAGTGTTTTCGCTCGACAATTCCATTCTTGGGTGGTTGGTTTGGCCCTTGTTCCTGTAACTCGAATCCTAGCCCGGTATATCCCATTTTAAGTTTACATAATTGTGAACTTTACGCCTTTTTTACTCTCTGATCGAGGTTCTCGACATTGAAAAATCTTCGTAAACTAAACCACACATGTATATGTTGATATTTAAGAGATATACAGTCAAGAAAATCTAGGGCAATGGTGATATATATCCGGATTTGTCACAAAAAAAAAACACTCAACAAATGGCTACAATTTAAGGAATGTGTTTAGTGAAGGCATCAGATTCCTAATTGATGGAGAAAGGTCTGGTGGCAAGAAAAGCTACTTCTAGGAGGTTGTCAAGTGTTTTCGCTCGACGATTCCATTCTTGGGTGGTTGGTTTGGCCCTTGTTCCTGTAACTCGAATCCTAGCCCGGTATATCCCATTTTAATTTTACACCATTGTGAACCTTACGCCTTTTTTACTCTCTGATCGAGGTTCTCGGCATTGAAAAATCTTCGTAAACTAAATCACACGTGTATATGTTGACATTAAAGAGATATACAGTCAAGAAAATCAAGGGCAATGGTGATATATATGCGGATTGGACACCAAAAAAAACACTCAACAAATGGCAACAATTTAAAGAATGTGTTTAGTGACGGCATCAGATTCTTAATTGATGGAGAAAGGTCTGGTGGTAAGAAAAGCTGCTTCTAGGTGGTTGTCAAGTGTTTTCGTTCGACGATTCCATTCTTGGGTGGTTGGTTTGGCCCTTGTTCCTGTAACTCGAATCCTAGCCCGGTATATCCCATTTTAATTTTACACCATTGTGAACCTTACGCCTTTCTTACTCTCTGATCAAGGTTCTCGGCATTGAAAAATCTTCGTAAGCTAAATCACACGTGTATATGTTGATATTTAAGAGATATACAGTCAAGAAAATCAAGGGCAATGGTGATATATATGCGGATTAGACACAAAAAAAACACTCAACAAATGGCTACAATTTAAGGAATGTGTTTAGTGACGGCATCAGATTCCTAGTTGATGGAGAAAGGTCTGGTGGTAAGAATAGCTGCTTCTAGGAGGTTGTCAAGTGTTTTCGCTCGACGATTCCATTCTTGGGTGGTTGGTTTGGCCCTTGTTCCTGGAACTCGAATCCTAGCCCGGTATATTCCATTTTAATTTTACACCATTGTGAACCTTACGCCTTTTTTACTCTCTGATCGAGGTTCTCGGCATTGAAAAATCTTCGTAAACTAAATCACACGTGTATATGTTCACATTTAAGAGATATACAGTCAAGAAAATCAAGGGCAATGGTGATATATATGCGGATTAGACACCAAAAAAAAACACTCAACAAATGGCTAAAATTTAAGGAATTTGTTTAGTGACGGCATCAGATTCCTAATTGATGGAGAAAGTGGTGTTGGTAAGAAAAGCTGCTTCTAGGATGTTATCAAGTGTTTTCGCTCGACGATTGCATTCTTGTGTGGTTGGTTTGGCCCTTCTTCCTGTAACTCGAATCCTAGCCCGGTATATCCCATTTTAATTTTACACCATTGTGAACCTTACGCCTTTTTTTACTCCTTGATTGAGGTTCTCGGCATTGTAAAATTTTCGTAAACTAAATCAAACGTGTATATGTTGACATTTAAGAGAAATACAGTCAAGAAAATCAAGGGCAATGGGGATATATATGTGGATTAGACACAAAAAAAAAACACTCAACAAATGGCTACAATTTAAGGAATGTGTTTAGTGACGGCATCAGATTCCTAATTGATGGAGAAAGGTCTGGTGGTAAGAAAAGATGCTTCTAGGAGGTTGTCAAATGTTTTCGCTCGACGATTCCATTCTTGGGTGGTTGGTTTGGCCCTTGTTCCTGTAACTCGAATCCTAGCCCGTTATATCCCATTTTAATGTTACACCATTGTGAACCTTATGCCTTTTTTTCTCTCTGAGTGAGGTTCTTGGCATTGAAAAATCTTCGTAAACTAAATCACACGTGTATATGTTGACATTTAAGAGATTTACAATCAAGAAAATCAAGGGCAATGGTGATATATATGCGGATTAGACACAAAAAAAAAACACTCAACAAAAGGCTACAATTTAAGGAATGTGTTTAGTGACGGCATCAGATTCCTAATAGATGGAGAAAGGTCTGGTGGCAAGAAAAGCTGCTTCTTGGAGGTTGTCAAGTGTTTTCGCTCGACGATTCCATTCTTGGATGGTTGGTTTGGCCCTTGTTCCTGTAACTCGAATCCTAGCCCGGTATATCCCATTTTAAGTTTACACAATTGTGAACTTTACGCCTTTTTACTCGCTGATCGAGGTTCTCGACATTGAAAAATCTTCGTAAACTAAACCACACATGTATATGTTGATATTTAAGAGATATACAGTCAAGAAAATCAAGGGCAATTGTGATATATATGCGGATTTGACAAAAAAAAAAAAAACACTCAACAAATGGCTACAATTTAAGGAATGTGTTTAGTGAAGGCATCAGATTCCTAATTGATGGAGAAAGGTCTGGTGGCAAGAAAAGCTACTTCTAGGAGGTTGTCAAGTGTTTTCGCTCGACGATTCCATTCTTGGGTGGTTGGTTTGGCCCTTGTTCCTGTAACTCGAATCCTAGCCCGGTATATCCCATTTTAATTTTACACCATTGTGAACCTTACGCCTTTTTTACTCTCTGATCGAGGTTCTCGGCATTGAAAAATCTTCGTAAACTAAATCACACGTGTATATGTTGACATTAAAGAGATATACAGTCAAGAAAATCAAGGGCAATGGTGATATATATGCGGATTGGACACCAAAAAAAAAACACTCAACAAATGGCTACAATTTAAAGAATGTGTTTAGTGACGGCATCAGATTCCTAATTGATGGAGAAAGGTCTGGTGGTAAGAAAAGCTGCTTCTAGGTGGTTGTCAAGTGTTTTCGTTCGACGATTCCATTCTTGGGTGGTTGGTTTGGCCCTTGTTCCTGTAACTCGAATCCTAGCCCGGTATATCCCATTTTAATTTTACACCATTGTGAACCTTACGCCTTTCTTACTCTCTGATCATGGTTCTCGGCATTGAAAAATCTTCGTAAACTAAATCACACGTGTATATGTTGATATTTAAGAGATATACAGTCAAGAAAATCAAGGGAAATGGTGATATATATGCGGATTAGACACAAAAAAAAAACACTCAACAAATGGCTACAATTTAAGGAATGTGTTGAGTGACGGCATCAGATTCCTAATTGATGGAGAAAGGTCTGGTGGCAAGAATAGCTGCTTCTTGGAGGTTGTCAAGCATTTTCGCTCGACGATTCTATTCTTGGGTGGTTGGTTTGGCCCTTGTTCCTGTAATTCGAATCCTAGCCCAGTATATCCCATTTTAATTTTACACCATTGTGAACTTTACGCCTTTTTTACTCTCTGATCGAGTTTCTCGGCATTGAAAAATCGTCGTAAACTAAATCACACGTGTATATGTTGATATTTAAGAGATACACAGTCAAGAAAATCAAGGGCAATGGTGATATATATGCGGATTAGACAAAAAAAAAAACACTCAACAAATGGCTACAACATAAGGAATGTGTTTAGTGACGGCATCAGATTCCCAATTGATGGAGAAAGGTCTGGTGGTAAGAAAAGCTGCTTCTAGGAGGTAGTCAAGTGTTTTCGCTCGACGATTCCATTCTTGGGTGGTTGGTTTGGCCCTTGTTCATGTAACTCGAATCCTACCCGGGTATATCCCATTTTAATTTTACACCATTTTGAACCTTACGCCTTTTTTACTCTCTGATCGAGGTTCTCGGCATTGAAAAATTTTCGTAAACTAAATCACACGTGTATATGTTGACATTTAAGAGATATACAGTCAAGAAAATCAAGGGCAATGGTGATATATATGCGGATTAGACACCAAAAAAAAACACTCAACAAATGGCTACAATTTAAGGAATGTGTTTAGTGATGGCATCAGATTCCTAATTGATGGAGAAAGGTTTGGTGGCAAGAAAAGCAGCTTCTAGGAGGTTGTCAAGTGTTTTCGCTCAACGATTCCAATCTTGGGTGGTTGGTTTGGCCCTTGTTCCTGTTACCTGAATCCTAGCGCGTTATATCCCATTTTAATTTTACACCATTGTGAACCTGACGCCTTTTTTACTCTCTGATAGAGGTTCTCGGCATTGAAAAATCTTCGTCAACTAAATGACACGTGTATATGTTGACATTTAAGAGATATACAGTCAAGAAAATCAAGGGCAATGGTGATATATATGCGGATTAGACACCAAAAAAAAAACACTCAACAAATGGCTACAATTTAAGGAATGTGTTTAGTGACGGCATCAGATTCCTAATTGATGGAGAAAGGTCTGGTGGTAAGAATAGCTGCTTCTAGGAGGTTGTCAAGTGTTTTCGCTTGACGATTCCATTCTTGGGTGGTTGGTTTGGCCCTTGTTCCTGTAACTCGAATCCTAGCTCGGTATATTCCATTTTAATTTTACACCATTGTGAACCTTACGCCTTTTTTACTCTCTGATCGAGGTTCTCGGCATTGAAAAATCTTCGTAAACTAAATCACACGTGTATATGTTGACATTTAAGATATATACAGTCAAGAAAATCAAGGGCAATGGTGATATATATGCGGATTAGACACAAAAAAAACACTCAACAAATGGCTACAATTTAAGGAATTTGTTTAGTGACGGCATCAGATTCCTAATTGATGGAGAAAGTGGTGTTGGTAAGAAAAGCTGCTTCTAGGAGGTTATCAAGTGTTTTCGCTCGACGATTGCATTCTTGGGTGGTTGGTTTGGCCCTTCTTCCTGTAACTCGATGTTAGTCCCGAAAAACCCGAGATATCACTCGACGGTTCGATCGAATGCGGAAAGTAAGATCAAACCGACAAGAACAAAAAGAAAATATTTCATTAAAGAACTCAGTGCCGCTGCTTAGATCGCACACAGTCTCGAAGACTGTCTGGTACGATCTCCGAGAACCTTGCACACAATCTCTAGGATTGTCGGGTACAAGGTTCTCCTTTTGGGAGCTACATGATTTTCAATGGAGAGCTCTAACTACAATAATCTAATTATGACTATATATAGGAGCATCTACCCTATTGGCCCACATGGCCTAGCCCAAGCCCAAAACTAATTAAAACCAATTAAACACAAAAGACCGTAATAAAGTAAAGCGTAAAACTTTGGGCCTAACAATCTCCCCCTAGTTTTATGCTCTCTTTATTACGGTGTAGATGGTCTCCAGTCTTGGGTCTTCTTCCTTTAGTGGCCAAGCAGTGAACGAGCTCATCAACATATCTCGGATGAAGGTTGAATCTTCCTTTGGGCCTTGGCTTGAACAGCCGGCTTCATAACAGGCCTGGGCTCCTTTCTATTGGGCTCAACAATAAATGGTCCAGCAGCCCCACTTGTTGTCGACAACACTGTTGACCCCCACAGAATGTTGCATCACCAATGGTCCCCACAAAAAAATGTTGCGCTGAATTCAAAACATACCCTTCATTTCCTGACCGTAGATCTAACAATCATCCAATGGCTCACATTCCTTAGGGCTTTTGACAATTTTGATGAAAAATCATGTGCACAGCCGCCATAGAATGTTCCTTGGCATTTTCTGACCTGCTGATGTCATCAATGTCATCGGATTCATTTGATATTTCATCGGAAAACTTATCCCACCATTGATCATCAACAGCAGCCGACAACAACATTAAGCATCATCATATCAGTGATACAAGACTTAATTTGATTCATATGACATTTCATCAGAAAACATCAACATTTTCCGATATCATCAACAGCAGCAGACAACATCCTTTAATTCCTTTATCACACATCAACAGCAAACCATCTGACATCATATTCATATTTCATCATGCTCAGTCATCCTCTAACATCATCTTTCATAATATAAAATCATGTAAACATCAGCCTTAATATTCATAATATTCATTCGAGATCAACCGTTTTTATCTGTGATACCATCATTATTCCTTGTATTCATCGGAGATACTCAGACACCAACCCGACACCGTTCTCCGACCACCCTTCTCCGACCACCGTTTCACCGGCGAACCTGCAATTCTTCGGCCACCATCACCTTTTGCGTCACACCACTACACCGTAAAACCTGCAACATCAGAACTTAATCTCCGATTGAACTGAATTCCGACTACCTTTTTTATCTCCGATCACCGTACCTCCGACGACCACCCCGTACATACCGAAAACGAACCACCGTCATCTTCTTCTATCCTCACCGGAGTTCATATCCATCATACCAACCCAATCTTCTCTGATCTCTATCTTCGATCTTGATTGCATCATTCATTACAAAATAAACACAGGTTTGTTTTTGAGTTTTCAAGATGCCGGCCACCGCAGGAAGGGTTCGTATGCCAGCAAACAACCGGGTGCACAGTAGTTCCGCCTTGCAAACCCATGGTATACGGCAGAGTGCTATAGGATATGACCCTTACGCCCATTAAGATTTATGTTGAACAAAACTTTCCAGATCTGAAACAGCTCCCGAACCGGAGATCTCTTCTTTGACAAACATACAACCCTCGACACAATGCAAAACTTCTTCTCGTTCTTCGAGTGACATCAAAACCGAGCCTTTGAAAGACTTCAATGGCTCTGATACCACTTGTTAGTCCCGAAAAACCCGAGATATCACTCGACGGTTCGATCGAATGCGGAAAGTAAGATCAAACCGACAAGAACAAAAAGAAAATATTTCATTAAAGAACTCAGTGCCGCTGCTTAGATCGCACACAGTCTCGAAGACTGTCTGGTACGATCTCCGAGAACCTTGCACACAATCTCTAGGATTGTCGGGTACAAGGTTCTCCTTTTGGGAGCTACATGATTTACAATGGAGAGCTCTAACTACAATAATCTAATTATGACTATATATAGGAGCATCTACCCTATTGGCCCACATGGCCTAGCCCAAGCCCAAAACTAATTAAAACCAATTAAACACAAAAGACCGTAATAAAGTAAAGCGTAAAACTTTGGGCCTAACACTCGAATCCTAGCCCGGTATATCCCATTTTAATTTTACACCATTGTGAACCTTACGCCTTTTTTTACTCTCTGATTGAGGTTCTCGGCATTGAAAAATCTTCGTAAACTAAATCAAACGTGTATATGTTGACATTTAAGAGAAATACAGTCAAGAAAATCAAGGGCAATGGGGATATATATGTGGATTAGACACAAAAAAAACACTCAACAAATGGCTACAATTTAAGGAATGTGTTTAGTGACGGCATCAGATTCTTAATTGATGTAGAAAGGTCTGGTGGCAAGAAAAGCTGCTTCTAGGAGGTTGTCAGGTGTTTTCGCTCGACGATTCCATTCTTGTGTAGTTGGTTTGGCCCTTGTTCCTGTAACTCGAATCCTAGCCCGGTATATCCCATTTTAATTTTACACCATTGTGAACCTTACGCCTTTTTTACGCTCTGATCGAGGTTCTCGGCATTGAAAAATCTTCGTAAACTAAATCACACGTGTGTATGTTGATATTTAAGAGATATACAGTCAAGAAAATCAAGGGCAATGGTGATATATATGCGGATTAGACACCAAAAAAAACACTCAACAAATGGCTACAATTTAAGGAATGTGTTTAGTGACGGCATCAGATTCCTAATTGATGGAGAAAGGTCTGGTGGTAAGAAAAGATGCTTCTAGGAGGTTGTCAAATGTTTTCGCTCGACGATTCCATTCTTGGGTGGTTGGTTTGGCCCTTGTTCCTGTAACTCGAATCCTAGCCCGGTATATCCTATTTTAATGTTACACCATTGTGAACCTTATGCCTTTTTTTCTCTCTGAGCGAGGTTCTTGGCATTGAAAAATCTTCGTAAAGTAAATCACACGTGTATATGTTGACATTTAAGAGATATACAGTCAAGAAAATCTAGGGCAATGGTGATATATATGCGGATTAGACACAAAAAAAAACAATCAACAAAAGGCTACAATTTAAGGAATGTGTTTAGTGACGCCATCAGATTCCTAATAGATGGAGAAAGGTCTGGTGGCAAGAAAAGCTGCTTCTTGGAGGTTGTCAAGTGTTTTCGCTCGACGATTCCATTCTTGGGTGGTTGGTTTGGCCCTTGTACCTGTAACTCGAATCCTAGCCCGTAATATCCCATTTTAATTTTACACCATTGTGAACCTTACGCCTTTTTTTACTCTCTGATTGAGGTTCTCGGCATTGAAAAATCTTCGTAAACTAAATCAAACGTGTATATGTTGACATTTAAGAGAAATACAGTCAAGAAAATCAATGGCAATGGGGATATATATGTGGATTAGACACAAAAAAAAACACTCAACAAATGGCTACAATTAAAGGAATGTGTTTAGTGAAGGCATCAGATTCCTAATTGATGGAGAAAGGTCTGGTGGCAAGAAAAGCTACTTCTAGGAGGTTGTCAAGTGTTTTCGCTCGACGATTCCATTCTTGGGTGGTTGGTTTGGCCCTTGTTCCTGTAACTCGAATCCTAGCCCGGTATATCCCATTTTAATTTTACACCATTGTGAACCTTACGCCTTTTTTACTCTCTGATCGAGGTTCTCGGCATTGAAATATCTTCGTATACTAAATCAAACGTGTATATGTTGACATTAAAGAGATATACAGTCAAGAAAATCAAGGGCAATGGTGATATATATACGGATTAGACACCAAAAAAAACACTCAACAAATGGCTACAATTTAAAGAATGTGTTTAGTGACGGCATCAGATTCCTAATTGATGGAGAAAGGTCTGGTGGTAAGAAAAGCTGCTTCTAGGTGGTTGCCAAGGGTTTTCGTTCGACGATTCCATTCTTGGGTGGTTGGTTTGGCCCTTGTTCCTGTAACTCGAATCCTAGCCCGGTATATCCCATTTTAATGTTACACCATTGTGAACCTTGTGCCTTTTTTTCTCTCTGAGCGAGGTTCTTGGCATCGAAAAATCTTCGTAAACTAAATCACATGTGTATATGTTGACATTTAAGAGATATACAGTCAAGAAAATCAAGTGCAATGGTGATATATATGCGGATTAGACACAAAAAAAAAACACTCAACAAAAGGCTACAATTTAAGGAATGTGTTTAGTGACGGCATCAGATTCCTAATAGATGGAGAAAGGTCTGGTGGCAAGAAAAGCTGCTTCTTGGAGGTTGTCAAGTGTTTTCGCTCGACGATTCCATTCTTGGGTGGTTGGTTTGGCCCTTGTTCATGTAACTCGAATCCTAGCCCGGTATATCCCAATTTAAGTTTACACAATTGTGAACCTTACGCCTTTTTTACTCTCTGATCGAGCTTCTCGGCATTGAAAAATCTTCGTAAACTAAATCACACGTGTATATGTTGACATTAAAGAGATATACAGTCAAGAAAATCAAGGGCAATGGTGATATATATGCGGATTAGACACCAAAAAAAACACTGAACAAATGGCTACAATTTAAAGAATGTGTTTAGTGACGGCATCAGATTCCTAATTGATGGAGAAAGGTCTGGTGGTAAGAAAAGCTGCTTCTAGGTGGTTGTCAAGTGTTTTCGTTCGACGATTCCATTCTTGGGTGGTTGGTTTGGCCCTTGTTCCTGTAACTCGAATCCTAGCCCGGTATATCCCATTTTAATTTTACACCATTGTAAACCTTACGCCTTTCTTACTCTCTGATCAAGGTTCTCGGCATTGAAAAATCTTCGAAAACTAAATCACACGTGTATATGTTGATATTTAAGAGATATACAGTCAAGAAAATCAAGGGCAATGGTGATATATATGCGGATTAGAAACAAAAAAAAACACTCAACAAATGGCTACAATTTAGGGAATGTGTTTAGTGACGGCATCAGATTCCTAATTGATGGAGAAAGGTCTGGTTGTAAGAAAAGCTGCTTCTAAGAGGTTGTCAAGTGTTTTCACTCGACGATTCCATTCTTGGGTGGTTGGTTTGGCCCTAGTTCCTGTAACTAGAATCCTAGCCCGGTATATCCCATTTTAATTTTACACCATTATGAATATTACGCCTTTTTTACTCTCCGATCGAGGTTCTCGGCATCGAAAAATCTTCGTAAACTAAATCACACGTGTATATGTTGATATTTAAGAGATATACAGTCAAGAAAATCAAGGGCAATGGTGATATATATACGTATTAGACACAAAAAAAAACACTCAACAAATGGCTACAATTTAAGGAATGTGTTTAGTGACGGCATCAGATTCCTAATTGATGGAGAATGGTCTGGTGGTAAGAAAAGCTGATCTAGGAGGTTGTCAAGTGTTTTCGCTCGACGATTCCATTCTTGGGTGGTTGGTTTGGCCCTTGTTCCTGTTACTCGAATCCTAACCCGGTATATCACATTTTAATTTTACACCAATGTGAACCTTACGCCTTTCTTACTCTCTGATCGAGGTTCTCGGCATTGAAAAATCTTCATAAACTAAATCACACGTGTATATGTTGACATTTAAGAGATATACAGTCAAGAAAATCAAGGTCAATGGTGATATATATGCGGATTAGACACCAAAAAAAACACTCAACAAATGGCTACAATTTAAAGAATGTGTTTAGTGACGGCATCAGATTCCAAATTGATGGAGAAATGTTTGGTGGTAAGAAAAGCTGCTTCTAGGTGGTTGTCAAGTGTTTTCGCTCAACGATTCCATTCTTGGGTGGTTGGTTTGGCCCTTGTTCCTGTAACTCGAATCCTAGCCCGGTATATCCCATTTTTATTTTACCCCATTGTGAACCTTACGCCTTTCTGACTCTCTGATCGAGGTTCTCGGCATTGAAAAATCTTCGTAAACTAAATCACACGTGTATATGTTGATATTTAAGAGATATACAGTCAAGAAAATCAAGGGCAATGATGATATATATGCGGATTAGACATAAAAAAAACACTCAACAAATGGCTACAATTTAAGGAATGTGTTTAGTGACGGCATCAGATTCCTAATTGATGGAGAAAGGTCTGGTTGTAAGAAAAGCTGCTTCTAAGAGGTTGTTAAGTGTTTTCGCTCGACGATTCCATTCTTGGGTGGTTGGTTTGGCCCTTGTTCATGTAACTAGAAACCTAGCCTGGTATATCTCATTTTAATTTTACAACATTGTGAATCATACGCCTTTTTTACTCTCTGATCAAGGTTCTCGGCATTGAAAAATCTTTGTAAACTAAATCACACGTGCATATGTTGATATTTAAGAGATATACAGTCAAGAAAATAAAGGGCAATGGTGATATATATGCGGATTAGACTAAAAAAAACACTTAACAAATGACTACAATTTAAGGAATGTGTTTAGTGACGGCATCAGATTCCTAATTGATGGAGAAAGGTCTGGTGGAAAGAAAAGCTTCTTCTAGGAAGTTGTCAACTGTTTTCGCTCGACTATTCCATTCTTGGGTGGTTGGTTTGGCCCTTGTTCCTGTAACTCGAATCCTAGCCCGGTATATCCCATTTTAATCTTACACCATTGTGAACCTTACGCCTTTTTTACTCTCTGATGGAGGTTCTCGGCATTGAAAAATCTTCGTAAACTAAATCCCATGTGTATATATTGATATTTAAGAGATATACAGTCAAGAAAATCAAGGGCAATGGTGATATATATGCGGATTAGACACAAAAAAAACACTCAACAAATGGCTACAATTTAAGGAATGTGTTTAGTGACGGCATCAGATTCCTAATTAATGGAGAAATGTCTGGTGGCAAGAAAAGCTGCTTCTTGGAGGTTGTCAAGTGTTTTCGCTCGACGATTCCATTCTTGGGTGGTTGGTTTGGCCCTTATTCCTGTAACTCGAATCCTAGCCTGGTATATTCCATTTTAATTTTACACCATTGTGAACCTTACGCCTTTTTTACTCTCTGATCGAGGTTCTCGACATTGAAAAATCTTCGTAAACTAAATCACACGTGTATATGTTGACATCTAAGAGATATACAGTCAAGAAAATCAAGGGCAATGGTGATATATTTGCGGATTAGACACCAAAAAAAAACACTCAACAAATGGATACAATTTAAGTAATGTGGTTAGTGATAGCATCAGATTCCTAATTGATGGAGAAAGGTCTGTTGGTAAGAAAAACTGCTTCTAGGTGGTTGTCAAGTGTATTCGCTCGACGATTCCATTCTTGGGTGGTTGGTTTGGTCCTTGTTCCTGTAACTCGAATCCTAGCCCGGTATATCCCATTTTAATTTTACACCAATGTGGACCTTACGCCTTTTTTACTCTCTGATCGAGGTTCTCGGCATTGAAAAATCTTCGTAAACTAAATCACACGTGTATATGTTGACATTTAAGAGATATATAGTCAAGAAAATCAAGGGCAATGGTGATATATATGCGGATTAGACACAAAAAAAACACTCAACAAATAGCTACAATTTAAGGAATGTGTTTAGTGACGACATCAGATTCCTAATTGATGTAGAAAGGTCTGGTGGTAAGAAAAGCTGCTTCTAGGTGGTTGTCAAGTGTTTTCGCTCGACGATTCCATTCTTGGGTGGTTGGTTTGGCCCTTGTTCCTGTAACTCGAATCCTAGCCCGGTATATCCCATTTTGAACCTTACGCCTTTTTTACTCTCTGATCGAGGTTCTCGGCATTGAAAATTTTTCGTAAACTAAATCACACGTGTATATGTTGACATTTAAGAGATATACAGTCAAGAAAATCAAGGGCAATGGTGATATATGCGGATTAGACACCAAAAAAAACACTCAACAAATGGCTACAATCTAAGGAATGTGTTTACTGACGGCATCAGATTCCTAATTGATGGAGAAAGGTTTGGTAGCAAGAAAAGCTGCTTCTAGGAAGTTGTCAAGTGTTGTCGCTCGACGATTCCATTCTTGGGTGGTTGGTTTGGCCCTTGTTCCTATTACCTGAATCCTATCCCGATATATCCCATTTTAATTTTACACCATTGTGAACCTTACGCCTTTTTTACTCTCTGATAGACGTTCTCGGCATTTAAAAATCTTCGTCAACTAAATCACACGTGTATATGTTGACATTTAAGAGATATACAGTCAAGAAAAGCAAGGGCAATGGTGATATATATGCGAATTAGACACCAAAAAAAAAAACACTCAACAAATGGCTACAATTTAAGGAATGTGTTTAGTGACGGCATAAGATTCCTAATTGATGGAGAAAGGTCTGGTGGTAAGAAGAGCTGCTTCTAGGAGGTTGTCAAGTGTTTTCGCTCGACGATTCCATTCTTGGGTGGTTGGTTTGGCCCTTGTTCCAATAACTCGAATCCTAGCCTGGTATATTCCATTTTAATTTTACACCATTGTGAACCTTACGCCTTTTTTACTCTCTGATCGAGGTTCTCGGCATTGAAAAATCTTCGTAAACTAAATCACACATGTATATGTTGACATTTAAGAGATATACAGTCAAGAAAATCAAGGGCAATGGTGATATATATGCGGAATAGACACCAAAAAAAACACTCAACAAATGGCTACAATTTAAGGAATGTGTTTAGTGACGGCATCAGATTCCTAATTGATGGAGAAAGGTCTGTTGGTAAGAAAAGCGGCTTCTATTAGGCTGTCAAGTGTTTTCGCTCGACGATTCCATTCTTGGGTGGTTGGTTTGGCCCTTCTTCTTGTAACTCGAATCCTAGCCCGGTATATCCCATTTTAATTTTACACCATTGTGAACCTTACGCCTTTTTTACTCTCTGATCGAGGTTCTCTGCATTGAAAAATCTTCGTAAACTAAATCACACGTGTATATGTTGATATTTAAGAGATATACAGTCAAGAAAATCAAGGGCAATGGTGATATATATGCGGAATAGACACAAAAAAAAACACTCAACAAATGGCAACAATTTAAGGAATGTGTTTAGTGACGGCATCAGATTCCTAATTGATGGAGAAAGGTCTGGTGGTAAGAAGAGCTGCTTCTAGGAGGTTGTCAAGTGTTTTCGCTCGACGATTCCATTCTTGGGTGGTTGGTTTGGCCCTTGTTCCAATAACTCGAATCCTAGCCTGGTATATTCCATTTTAATTTTACACCATTGTGAACCTTACGCCTTTTTTACTCTCTGATCGAGGTTCTCGGCATTGAAAAATCTTCGTAAACTAAATCACACATGTATATGTTGACATTTAAGAGATATACAGTCAAGAAAATCAAGGGCAATGGTGATATATATGCGGAATAGACACCAAAAAAAACACTCAACAAATGGCTACAATTTAAGGAATGTGTTTAGTGACGGCATCAGATTCCTAATTGATGGAGAAAGGTCTAGCGGCAAGAAAAGCTGCTTCTAGGAGGTTGTCAAGTGTTTTCGCTCGACGATTCCATTCTTGGGTGGTTGGTTTGGCCCTTCTTCTTGTAACTCGAATCCTAGCCCGGTATATCCCATTTTAATTTTACACCATTGTGAACCTTACGCCTTTTTTACTCTCTGATCGAGGTTCTCTGCATTGAAAAATCTTCGTAAACTAAATCACACGTGTATATGTTGATATTTAAGAGATATATAGTCAAGAAAATCAAGGGCAATGGTGATATATATACGGATTAGACACCAAAAAAAACACTCAACAAATGGCTACAATTTAAGGAATGTGTTTAGTGACGGCATCAGATTCCTAATTGATGGAGAAAGGTCTGGTGGTAAGAAAAGATGCTTCTAGGAGGTTGTCAAATGTTTTCGCTCGACGATTCCATTCTTGGGTGGTTGGTTTGGCCCTTGTTCCTGTAACTCGAATCCTAGCCCGGTATATCCCATTTTAATGTTACACCATTGTGAACTTTACGCCTTTTTTAATCTCTGAGCGAGGTTCTCGGCATTGAAAAATCTTCGTAAACTAAATCACACGTGTATATGTTTACATTTAAGAGATATACAGTCAAGAAAATCAAGGACAATGGTGATATATATGCGGATTAGACACAAAAAAAACACTCAACAAATGGCTACAATTTAAGGAATGTGTTTAGTGACGGCATCAGATTCCTAATTGATGGAGAAAGGTCTGGTGGTAAGAAAAGCTGCTTCTAGGTGGTTGTCAAGTGTTTTCGCTCGACGATTCCATTCTTGGGTGGTTGGTTTGGCCTTGTTCCTGTAACTCGAATCCTAGCCCGGTATATCCCATTTTGAACCTTACGCCTTCTTTACTCTCTGATCGAGGTTCTCGGCATTGAAAATTTTTCGTAAACTAAATCACACGTGTATATGTTGACATTTAAGAGATATACAGTCAAGAAAATCAAGGGCAATGGTGATATATGCGGATTAGACACCAAAAAAACACTCAACAAATGGCTACAATCTAAGGAATGTGTTTACTGACGGCATCAGATTCCTAATTGATGGAGAAAGGTTTGGTAGCAAGAAAAGCTGCTTCTAGGAAGTTGTCAAGTGTTGTCGCTAGACGATTCCATTCTTGGGTGGTTGGTTTGGCCCTTGTTCCTATTACCTGAATCCTATCCCGATATATCCCATTTTAATTTTACACCATTGTGAACCTTACGCCTTTTTTACTCTCTGATAGACGTTCTCGGCATTTAAAAATCTTCGTCAACTAAATCACACGTGTATATGTTGACATTTAAGAGATATACAGTCAAGAAAAGCAAGGGCAATGGTGTTATATATGCGAATTAGACACAAAAAAAAAACACTCAACAAATGGCTACAATTTAAGGAATGTGTTTAGTGACGGCATAAGATTCCTAATTGATGGAGAAAGGTCTGGTGGTAAGAAGAGCTGCTTCTAGGTGGTTGTCAAGTGTTTTCGTTCGACGATTCCATTCTTGGGTGGTTGGTTTGGCCCTTGTTCCAATAACTCGAATCCTAGCCTGGTATATTCCATTTTAATTTTACACCATTGTGAACCTTACGCCTTTTTTACTCTCTGATCGAGGTTCTCGGCATTGAAAAATCTTCTTAAACTAAATCACACATGTATATGTTGACATTTAAGAGATATACAGTCAAGAAAATCAAGGGCAATGGTGATATATATGCGGAATAGACACAAAAAAAAAACACTCAACAAATGGCAACAATTTAAGGAATGTGTTTAGTGACGGCATCAGATTCCTAATTGATGGAGAAAGGTCTGGTGGTAAGAAGAGCTGCTTCTAGGAGGTTGTCAAGTGTTTTCGCTCGACGATTCCATTCTTGGGTGGTTGGTTTGGCCCTTGTTCCAATAACTCGAATCCTAGCCTGGTATATTCCATTTTAATTTTACACCATTGTGAACCTTACGCCTTTTTTACTCTCTGATCGAGGTTCTCGGCATTGAAAAATCTTCGTAAACTAAATCACACATGTATATGTTGACATTTAAGAGATATACAGTCAAGAAAATCAAGGGCAATGGTGATATATATGCGGAATAGACACCAAAAAAAACACTCAACAAATGGCTACAATTTAAGGAATGTGTTTAGTGACGGCATCAGATTCCTAATTGATGGAGAAAGGTCTGTTGGTAAGAAAAGCGGCTTCTATTAGGCTGTCAAGTGTTTTCGCTCGACGATTCCATTCTTGGGTGGTTGGTTTGGCCCTTCTTCTTGTAACTCGAATCCTAGCCCGGTATATCCCATTTTAATTTTACACCATTGTGAACCTTACGCCTTTTTTACTCTCTGATCGAGGTTCTCTGCATTGAAAAATCTTCGTAAACTAAATCACACGTGTATATGTTGATATTTAAGAGATATATAGTCAAGAAAATCAAGGGCAATGGTGATATATATACGGATTAGACACCAAAAAAAACACTCAACAAATGGCTACAATTTAAGGAATGTGTTTAGTGACGGCATCAGATTCCTAATTGATGGAGAAAGGTCTGGTGGTAAGAAAAGATGCTTCTAGGAGGTTGTCAAATGTTTTCGCTCGACGATTCCATTCTTGGGTGGTTGGTTTGGCCCTTGTTCCTGTAACTCGAATCCTAGCCCGGTATATCCCATTTTAATGTTACACCATTGTGAACTTTACGCCTTTTTTAATCTCTGAGCGAGGTTCTCGGCATTGAAAAATCTTCGTAAACTAAATCACACGTGTATATGTTTACATTTAAGAGATATACAGTCAAGAAAATCAAGGACAATGGTGATATATATGCGGATTAGACACAAAAAAAACACTCAACAAATGGCTACAATTTAAGGAATGTGTTTAGTGACGGCATCAGATTCCTAATTGATGGAGAAAGGTCTGGTGGTAAGAAAAGCTGCTTCTAGGTGGTTGTCAAGTGTTTTCGCTCGACGATTCCATTCTTGGGTGGTTGGTTTGGCCTTGTTCCTGTAACTCGAATCCTAGCCCGGTATATCCCATTTTGAACCTTACGCCTTCTTTACTCTCTGATCGAGGTTCTCGGCATTGAAAATTTTTCGTAAACTAAATCACACGTGTATATGTTGACATTTAAGAGATATACAGTCAAGAAAATCAAGGGCAATGGTGATATATGCGGATTAGACACCAAAAAAAACACTCAACAAATGGCTACAATCTAAGGAATGTGTTTACTGACGGCATCAGATTCCTAATTGATGGAGAAAGGTTTGGTAGCAAGAAAAGCTGCTTCTAGGAAGTTGTCAAGTGTTGTCGCTAGACGATTCCATTCTTGGGTGGTTGGTTTGGCCCTTGTTCCTATTACCTGAATCCTATCCCGATATATCCCATTTTAATTTTACACCATTGTGAACCTTACGCCTTTTTTACTCTCTGATAGACGTTCTCGGCATTTAAAAATCTTCGTCAACTAAATCACACGTGTATATGTTGACATTTAAGAGATATACAGTCAAGAAAAGCAAGGGCAATGGTGATATATATGCGAATTAGACACAAAAAAAAAACACTCAACAAATGGCTACAATTTAAGGAATGTGTTTAGTGACGGCATAAGATTCCTAATTGATGGAGAAAGGTCTGGTGGTAAGAAGAGCTGCTTCTAGGTGGTTGTCAAGTGTTTTCGTTCGACGATTCCATTCTTGGGTGGTTGGTTTGGCCCTTGTTCCAATAACTCGAATCCTAGCCTGGTATATTCCATTTTAATTTTACACCATTGTGAACCTTACGCCTTTTTTACTCTCTGATCGAGGTTCTCGGCATTGAAAAATCTTCTTAAACTAAATCACACATGTATATGTTGACATTTAAGAGATATACAGTCAAGAAAATCAAGGGCAATGGTGATATATATGCGGAATAGACACCAAAAAAAAACACTCAACAAATGGCAACAATTTAAGGAATGTGTTTAGTGACGGCATCAGATTCCTAATTGATGGAGAAAGGTCTGTTGGTAAGAAAAGCGGCTTCTAGGAGGCTGTCAAGTGTTTTCGCTCGACGATTCCATTCTTGGGTGGTTGGTTTGGCCCTTCTTCCTGTAACTCGAATCCTAGCCCGGTATATCCCATTTTAATTTTACACCATTGTGAACCTTACGCCTTTTTTAACTCTCTGATCGAGGTTCTCGGCATTGAAAAATCTTCGTAAACTAAATCACACGTGTATATGTTGACATTTAAGAGATATACAGTCATGAAAATCAAGGGAAATGGGGATATATATGTGGATTAGACAAAAAAAACACTCAACAAATGGCTACAATTTAAGGAATGTGTTTAGTGACGGCATCAGATTCTTAATTGATGGAGAAAGGTCTGGTGGCAAGAAAAGCTGCTTCTAGGAGGTTGTCAGGTGTTTTCGCTCGACGATTCCATTCTTGTGTGGTTGGTTTGGCCCTTGTTCCTGTAACTCGAATCCTAGCCCGGTATATCCTATTTTAATTTTACACCATTGTGAACCTTACGCCTTTTTTACTCTCTGATCGAGGTTCTCTGCATTGAAAAATCTTCGTAAACTAAATCACACGTGTATATGTTGATATTTAAGAGATATATAGTCATGAAAATCAAGGGCAATGGTGATATATATGCGGATTAGACACCAAAATAAACACTCAACAAATGGCTACAATTTAAGGAATGTGTTTAGTGACGGCATCAGATTCCTAATTGATGGAGAAAGGTCTGGTGGTAAGAAAAGATGCTTCTAGGAGGTTGTCAAATGTTTTCGCTCGACGATTCCATTCTTGGGTGGTTGGTTTGGCCCTTGTTCCTGTAACTCGAATCCTAGCCCGGTATATCCCATTTTAATGTTACACCATTGTGAACTTTACGCCTTTTTTAATCTCTGAGCGAGGTTCTCGGCATTGAAAAATCTTCGTAAACTAAATCACACGTGTATATGTTTACATTTAAGAGATATACAGTCAAGAAAATCAACGGCAATGGTGATATATATGCGGATTAGACACAAAAAAAAAACACTCAACAAATGGCTACAATTTAAGGAATTTGTTTAGTGACGGCATCAGATTCCTAATTGATGGAGAAAGGTCTGGTGGCAAGAAAAGCTACTTCTAGGAGGTTGTCAAGTGTTTTCGCTCGACGAATCAATTCTTGGGTGGTTGGTTTGGCCCTTGTTCCTGAAACTTGAATCCTAGCCCGGTATATCCCATTTTAATTTTACACCATTGTGAACCTTACGCCTATTTTACTCTCTGATCGAGGTTCTCGAAATTGAAAAATCTTCGTAAACTAAATCACACATGTATATGTTGATATTTAAGAGATATATAGTCAAGAAAATCAAGGGCATTGGTGATATATATGCGGATTAGACCAAAAAAAAAACACTAAACAAATGGCTACAATTTAAGAAATGTGTTTAGTGAAGGCATCAGATTCCTAATTGATGGAGAAAGGTCTGGTGGCAAGAAAAGCTACTTCTAGGAGGTTGTCAAGTGTTTTCGCTCGACGATTCCATTCTTGGGTGGTTGGTTTGGCCCTTGTTCCTGAAACTTGAATCCTAGCCCGGTATATCCCATTTTAATTTTACACCATTGTGAACCTTACGCCTATTTTACTCTCTGATCGAGGTTCTCGAAATTGAAAAATCTTCGTAAACTAAATCACACGTGTATATGTTGACATTTAAGAGATATACAGTCAAGAAAATCAAGGGCAATGGTGATATATATGCGGATTAGACACCAAAAAAACACTCAACAAATGGCTACAATTTAAAGAATGTGTTTAGTGACTGCATCAGATTCCAAATTGATGGAGAAAGGTCTGGTGGTAAGAAAAGCTGCTTCTAGGTGGTTGTTAAGTGTTTTCGCTCGACGATTCCATTCTTGGGTTGTTTGTTTGGCCCTTGTTCCTGTAACTCGAATCCTAGCCCGGTATATCCCATTTTAATTTTACACAATTGTGAACCTTACGCCTTTTTTACTCTCTGATCGAGGTTCTCGGCAATGAAAAATCTTCGTAAACCAAATCACACGTGTATATGTTGATATTTAAGAGATATACAGTCAAGAAAATCAAGGGCAATGGTGATATATATGCGGATTAGACACCAAAAAAAAAAACACTCAACAAATGGCTACAATTTAAGGAATGTGTTTAGTGACGGCATTAGATTTCTAATTGATGGAGAAAGTTCTGGTTGTAAGAAAAGCTGCTTCTAAGAGGTTGTCAAGTGTTTTCGCTCGACGATTCCATTCTCGGGTTGTTGGTTTGGCCCTTGTTCCTATAACTAGAATCCAAGCCCGGTATATCCCATTTTAATTTTACACCATTGTGAATATTACGCCTTTTTTACTCTCTGATCGAGGTTCTCGGCATTGAAAAATCTTCGTAAACTAAATCACACGTGTATATGTTGATATTTAAGAGATATACAGTCAAGAAAATCAAGGGCAATGGTGATGTATATGCGGATTAGACACAAAAAAAAAACACTCAACAAATGGCAACAATTTAAGGAATGTGTTTAGTGACGGCATCAGATTCCTAAATGATGGAGAAAGGTCTGGTGGTAAGAAAAGCTGCTACTAAGAGGTTGTCAAGTGTTTTCGCTCGACGATTCCATTCTTGGGTGGTTGGTTTGGCCCTTGTTCCTGTAACTCGAATCCTAGCCCGGTATATCCCATTTTAATCTTACACCATTGTGAACATTACGCCTTTTTTACTATCTGATGGAGGTTCTCGGCATTGAAAAATCTTCGTAAACTAAATCACATGTGTATTTGTTGATATTTAAGAGATATACAGTCAAGAAAATCAAGGGCAATGGTGATATATATGCGGATTAGATACAAAAAAAAAACACTCAACAAATGGCTACAATTTAAGGAATGTGTTTAGTGACGGCATCAGATTCCAAATTGATGGAGAATGGTCTGCTGGCAAGAAAAGCTGCTTCTTGGAGGTTGTCAAGTGTTTTCTCTCGACGATTCCATTCTTGGGTGGTTGGTTTGGCCCTTGTTCCCGTAACTCGAATCCTAGCCCCGTATATCCCATTTTAATTTTACACCATTGTGAACCTTACGCCTTTTTTACTCTCTGATCGAGGTTCTCGACATTAAAAAATCTTCGTTAACTTAATCACACGTGTATATGTTGACATCTAAGAGATATACTGTCAAGAAAATCAAGGGCAATGGTGATATATTTACGGATTAGACACAAAAAAAAAACACTCAACAAATGGCTACAATTTAAGGAATGTGTTTAGTGACGGCATCAGATTCCTAATTGATGGAGAAAGGTCTGTTGATAAGAAAAACTACTTCTAGGAGGTTGTCAAGTGTTTTCGCTCGACGATTCCATTCTTGGGTGGTATGTTTGGCCCTTGTTCCTGTAACTCGAATCCTAGCCCGTTATATCCCATTTTAATTTTACACCATTGTGAACCTAACGCCTTTTTTACTCTCTGATCGAGGTTCTCGGCATTGAAAAATCTTCGTAAACTAAATCACACGTGTATATGTTGACATATAAGAGATATATAGTCAAGAAAATCAAGGGCAATGGTGATAGATATGCGGATTAGAGACAAAAAAAACACTCAACAAATGGCTACAATTTAAGGAATATGTTGAGTGACAGCATCAGATTCCTAATTGATGGAGAAAGGTCTGGTGGCAAGAAAAGCTGCTTCAAGGAGGTTTTCAAGTGTTTTCGCTCGACGATTCCATTCTTGGGTGGTTGGTTTGGCCCTTGTTCCTGTAACTCGAATCCTAGACCGGTATATCCCATTTTAATTTTACACCATTGTGAACCTTACGCCTTTTTTACTCTCTGATCGAGGTTCTCGGCATTTAAAAATCATCGTAAACTAAATCACACGTGTATATGTTGACATTTAAGTGATATACAGTCAAAAAATCAAGGGCAATGGTGATATATATGCGGATTAGACACCCAAAAAAACACTCAACAAATGGCTACATTTTAAGGAAGGTGTTTAGTGACGGCAACAGATTCCTAATTGATGGAGAAAGGTCTGGTGGTAAGAAAAGCTGCTTCTAGGAGGTTGTCAAATGTTTTCGCTCGACGATTCCATTCTTGGGTGGTTGGTTTGGCCCTTGTTCCTGTAACTCGAATCATAGCCCGGTATATCCCATTTTAATGTTACACCATTGTGAACCTTACGCCTTTTTTACTCTCTGATCGAGGTTCTCGGCATTTAAAAATCATCGTAAACTAAATCACACGTGTATATGTTGACATTTAAGTGATATACAGTCAAAAAATCAAGGGCAATGGTGATATATATGCGGATTAGACACCCAAAAAAACACTCAACAAATGGCTACATTTTAAGGAATGTGTTTAGTGACGGCATCAGATTCCTAATTGATGGAGAAAGGTCTAGTGGTAAGAAAAGCTGCTTCTAGGTGTTTGTCAAGTGTTTTCGCTCGACGATTCCATTCTTGCGTGGTTGGTTTAGCCCTTGTTCCTGTAACTCGAATCCTAGCCCGATATATCCCATTTTAATTTTACACCATTGTGAACCTTACGCCTTTTTTACTCTCTGATCAAGGTTCTCAGCAATGAAAAATCTTCGTAAACTAAATCCCACGTGTATATATTGATATTTAAGAGATATACAGTCAAGAAAATCAAGGGCAATGGTGATATATATGCGGATTAGACACAAAAAAAAAAACTCAACAAATGGCTACAATTTAAGGAATGTATTTAGTGACGGCATCAGATTCCTAATTAATGGAGAAATGTCTGGTGGCAAGAAAAGCTGCTTCTTGGAGGTTGTCAAGTGTTTTCGCTCGACGATTCCATTCTTGGGTGGTTGGTTTGGCCCTAATCCTGTAACTCGAATCCTAGCACGGTATATTCCATTTTAATTTTTCACCATTGTGAACCTTACACCTTTTTTACTCTCTGATCGAGGTTCTCGACATTGAAAAACCTTCGTAAACTAAATCACACGTGTATATGTTGACATCTAAGAGATATACAGTCAAGAAAATCAAGGGCAATGGTGATATATTTGCGGATTAGACACAAAAAAAAAAAGACACTCAACAAATGGATACAATTTAAGGAATGTGTTTAGTGATAGCATCAGATTCCTAATTGATGGAGAAAGGTCTGTTGGTAAGAAAAACTGCTTCTAGGTGGTTGTCAAGTGTATTCGCTCGACGATTCCATTCTTGGGTGGTTGGTTTGGTCCTTGTTCCTGTAACTCGAATCCTAGCCCGGTATATCCCATTTTAATTTTACACCAATGTGGACCTTACGCCTTTTTTACTCTCTGATCGAGGTTCTCGGCATTGAAAAATCTTCGTAAACTAAATCACACGTGTATATGTTGACATTTAAGAGATATATAGTCAAGAAAATCAAGGGCAATGGTGATATATATGCGGATTAGACACAAAAAAAAAACACTCAACAAATAGCTACAATTTAAGGAATGTGTTCAGTGACGACATCAGATTCCTAATTGATGTAGAAAGGTCTGGTGGTAAGAAAAGCTGCTTCTAGGTGGTTGTCAAGTGTTTTCGCTCGACGATTCCATTCTTGGGTGGTTGGTTTGGCCCTTGTTCCTGTAACTCGAATCCTAGCCCGGTATATCCCATTTTGAACCTTACGCCTTTTTTACTCTCTGATCGAGGTTCTCGGCATTGAAAATTTTTCGTAAACTAAATCACACGTGTATATGTTGACATTTAAGAGATATACAGTCAAGAAAATCAAGGGCAATGGTGATATATGCGGATTAGACACCAAAAAAAACACTCAACAAATGGCTACAATTTAAGGAATGTGTTTACTGACGGCATTAGATTCCTAATTGATGGAGAAAGGTTTGGTAGCAAGAAAAGCTGCTTCTAGGAAGTTGTCAAGTGTTGTCGCTCGACGATTCCATTCTTAGGTGGTTGGTTTGGCCCTTGTTCCTATTACCTGAATCCTATCCCGATATATCCCATTTTAATTTTACACCATTGTGAACCTTACGCCTTTTTTACTCTCTGATAGAGGTTCTCGGCATTTAAAAATATTCGTCAACTAAATCACACGTGTATATGTTGACATTTAAGAGATATACAATCAAGAAAATCAAGGGCAATGGTGATATATATGCGAATTAGACACCAAAAAAAAACACTCAACAAATGGCTACATTTTAAGGAATGTGTTTAGTGACGGCATAAGATTCCTAATTGATGGAGAAAGGTCTGGTGGTAAGAAGAGCTGCTTCTAGGAGGTTGTCAAGTGTTTTCGCTCGACGATTCCATTCTTGGGTGGTTGGTTTGGCCCTTGTTCCTATAACTCGAATCCTAGCCTGGTATATTCCATTTTAATTTTACACCATTGTGAACCTTACGCCTTTTTTTCTTTCTGATCGAGGTTCTCGGCATTGAAAAATCTTCGTGAACTAAATCACACGTGTATATGTTGACATTTAAGACATATACAGTCAAGAAAATCAAGGGCAATGGTGATATAAATGCGGAATAGACACAAAAAAAACACTCAACAAATAGCTACAATTTAAGGAATGTGTTTAGTGACGGCATCAGATTCCTAATTGATGGAGAAAGGTCTGTTGGTAAGAAAAGCGGCTTCTAGGAGGCTGTCAAGTGTTTTCGCTCGACGATTCCATTCTTGGGTGGTTGGTTTGGCCCTTCTTCTTGTAACTCGAATCCTAGCCCGGTATATCCCATTTTAATTTTACACCATTGTGAACCTTACGCCTTTTTTTACTCTCTGATCGAGGTTCTTGGCATTGAAAAATCTTCGTAAACTAAATCACACGTGTATATGTTGACATTTAAGAGATATACAGTCATGAAAATCAAGGGAAATGGGGATATATATGTGGATTAGACAAAAAAAACACTCAACAAATGGCTACAATTTAAGGAATGTGTTTAGTGACGGCATCAGATTCTTAATTGATGGAGAAAGGTCTGGTGGCAAGAAAAGCTGCTTCTAGGAGGTTGTCAGGTGTTTTCTCTCGACGATTCCATTCTTGTGTGGTTGGTTTGGCCCTTGTTCCTGTAACTCGAATCCTAGCCCGGTATATCCTATTTTAATTTTACACCATTGTGAACCTTACGCCTTTTTTACTCTCTGATCGAGGTTCTCTGCATTGAAAAATCTTCGTAAACTAAATCACACATGTATATGTTGATATTTAAGAGATATATAGTCAAGAAAATCAAGGGCAACGGTGATATATATGGGGATTAGACACCAAAAAAAACACTCAACAAATGGCTACAATTTAAGGAATGTGTTTAGTGACGGCATCAGATTCCTAATTGATGGAGAAAGGTCTGGTGGTAAGAAAAGATGCTTCTAGGAGGTTGTCAAATGTTTTCGCTCGATGATTCCATTCTTGGGTGGTTGGTTTGGCCCTTGTTCCTGTAACTCGAATCCTAGCCCGGTATATCCCATTTTAATGTTACACCATTGTGAACTTTATGCCTTTTTTAATCTCTGAGCGAGGTTCTCGGCATTGAAAAATCTTCGTAAACTAAATCACACGTGTATATGTTTACATTTAAGAAATATACAGTCAAGAAAATCAAGGGCAATGGTGATATATATGCGGATTAGACACAAAAAAAAAACACTCAACAAATGGCTACAATTTAAGGAATTTGTTTAGTGACGGCATCAGATTCCTAATTGATGGAGAAAGCTCTGTTGGCAAGAAAACTGCTTCTTGGAGGTTGTCAAGTGTTTTCGCTCGACGATTCCATTCTTGGGTGGTTGGTTTGGCACTTGTTCCTGTAACTCGAATCCTAGCCCGGTATATCCAATTTGAATTTTACACAATTGTGAACTTTACGCCTTTTTTACTCTCTGATCGAGGTTCTCGGCATTGAAAAATCGTCGTAAACTAAATCACACGTGTATTTGTTGACATTTAAGAGATATACAGTCAAGAAAATCAAGGGCAATGGTGATATATATGCGGATTAGACACCAAAAAAACACTCAACAAATGGCTACAATTTAAAGAATGTGTTTAGTGACTGCATCAGATTCCAAATCGATGGAGAAAGGTCTGGTGGTAAGAAAAGCTGCTTCTAGGTGGTTGTTAAGTGTTTTCGCTCGACGATTCCATTCTTGGGTGGTTGGTTTGGCCCTTGTTCCTGTAACTCGAATCCTAGCCCGGTATATCCCATTTTAATTTTACACAATTGTGAACCTTACGCCTTTTTTACTCTCTGATCGAGGTTCTCGGCATTGAAAAATCTTCGTAAACTAAATCACACGTGTATATGTTGATATTTAAGAGATATACAGTCAAGAAAATCAAGGGCAATGGTGATGTATATGCGGATTAGACACAAAAAAAAAACACTCAACAAATGGCTACAATTTAAGGAATGTGTTTAGGGACGGCATTAGATTTCTAATTGATGGAGAAAGTTCTGGTTGTAAGAAAAGCTGCTTCTAAGAGGTTGTCAAGTGTTTTCGCTCGACGATTCCATTCTCGGGTGGTTGGTTTGGCCCTTGTTCCTGTAACTAGAATCCTAGCCCGGTATATCCCATTTTAATTTTACACCATTGTGAATATTACGCCTTTTTTACTCTCTGATCGACGTTCTCGGCATTGAAAAATCTTCGTAAACTAAATCACACGTGTATATGTTGATATTTAAGAGATATACAGTCAAGAAAATCAAGGGCAATGGTGATTTATATGCGGATTAGACACACAAAAAAAAAACACTCAACAAATGGCAACAATTTAAGGAATGTGTTTAGTGACGGCATCAGATTCCTAAATGATGGAGAAAGGTCTGGTGGTAAGAAAAGCTGCTTCTATGAGGTTGTCAAGTGTTTTCGCTCGATGATTCCATTCTTGGGTGGTTGGTTTGGCCCTTGTTCCTGTAACTCGAATCCTAGCCCGGTGTATCCCATTTTAATCTTACACCATTGTGAACCTTACGCCTTTTTTACTCTCTGATGGAGGTTCTCGGCATTGAAAAATCTTCGTAAACTAAATCACACGTGTATTTGTTGATATTTAAGAGATATACAGTCAAGAAAATCAAGGGCAATGGTGATATATATGCGGATTAGACACAAAAAAAAACACTCAACAAATGGCTACAATTTAAGGAATGTGTTTAGTGACGGCATCAGATTCCTAATTGATGGAGGATGGTCTGGTGGCAAGAAAAGCTGCTTCTTGGAGGTTGTCAAGTGTTTTCGCTCGACGATTCCATTCTTGGGTGGTTGGTTTGGCCCTTGTTCCTGTAACTCGAATCCTAGCCCGGTATATCCCATTTTAATTTTACACCATTGTGAACCTTACGCCTTTTTTACTCTCTGATCGAGGTTCTCGACATTAAAAAATCTTCGTTAACTTAATCACACGTGTATATGTTGACATCTAAGAGATATACAGTCAAGAAAATCAAGGGCAATGGTGATATATTTATGGATTAGACACAAAAAAAACACTCAACAAATGGCTACAATTTAAGGAATGTGTTTAGTGACGGCCTCAGATTCCTAATTGATGGAGAAAGGTCTGTTGATAAGAAAAACTGCTTCTAGGATGTTGTCAAGTGTTTTCGCTCGACGATTCCATTCTTGGGTGGTTGGTTTGGCCCTTGTTCCTGTAACTCGAATCCTAGCCTGTTATATCCCATTTTAATTTTACACCATTGTGAACCTAACGCCTTTTTTATTCTCTGATCGAGGTTCTCGGCATTGAAAAATCTTCGTAAACTAAATCACACGTGTATATGTTGACATTTAAGAGATATATAGTCAAGAAAATCAAGGGCAATGGCGATAGATATGCGGATTAGAGACAAAAAAACACTCAACAAATGGCTACAATTTAAGGAATATGTTTAGTGACAGCATCAGATTCCTAATTGATGGAGAAAGGTCTGGTGGCAAGAAAAGCTGCTTCAAGGAGGTTTTCAAGTGTTTTCGCTCGACGATTCCATTCTTGGGTGGTTGGTTTGGCCCTTGTTCCTGTAACTCGAATCCTAGCCCGGTATATCCCATTTTAATTTTACACCATTATGAACCTTACGCCTTTTTTACTCTCTGATCTAGGTTCTCGTCATTGAAAAATCTTCGTTAACTAAATCACACGTGTATATGTTGATATTTAAGAGATATACAGTCAAGAAAATCAAGGGCAATGGTGATATATATGCGGATTAGACACAAAAAAAAAACACTCAACAAATGGCTACAATTTAAGGAATGTGTTTAGTGACGGCATCAGATTCCTAATTGATGGAGAAAGGTCTGGTGGTAAGAAAAGCTACTTCTAGGAGGTTGTCAAATGTTTTCGCTCGACGATTCCATTCTTGGGTGGTTGGTTTGGCCCTTGTTCCTGTAACTCGAATCATAGCCCGGTATATCCCATTTTAATGTTACACCATTGTGAACCTTACGCCTTTTTTACTCTCTGATCGAGGTTCTCGGCATTTAAAAATCATCGTAAACTAAATCACACGTGTATATGTTGACATTTAAGTGATATACAGTCAAAAAATCAAGGGCAATGGTGATATATATGCGGATTAGATACCCAAAAAAACACTCAACAAATGGCTACATTTTAAGGAATGTGTTTAGTGACGGCATCAGATTCCTAATTGATGGAGAAAGGTCTGGTGGCAAGAAAAGCTACTTCTAGGAGGTTGTCAAGTGTTTTCGCTCGACGATTCCATTCTTGGGTGGTTGGTTTGGCCCTTGTTCCTGTAACTTGAATCCTAGCCCGGTATATCCCATTTTAATTTACACCATTGTGAACCTTACGCCTTTTTTACTCTCTGATCGAGGTTCTCGGCATTGAAAAATCTTCGTCAACTAAATCACACGTGTATATGTTGACATTTAAGAGATATACAGTCAAGAAAATCAAGGGCAATGGTGATATATATGCGGATTAGACACCAAAAAAAAACACTCAACAAATGGCTACAATTTAAGGAATGTGTTTAGTGACGGCATCAGATTCCTAATTGATGGAGAAAGGTCTGGTGGTAAGAAAAGCAGCTTCTAGGCGGTTGTCAAATATTTTCGCTCGACGATTCCATTCTTGGGTAGTTGGTTTGGCCCTAGTTCCTGTAACTCGAATCCTAGCCCGGTATATCCCATTTTAATCTTACACCATTGTGAACCTTACGCCTTTTTTACTCTCTGATGGAGGTTCTCGGCATTGAAAAATCTTCGTAAACTAAATCACACGTGTATTTGTTGATATTTATGAGATATACAGTCAAGAAAATCAAGGGCAATGGTGATATATATGCGGATTAGACACAAAAAAAACACTCAACCAATGGCTACAATTTAAGGAATGTGTTTAGTGACGGCATCAGATTCCTGATTGATGGAGAATGGTCTGGTGGCAAGAAAAGCTGCTTCTTGGAGGTTGTCAAGTGTTTTCGCTCGACGATTCCATTCTTGGGTGGTTGGTTTGGCCCTTGTTCCTGTAACTCGAATCCTAGCCCGGTATATCCCATTTTAATTTTACACCATTGTGAACCTTACGCCTTTTTTACTCTCTGATCGAGGTTCTCGACATTAAAAAATCTTCGTTAACTTAATCACACGTGTATATGTTGACATCTAAGAGATATACAGTCAAGAAAATCAAGGGCAATGGTGATATATTTATGGATTAGACACAAAAAAAACACTCAACAAATGGCTACAATTTAAGGAATGTGTTTAGTGACGGCCTCAGATTCCTAATTGATGGAGAAAGGTCTGTTGATAAGAAAAACTGCTTCTAGGATGTTGTCAAGTGTTTTCGCTCGACGATTCCATTCTTGGGTGGTTGGTTTGGCCCTTGTTCCTGTAACTCGAATCCTAGCTTGTTATATCCCATTTTAATTTTACACCATTGTGAACCTAACGCCTTTTTTACTCTCTGATCGAGGTTCTCGGCATTGAAAAATCTTCGTAAACTAAATCACACGTGTATATGTTGACATTTAAGAGATATATAGTCAAGAAAATCAAGGGCAATGGTGATAGATATGCGGATTAGAGACAAAAAAAACACTCAACAAATGGCTACAATTTAAGGAATATGTTTAGTGACAGCATCAGATTCCTAATTGATGGAGAAAGGTCTGGTGGCAAGAAAAGCTGCTTCAAGGAGGTTTTCAAGTGTTTTCGCTCGACGATTCCATTCTTGGGTGGTTGGTTTGGCCCTTGTTCCTGTAACTCGAATCCTAGCCCGGTATATCCCATTTTAATTTTACACCATTATGAACCTTACGCCTTTTTTACTCTCTGATCTAGGTTCTCGTCATTGAAAAATCTTCGTTAACTAAATCACACGTGTATATGTTGATATTTAAGAGATATACAGTCAAGAAAATGAAGGGCAATGGTGATATATATGCGGATTAGACACCAAAAAAAAAACACTCAACAAATGGCTACAATTTAAGGAATGTGTTTAGTGACGGCATCAGATTCCTAATTGATGGAGAAAGGTCTGGTGGTAAGAAAAGCTACTTCTAGGAGGTTGTCAAATGTTTTCGCTTGACGATTCCATTCTTGGGTGGTTGGTTTGGCCCTTGTTCCTGTAACTCGAATCATAGCCCGGTATATCCCATTTTAATGTTACACCATTGTGAACCTTACGCCTTTTTTACTCTCTGATCGAGGTTCTCGGCATTTAAAAATCATCGTAAACTAAATCACACGTGTATATGTTGACATTTAAGTGATATACAGTCAAAAAATCAAGGGCAATGGTGATATATATGCGGATTAGATACCCAAAAAAACACTCAACAAATGGCTACATTTTAACGAATGTGTTTAGTGACGGCATCAGATTCCTAATTGATGGAGAAAGGTCTGGTGGCAAGAAAAGCTACTTCTAGGAGGTTGTCAAGTGTTTTCGCTCGACGATTCCATTCTTGGGTGGTTGGTTTGGCCCTTGTTCCTGTAACTTGAATCCTAGCCCGGTATATCCCATTTTAATTTACACCATTGTGAACCTTACGCCTTTTTTACTCTCTGATCGAGGTTCTCGGCATTGAAAAATCTTCGTCAACTAAATCACACGTGTATATGTTGACATTTAAGAGATATACAGTCAAGAAAATCAAGGGCAATGGTGATATATATGCGGATTAGACACCAAAAAAAAACACTCAACAAATGGCTACAATTTAAGGAATGTGTTTAGTGACGGCATCAGATTCCTAATTGATGGAGAAAGGTCTGGTGGTAAGAAAAGCAGCTTCTAGGCGGTTGTCAAATATTTTCGCTCGACGATTCCATTCTTGGGTAGTTGGTTTGGCCCTAGTTCCTGTAACTCGAATCCTAGCCCGGTATATCCCATTTTAATCTTACACCATTGTGAACCTTACGCCTTTTTTACTCTCTGATGGAGGTTCTCGGCATTGAAAAATCTTCGTAAACTAAATCACACGTGTATTTGTTGATATTTATGAGATATACAGTCAAGAAAATCAAGGGCAATGGTGATATATATGCGGATTAGACACAAAAAAAACACTCAACCAATGGCTACAATTTAAGGAATGTGTTTAGTGACGGCATCAGATTCCTAATTGATGGAGAATGGTCTGGTGGCAAGAAAAGCTGCTTCTTGGAGGTTGTCAAGTGTTTTCGCTCGACGATTCCATTCTTGGGTGGTTGGTTTGGCCCTTGTTCCTGTAACTCGAATCCTAGCCCGGTATATCCCATTTTAATTTTACACCATTGTGAACCTTACGCCTTTTTTACTCTCTGATCGAGGTTCTCGACATTAAAAAATCTTCGTTAACTTAATCACACGTGTATATGTTGACATCTAAGAGATATACAGTCAAGAAAATCAAGGGCAATGGTGATATATTTATGGATTAGACACAAAAAAAACACTCAACAAATGGCTACAATTTAAGGAATGTGTTTAGTGACGGCCTCAGATTCCTAATTGATGGAGAAAGGTCTGTTGATAAGAAAAACTGCTTCTAGGATGTTGTCAAGTGTTTTCGCTCGACGATTCCATTCTTGGGTGGTTGGTTTGGCCCTTGTTCCTGTAACTCGAATCCTAGCTTGTTATATCCCATTTTAATTTTACACCATTGTGAACCTAACGCCTTTTTTACTCTCTGATCGAGGTTCTCGGCATTGAAAAATCTTCGTAAACTAAATCACACGTGTATATGTTGACATTTAAGAGATATATAGTCAAGAAAATCAAGGGCAATGGTGATAGATATGCGGATTAGAGACAAAAAAAACACTCAACAAATGGCTACAATTTAAGGAATATGTTTAGTGACAGCATCAGATTCCTAATTGATGGAGAAAGGTCTGGTGGCAAGAAAAGCTGCTTCAAGGAGGTTTTCAAGTGTTTTCGATCGACGATTCCATTCTTGGGTGGTTGGTTTGGCCCTTGTTCCTGTAACTCGAATCCTAGCCCGGTATATCCCATTTTAATTTTTCACCATTATGAACCTTACGCCTTTTTTACTCTCTGATCTAGGTTCTCGTCATTGAAAAATCTTCGTTAACTAAATCACACGTGTATATGTTGATATTTAAGAGATATACAGTCAAGAAAATCAAGGGCAATGGTGATATATATGCGGATTAGACACCAAAAAAAAACACTCAACAAATGGCTACAATTTAAGGAATGTGTTTAGTGACGGCATCAGATTCCTAATTGATGGAGAAAGGTCTGGTGGTAAGAAAAGCTACTTCTAGGAGGTTGTCAAATGTTTTCGCTCGACGATTCCATTCTTGGGTGGTTGGTTTGGCCCTTGTTCCTGTAACTCGAATCATAGCCCGGTATATCACATTTTAATGTTACACCATTGTGAACCTTACGCCTTTTTTACTCTCTGATCGAGGTTCTCGGCTTTTAAAAATCATCGTAAACTAAATCACACGTGTATATGTTGACATTTAAGTGATATACAGTCAAAAAATCAAGGGCAATGGTGATATATATGCGGATTAGATACCCAAAAAAACACTCAACAAATGGCTACATTTTAACGAATGTGTTTAGTGACGGCATCAGATTCCTAATTGATGGAGAAAGGTCTGGTGGCAAGAAAAGCTACTTCTAGGAGGTTGTCAAGTGTTTTCGCTCGACGATTCCATTCTTGGGTGGTTGGTTTGGCCCTTGTTCCTGTAACTTGAATCCTAGCCCGGTATATCCCATTTTAATTTACACCATTGTGAACCTTACGCCTTTTTTACTCTCTGATCGAGGTTCTCGGCATTGAAAAATCTTCGTCAAATAAATCACACGTGTATATGTTGACATTTAAGAGATATACAGTCAAGAAAATCAAGGGCAATGGTGATATATATGCGGATTAGACACCAAAAAAAAACACTCAACAAATGGCTACAATTTAAGGAATGTGTTTAGTGACGGCATCAGATTCCTAATTGATGGAGAAAGGTCTGGTGGTAAGAAAAGCAGCTTCTAGGCGGTTGTCAAATATTTTCGCTCGACGATTCCATTCTTGGGTAGTTGGTTTGGCCCTAGTTCCTGTAACTCGAATCCTAGCCCGGTATATCCCATTTTAATCTTACACCATTGTGAACCTTACGCCTTTTTTACTCTCTGATGGAGGTTCTCGGCATTGAAAAATCTTCGTAAACTAAATCACACGTGTATTTGTTGATATTTATGAGATATACAGTCAAGAAAATCAAGGGCAATGGTGATATATATGCGGATTAGACACAAAAAAAACACTCAACCAATGGCTACAATTTAAGGAATGTGTTTAGTGACGGCATCAGATTCCTAATTGATGGAGAATGGTCTGGTGGCAAGAAAAGCTGCTTCTTGGAGGTTGTCAAGTGTTTTCGCTCGACGATTCCATTCTTGGGTGGTTGGTTTGGCCCTTGTTCCTGTAACTCGAATCCTAGCCCGGTATATCCCATTTTAATTTTACACCATTGTGAACCTTACGCCTTTTTTACTCTCTGATCGAGGTTCTCGACATTAAAAAATCTTCGTTAACTTTATCACACGTGTATATGTTGACATCTAAGAGATATACAGTCAAGAAAATCAAGGGCAATGGTGATATATTTATGGATTAGACACAAAAAAAACACTCAACAAATGGCTACAATTTAAGGAATGTGTTTAGTGACGGCCTCAGATTCCTAATTGATGGAGAAAGGTCTGTTGATAAGAAAAACTGCTTCTAGGATGTTGTCAAGTGTTTTCGCTCGACGATTCCATTCTTGGGTGGTTGGTTTGGCCCTTGTTCCTGTAACTCGAATCCTAGCTTGTTATATCCCATTTTAATTTTACACCATTGTGAACCTAACGCCTTTTTTACTCTCTGATCGAGGTTCTCGGCATTGAAAAATCTTCGTAAACTAAATCACACGTGTATATGTTGACATTTAAGAGATATATAGTCAAGAAAATCAAGGGCAATGGTGATAGATATGCGGATTAGAGACAAAAAAAAAACACTCAACAAATGGCTACAATTTAAGGAATATGTTTAGTGACAGCATCAGATTCCTAATTGATGGAGAAAGGTCTGGTGGCAAGAAAAGCTGCTTCAAGGAGGTTTTCAAGTGTTTTCGCTCGACGATTCCATTCTTGGGTGGTTGGTTTGGCCCTTGTTCCTGTAACTCGAATCCTAGCCCGGTATATCCCATTTTAATTTTACACCATTATGAACCTTACGCCTTTTTTACTCTCTGATCTAGGTTCTCGTCATTGAAAAATCTTCGTTACCTAAATCACACGTGTATATGTTGATATTTAAGAGATATACAGTCAAGAAAATCAAGGGCAATGGTGATATATATGCGGATTAGACACCAAAAAAAAAAACACTCAACAAATGGCTACAATTTAAGGAATGTGTTTAGTGAAGGCATCAGATTCCTAATTGATGGAGAAAGGTCTGGTGGTAAGAAAAGCTACTTCTAGGAGGTTGTCAAATGTTTTCGCTCGACGATTCCATTCTTGGGTGGTTGGTTTGGCCCTTGTTCCTGTAACTCGAATCATAGCCCGGTATATCCCATTTTAATGTTACACCATTGTGAACCTTACGCCTTTTTTACTCTCTGATCGAGGTTCTCGGCATTTAAAAATCATCGTAAACTAAATCACACGTGTATATGTTGACATTTAAGTGATATACAGTCAAAAAATCAAGGGCAATGGTGATATATATGCGGATTAGATACCCAAAAAAACACTCAACAAATGGCTACATTTTAACGAATGTGTTTAGTGACGGCATCAGATTCCTAATTGATGGAGAAAGGTCTGGTGGCAAGAAAAGGTACTTCTAGGAGGTTGTCAAGTGTTTTCGCTCGACGATTCCATTCTTGGGTGGTTGGTTTGGCCCTTGTTCCTGTAACTTGAATCCTAGCCCGGTATATCCCATTTTAATTTTACACCATTGTGAACCTTACGCCTTTTTTACTCTCTGATCGAGGTTCTCGGCATTGAAAAATCTTCGTCAACTAAATCACACGTGTATATGTTGACATTTAAGAGATATACAGTCAAGAAAATCAAGGGCAATGGTGATATATATGCGGATTAGACACCAAAAAAAAACACTCAACAAATGGCTACAATTTAAGGAATGTGTTTAGTGACGGCATCAGATTCCTAACTGATGGAGAAAGGTCTGGTGGTAAGAAAAGCTGCTTCTAGGCGGTTGTCAAATATTTTCGCTCGACGATTCCATTCTTGGGTAGTTGGTTTGGCCCTAGTTCCTGTAACTCGAATCATAGCCCGGTATATCCCATTTTAATGTTACACCATTGTGAACCTTACGCCTTTTTTACTCTCTGATCGAGGTTCTCGGCATTTAAAAATCATCGTAAACTAAATCACACGTGTATATGTTGACATTTAAGTGATATACAGTCAAAAAATCAAGGGCAATGGTGATATATATGCGGATTAGACACCCAAAAAAACACTCAACAAATGGCTACACTTTAATGAATGTGTTTAGTGACGGCATCAGATTCCTAATTGATTGAGAAAGGTCTGGTGGTAAGATAAGCTGCTTCTAGGTGGTTGTCAAGTGTTTTCGCTCGACGATTCCATTCTTGCGTGGTTGGTTTAGCCCTTGTTCCTGTAACTCGAATCCTAGCCCGAAATATCCCATTTTAATTTTACACCATTGTGAACCTTACGCCTTTTTTACTCTCTGATCGAGGTTTTCGACATTGAAAAATCTTCGTTAACTTAATCACACGTGTATATGTTGACATCTAAGAGATATACAGTCAAGAAAATCAAGGGCAATGGTGATATATTTGCGGATAAGACACAAAAAAAAAACACTCAACAAATGGCTACAATTTAAGGAATGTGTTTAGTGACGGCATCAGATTCCTAATTGATGGAGAAAGGTCTGTTGGTAAGAAAAACTGCTTCTAGTAGGTTTTCCAGTGTTTTCTCTCGACGATTCCATTCTTGGGTGGTTGGTTTGGGACTTGTTCCGGTAACTCGAATCCTAGCCCGTTATATCCCATTTTAATTTTACACCATTGTGACCTAACGCCTTTTTTACTCTCTGATCGAGGTTCTCGGCATTGAAAAATCTTCGTAAACTAAATCACACGTGTATTTGTTGATATTTATGAGATATACAGTCAAGAAAATCAAGGGCAATGGTGATATATATGCGGATTAGACACAAAAAAAACACTCAACCAATGGCTACAATTTAAGGAATGTGTTTAGTGACGGCATCAGATTCCTAATTGATGGAGAATGGTCTGGTGGCAAGAAAAGCTGCTTCTTGGAGGTTGTCAAGTGTTTTCGCTCGACGATTCCATTCTTGGGTGGTTGGTTTGGCCCTTGTTCCTGTAACTCGAATCCTAGCCCGGTATATCCCATTTTAATTTTACACCATTGTGAACCTTACGCCTTTTTTACTCTCTGATCGAGGTTCTCGACATTAAAAAATCTTCGTTAACTTAATCACACGTGTATATGTTGACATCTAAGAGATATACAGTCAAGAAAATCAAGGGCAATGGTGATATATTTATGGATTAGACACAAAAAAAACACTCAACAAATGGCTACAATTTAAGGAATGTGTTTAGTGACGGCCTCAGATTCCTAATTGATGGAGAAAGGTCTGTTGATAAGAAAAACTGCTTCTAGGATGTTGTCAAGTGTTTTCGCTCGACGATTCCATTCTTGGGTGGTTGGTTTGGCCCTTGTTCCTGTAACTCGAATCCTAGCTTGTTATATCCCATTTTAATTTTACACCATTGTGAACCTAACGCCTTTTTTACTCTCTGATCGAGGTTCTCGGCATTGAAAAATCTTCGTAAACTAAATCACACGTGTATATGTTGACATTTAAGAGATATATAGTCAAGAAAATCAAGGGCAATGGTGATAGATATGCGGATTAGAGACAAAAAAAAAAACACTCAACAAATGGCTACAATTTAAGGAATATGTTTAGTGACAGCATCAGATTCCTAATTGATGGAGAAAGGTCTGGTGGCAAGAAAAGCTGCTTCAAGGAGGTTTTCAAGTGTTTTCGCTCGACGATTCCATTCTTGGGTGGTTGGTTTGGCCCTTGTTCCTGTAACTCGAATCCTAGCCCGGTATATCCCATTTTAATTTTACACCATTATGAACCTTACGCCTTTTTTACTCTCTGATCTAGGTTCTCGTCATTGAAAAATCTTCGTTACCTAAATCACACGTGTATATGTTGATATTTAAGAGATATACAGTCAAGAAAATCAAGGGCAATGGTGATATATATGCGGATTAGACACCAAAAAAAAAAAACACTCAACAAATGGCTACAATTTAAGGAATGTGTTTAGTGAAGGCATCAGATTCCTAATTGATGGAGAAAGGTCTGGTGGTAAGAAAAGCTACTTCTAGGAGGTTGTCAAATGTTTTCGCTCGACGATTCCATTCTTGGGTGGTTGGTTTGGCCCTTGTTCCTGTAACTCGAATCATAGCCCGGTATATCCCATTTTAATGTTACACCATTGTGAACCTTACGCCTTTTTTACTCTCTGATCGAGGTTCTCGGCATTTAAAAATCATCGTAAACTAAATCACACGTGTATATGTTGACATTTAAGTGATATACAGTCAAAAAATCAAGGGCAATGGTGATATATATGCGGATTAGATACCCAAAAAAACACTCAACAAATGGCTACATTTTAACGAATGTGTTTAGTGACGGCATCAGATTCCTAATTGATGGAGAAAGGTCTGGTGGCAAGAAAAGGTACTTCTAGGAGGTTGTCAAGTGTTTTCGCTCGACGATTCCATTCTTGGGTGGTTGGTTTGGCCCTTGTTCCTGTAACTTGAATCCTAGCCCGGTATATCCCATTTTAATTTTACACCATTGTGAACCTTACGCCTTTTTTACTCTCTGATCGAGGTTCTCGGCATTGAAAAATCTTCGTCAACTAAATCACACGTGTATATGTTGACATTTAAGAGATATACAGTCAAGAAAATCAAGGGCAATGGTGATATATATGCGGATTAGACACCAAAAAAAAAAACACTCAACAAATGGCTACAATTTAAGGAATGTGTTTAGTGACGGCATCAGATTCCTAACTGATGGAGAAAGGTCTGGTGGTAAGAAAAGCTGCTTCTAGGCGGTTGTCAAATATTTTCGCTCGACGATTCCATTCTTGGGTAGTTGGTTTGGCCCTAGTTCCTGTAACTCGAATCATAGCCCGGTATATCCCATTTTAATGTTACACCATTGTGAACCTTACGCCTTTGTTACTCTCTGATCGAGGTTCTCGGCATTTAAAAATCATCGTAAACTAAATCACACGTGTATATGTTGACATTTAAGTGATATACAGTCAAAAAATCAAGGGCAATGGTGATATATATGCGGATTAGACACCCAAAAAAACACTCAACAAATGGCTACACTTTAATGAATGTGTTTAGTGACGGCATCAGATTCCTAATTGATGGAGAAAGGTCTGGTGGTAAGATAAGCTGCTTCTAGGTGGTTGTCAAGTGTTTTCGCTCGACGATTCCATTCTTGCGTGGTTGGTTTAGCCCTTGTTCCTGTAACTCGAATCCTAGCCCGAAATATCCCATTTTAATTTTACACCATTGTGAACCTTACGCCTTTTTTACTCTCTGATCGAGGTTTTCGACATTGAAAAATCTTCGTTAACTTAATCACACGTGTATATGTTGACATCTAAGAGATATACAGTCAAGAAAATCAAGGGCAATGGTGATATATTTGCGGATAAGACACAAAAAAAAACACTCAACAAATGGCTACAATTTAAGGAATGTGTTTAGTGACGGCATCAGATTCCTAATTGATGCAGAAAGGTCTGTTGGTAAGAAAAACTGCTTCTAGGAGGTTTTCCAGTGTTTTCTCTCGACGATTCCATTCTTGGGTGGTTGGTTTGGGACTTGTTCCGGTAACTCGAATCCTAGCCCGTTATATCCCATTTTAATTTTACACCATTGTGACCTAACGCCTTTTTTACTCTCTGATCGAGGTTTTCGACATTGAAAAATCTTCGTTAACTTAATCACACGTGTATATGTTGACATCTAAGAGATATACAGTCAAGAAAATCAAGGGCAATGGTGATATATTTGCGGATAAGACACAAAAAAAAACACTCAACAAATGGTTACAATTTAAGGAATGTGTTTAGTGACGGCATCAGATTCCTAATTGATGGAGAAAGGTCTGGTGGTAAGAAAAGCTGCTTCTAGGAGGTTGTCAAGTGTTTTCGCTCGACGATTCCTTTCTTGGGTGGTTGGTTTGGCCTTTGTTCCTGTAACTCGAATCCTAGCCCGGTATATCCCATTTTAATTTTACAACATTGTGAACCTTACGCCTTTTTTACTCTCTGATCGAGGTTCTCGGCATTGAAAAATCTTCGTAAACTAAATCACACGTGTATATGTTGACATTTAAGAGATATACAGTCAAGAAAATCAAGGGCAATGGTGATAAATATGCGGATTAGACACAAAAAAAACACTCAACAAATGGCTACAATTTAAGGAATGTGTTTAGTGACAGCATCAGATTCCTAATTGATGGAGAAAGGTCTGGTGGCAAGAAAAGCAGCCTCAAGGAGGTTGTCAAGTGTTTTCGCTCGACGATTCCATTCTTGGGTGGTTGGTTTGGCCCTTGTTCCTGTAACTCGAATCCTAGCCCGGTATATCCCATTTTAATATTACACCATTGTGAACCTTACGCCTTTTTTACTCTCTGATCGAGGTTCTCGGCATTGAAAAATCTTTGTAAACTAAATCACACGTGTATATGTTGACATTTAAGAGATATAAAGTCAAGAAAATCAAGGGCAATGGTGATATATATGCGGATTAGACACCAAAAAAAAAACACTCAACAAATGGCTACAATTTAAAGAATGTGTTTAGTGACGACATCAGATTCCTAATTGATGGAGAAAGGTCTGGTGGTAAGAAAAGCTGCTTTTAGGTGGTTGTCAAGTGTTTTCGCTCGACGACTCCATTCTTGCGTGGTTGGTTTGGCCCTTGTTCCTGTAACTCGAATCCAAGCCCGGTATATCCCATTATAATTTTAAACCATTGTGAACCTTACGCCTTTTTTACTCTCTGATCGAGGTTCTAGGCATTGAAAAATCTTCGTAAACTAAATCAAACGTGTATATGTTGATATTTAAGAGATATACATTCAAGAAAATCAAGGGCAATGGTGATACATATGCGGATTAGACACCAAAAAAAACACTCAACAAATGGTTACAATTTAAGGAATGTGTTTAGTGACGGCATCAGATTCCTAACTGATGGAGAAAGGTCTGGTTGTAAGAAAAGCTGCTTCTAGGAGGTTGTCAAGTGTTTTCGCTCGACGATTCCATTCTTGGGTGGTTGGTTTGGCCCTGGTTCCTGTAACTCGAATCCTTGCCCGGTATATCCCATTTTAATTTTACACCATTGTGAACCTTACGCCTTTTTTACTCTCTGATCGAGGTTCTTGGCATTGAAAAATCTTCGTAAACTAAATCACACGTGTATATGTTGATATTTAAGAGATATACAGTCAAGAAAATCAAGGGCAATGGTGATATATATGCAGATTAGACACAAAAAAAACACTCAACAAATGGCTACAATTTAAGGAATGTCTTTAGTGACGGCATCATATTCCTAATTGATGGAGAAAGGTCTGGTGATAAGAAAAGCTGCTTCTAGGAGGTTGTCAAGTGTTTTCGCTCGACGATTCCATTCTTGGGTGGTTGGTTTGGCCCTTGTTCCTGTAACTCGAATCCTAGCCCGGTATATCCCATTTTAATCTTACACCATTATGAACCTTACGCCTTTTTTACTCTCTGATCGAGGTTCTCGGCATTGAAAAATCTTCGTAAACTAAATCACACGTGTATATGTTGACATTTAAGAGATATATACTCAATAAAATCACGGGCAATGGTGATATATATGCGGATTAGACAAAAAAAAAACACTCAACAAATGGCTACAATTTAAGGAATGTGTTTAGTGACAGCATCAGATTCCTAATTGATGGAGAAAGGTCTGGTGGCAAGAAAAGCTGCTTCAAGGAGGTTGTCAAGTGATTTCGCTCGACGATTCCATTCTTGGGTGGTTGGTTTGGCCCTTGTTCCTGTAACTCGAATCCTAGCCCGGTATATCCCATTTTAATCTTACACCATTGTGAACCTTATGCCTTTTTTACTCTCTGATCAAGGTTCTCGGCATTGAAAAATCTTCGTAAACTAAGTCACACGTGTATATATTGATATTTAAGAGATATACAGTCAAGAAAATCAAGGGCAATGGTGATATATATGCGGATTAGACACCAAAAAAACACTCAACAAATGGCTACAATTTAAGGAATGTGTTTAGTGACGGCATCAGATTCCTAATTGATGGAGAAAGGTCTGGTGGTAAGAAAACCTGCTTCTAGGAGGTTGTCAAATGTTTTCCTCGACGATTCCATTCTTGGGTGGTTGGTTTGGCCCTTGTTCCTGTAACTCGAATCATAGCCCGGTATATCCCATTTTAATGTTACACCATTGTGAACCTTACGCCTTTTTTACTCTCTGATCGAGGTTCTCGGCATTTAAAAATCTTCGTAAACTAAATCACACATGTATATGTTGACATTTAAGAGATATACAGTCAAACAATCAAGGGTAATGCTGATATATATGCGGATTAGACACAAAAAAAAACACTCAACAAATGGCTACATTTTAAGGAATGTGTTTAGTGACGGCATCAGATTCCTAATTGATGGAGAAAGGTCTGGTGGCAAGAAAAGCTGCTTCTTGGAGGTTGTCAAGTGTTTTCGCTCAACGATTCCTATCTTGGGTGGTTGGTTTGGCCCTTGTTCCTGTAACTTGAATCCTAGCCCGGTATATCCCATTTTAATTTTACACCATTTTGAACTTTACGCTTTTTTATTCTCTGATAGAGGTTCTCGGCATTAAAAAATCTTCGTAAACTACAATGTATATGTTGATATTTAAGAGACATACAGTTAAGAAAATCAAGGGCAATGGTGATATATATGCGGATTAGACACAAAAAAAAACACTTAACAAATGGCTACAATTTAAGGAATGTGTTTAGTGACGGCATCAGATTCCTAATTAATGGAGAATGGTCCGGTGGCAAGAAAAGCTGCTTCTAGGAGGTTGTCAAGTGTTTTCGCTCGACGATTCCATTCTTGGGTGGTTGGTTTCGCCCTTGTTCCTGTAACTCGAATCCTAGCCCGGTATATCCCATTTTCATTTTACACCATTGTGAACCTTACGCCTTTTTTACTCTCTGATCGAGGTTCTTGGCATTGAAAAATCTTCGTAAACTAAATCACACGTGTATATGTTGACATTTAAGAGATATATACTCAATAAAATCACGGGCAATTGTGATATATATGCGGATTAGACACCAAAAAAACAATCAACAAATGGCTACAATTTATGGAATGTGTTTAATGACGGCATCAGATTCCTAATTGATGGAGAAAGGTCTGGTGGCAAGAAAAGCTACTTCTAGGAGGTTGTCAAGTGTTTTCGCTCGACGATTCCATTCTTGGTTGGTTGGTTTGGCCCTTGTTCCTGTAACTCGAATCCTAGCCCGGTATATCCCATTATAATTTTACACCATTGTGAACCTTACGCCTATTTTACTCTCTGATCGAGGTTCTCGGCATTGAAAAATCTTCGTAAACTAAATCACATGTGTATATGTTGACATTTAAGAGATATACAGTCAAGAAAATCAAGGGCAATGGTGATATATATGCGGATTAGACACCAAAAAAAAACACTCAACAAATGGCTACAATTTAAAGAATGTATTTAGTGACGGCATCAGATTCCTAATTGATGGAGAAAGGTCTGGTGGTAAGAAAAGATGCTTCTAGGTGGTTGTCAAGTGTTTTCGCTCGACGATTCCATTCTTGCGTGGTTGGTTTTGCCCTTGTTCCTGTAACTCAAATCCTAGCCCGGTATATCTCATTTTAATTTTACACCATTGTGAACCTTACGCCCTTTTTACTCTCTGATCGAGGTTCACGGCATTGAAAAATCTTCGTAAACTAAATCACACGTGTATATGTTGACATTTAAGAGATATACAGTCAAGAAAATCAAGGGCAATGGTGATATATATGCGGATTAGACACCAAATAAAAACACTCAACAAATGGCTACAATTTAAAGAATGTGTTTAGTGACGGAATCAGATTCCTAATTGATGGAGAAAGGTCTGGTGGTAAGAAAAGATGCTTCTAGGTGGTTGTCAAGTGTTTTCACTCGTCGATTCCATTCTTGCGTGGTTGGTTTGGCCCTTGTTCCTGTAACTCGAATCCTAGCCCGATATATCCCATTTTAATTTTACACCATTGTGAACCTTACGCCTTTTTTACTCTCTGATCGAGGTTATCGGCATTGAAAAATCTTCGTAAACTAAATCACACGTGTATATGTTGTTATTTAAGAGATATACAGTCAAGAAAATCAAGGGTAATGGTGATATATATGCGGATTAGACACCAAAAAAAACACTCAACAAATGGTTACAATTTAAGGAATGTGTTTAGTGACGGCATCAGATTCCTAACTGATGGAGAAAGGTCTGGTTGTAAGAAAAGCTGCTTCTAGGAGGTTGTTAAGTGTTTTCGCTCGACGATTCCATTCTTGGGTGGTTGGTTTGGCCCTGGTTCCTGTAACTCGAATCCTTGCCCGGTATATCCCATTTTAATTTTACACCATTGTGAACCTTACTCCTTTTTTACTCTCTGATCGAGGTTCTCGGCATTGAAAAATCTACGTAAACTAAATCACACGTGTATATGTTGATATTTAAGAGATATACAGTCAAGAAAATCACGGGCAATGGTGATATATATGCGGATTAGACACCAAAAAAACACTCAACAAATGGCTACAATTTATGGAATGTGTTTAGCGTCGGCATCAGATTTCTAATTGATGGAGAAAGGTCTGGTGGCAAGAAAAGCTACTTCTAGGAGGTTGTCAAGTGTTTTCGCTCGATGATTCCATTCTTGGGTGGTTGGTTTGGCCCTTGTTCCTGTAACTCGAATCCTAGCCCGGTATAACCCATTTTAATTTTACACCATTGTGAACCTTACGCCTTTTTTACTCTCTGATCGAGGTTCTCGACATTGAAAAATCTTCGTAAACTAAATCACACGTGTATATGTTGACATTTAAGAGATATAAAGTCAAGAAAATCAAGGGCAATGGTGATATATATGCGGATTAGACACAAAAAAAACAAAAACTCAACAAATGGCTACAATTTAAAGAATGTGTTTAGTGACGACATCAGATTCCTAATTGATGGAGAAAGGTCTGGTGGTAAGAAAAGCTGCTTCTAGGTGGTTGTCATGTGTTTTCGCTCGACGATTCCATTCTTGCGTGGTTGGTTTGGCCCTTGTTCCTGTAACTCGAATCCTAGCCCGGTATATCCCATTTTAATTTTACACCATTGTGAACCTTACGCCTTTTTTACTCTCTGATCGAGGTTCTCGGCATTGAAAAATCTTCGTAAACTAAATCAAACGTGTATATGTTGATATTTAAGAGATATACAGTCAAGAAAATCAAGGGCAATGGTGATATATATGCGGATTAGACACAAAAAAAACACTCAACAAATGGCTACAATTTAAGGAATGTGTTTAGTGACGGCATCAGATTCCTAATTGATGGAGAAAGGTCTGGTGGTAAGAAAAGCTGCTTCTAGGAGGTTGTCAAGTGTTTTCGCTCGACGATTCCATTCTTGGGTGGTTGGTTTGGCCCTTGTTCCTGTAACTCGAATCCTAGCCCGGTATATCCCATTTTAATTTTACAACATTGTGAACCTTACGCCTTTTTTACTCTCTGATCGAGGTTCTCGGCATTGAAAAATCTTCGTAAACTAAATCACACGTGTATATGTTGACATTTAAGAGATATAAAGTCAAGAAAATCAAGGGCAATGGTGATATATATGCGGATTAGACACAAAAAAAACAAAAACTCAACAAATGGCTACAATTTAAAGAATGTGTTTAGTGACGACATCAGATTCCTAATTGATGGAGAAAGGTCTGGTGGTAAGAAAAGATGCTTCTAGGTGGTTGTCATGTGTTTTTGCTCGACGATTCCATTCTTGCGTGGTTGGTTTGGCCCTTGTTCCTGTAACTCGAATCCTAGCCCGGTATATCCCATTTTAATTTTACACCATTGTGAACCTTACGCCTTTTTTACTCTCTGATCGAGGTTCTCGGCATTGAAAAATCTTCGTAAACTAAATCAAACGTGTATATGTTGATATTTAAGAGATATACAATCAAGAAAATCAAGGGCAATGGTGATATATATGCGGATTAGACACCAAAAAAAACACTCAACAAATGGTTACAATTTAAGGAATGTGTTTAGTGACGGCATCAGATTCCTAACTGATGGAGAAAGGTCTGGGTGTAAGAATAGCTGCTTCTAGGAGGTTGTCAAGTGTTTTCGCTCGACGATTCCATTCTTGGGTGGTTGGTTTGGCCCTGGTTCCTGTAACTCGAATCCTTGCCCGGTATATCCCATTTTAATTTTACACCATTGTGAACCTTACGCCTTTTTTACTCTCTGATCGAGGTTCTCGGCATTGAAAAATCTTCGTAAACTAAATCACACGTGTATATGTTGATATTTAAGAGATATACAGTCAAGAAAATCAAGGGCAATGGTGATATATATGCGGATTAGACACAAAAAAACACTCAACAAATGGCTACAATTTAAGGAATGTGTTTAGTGACGGCATCAGATTCCTAATTGATGGAGAAAGGTCTGGTGGTAAGAAAAGCTGCTTCTAGGAGGTTGTCAAGTGTTTTCGCTCGACGATTCCATTCTTGGGTGGTTGGTTTGGCCCTTGTTCCTGTAACTCGAATCCTAGCCCGGTATATCCCATTTTAATTTTACAACATTGTGAACCTTACGCCTTTTTTACTCTCTGATCGAGGTTCTCGGCATTGAAAAATCTTCGTAAACTAAATCACACGTGTATATGTTGACATTTAAGAGATATACAGTCAAGATAATCAAGGGCAATGGTGATAAATATGCGGATTAGACACAAAAAAAAACACTCAACAAATGGCTACAATTTAAGGAATGTGTTTAGTGACAGCATCAGATTCCTAATTGATGGAGAAAGGTCTGGTGGCAAGAAAAGCAGCCTCAAGGAGGTTGTCAAGTGTTTTCGCTCGACGATTCCATTCGTGGGTGGTTGGTTTGGCCCTTGTTCCTGTAACTCGAATCGTAGCCCGGTATATCCCATTTTAATATTACACCATTGTGAACCTTACGCCTTTTTTACTCTCTGATCGAGGTTCTCGGCATTGAAAAATCTTTGTAAACTAAATCACACGTGTATATGTTGACATTTAAGAGATATAAAGTCAAGAAAATCAAGGGCAATGGTGATATATATGCGGATTAGACACCAAAAAAAAACACTCAACAAATGGCTACAATTTAAAGAATGTGTTTAGTGACGACATCAGATTCCTAATTGATGGAGAAAGGTCTGGTGGTAAGAAAAGCTGCTTCTAGGTGGTTGTCAAGTGTTTTCGCTCGACGATTCCATTCTTGCGTGGTTGGTTTGGCCCTTGTTCCTGTAACTCGAATCCAAGCCCGGTATATCCCATTATAATTTTAAACCATTGTGAACCTTACGCCTTTTTTACTCTCTGATCGAGGTTCTAGGCATTGAAAAATCTTCGTAAACTAAATCAAACGTGTATATGTTGATATTTAAGAGATATACATTCAAGAAAATCAAGGGCAATGGTGATACATATGCGGATTAGACACCAAAAAAAACACTCAACAAATGGTTACAATTTAAGGAATGTGATTAGTGACGGCATCAGATTCCTAACTGATGGAGAAAGGTCTGGTTGTAAGAAAAGCTGCTTCTAGGAGGTTGTCAAGTGTTTTCGCTCGACGATTCCATTCTTGGGTGGTTGGTTTGGCCCTGGTTCCTGTAACTCGAATCCTTGCCCGGTATATCCCATTTTAATTTTACACCATTGTGAACCTTACGCCTTTTTTACTCTCTGATCGAGGTTCTTGGCATTGAAAAATCTTCGTAAACTAAATCACACGTGTATATGTTGATATTTAAGAGATATACAGTCAAGAAAATCAAGGGCAATGGTGATATATATGCAGATTAGACACAAAAAAAAAGACTCAACAAATGGCTACAATTTAAGGAATGTCTTTAGTGACGGCATCAGATTCCTAATTGATGGAGAAAGGTCTGGTGATAAGAAAAGCTGCTTCTAGGAGGTTGTCAAGTGTTTTCGCTCGACGATTCCATTCTTGGGTGGTTGGTTTGGCCCTTGTTCCTGTAACTCGAATCCTAGCCCGGTATATCCCATTTTAATTTTACACCATTGTGAACCTTACGCCTTTTTTACTCTCTGATCGAGGTTCTCGGCATTGAAAAATCTTCGTAAACTAAATCACACGTGTATATGTTGACATTTAAGAGAGATATACTCAATAAAATCACGGGCAATGGTGATATATATGCGGATTAGACACAAAAAAAACACTCAACAAATGGCTACAATTTAAGGAATGTGTTTAGTGACAGCATCAGATTCCTAATTGATGGAGAAAGGTCTGGTGGCAAGAAAAGCTGCTTCAAGGAGGTTGTCAAGTGATTTCGCTCGACGATTCCATTCTTGGGTGGTTGGTTTGGCCCTTGTTCCTGTAACTCGAATCCTAGCCCGGTATATCCCATTTTAATCTTACACCATTGTGAACCTTATGCCTTTTTTACTCTCTGATCAAGGTTCTCGGCATTGAAAAATCTTCGTAAACTAAGTCGCACGTGTATATATTGATATTTAAGAGATATACAGTCAAGAAAATCAAGGGCAATGGTGATATATATGCGGATTAGACACCAAAAAAACACTCAACAAATGGCTACAATTTAAGGAATGTGTTTAGTGACGGCATCAGATTCCTAATTGATGGAGAAAGGTCTGGTGGTAAGAAAACCTGCTTCTAGGAGGTTGTCAAATGTTTTCCTCGACGATTCCATTCTTGGGTGGTTGGTTTGGCCCTTGTTCCTGTAACTCGAATCATAGCCCGGTATATCCCATTTTAATGTTACACCATTGTGAACCTTACGCCTTTTTTACCCTCTGATCGAGGTTCTCGGCATTTAAAAATCTTCGTAAACTAAATCACACATGTATATGTTGACATTTAAGAGATATGCAGTCAAACAATCAAGGGTAATGCTGATATATATGCGGATTAGACACAAAAAAAACACTCAACAAATGGCTACATTTTAAGGAATGTGTTTAGTGACGGCATCAGATTCCTAATTGATGGAGAAAGGTCTGGTGGCAAGAAAAGCTGCTTCTTGGAGGTTGTCAAGTGTTTTCGCTCAACGATTCCTATCTTGGGTGGTTGGTTTGGCCCTTGTTCCTGTAACTTGAATCCTAGCCCGGTATATCCCATTTTAATTTTACACCATTTTGAACTTTACGCCTTTTTTATTCTCTGATAGAGGTTCTCGGCATTAAAAAATCTTCGTAAACTACAATGTATATGTTGATATTTAAGAGACATACAGTTAAGAAAATCAAGGGCAATGGTGATATATATGCGGATTAGACACAAAAAAAAAAACACTTAACAAATGGCTACAATTTAAGGAATGTGTTTAGTGACGGCATCAGATTCCTAATTAATGGAGAATGGTCCGGTGGCAAGAAAAGCTGCTTCTAGGAGGTTGTCAAGTGTTTTCGCTCGACGATTCCATTCTTGGGTGGTTGGTTTCGCCCTTGTTCCTGTAACTCGAATCCTAGCCCGGTATATCCCATTTTCATTTTACACCATTGTGAACCTTACGCCTTTTTTACTCTCTGATCGAGGTTCTTGGCATTGAAAAATCTTCGTAAACTAAATCACACGTGTATATGTTGACATTTAAGAGATATATACTCAATAAAATCACGGGCAATGGTGATATATATGCGGATTAGACACAAAAAAAAAACACTCAACAAATGGCTACAATTTAAGGAATGTGTTTAGCGACAGCATCAGATTCTAATTGATGGATAAAGGTCTGGTGGCAAGAAAAGCTGCTTCAAGGAGGTTGTCAAGTGTTTTCGCTCGACGATTCCATTCTTGGGTGGTTGGTTTGGCCCTTGTTCCTGTAACTCGAATCCTAGCCCGGTATATCCCATTTTAATCTTACACCATTGTGAACCTTATGCCATTTTTACTCTCGGATCGAGGTTCTCGGCATTGAAAAATCTTCGTAAACTAAGTCACACGTGTATATATTGATATTTAAGAGATATACAGTCAAGAAAATCAAGGGCAATGGTGATATATATGCGGATTAGACACCAAAAAAACACTCAACAAATGGCTACAATTTAAGGAATGTGTTTAGTGACGGCATCAGATTCCTAATTGATGGAGAAAGGTCTGGTGGTAAGAAAACCTGCTTCTAGGAGGTTGTCAAATGTTTTCCTCGACGATTCCATTCTTGGGTGGTTGGTTTGGCCCTTGTTCCTGTAACTCGAATCATAGCCCGGTATATCCCATTTTAATGTTACACCATTGTGAACCTTACGCCTTTTTTACTCTCTGATCGAGGTTCTCGGCATTTAAAAATCTTCGTAAACTAAATCACACATGTATATGTTGACATTTAAGAGATATACAGTCAAACAATCAAGGGTAATGCTGATATATATGCGGATTAGACACAAAAAAAACACTCAACAAATGGCTACATTTTAAGGAATGTGTTTAGTGACGGCATCAGATTCCTAATTGATGGAGAAAGGTCTGGTGGCAAGAAAAGCTGCTTCTTGGAGGTTGTCAAGTGTTTTCGCTCAACGATTCCTATCTTGGGTGGTTGGTTTGGCCCTTGTTCCTGTAACTTGAATCCTAGCCCGGTATATCCCATTTTAATTTTACACCATTTTGAACTTTACGCCTTTTTTATTCTCTGATAGAGGTTCTCGGCATTAAAAAATCTTCGTAAACTACAATGTATATGTTGATATTTAAGAGACATACAGTTAAGAAAATCAAGGGCAATGGTGATATATATGCGGATTAGACACAAAAAAAAAAACACTTAACAAATGGCTACAATTTAAGGAATGTGTTTAGTGACGGCATCAGATTCCTAATTAATGGAGAATGGTCCGGTGGCAAGAAAAGCTGCTTCTAGGAGGTTGTCAAGTGTTTTCGCTCGACGATTCCATTCTTGGGTGGTTGGTTTCGCCCTTGTTCCTGTAACTCGAATCCTAGCCCGGTATATCCCATTTTCATTTTACACCATTGTGAACCTTACGCCTTTTTTACTCTCTGATCGAGGTTCTTGGCATTGAAAAATATTCGTAAACTAAATCACACGTGTATATGTTGACATTTAAGAGATATATACTCAATAAAATCACGGGCAATGGTGATATATATGCGGATTAGACACAAAAAAAAAACACTCAACAAATGGCTACAATTTAAGGAATGTGTTTAGCGACAGCATCAGATTCTAATTGATGGATAAAGGTCTGGTGGCAAGAAAAGCTGCTTCAAGGAGGTTGTCAAGTGTTTTCGCTCGACGATTCCATTCTTGGGTGGTTGGTTTGGCCCTTGTTCCTGTAACTCGAATCCTAGCCCGGTATATCCCATTTTAATCTTACACCATTGTGAACCTTATGCCATTTTTACTCTCGGATCGAGGTTCTCGGCATTGAAAAATCTTCGTAAACTAAGTCACACGTGTATATATTGATATTTAAGAGATATACAGTCAAGAAAATCAAGGGCAATGGTGATATATATGCGGATTAGACACCAAAAAAACACTCAACAAATGGCTACAATTTAAGGAATGTGTTTAGTGACGGCATCAGATTCCTAATTGATGGAGAAAGGTCTGGTGGTAAGAAAACCTGCTTCTAGGAGGTTGTCAAATGTTTTCCTCGACGATTCCATTCTTGGGTGGTTGGTTTGGCCCTTGTTCCTGTAACTCGAATCATAGCCCGGTATATCCCATTTTAATGTTACACCATTGTGAACCTTACGCCTTTTTTACTCTCTGATCGAGGTTCTCGGCATTTAAAAATCTTCGTAAACTAAATCACACATGTATATGTTGACATTTAAGAGATATACAGTCAAACAATCAAGGGTAATGCTGATATATATGCGGATTAGACACAAAAAAAACACTCAACAAATGGCTACATTTTAAGGAATGTGTTTAGTGACGGCATCAGATTCCTAATTGATGGAGAAAGGTCTGGTGGCAAGAAAAGCTGCTTCTTGGAGGTTGTCAAGTGTTTTTGCTCAACGATTCCTATCTTGGGTGGTTGGTTTGGCCCTTGTTCCTGTAACTTGAATCCTAGCCCGGTATATCCCATTTTAATTTTACACCATTTTGAACTTTACGCCTTTTTTATTCTCTGATAGAGGGTTCTCGGCATTAAAAAATCTTCGTAAACTACAATGTATATGTTGATATTTAAGAGACATACAATTAAGAAAATCAAGGGCAATGGTGATATATATGCGGATTAGACACAAAAAAAAAACACGTAACAAATGGCTACAATTTAAGGAATGTGTTTAGTGACGGCATCAGATTCCTAATTAATGGAGAATGGTCCGGTGGCAAGAAAAGCTGCTTCTAGGAGGTTGTCAAGTGTTTTCGCTCGACGATTCCATTCTTGGGTGGTTGGTTTCGCCCTTGTTCCTGTAACTCGAATCCTAGCCCGGTATATCCCATTTTCATTTTACACCATTGTGAACCTTACGCCTTTTTTACTCTCTGATCGAGGTTCTTGGCATTGAAAAATCTTCGTAAACTAAATCACACGTGTATATGTTGACATTTAAGAGATATATACTCAATAAAATCACGGGCAATTGTGATATATATGCGGATTAGACACCAAAAAACCAATCAACAAATGGCTACAATTTATGGAATGTGTTTAATGACGGCATCAGATTCCTAATTGATGCAGAAAGGTCTGGTGGCAAGAAAAGCTACTTCTAGGAGGTTGTCAAGTGTTTTCGCTCGACGATTCCATTCTTGGTTGGTTAGTTTGGCCCTTGTTCCTGTAACTCGAATCCTAGCCCGGTATATCCCATTTTAATTTTACACCATTGTGAACCTTACGCCTATTTTACTCTCTGATCGAGGTTCTCGGCATTGAAAAATCTTCGTAAACTAAATCACATGTGTATATGTTGACATTTAAGAGATATACAGTCAAGAAAATCAAGGGCAATGGTGATATATATGCGGATTAGACACCAAAAAAAAAACACTCAACGAATGGCTACAATTTAAAGAATGTATTTAGTGACGGCATCAGATTCCTAATTGATGGAGAAAGGTCTGGTGGTAAGAAAAGATGCTTCTAGGTGGTTGTCAAGTGTTTTCGCTCGACGATTCCATTCTTGCGTGGTTGGTTTGGCCCTTGTTCCTGTAACTCAAATCCTAGCCCGGTATATCTCATTTTAATTTTACACCATTGTGAACCTTACGCCCTTTTTACTCTCTGATCGAGGTTCACGGCATTGAAAAATCTTCGTAAACTAAATCACACGTGTATATGTTGACATTTAAGAGATATACAGTCAAGAAAATCAAGGGCAATGGTGATATATATGCGGATTAGACACCAAATAAAAACACTCAACAAATGGCTACAATTTAAAGAATGTGTTTAGTGACGGAATCAGATTCCTAATTGATGGAGAAAGGTCTGGTGGTAAGAAAAGATGCTTCTAGGTGGTTGTCAAGTGTTTTCACTCGACGATTCCATTCTTGCGTGGTTGGTTTGGCCCTTGTTCCTGTAATTCGAATCCTAGCCCGATATATCCCATTTTAATTTTACACCATTGTGAACCTTACGCCTTTTTTACTCTCTGATCGAGGTTATCGGCATTGAAAAATCTTCGTAAACTAAATCACACGTGTATATGTTGTTATTTAAGAGATATACAGTCTAGAAAATCAAGGGCAATGGTGATATATATATGCGGATTAGACACCAAAAAAAAACACTCAACAAATGGTTACAATTTAAGGAATGTGTTTAGTGACGGCATCAGATTCCTAACTGATGGAGAAAGGTCTGGTTGTAAGAAAAGCTTCTTCTAGGAGGTTGTCAAGTGTTTTCGCTCGACGATTCCTTTATTGGGTGGTTGGTTTGGCCCTTGTTCTTGTAACTCGAATCCTTGCCCGATATATCTCATTTTAATTTTACACCATTGTGAACCTTACGCCTTTTTTACTCTCTGATCGAGGTTCTCGGCATGGAAAAATCTTCGTAAACTAAATCACACGTGTATATGTTGATATTTAAGAGATATACAGTCAAGAAAATTAAGGGCAATGGTGATATATATGCGGATTAGACACCAAAAAAAACACTCAACAAATGGCTACAATTTAAGGAATGTGTTTAGTGAGGGCATCAGATTCCTAATTGATGGAGAAAGGTCTGGTGGAAGAAAAGCTGTTTCTAGGAGGTTGTCAAGTGTTTTCGCTCAACGATTCCATTCTTGGGTGGTTGGTTTGGCCCTTGTTCCTGTAACTCGAATCCTAGCCCGGTATATCCCATTTTAATTTTACACCATTGTGAACCTTACGCCTTTTTTACTCTCTGATCGAGGTTCTCGGCATTGAAAAATCTTCGTAAACTAAATCACACGTGTATATGTTGACATTTAAGAGATATACAGTCAAGAAAATCAAGGGTAATGGTGATAAATATGCGGATTAGACACAAAAAAAAAACACTCAACAAATGGCTACAATTTAAGGAATGTGTTTAGTGACAGCATCAGATTCCTAATTGATGGAGAAAGGTCTGGTGGCAAGAAAAGCTGCTTCAAGGAGGTTGTCAAGTGTTTTCGCTCGACGATTCCATTCTTGGGTGGTTGGTTTGGCCCTTGTTCCTGTAACTCGAATCCTAGCCCGATATATCCCATTTTAATCTTACACCATTGTGAACCCTACGCCTTTTTTACTCTTTTATCGAGGTTCTCGGCATTGAAAAATCTTCGTAAACTAAATCACTCGTGTATATGTTGACATTTAAGAGATATACAGTCAAGAAAATCAAGGGCAATGGTGATATATATGCGGATTAGACACCAAAAAAAACACTCAACAAATGGCTACAATTTAAAGAATGTGTTTAGTGACGGCATCAGATTCCTAATTGATGGAGAAATGTCTGGTGGTATGAAAAGATGCTTCTAGGTGGTTTTCAAGTGTTTTCACTCGACGATTCCATTCTTGCGTGGTTGGTTTGGCCCTTGTTCCTATAACTCGAATCCTAGTCCGGTATATCCCATTTTAATTTTACACCATTGTGAACCTTACGCCTTTTTACTCTCTGATCGAGGTTCTCGGCATTGAAAAATCTTCGTAAACTAAATCACACGTGTATATGTTGATATTTAAGAGATATACAGTCAAGAAAATCTAGGGCAATGGTGATATATATGCGGATTAGACACAAAAAAAAACACTCAACAAATGGCTACAATTTAAAGAATGTGTTTAGTGACGGCATCAGATTCCTAATTGATGGAGAAAGGTCTGGTGGTAAGAAAAGATGCTTCTAGGTGGTTGTCAAGTGTTTTCCCTCGACGATTCCATTCTTTCGTGGTTGGTTTGGCCCTTGCTCCTGTAACTCGAATCCTAGCCCGGTATATCCCATTTTAATTTTACACCATTGTGAACCTTACGCCTTTTTTACTCTCTGATCGAGGTTCTTGGCATTGAAAATTCTTCGTAAACTAAATCAAACGTGTATATGTTGACATTTAAGAGATATACAGTCAAGAAAATCAAGGGCAATGGTGATATATATGCAGATTAGACACAAGAAAAAAACACTCAACAAATGGATACAATTTAAAGAATGCGTTTAGTGACGGCATCAGATTCCTAATTGATGGAGAAAGGTCTGGTGGTAAGAAAAGTTGTTTCTAGGTAGTTGTCAAGTGTTTTCACTCGACGATTCCATTCTTGCGTGGTTGGTTTGGCCCTTGTTCATGTAACTCGAATCCTATCCCGGTATATCCCATTTTAATTTTACACCATTGTGAACCTTACGCCTTTTTTACTCTCTGATCGAGGTTCTCGGCATTGAAAAATCTTCGTAAACTAAATCACACGTGTATATGTTGAAATTTAAGAGATATACAGTCAAGAAAATCAAGGGCAATGGTGATATATATATGCGGATTAGACACAAAAAAAAAAACACTCAACAAATGGTTACAATTTAAGGAATGTGTTTAGTGACGGCATCAGATTCCTAACTGATGGAGAAAGGTCTGGTTGTAAGAAAAGCTGCTTCTAGGAGGTTGTCAAGTGTTTTCGCTCGACGATTCTATTCTTGGGTGGTTGGTTTGGCCCTTGTTCTTGTAACTCGAATCCTTGCCCGATATATCTCATTTTAATTTTACACCATTGTGAACCTTACGCCTTTTTTACTATCTGATCGAGGTTCTCGGCATTGAAAAATCTTCGTAAACTAAATCACACGTGTATATGTTGATATTTAAGAGATATACAGTCAAGAAAATTAAGGGCAATGGTGATATATATGCGGATTAGACACCGAAAAAAACACTAAACAAATGGCTACAATTTAAGGAATGTGTTTAGTGACGGCATCAGATTCCTAATTGATGGAGAAAGGTCTGTTGGTAAGAAAAGCTGTTTCTAGGAGGTTGTCAAGTGTTTTCGCTCGACAATTCCATTCTTGTGTGGTTGGTTTGGCCCTTGTTCCTGTAACTCGAATCCTAGCCCGGTATATCCCATTTTAATCTTACTCCATTGTGAACCCTACGCCTTTTTTACTCTCTGATCGAGGTTTTCGGCATTGAAAAATCTTCGTAAACTAAATCACACGTGTATATGTTCACATTTAAGAGATATACAGTCAAGAAAATCAAGGGCAATGGTGATATATATGCGGATTAGACACAAAAAAAAAACACTCAACAAATGGCTATAATTTAAGGAATGTGTTTAGTGACGGCATCAGATTCCTAATTGATGGAGAAAGGTCTGGTGGCAAGAAAAGCTGCTTCTAGGAGGTTGTCAAGTGTTTTCTCTCGACGATTCCATTCTTGGGAGGTTGGTTTGGCCCTTGTTCCTGTAATTCGAATCCTAGCCCGGTATATCCCATTTTAATTTTACACCATTTTGAACTTTACGGCTTTTTTACTCTCTGATCGAGGTTCTCGGCATTAAAAAATCATCGTAAACTAAATTACACATGTATATGTTGATATTTAAGAGATATACAGTCAAGAAAATCAAGGGAAATGGTGATATATATGCGGATTAGACACAAAAAAAAAACACTCAACAAATGACTACAATTTAAGGAATGTGTTTAGTGATGGCAACAGATTCCTAATTGATGGAGAAAGGTTTGGTGGCTAGAAAAGCTGCATCTAGGAGGTTGTCAAGTTTTTCGCTTGACGATTCCATTCTTGGGTGGTTGGTTTGGCCCTTGTTCCTGTAACTCGAATACTAGCCCGGTATATCCCATTTTAATTTTACACCATTGTGAACCTTACGCCTTTTTTACTCTCTGGTCGAGGTTCTTGGCTTCGAAAAATCTTCGTAAACTAAATCACACATGTATATGTTGACATTTAATAGATATACAGTCAAGAAAATCAAGGGCAATGGTGATATATATGCGGATTAGACACAAAAAAAACACTCAACAAATGGCTACAATTTAAGGAATGTGTTTAGTGATGGCAACAGATTCCTAATTGATGGAGAAAGGTCTGGTGGCTAGAAAAGCTGCTTCTAGGAGGTTGTCAAGTGTTTTCGCTTGACGATTCCATTCTTGGGTGGTTGGTTTGGCCCTTGTTCCTGTAACTCGAATACTAGCCCGGTATATCCCATTTTAATTTTACACCATTGTGAACCTTACGCCTTTTTTACTCTCTGATCGAGGTTCTCGGCATTGAAAAATCTTCGTAAACTAAATCATACGTTTATATGTTGACATTTAAGAGATATACAGTCAAGAAATTCACGGGCAATGGTGATATTTATGCGGATTAGACACCAAAAAAACACTCAACAAATGGCTACAATTTATGGAATATGTTTAGTGACGGCATCAGATTCCTAATTGATGGAGAAAGGTCTGGTGGCAAGAAAAGCTGCTTCTAGGAGGTTGTCAAGTGTCTTCGCTCGACGATTCCATTCTTGGGTGGTTGGTTTGGCCCATGTTCCTGTAACTCGAATCCTAGCCCGGTATATCCCATTTTAATTTTACCCCATTGTGAACCTTACGCCTTTTTTACTATCTGATCGAGGTTCTCGGCATTGAAAAATCTTCGTAAACTAAATCCTACGTGTATATGTTGACATTTAAGAGATATACAGTCAAGAAAATCAAGGGCAATGGTGATATATATGCGGATTACACACCAAAAAAAAAACACTCAACAAATGGTTACACTTTAAGAAATGTGTTTAGTAACGGAATCAGATTCCTAACTGATGGAGAAAGGTCTGGTTGTAAGCAAAGCTGCTTCTAGGAGGTCGTTAAGTGTTTTCGCTCGACGATTCCATTCTTGGGTGGTTGGTTTGGCCCTTGTTCCTGTAATTCGAATCCTTGCCCGGTATATCCCATTTTAATTTTACACCATTGTGAACCTTACGCCTTTTTTACTCTCTGATTGAGGTTCTCGGCATTGAAAAATCTCCGTAAACTAAATCACACGTGTATATGTTGATATTTAAGAGATATACAGTCAAGAAAATCAAGGGCAATGGTGATATATATGCGGATTAGACACAAAAAAAAAACACTCAACAAATGGCTACAATTTAAGGAATGTGTTTAGTGACGGCATCAGATTCCTAATTGATGGAGAAAGGTCTAGTGGTAAGAAAAGCATCTTCTAGGAGGTTGTCAAGTGTTTTCGCTCGACGATTCCATTCTTGGGTGGTTGGTTTGGCCCTTGTTCCTGTAACTCGAATTCTAGCCCGGTATATCTCATTTTAATTTTACACTAGTGTGAACCTTACGCCTTTTTTACTCTCTGATCGAGGGTCTCGGCATTGAAAAATCTTCGTAAACTAAATCACACGTGTATATGTTGACATTTAAGAGATATACAGTCAAGAAAATCAAGGGCAATGGTGATAAATATGCGGATTAGACACAAAAAAACACTCAACATATGGCTACAATTTAAGGAATGTGTTTAGCGACAGCATCAGATTCCTAAATGATGGAGAAAGGTTTGGCGGCAAGAAAAGCTGCTTCAAGGAGGTTGTCAAGTGTTTTCGCTCGACGATTCCATTCTTGGGTGGTTAGTTTGGCCCTTGTTCCTGTAACTCGAATCCTAGCCCGGTATATCCCATTTTAATCTTACACCATTGTGAACCTTACGCCTTTTTTACTCTCTGATCGAGGTTCCCGGCATTGAAAAGTCTTCGTAAACTAAATCACACGTGTATATGTTGATATTTTAGAGATATACAGTCAAGAAAATCAAGGGCAATGGTGATATATATGCGGATTAGACATCAAAAAAAAAAAACACTCAACAAAGGGCTATAATTTAAGGAATGTGTTTAGTGACGGCAACAGATTCCTAATTGATGTCGAAAGGTCTGGTGGTAAAAAAAGCTGCTTGTAGGAGGTTGTCAAGTGTTTTCGCTCGACGATTCGATTCTTCGGTGGTTGGTTTGGCCCTTGTTCCTGTAACTCGAATCCTAGCCCGGTATATCCCATTTTAATTTTACACCATTGTGAACCTTACGCCTTTTTTACTCTCTGATCGAGGTTCTCGGCATTGAAAAATCTTCGTAAACTAAATCACATGTGTATATGTTGATATTTAAGAGATATACAGTCAAGAAAATGGCTACAAATTGCTACAATTTATGGAATGTGTTTAGTGACGGCATCAGATTCCTAATTGATGGAGAAAGGTCTGGTGGCGAGAAAAGCGGCTTCTAGGAGGTTGTCAAGTGTTTTCGCTCGACGATTCCATTCTTGGGTGGTTGGTTTGTGTGACAACTCGTAATTTAGAACCTCTCGTGATGCTTTGATGTAACTTGTCTGGACAATATGTGATTGTGTGATACATAGTTTAAATGAAATGTTATGTTTGTGTTATGTGATTTTGTGTAATGATTGTATATAATGTAACCGCACAACATTAACCTGATCGCACAAGCTATTGGACTTTAGTGCCACTCAACCATCGGCCCACATCTTTTGTATTCGAACCAAGGGTAGCCCGAGGAAGGGTTTGGCCCACTCCCTTTTATACGCATGCAAGCACCCATCATTTGGGTTTGTTTCACATAATTTGCATACACTAGAACACACCCCAAACCCTAGTGTTCTTGAAGATTTTCTTGATTTTCTCTCCCTCTCAAACCCGAAGGAAAATATCCCCCTCCATTGAAGATTTTCTTGATTCGGATCACCCTTTTCGTTCTACCTTCTAATCGGTTAGTGTTCTTGTTATTGGTTATATGATTTAATGATGTTGTAATCGATGTGATTCTATATGATAGCTTAAGGATGTTTTGTGATTGATTGTAATGAAATTTAGTGTTTGTTATTCGGCTCATATGGGTAGTATGATTAGATCATGATAGGGATGATTAATCGAATAATGTTAAAGATGATTGTTAACCGAATGCTTGCTAATCGGCTGTAATGTGTTCATGTGCGGATGATTTGTAGTATTGTTATGATAGTATGCATGCTATTGATCAAGAACATGAACCATGTTAATATGCTTAAGTGTTATGATTAGATGAATTGTTAGGGTTCATGTGAATTTAATGAAAATTCCTTGATTTGATCGAATATTGCATGATTGGAAAACTGTTAAATTGAATCTTGCAGGTTAAATGGAAACTGTTAGGATGATTGTAACCGATTGCATGATTTAAGGAAACTTGCAACTAATCGCACAAGGCCACCCTTGATCGCACAAGACCAAGTCGGATCGCACAAGGGATTGGTCGCACAAGGCAGTGGCACAAGCTTGGTGCAACTGTTTAAAGCTCACGGCACAACCTAGAACTGCATGATCGTACAAGACGTGTGGATCGCACAAGGCCGTGCTGATCGCACAAGTCTTGGGCCGAACACATATAATGAACCTCATTATGCTGTTGGGCCTTAAAGCCCAAACCTAATCGCACAACTCTACTATGTGCTTGGTGTTCACAAGTCTTGGTTGACCACATATAGCTCGAGTGACCATTTTATGTATCTGCCGAGCAAACCAAGGTGAGTTCACACTTTCTACAAGGCATGGGATTCCCAGTGGTTAGGGAATGGGTAAAGAGATTAAATAGAACCTGCATATTCTCCTTGGGTAGAATATGTACCTCCGCTCCTCCATAGGAAAGACGACAACATTGAACCTGTGTAATCTCCTTGGGTAGATTTCGTACCTCCGCTCCTCCATAGGAAGGATGACAACATTAACTTACTAGACAAAACTCTATCATGAAGTCCCTCATTTTTATATCGACTTAATCGTCGGGCCAATGGTGAGCGGGTCATTAGTTAATAGCGCTATTAGGGTTGAGAAGCCTCACACCGTGCTGGTAGGACGGGCGTGTACTAATGGATCTGGGCACTTAGTCAATGATGATAGACATTGACGTAGGGCACAACTATTGTTCGTCAGTTGTGGATATGGTAATGGTCTAGTGGTTTACATGGGGAAGCCCCCACTGATTATGGAAATGGATTAGGAATAACGATACTGGTTAACTCGTGGTTTACGAAACAACTAATGGTTTTCAAAACAAATTTGTGAAACTAAACAACCAACTGTGAACTCGCTCAACTTTGTTGTTGACTTGCTGTTACATCCCTTGCAGTTCGTTAGGTGCTTTTGGAGCTTGCACGAGGAGGCGTGGTCGTTGTGGGACATGGACAGTTGTGTGCCATGTTAAACATTTAAAACATTTAAACTTATCCTTGGGTTTTAAACATTATGATTCCGCTTACAACTTAAACTATGTTTTAATTGGACACCAATTATATTGTATTGGATTTTATATTTATTCACATGCTTTGTTCAATATTATTTGTGGCTTGATCCTGGTCAGTCACGCCTCCAAGCGGTGATACTCCGCAGGTGGATTTTGGGGGTGTGACAGATTGGTATCAGAGCCAGGTTATAGTGAACTTGGTTTTAAAAAGGGAAAGGCTTTTTGACAAAACCAGACTATAACCTGTACAGTGCTCAACGATCCACAATGACGCTTCGCTCCATGTGCAAGACTCAACGTAGTAGGTGATATGGGTTGTGATTGTATTGCTTTCCTGATAGTTTAAGTAGTGCATCGATCATGGTATGCTTAGTTAGTATAACAACTGTTGCTTGAACTCTGTGTTCTTACTCTCTTCTGTCACTCCACACTTACGCACTTTCGCGACATCTTTCTTACTTGTGTTTCCTTCGATGTGAAGATCATGAGTGGACGTTTGAACTTGACTCAAGCCCAGCTGATGGCTCTTATCAATGAACGAGTTGTTAAGGCACTCGCAGCAGCCCCTGCAGGAGGTCAGCATGCTCAACCACCTGTATGCTCATTCAAAACATTCATGGATTGCCGACCCAGTACCTTCAACGGCACGGAAGGAGCAGTAGGCCTTCTTCACTGGTTCGAGAAGCTCGAATCTATTTTCGAAATGTGTGAATGCCCTGAAGCTCGAAGGGTGAAATTTGCCACTGGAACACTTGAAGGTATCGCACTGAATTGGTGGAAAGCACAAGTTCAAATGCTAGGGTTGGCATCTGCTAACGCCACCCCATGGAACCACTTCAAGGTGCTGATTAAAGAGGAGTACTGCAATTATGATGACATACACAAACTAGAGGTGGAGTTTTTCAATTTGAAGATATCGGGGTCCAAAATCGAAGCATACACGAAGAGGTCAAACGAGCTGGCTATCTTGTGTCCTACTATGGTAGACCCTCCCATCAAACGTATCGAGCTGTATCTCAAGGGTTTTGTGCCAAAAATTCAGAGCCATGCGACTTCAGCTAACCTTGGATCCATTCAGCAAGTTATACGACTAGCTCATCGTCTCACTGGCCAGGCAGTGGAGCAAAACAGGCTACCCAAACGTATTGGTGCTACAGCTACTTCAGATGCTCCTAGTGACAACAAGCGAAAATGGGATGGAACCTCGAGCAAAGGTTCTTCCTCTGTTCAGTCCGAGTCTCAGCAGCGAAAGACTGACGACTTTAAGAGTCCTGGTCAGCAATTCTCAAGCATTCAGAATCAAAGCCAAAGTGGGTATAAGGGAAATCACCCAAAGTGCAATCGATGTAACCTGCACCACAGTGGGCAGTGCAACAAAGGTCGCTGCCATCGATGTTACAAGCTTGGTCACGCAGCGAAGGAATGCAGGAGCCCATATCCTGCAAATCAAAATCGTCAGCAACAACAACAGGCTCCACAGAACCAGCAGCAGAAACAACAGCAGGGTAATAGGGGATGCTTTCAGTATGGTGCTGAAGGCCACTTCAAGAGGAACTGCCCCTAGCTGAACCATAATCAAAACAACAACAATCAAGGGAATGGAAACAATGGGGGTAACAATGAAGGAAATGGTGCTAGGGGATGTGTTTTCGTGATTGGTCAGGGTGAAGCGAGGAACGATCCCAACGTTGTTACGGGTAAGTTCCTACTGGATGATTTCTATGTTTCTGTTTTATTTGATTCGGGTGCCGATACCAGTTATGTGTCTTTAAAATTTAGTCAGATGCTTAAGCGTACACCAACACTTATGAACACCAAGCACATAGTAGAGTTAGCAAATGGTAAGAGTCTCGATGCCGCACACATAGTTAAAGGTTGTAATCTCGTTTTAGCTGGTTGGACTTTCTCCATCGATCTTATCCCCATCGTTCTTGGTAGTTTCGACATCGTCATTGGTTTGGATTGGTTATCCCAACATCGAGCAGAGATTCTTTGCAAGGAGAAGATCGTCCGCATCCCTCGTTCTGGTGAAGAACCTTTGGTGATTCATGGCGACAAGAGTGGTGCTGTGGTGGGTATCATTTCTTTCCTTAAGGCCCATAAGTGTTTGCGAAAGGGCCACACTGCTATTTTAGCCCTCGTTACTGACACCTCAAAGAAAGAGAAGAAGATAGAAGATATTCCGATCGTACGTGACTTTCCTGAAGTGTTTCCTGAGGAATTACCAGGTCTACCACCCCACCGTCAGGTTGAATTTCAAATCGAGCTAACTCCTGGAGCAGTGCCCATGGCTCGAGCGCCTTATCGTTTAGCTCCATCAGAACTTGAAGAACTGTCCACGCAACTACAAGAGCTCTTGGATAAGGGTTTTATTCGTCCTAGTTCTTCGCCCTGGGGAGCTCCAGTATTATTTGTGAAGAAGAAAGACGGTACCTTCAAAATGTGTATTGACTACCGCAAACTCAACAAGGTGACCGTAAAGAATCGTTATCCTCTTCCACGCATTGATGACTTATTCGACCAGCTGCAAGGGTCGAGCTACTACTCCTAGATTGACTTGAGGTTAGGCTACCATCAACTGAGAGTCCGAGATGAGGATATCTCTAAGACAGCATTCAGGACTCGTTATGGACATTACGAGTTTCTGGTTATGCCTTTTGGATTGACGAACGCACCAGCGGTCTTCATGGACCTTATGAACAGAGTGTGCAAACCTTATCTGGATAAGTTCGTTATTGTATTCATCGACGGCATCCTGATCTATTCTAAGAGTCAGGAGGAACACGAGCAACACCTGAAGCTTATTTTGGAACTCCTTCGAACAGAACAACTGTATGCAAAGTTCGCGAAATGCGACTTCTGGCTTCGTGAAGTCCATTTTCTAGGCCATGTGGTGAACGAGGATGGGATTCATGTTGATCCATCCAAGATTGACTCGATCAAGAACTGGCCTATGCCTCGCACACCAACAGAAATCCGCCAATTCTTGGGTTTGGCGGGTTACTACAGAAGGTTCATCAAATATTTTTCCAAGATCGCGCAACCTCTCACTTCTCTAACTCAGAAGGGTGTCACCTATCGTTGGGGTGATGCACAGGAATCTGCATTTCAACACTTAAAGGATAGGCTTTGTAGCACACCAATCCTCTCATTGCTTGAAGTCACAGACGATTTTGTGGTTTATTACGACGCGTCCATCCAAGGACTTGGTTGTGTGTTGATGCAACATGATAAGGTCATTGCTTATGCATCACGACAACTTAAAGTTCACGAAAGGAACTACACCACACACGATTTGGAGCAGGGAGTTGTTGTTTTCGCACTTAAGATATGGAGACATTACCTGTACGGTACCAAGAGCACCATTTACACCGATCACAGGAGTCTCGAGCATATCTTCAAGCAAAAGGAGTTAAACATGAGACAACGTCGATAGGTCGAGCTCTTGAATGATTACGAATGCGCAATCAAGTACCATCCGGGCAAAGCCAATGTTGTGGCCGACGCCCTCAGTCGAAAGGATACTACACCTAAGTGAGTGCGTGCGTTACAACTTACCATCCAATCTAGTCTTCCTACTCAAATACGAGATGCTCAGGTTGAAGCATTAAAAGAAGAGAACGTCAGGGCGGAGTCCCTACAAGGATCAAAGAAACGGTTAGAACAATGGGAAGACGGCGTATACTACGTAACAGGGCGCATTTGGGTCCCACTTTATGGAAACTTACGCGAGCTTGTGATGGATGAAGCACATAAGTCTCGTTACTCAGTACATCCTGGTTCGGATAAGATGTACCATGACTTAAAGACCACGTATTGGTGGCCTAGCATGAAAGCCAACATCGCCACTTATGTCAATAAATGTTTGACTTGTGCAAGAGTCAAAATCGAATATCAGAAACCATCAGGCCTACTTCAACAACCAGAGATCCAGAAATGGAAATGGGAGCAAATTCCCATGGATTTCGTTATTGGTCTGCCTAGATCACAACGTGGAAATGACCCTATTTGGGTGATAGTGGATCGATTGACTAAGTCCGCACACTCCTTAGCTATCAAAGAAACTGACAAGTTCTCTACTTTAGCAGACGTTTATTTAAAGGAAGTGGTTTCGAGGCACGGGGTGCCAACCTCTATCATTTCTAACCGTGACGCACGTTTTACTTCTGAACTGTGGCAAGCAATGCACAAGTCCTTTGGCTCACGTTTAGACATGAGCACAGCTTATCATCTACAAACGGATGGGCAGTCTGAACGCACCATCCAAACCCTTGAAGACATGCTTAGGGCATGTGTGATTGATTTTGGTAACGACTTGGAACGACATCTACCCTTAGTGGAATTTTCGTATAATAACAGTTACCACACCAGTATTCAAGGTGCTCCGTTTGAGGCATTGTACCGACGTAAATGCCAATCACCAACTTTTGTTGGGCAGAAGTTGGTGACAGCCAAATCACTGGTCCAGAACTTGTAGTAGAGACAACCGAGAAAATTGCTCAGATACGACAACGAATGGAGGCAGCTCGTGACCGTCAGAAAAGCTACACTGATAAGCGAAGGAAACCACTCGAGTTCCAGGTTGGGGATCGAGTGCTACTCAAAGTCTCACCTTGGAAAGGTGTTGTTCGTTTTGGAAAATGAGGCAAACTTAACCCGCGATATGTTGGACCTTTCGAAATCATTGAGAAAAGAGGCAAAGTGGCCTACAAACTAAACCTACCAGCAGAACTCAGTGGAGTTCACAACGTATTTCACATGTCAAATCTGAAGAAGTGTCTGTCAGATGAGACCCTCATAGTTCCTTTGAAGGAGCTCACCATCGATGATCAGCTGCGATTCGTCGAGGAACCTGTAGAAATCACAGACTGAGATGTTAAGGTTCTCAAGCGCACCAGAATACCTCTTGTTCGAGTTCGTTGGAACTCCCGTCGTGGCCCAGAGTTTACCTGGGAACGAGAAGACCAGATGAAAATCAAGTATCCCAGTTGTTCAAGAACAGCGAAACCACTACTGAGGCTGAAGCTACTACGGAATTTCGGGACGAAATTCCAAACCAACGGGGGAAGGATGTGACACCCCAGGAAAACCATACCACTTAACTAGCTTCCTCAGTGAGTACGTGCTAAATTTCAGGACGAAATTTCTTTCAAGTTGGGGATAATGTGACAACTCGTAATTTAGAACCTCTCGTGATGCTTTGATGTAACTTGTCTGGAAAATATGTGATTGTGTGATACATAGTTTAAATGAAATGTTATGTTTGTGTTATGTGATTTTGTGTATTGATTGTATATAATGTAACCGCACAACATTAACCCGATCGCACAAGCTATTGGACTTTAGTGCCACTCAACCCTCGGCCCACATCTTTTGTATTCGAACCAAGGGTAGCCCGAGGAAGGGTTCGGCCCACTCCCTTTTATCGCATACAAGCACCCATCATTGGGGTTTGTTTCTCATAATTTTCATACACTAGAACACACACCAAACCCTAGTTCTCTCCTTCCTCTCCCTCTCAAACCTGACGGCAAACATCCTCCTCCATCGAAGATTTTCTTGATTCGGATCACCCTTTTCGTTCTACCTTCTAATCGGTTAGTGTTCTTGTTATTGGTTATATGATTGAATGATGTTGTAATCGATGTGATTCTATATGATAGCTTAAGGATGTTTTGTGATTGATTGTAATGAAATTTAGTGTTTGTTATTCAGCTCATATGGGTAGTATGATTAGATCATGATAGGGATGATTAATCGAATAATGTTAAAGATGATTGTTAACCGAATGCTTGCTAATCGGCTGTAATGTGTTCATGTGCGGATGATTTGTAGTATTGTTATGATAGTATGCATGCTAGTGATCAAGAACATGAACCATGTTAATATGCTTAAGTGTTATGATTTGATGAATTGTTAGGGTTCATGTGAATTTAATGAAAATTGCTTGATTTGATTGAATATTGCATGATTGGAAAACAGTTAAATTGAATCTTGCAAGTTAAATGGAAAATGTTAGGATGATTGTACCCGATTGCATGATTTAAGGAAACTTGCAACTAATCGCACAAGGCCACCCTTGATCGCACAAGACCAAGTCGGATCGCACAAGGGATTGGTCGCACAAGGTAGTCGCACAAGCTTGGTGCAACTGTTTAAAGCTCACGGTACAACCTAGAACTGCATGATCGCACAAGACGTGTGGATCGCAGAAGGCCATGCCGATCGCACAAGTCTTGGGCCACACACATATATTAAACCTCATTATGCTGTTGGGCCTTAAAGCCTAAACCCAATCGCACAAGATGTTCCGGGTCGCACAAGGCCAAGTGGACCGCACAAATTGAATAATGTTTACTTGTTTGGGCCGTATGAATGTTGGATTGCTTAGGTTATTTGGGCCGGGTTTGCATGGGATCGTACAACCCGTTGTGAGTCGCACAAGGTTGTGCTGGACGCACAACAGGTTGGGCCGATTGATATTGGGCTTCACTCTTTGGATCGCACAAGATGGTTGGGCTTGCATAACTATGACAGCCCACTCATCTATGTCGCACAAGAAAACATCATGTGGACTTGACTGTTTAGATGATTTACGTGTTTGCCAAGATCATTGTGTGTTGTAACCTGATAGTTTATGTGTAAAACCTATGTGCACTACTTGAACCTAGACCTGACTTGTATGGTAACCATGTTAGGACGTGGTTGACCACATATAGCTCGAGTAACCATTTTGTTTATATGCCGAGCAAACCAAGGTGAGTTCACACTTTCTACAAGGCATGGGATTCCCGGTGGTTAGGGAATGGGTAAAGAGATTAAATAGAACCTGCATATTCTCCTTGGGTAGAATATGTACCTCCGCTCCTCCATAGGAAGGACGACAACATTGAACCTGCGTAATCTCCTTGGGTAAATTTCGTACCTCCGCTCCTCCATAGGAAGGATGACAACATTAACTTACTAGAAAAACACTATCATGAAGTCCTTCATTTTTATATCGACTTAATCGCCGGACCAATGGCGAGTGGGTCATTAGTTAATAGCGCTATTAGGGTTGACAAGCCTCACACCATGCCGGTAGGACGGGCGTGTACTAATGGATCTGGGCACTTAGTCAATGATGATAGACATTGACGTAGGGCACAACTATTGTTCGTCAGTTGTCGATATGTTAACGGTCTAGTGGTTTACATGGGGAAGCCCCCCTGATTATGGAAATGGATTGGGAATAACGATACTGGATAACTCGTGGTTTACGAAACAACTTATGGTTTTCAAAACAAACTTGTGAAACTAAACAACCAACTGTGAACTCGCTCAACTTTGTTGTTGACTTGCTGTTACATGCCTTGCAGGTCGTTAGGTGCTTTTGGAGCTTGCACGAGGAGGCGTGGTCGTTGTGGGACATGGACAGTTGTGTGCCATGTTAAACATTTGAAACATTTAAACTTATGCTTATGTTTTAAACATTATGCTTCCACTTACAACATAAACAATATTTTAATTGGACACCAATTATATTGTATTGGATTTTATATTTATTCACATGCTTTGTTCAATATGATTGGTAGCTTGATCCTAATCAGTCACGCCTCCAAGCGGTGATACTCCGCATGTGGATTTTGGGGGTGTGACAGTTTGGCCCTTGTTCCTGTAACTCGAATCCTAGCCTGGTATATCCCATTTTAATCTTACACCATTGTGAACCTTACGCCTTTTTTACTCTCTGATCGAGGTTCTCGGCATTGAAAAATCTTCGTAAACTAAATCACACGTGTATATGTTTACATTTAAGAGATATACAATCAACAAAATCAAGGGCAATGATGATATATATGCGGATTAGACAACAAAAAAAAAACACTCAACAAATGGCTACAATTTAATAAATGTGTTTAGTGACAGCATCAGATTTCTAATTGATGGAGAAAGGTCTGGTGGCAAGAAAAGCTGCTTCTAGGAGGTTGTCAAGTGTTTTCGATCGACGATTCCATTCTTGGGTGGTTGGTTTGGCCCTTATTCCTGTAACTCGAATCCTAGCCCAGTATATCCCATTTTAATTTTACACCATTGTGAACCTTACGCCTTTTTTACTCTCTGATCGAGGATCTCGGCATTGAAAAATCTTCGTAAACTAAATCACACGTGTATATGTTGACATTTCAGAGATATACAGTCAAGAAAATCGAGGGCAATGGTGATATATATAAGGATTAGACACAAAAAAAAACACTCAACAAATGGCTACAATTTAAGGAATGTGTTTAATGATGGCATCAGATTCCTAATTGATGGAGAAAGTTCTGGTGGTAAGAAAAGCTGCTTCTAGGAGGTTGTCAAGTGTTTTCGCTCGACGATTCCATTCTTGGGTGGTTGGTTTGGCCCTTGTTCCTGTAACTCGAATCCTAGCCCGGTATATCCCATTTTAATTTTACACCATTGTGAACCTTACGCCTTTTTTACTCTCTGATCGAGGTTCTCGGCATTGAAAAATCTTCGTAAACTAAATCACACATGTATATGTTGACATTTAAGAGATATAGACAAGAAAATCAAGGGCAATGGTGATATATATGCGGATTAGACACAAAAAAAAACACTCAACAAATGGCTACAATTTAAGGAATGTGTTTAGTGACGGCATCAGATTCCTAATTGATGGAGAAAGGTCTGGTGGTAAGAAAAGCTGCTTCTAGGAGGTTGTCAAGTGTTTTCGCTTGTCGATTGCATTCTTGGGTGGTTGGTTTGGCCCTTGTTCATGTAACTCGAATCCTAGCCCGGTATATCCCAATTTAATTTTACACCATTGTGAACCTTACGCCTTTTTTACTCCCTTATCGAGGTTCTCGGCATTAAAAAAACTTCGTAAACTAAATCACACGTGTATATGTTGACATATAAGAGATATACAGTCAAGAAAATCAAGGGCAATGGTGATATATATGAGGATTAGACACAAAAAAAAAAAAAAAACACTCAACAAATGGCTACAATTTAAGGAATGTGTTTAGTGACGGCATCAGATTCCTAATTTATAGAGAAAGGTCTGGTGGTAAGAAAAGCTGCTTCTAGGAGGTTGTCAAGTGTTTTCGCTCGTCGATTGCATTCTTGGGTGGTTGGTTTGGCCCTTGTTAATGTAACTCGAATCCTAGCCCGGTATATCCCAATTTAATTTTACACCATTGTGAACCTTACGCCTTTTTTACTCCCTTATTGAGGTTCTCGGCATTAAAAAAACTTCGTAAACTAAATCACACGTGTATATGTTGACATATAAGATATATACAGTCAAGAAAATCAAGGGCAATGGTGATATATATGAGGATTAGACACAAAAAAAAAACACTCAACAAATGGCTACAATTTAAGGAATGTGTTTAGTGACGGCATCAGATTCCTAATTGATGGAGAAAGGTCTTGTAGCAATAAAAGCTGATTCTATGAGGTTGTCAAGTGTTTTTGCCCGACGATTCTTGGGTGGTTGGTTTGGCCATTGTTCCTGTAACTCGAATCCTAGCCCGGTATATCCCATTTTAATTTTACACCATTGTGAACCTTACGCCTTTTTTACTCTCTGATAGAGGTTCTCGGCATTGAAAAATCTTCGTAAACTAAATCACATGTGTATATGTTGACATTTAAGAGATATACAGTCAAGAAAATCAAGGGCAATGGTGAAATATATGCGGATTAGACAACAAAAAAAACACTCAACAAATGGCTACAATTTAAGGAATTTGTTTAGTAACGGCATCAAATTCCTAATTGATGGAGAAAGGTCTGGTGGTAGGAAAAGGTGCTTCTGGGAGGTTGTCAAGTGTTTTCACTCGACGATTCCATCCTTGGGTGGTTGGTTTGGCCCATGTTCCTGTAACTCGAATCCTAGCCCGGTATATCCCATTTTAATTTTACACCGTTGTGAACCTTACGCGTTTTTTATTCTCTGATCGAGGTTCTCGACATTGAAAAATCATCGTAAACTAAATCACACGTGTATATGTTGACATTTAAGAGATATACAGTCAAGAAAATCAAGGGCAATGGTGATATATATGCGGATTAGACACCAAAAAAAACACTCAACAAATGGCTACAATTTAAGAAATGTGTTTAGTGACGGCATCAGATTCCTAATTGATGGAGAAAGGTCTTGTAGCAATAAAAGCTGATTCTATGAGGTTGTCAAGTGTTTTTGCCCGACGATTCTTGGGTGGTTGGTTTGGCCATTGTTCCTGTAACTCGAATCCTAGCCCGGTATATCCCATTTTAATTTTACACCATTGTGAACCTTACGCCTTTTTTACTCTCTGATCGAGGTTCTCGGCATTGAAAAATCATTGTAAACTAAATCACACGTGTATATGTTGATATTTAAGAGATATACAATCAAGAAAATCAAGGGCATTGGTGATATATATGCGGATTATACACCAAAAAAACACTCAACAAATGGCTACAATTTAAGGAATGTGTTTAGTGACGACATCAGATTCCTAATTGATGGAGAAAGGTCTGGTGGTAAGAAAAGCTGCTTCTAGGAGGTTGTCAAGTGTTTTCGCTCGTCGATTGCATTCTTGGGTGGTTGTTTTGGCCCTTGTTCCTGTAACTCGAATCCTAGCCCGGTATATCCCAATTTAATTTTACACCATTGTGAAGCTTACGCCTTTTTTACTCCCTTATCGAGGTTCTCGGCATTAAAAAAACTTCGTAAACTAAATCACACGTGTATATGTTGACATATAAGAGATATACAGTCAAGAAAGTTAAGGGCAATGGTGATATATATGCGAATTAGACAACAAAAAAAACACTCAACAAATGGCTACAATTTAAGGAATATGTTTAGTAACGGCATCAGATTCCTAATTGATGGAGAAAGGTCTGGTGGTAAGAAAAGGTGCTTCTAGGAGTTTGTCAAGTGTTTTCACTCGACGATTCCATCCTTGGGTGGTTGGTTTGGCCCATGTTCCTGTAACTCGAATCCTAGCCCGGTATATCCCATTTTAATTTTACACCATTGTGAACCTTACGCCTTTTTTACTCTCTGATAGAGGTTCTCGGCATTGAAAAATCTTCGTAAACTAAATCACACGTGTATATGTTGACATTGAAGAGATATACTGTCAAGAAAATCAAGGGCAATGGTGATATATATGCGGATTAGACAACAAAAAAAACACTCAACAAATGGCTACAATTTAAGGAATATGTTTAGTAACGGCATCAGATTCCTAATTTATTAAGAAAGGTCTGGTGGTAAGAAAAGGTGCTTCTAGGAGTTTGTCAAGTGTTTTCACTCGACGATTCCATCCTTGGGTGGTTGGTTTGGCCGATGTTCCTGTAACTCGAATCCAAGCCCGGTATATCCCATTTTAATTCTACACCATTGTGAACCTTACGCCTTTTTTACTCTCTGATCGAGGTTCTCGGCATTGAAAAATCATCGTAAACTAAATCACACGTGTATATGTTGACAATTTAGAGATATACAGTCAAGAAAATCAAGGGCAATGGTGATATATATGCGGATTAGACACAAAAAACAAACACTCAACAAATGGCTAAAATTTAAGGAATGTGTTTAGTGACGGCATCAGATTCTTAATTGATGGAGAAAGGTCTGGTGGCAAGAAAAGCTGCTTCTAGGAGGTTGTCAAGTGTTTTCGCTCGACGATTCCATTCTTGGGTGGTTGGTTTGGCCCTTGTTCCTGTAACTCGAATCCTAGCCCGGTATATCCCATTTTAATTTTACACCATTGTGAACCTTACGCCTTTTTACTCTCTAATCGAGGTTCTCAGCATTGAAAAATCTTCATAAACTAAATCACACGTGTATATGTTGATATTTAAGAGATATACAGTCAAGAAAATCAAGGGCAATGGTGATATATATACGGATTAGACACCAAAAAAAACACTCAACAAATGGCTACAATTTAAGGAATGTGTTTAGTGACGGCATCAGATCCTAATTGATGGAGAAAGGTCTGGTGGTAAGAAAAGCTGCTTCTAGGAGGTTGTCAAGTGTTTCCGCTCGACGATTCCATTCTTGGGTGGTTGGTTTGGCCCTTGTTCCTGTAACTCGAATCCTAGCCCGTTATATCCCATTTTAATCTTACAACATTGTGAACCTTACGCCTTTTTTACTCTCTGATCGAGGTTCTCGGCATTGAAAAATCTTCGTAAACTAAATCACACGTGTATATGTTGATATTTAAGAGATATACAGTCAAGAAAATTAAGGGCAATGGTGATATATATGCGGATTAGACACAAAAAAAAACACTCAACAAATGGCTACAATTTAAGGAATGTATTTAGTGACGCCAACAGATTCCTAATTGATGGAGAACGGTCGGGTGGCAAGAAAAGCTGCTTCTAGGAGGTTGTCAAGTGTTTTCGCTCTACGATTCCATTCTTGGGTGGTTAGTTTGGTCCTTGTTCCTGTAACTCGAATCCTAGCCCGGTATATCTCATTTTAATTTTACACCATTGTGAACCGTACGCCTTTTTTACTCTCTGATCGAGGTTCTCGGAATTGAAAAATCTTCGTAAACTAAATCACATGTATATATGTTGATATTTAAGAGATATACAGTCAAGAAAATCAAGGGCAATGGTGATATATATTCGGATTAGACACAAAAAAAAACACTCAACAAATGGCTACAATTTAAGGAATGTGTTTAGTGACGGCATAAGATTCCAAATTGATGGAGAAAGGTCTGGTGGCAAGAAAAGCTGCTTCTAGGAGGTTGTCAAGTGTTTTCGCTCGATGATTCCATTCTTGGTTGGTTGGTTTGGCCCTTGTTCCTGTAACTCGAATCCTAGCCCGGTATATCCCATTTTAATCTTACACCATTGTGACTCTTACGCCTTTTTTACTCTCTGATCGAGGTTCTCGGCATTGAAAAATCTTCGTAAACTAAATCACACGTGTATATGTTGATATTTAAGAGATATACAGTAAACAAAATCAAGGGCAATTATGATATATATACGGATTAGACAGCAAAAAAAAAAACACTCAACAAATGGCTACAATTTAATAAATGTGTTTAGTGACAGCATCAGATTCCTAATTGATGGAGAAAGGTCTGGTGGCAAGAAAAACTGCTTCTAGGAGGTTGTCAAGTGTTTTCGCTCGACGATTCCATTCTTGGGTGGTTGGTTTAGCCCTTGTTCATGTAACTCGAATCCTAGCCTTGTATATCCGATTTTAATCTTACACCATTGTGAACCTTACGCCGTTTTTACTCTCTGATCGAGGTTCTCGGCATTGAAAAATCTTCGTAAACTAAATCACACGTGTATATGTTGATATTTAAGAGATATACAGTCAAGAAAATCAAGGGCAATGGTGATATATATGCGGATTAGACACCAAAAAAAACACTCAACAAATGGCTACAATTTAAGGAATGTGTTTAGTGATGGCATCAGATCCTAATTGATGGAGAAAGGTCTGGTGGTAAGAAAAGTTGCTTCTAGGAGGTTGTCAAGTGTTTTCGCTCGACGATTCCATTCTTGGGTGGTTGGTTTGGCCCTTGTTCCTGTAACTCGAATCCTAGCCCGTTATATCCCATTTTAATCTTACAGCATTGTGAACCTTACGCCTTTTTTACTCTCTGATCAAGGTTCTCAGCATTGAAAAATCTTCGTAAACTAAATCACACGTGTATATGTTGATATTTAAGAGATATACAGTCAAGAAAATCAAGGGCAATGGTGATATATATGCGGATTAGACACCAAAAAAAACACTCAACAAATGGCTACAATTTAAGGAATGTATTTAGTGACGCCATCAGATTCCTAATTGATGGAGAACGGTCTGGTGGCAAGAAAAGCAGCTTCTAGGAGGTTGTCAAGTTTTTTCGCTCGACGATTCCATTCTTGGGTGGTTAGTTTGGTCCTTGTTCCTGTAACTCGAATCCTAGCCCGGTATATCTCATTTTAATTTTACACCATTGTGAACCTTATGCCTTTTTTACTCTCTGATCGAGGTTCTCGGAATTTAAAAATCTTCATAAACTAAATCACATGTATATATGTTGATATTTAAGAGATATACAGTCAAGAAAATCAAGGGCAATGGTGATATATATGCGGATTAGACACAAAAAAAAAACACTCAACAAATGGCTACAATTTAAGGAATGTGTTTAGTGACGGCATCAGATTCCAAATTGATGGAGAAAGGTCTGGTGGCAAGAAAAGCTGCTTCTAGGAGGTCGTCAAGTGTTTTCGCTTGATGATTCCATTCTTGGGTGGTTGGTTTGGCCCTTGTTCCTGTAACTTGAATCCTAGCCCGGTATATCCTATTTTAATTTTACACCATTGTGAACCTAACGCCTTTTTTTACTCTCTGATCGAGGTTCTCGGCATTGAAAAATCTTCGTAAACTAAATCACACGTGTATATGTTGACATTTAAGAGATATACAGTCAAGAAAATCAAGGGCAATGGTGATATATATGCGGATTAGACACCAAAAAAAACACTCAACAACCCGCTACACTTTAAGGAATGTGTTTAGTGATGGCATCAGATACCTAATTGATGGAGAAAGGTCTGGTGGCAAGAAAAGCTGCTTCTAGGAGGTTGTCAAGTGTTTTCGCTCGACGATTCCATTATTGGGTGGTTGGTTTGGCCCTTGTTCCTGTAACTCGAATCCTAGCCCGGTATATCCCATTTTAATTTTACACAATTGTGAACCTTACACCTTTTTAACTCTCTGATTGGGGTTCTCGGCATTGAAAAATCTTCGTAAACTAAATCACACGTGTATATATTGATATTTAAGAGATATACAGTCAAGAAAATCAAGGGCAATGTTGATATATATTCGGATTAGACACAAAAAAAAAACACTCAACAAATGGCTACAATTTAAGGAATGTGTTTGGTGACGGCATCAGATTCCTAATTGATGGAGAAAGGTCTGGTGGAAAGAAAGGCTGCTTCTAGGAGGTTGTCAAGTGTTTTCGCTCGACGATTCCATTCTTGGTTGGTTGGTTTGGCCCTTGTCCCTGTAACTCGAATCCTAGCCCGGTATATCCCATTTTAATCTTACACCATTGTGAACCTTACGCCTTTTTTACTCTCTGATCGAGGTTCTCGGCATTGAAAAATCTTCGTAAACTAAATCACACATGTATATGTTGATATTTAAGAGATATACAGTCAACAAAATCAAGGGCAATTATGATATATATACGGATTAGACAGCAAAAAAAAAACACTCAACAAATTGCTACAATTTAATAAATGTGTTTAGTGACAGCATCAGATTCCTAATTGATGGAGAAAGGTCTGGTGGCAAGAAAAACTGCTTCTAGGAGGTTGTCAAGTGTTTTCGCGCGATGATTCCATTGTTGGGTGGTTGGTTTGGCCCTTGTTCCTGTAACTCGAATCCTAGCCCCGTATATCCCATTTTAATTTTACACAATTGTGAACCTTACACCTTTTTAACTCTCTGATCGAGGTTCTCGGCATTGAAAAATCTTCGTAAACTAAATCACACGTGTATATGTTGATATTTAAGAGATATACAGTCAAGAAAATCAAGGGCAATGTTGATATATATGCGGATTAGACACACAAAAAAAACAGTCAACAAATGGCTACAATTTAAGGAATGTGTTTAGTGACGGCATCAGATTCCTAATTGATGGAGAAAGGTCTGGTGGCAAGAAAAGCTGCTTCTAGGAGGTTGTCAAGTGTTTTCGCTCGACGATTTAATTCTTCGTTGGTTGGTTTGGCCCTTGTTCATGTAACTCGAATCCTAGCCTGGTATATCCCATTTTAATCTAACACCATTGTGAACCTTACGCCTTTTTTACTCTCTGATCGAGGTTCTCGGCATTGAAAAATCGTCGTAAACTAAATCACACGTGTATATGTTGACATTTAAGAGATATACAATCAACAAAATCACGGGCAATGATGATATATATGCGGATTAGACAGCAAAAAAAAAACACTCAACAAATGGCTACAATTTAATAAATGTGTTTAGTGACAGCATCAGATTTCTAATTGATGGAGAAAGGTCTGGTGGCAAGAAAAGCTGCTTCTAGGAGGTTGTCAAGTGTTTTCGATCGACGATTCCATTCTTGGGTGGTTGGTTTGGCCCTTGTTCCTGTAACTCGAATCCTAGCCCAGTATATCCCATTTTAATTTTACGCCATTGTGAACCTTACGCCATTTTTACTCTCTGATCGAGGTTCTCGGCATTGAAAAATCTTCGTAAACTAAATCACACGTGTATATGTTGACATTTAAGAGATATACAGTCAAGAAAATCGAGGGCAATGGTGATATATATAAGGATTAGACACCAAAAAAAAACACTCAACAAATGGCTACAATTTAAGGAATGTGTTTAGTGATGGCATCAGATTCCTAATTGATGGAGAAAGTTCTGGTGGTAAGAAAAGCAGCTTCTAGGAGGTTGTCAAGTGTTTTCGCTCGACGATTCCATTCTTCGGTGGTTGGTTTGGCCCTTGTTCCAGTAACTCGAATCCTAGCCCGGTATATCCCATTTTAATTTTACACCATTGTGAACCTTACGCCTTTTTTACTCTCTGATCGAAGTTCTCGGCATTGAAAAACCTTCGTAAACTAAATTACACGTGTATATGTTGACATTTAAGATATATACAATCAAGAAAATCATGGGCAATGGTGATATATATGCGGATTAGACACAAAAACAGAACACTCAACAAATGGCTACAATTTAAGGAATGTGTTTAGTGACGGCATCAGATTCCTAATTGATGGATAAAGGTCTGTTGGCAAGAAAAGCTGCTTCTAGGAGGTTGTCAAGTGTTTTCGCTCGACGATTCCATTCTTGGGTGGTTGGTTTGGCCCTTGTTCCTGTAACTCGAATCCTAGCCCCCGGTATATCCCATTTTAATTTTACACCATTGTGAACCATACCCCTTTTTTACTCCCTGATCGAGGTTCTCGGAATTGAAAAATCTTCGTAAACTATATCACACATGTATATGTTGATATTTAAGAGATATACAGTCAAGAAAATCAAGGGCAATGGTGATATATATGCGGATTAGACACCAAAAAAAACACTCAACAAATGGCTACAATTTAAGGAATCTGTTTAGTGATGGCATCAGATTCCTAATTGATGGAGAAAGGTCTGGTGGCCAGAAAAGCTGCTTCTTGGAGGTTGTCAAGTGTTTTCATTCGACGATTCCATTCTTGGGTGGTTGGTTTGGCCCTTGTTCCTGTAACTCGAATCCTAGCCCGGTATATCCCATTTTAATCTTACACCATTGTGAACCTTACGCCTTTTTTACTCTCTGATCGAGGTTCTCGGCGTTGAAAAATCATCGTAAACTAAATCACACGTGTATATGTTGACATTTAAGAGATATACAGTCAAGAAAATCAAGGGCAATGATGATATATATGCGGATTAGACACCAAAAGAAAAACACTCAACAAATGACTACAATTTAAGAAATGTGTTTAGTGATAGCATCAGATCCCTAATTGATGGAGAATGGTCTGGTGGCAAGAAAAGCTGCTTCTAGGAGGTTGTCATGTGTTTTCACTCGACGATTACAATCTTGGGTGGTTGGTTTGGTCGTTGTTCCTGTAACTCGAATCCTACCCCGGTATATCCCATTTTAATTTTACACCATTGTGAACCTTACGCCTTTTTTACTCTCTGATCGAGGTTCTCGGCGTTGAAAAATCTTCGTAAACTAAATCACACGTGTATATGTTGACATTTAAGAGATATACAGTCAAGAAAATCGAGGGCAATGGTGATATATATGCGGATTAGACACCAAAAAAAACACTCAACAAATGGCTACAATTTAAGGAATGTGTTTAGTGACGGCATCAGATTCCTAATTGATGGAGAAAGGTCTGGTGGCAAGAAAAGCTGCTTCTAGGAGGTGGTCAAGTGTTTTCGCTCGACGATTCCATTCCTAGGTGGTTGGTTTGGCGCTTGTTCCTGTAACTCGAATCCTAGCCCGGTATATCCCATTTTAATTTTACACCATTGTGAACCTTACTCCTTTTTTACTCTCTGGTCGAGGTTCTCGGCATTGAAAAATCTTTGAAAACTAAATCACACGTGTATATGTTGATTTTTAAGAGATATACAGTCAAGAAATCAAGGGCAATGGTGATATATATGCGTATTAGACACCAAAAAAAAACACTCAACAAATGGCTACAATATAAGGAATGTGTTTAGTGACGACATCAGATTCCTAATTGATGGAGAAAGGTCTGGTGGCAAGAAAAGTTGCTTCTAGGAGGTTGTCAAGTGTTTTCGCTCGAAGATTCCATTCTCGGGTGGTTGGTTTGGCCCTTTTTCCTGTAACTCGAATCCTAGCTCGGTATATCCCATTTAAATTTTACACCATTGTGAACCTTACGTCTTTTTTACTCTCTGATCGAGGTTCTCGGCATTGAAAAATCTTCGTAAACTAAATCACAAGTGTATATGTTGACATTTAAGATATATACAGTCAAGAAAATCAAGGGCAATGGTGATATATATGCGGATTAGACACCAAAAAAAACACTCAACAAATGGCTACAATTTAAGGAATGTGTTTAGTGATGGCATCAGATTCCTAATTGATGGAGAAAGTTCTGGTGGTAAGAAAAGCTGCTTCTAGGAGGTTGTCAAGTGTTTTCGCTCGACGATTCCATTCTTCGGTGGTTGGTTTGGCCCTTGTTCCAGTAACTCGAATCCTAGCCCGGTATATCCCATTTTAATTTTACACCATTGTGAATCTTACGCCTTTTTTACTCTCTGATCGAAGTTCTCGGCATTGAAAAACCTTCGTAAACTAAATCACACGTGTATATGTTGACATTTAAGATATATACAGTCAAGAAAATCATGGGCAATGGTGATATATATGCGGATTAGACACAAAAACAGAACACTCAACAAATGGCTACAATTTAAGGAATGTGTTTAGTGACGGCATCAGATTCCTAATTGATGGATAAAGGTCTGGTGGCAAGAAAAGCTGCTTCTAGGAGGTTGTCAAGTGTTTTCGCTCGACGATTCCATTCTTGGGTGGTTGGTTTGGCCCTTGTTCCTGTAACTCGAATCCTAGCCCCCGGTATATCCCATTTTAATTTTACACCATTGTGAACCTTACCCCTTTTTTACTCCCTGATCGAGGTTCTCGGAATTGAAAAATCATCGTAAACTATATCACACATGTATATGTTGATATTTAAGAGATATACAGTCAAGAAAATCAAGGGCAATAGTGATATATATGCGGATTAGACACCAAAAAAAACACTCAACAAATGGCTACAATTTAAGGAATCTGTTTAGTGATGGCATCAGATTCCTAATTGATGGAGAAAGGTCGGGTGGCCAGAAAAGCTGCTTCTTGGAGGTTGTCAAGTGTTTTCATTCGACGATTCCATTCTTGGGTGGTTGGTTTGGCCCTTGTTCCTGTAACTCGAATCCTAGCCCGGTATATCCCATTTTAATCTTACACCATTGTGAACCTTACGCCTTTTTTACTCTCTGATTGAGGTTCTCGGCGTTGAAAAATCTTCGTAAACTAAATCACACGTGTATATGTTGACATTTAAGAGATATACAGTCAAGAAAATCGAGGGAAATGGTGATATATATGCGGATTAGACACCAAAAAAAAACACTCAACAAATGGCTACAATTTAAGGAATGTGTTTAGTGACGGCATCAGATTCCTAATTGATGGAGAAAGGTCTGGTGGCAAGAAAAGCTGCTTCTAGGAGGTTGTCAAGTGTTTTCGCTCGACGATTCCATTCCTGGGTGGTTGGTTTGGCCCTTGTTCCTGTAACTCGAATCCTAGCCCGGTATATCCCATTTTAATTTTACACCATTGTGAACCTTACTCCTTTTTTACTCTCTGGTCGAGGTTCTCGGCATTGAAAAATCTTTGAAAACTAAATCACACGTGTATATGTTGATTTTTAAGAGATATACAGTCAAGAAAATCAAGGGCAATGATGATATATATGCGGATTAGACACCAAAAAAAACACTCAACAAATGGCTACAATTTAAGGAATGTGTTTAGTGACGACATCAGATTCCTAATTGATGGAGAAAGGTCTGGTGGCAAGAAAAGTTGCTTCTAGGAGGTTGTCAAGTGTTTTCGCTCGACGATTCCATTCTCGGGTGGTTGGTTTGGCCCTTTTTCCTGTAACTCGAATCCTAACTCGGTATATCCCATTTAAATTTTACACCATTGTGAACCTTACGCCTTTTTTACTCTCTGATCGAGGTTCTCGGCATTGAAAAATCTTCGTAAACTAAATCACACGTGTATATGTTGACATTTAAGATATATACAGTCAAGAAAATCAAGGGCAATGGTGATATATATGCGGATTAGACACCAAAAAAAACACTCAACAAATGGCTACAATTTAAGGAATGTGTTTAGTGACGGCATCAGATTCCTAATTGATGGAGAAAGGTCTGGTGGCAAGAAAAGCTGCTTCTAGGAGGTTGTCAAGTGTTTTCGCTCGACGATTCCATTCTTGGGTGGTTGGTTTGGCCCTTGTTCCGGTAACTCGAATCCTAGCCCGGTATATCCCATTTTAATTTTACACCATTGTGAACCTTACGCCTTTTTTACTCCCTGATCGAGGTTCTCGGCATTGAAAAATCTTCGTAAACTAAATCACACGTGTATATGTTGACATTTAAGAGATATACAGTCAAGAAAATCGAGGGCAATGGTGATATATATGCGGATTAGACACCAAAAAAAAAACTCAACAAATGGCTACAATTTAAGGAATGTGTTTAGTGACGGCATCAGATTCCTAATTGATGGAGAAAGGTCTGGTGGCAAGAAAAGCTGCTTCTAGGAGGTTGTCAAGTGTTTTCGCTCGACGATTCCATTCTTGGGAAGTTGGTTTGGCCCTTGTTCCTGTAACTCGAATCCTAGCCCGGTATATCCCATTTTAATTTTAAACCATTGTGAACCTTACGCCTTTTTTACTCTCTGGTCGAGGTTCTCGGCATTGAAAAATCTTTGAAAACTAAATCACACGTGTATATGTTGATATTTAAGAGATATACGGCCAAGAAAATCAAGGGCAATGGTGATATATATGCGGATTAGACACCAAAAAAAACACTCAACAAATGGCTACAATTTAAGGAATGTGTTTAGTGACGACATCAGATTCCTAATTGATGGAGAAAGGTCTGGTGGCAAGAAAAGTTGTTTCTAGGAGGTTGTCAAGTGTTTTCGCTCGACGATTCCATTCTTGGGTGGTTGGTTTGGCCCTTGTTCCTGTAACTCGAATCCTAGCCCAGTATATCCCATTTTAATTTTACACCATTGTGAACCATACGCCTTTTTTACTCTCTGATCGAAGTTCTCGGCATTGAAAAACCTTCGTAAACTAAATCACACGTGTATATGTTGACATTTAAGATATATACAGTCAAGAAAATCATGGGCAATGGTGATATATATGCGGATTAGACACAAAAACAGAACACTCAACAAATGGCTACAATTTAAGGAATGTGTTTAGTGACGGCATCAGATTCCTAATTGATGGATAAAGGTCTGGTGGCAAGAAAAGCTGCTTCTAGGAGGTTGTCAAGTGTTTTCGCTCGACGATTCCATTCTTGGGTGGTTGGTTTGGCCCTTGTTCCTGTAACTCGAATCCTAGCCCGGTATATCCCATTTTAATTTTACACCATTGTGAACCTTACGCCTTTTTTACTCTCTGATCGAGGTTCTCGGCGTTGAAAAATCTTCGTAAACTAAATCACACGTGTATATGTTGACATTTATGAGATATACAGTCAAGAAAATCGAGGGCTATGGTGATATATATGCGGATTAGACACCAAAAAAAACACTCAACAAATGGCTACAATTTAAGGAATGTGTTTAGTGACGGCATCAGATTCCTAATTGATGGAGAAAGGTCTGGTGGCAAGAAAAGCTGCTTCTAGGAGGTTGTCAAGTGTTTTTGCTCGACGATTCCATTCCTAGGTGGTTGGTTTGGCCCTTGTTCCTGTAACTCGAATCCTAGCCAGTATATCCCATTTTAATTTTACACCATTGTGAACCTTACTCCTTTTTTACTCTCTGGTCGAGGTTCTCGGCATTGAAAAATCTTTGAAAACTAAATCACACGTGTATATGTTGATTTTTAAGAGATATACAGTCAAGAAAATCAAGGGCAATGGTGATATATATGCGGATTAGACACCAAAAAATAAACACTCAACAAATGGCTACAATTTAAGGAATGTGTTTAGTGACGACATCAGATTCCTAATTGATGTAGAAAGGTCTGGTGGCAAGAAAAGTTGCTTCTAGGAGGTTGTCAAGTGTTTTCGCTCGACGATTCCATTCTCGGGTGGTTGGTTTGGCCCTTTTTCCTGTAACTCGAATCCTAGCTCGGTATATCCCATTTAAATTTTACACCATTGTGAACCTTACGCCTTTTTTACTCTCTGATCGAGGTTCTCGGCATTGAAAAATCTTCGTAAACTAAATCACACGTGTATATGTTGGCATTTAAGATATATACAGTCAAGAAAAACAAGGGCAATGGTGATATATATGCGGATTAGACACAAAAAAAAAAACACTCAACAAATGGCTACAATTTAAGGAATGTGTTTAGTGACGGCATCAGATTCCTAATTGATGGAGAAAGGTCTGGTGGCAAGAAAAGCTGCTTCTAGGAGGTTGTCAAGTGTTTTCGCTCGACGATTCCATTCTTGGGTGGTTGGTTTGGCCCTTGTTCCGGTAACTCGAATCCTAGCCCGGTATATCCCATTTTAATTTTACACCATTGTGAACCTTACGCCTTTTTTACTCTCTGATCGAAGTTCTCGGCATTGAAAAACCTTCGTAAACTAAATCACACATGTATATGTTGACATTTAAGATATATACAGTCAAGAAAATCTTGGGCAATGGTGATATATATGCGGATTAGACACAAAAACAGAACACTCAACAAATGGCTACAATTTAAGGAATGTGTTTAGTGACGGCATCAGATTCCTAATTGATGGATAAAGGTCTGGTGGCAAGAAAAGCTGCTTCTAGGAGGTTGTCAAGTGTTTTCGCTCGACGATTCCATTCTTGGGTGGTTGGTTTGGCCCTTGTTCCTGTTACTCGAATCCTAGCCCGGTATATCCCATTTTAATTTTACACCATTGTGAACCTTACGCCTTTTTTACTCCCTGATCGAGGTTCTCGGAATTGAAAAATCTTCGTAAACTATATCACACGTGTATATGTTGATATTTAAGAGATATACAGTCAAGAAAATCAAGTGCAATGGTGATATATATGCGGATTAGACACCAAAAAAAAACACTCAACAAATGGCTACAATTTAAGGAATGTGTTTAGTGACGACATCAGATTCCTAATTGATGGAGAAAGGTCTGGTGGCAAGAAAAGTTGTTTCTAGGAGGTTGTCAAGTGTTTTCGCTCGACGATTCCATTCTTGGGTGGTTGGTTTGGCCCTTGTTCCTGTAACTCGAATCCTAGCCCGGTATATCCCATTTTAATTTTACACCATTGTGAACCTTACGCCTTTTTTACTCTCTGATCGAAGTTCTCGGCGTTGAAAAACCTTCGTAAACTAAATCACACGTGTATATGTTGACATTTAAGATATATACAGTCAAGAAAATCATGGGCAATGGTGATATATATGCGGATTAGACACAAAAACAGAACACTCAACAAATGGCTACAATTTAAGGAATGTGTTTAGTGACGGCATCAGATTCCTAATTGATGGATAAAGGTCTGGTGGCAAGAAAAGCTGCTTCTAGGAGGTTGTCAAGTGTTTTCGCTCGACGATTCCATTCTTGGGTGGTTGGTTTGGCCCTTGTTCCTGTTACTCGAATCCTAGCCCGGTATATCCCATTTTAATTTTACACCATTGTGAACCTTACGCCTTTTTTACTCCCTGATCGAGGTTCTCGGAATTGAAAAATCTTCGTAAACTATATCACACGTGTATATGTTGATATTTAAGAGATATACAGTCAAGAAAATCAAGTGCAATGGTGATATATATGCGGATTAGACACCAAAAAAAAACACTCAACAAATGGCTACAATTTAAGGAATGTGTTTAGTGACGACATCAGATTCCTAATTGATGGAGAAAGGTCTGGTGGCAAGAAAAGTTGTTTCTAGGAGGTTGTCAAGTGTTTTCGCTCGACGATTCCATTCTTGGGTGGTTGGTTTGGCCCTTGTTCCTGTAACTCGAATCCTAGCCCGGTATATCCCATTTTAATTTTACACCATTGTGAACCTTACGCCTTTTTTACTCTCTGATCGAAGTTCTCGGCGTTGAAAAACCTTCGTAAACTAAATCACACGTGTATATGTTGACATTTAAGATATATACAGTCAAGAAAATTATGGGCAATGGTGATATATATGCGGATTAGACACAAAAACAGAACACTCAACAAATGGCTACAATTTAAGGAATGTGTTTAGTGACGGCATCAGATTCCTAATTGATGGATAAAGGTCTGGTGGCAAGAAAAGCTGCTTCAAGGAGGTTGTCAAGTGTTTTCGCTCGACGATTCCATTCTTGGGTGGTTGGTTTGGCCCTTGTTCCTGTAACTCGAATCCTAGCCCGGTATATCCCATTTTAATTTTACACCATTGTGAACCTTACGCCTTTTTTACTCTCTGATTGAGGTTCTCGGCGTTGAAAAATCTTCGTAAACTAAATCACACGTGTATATGTTGACATTTAAGAGATATACAGTCAAGAAAATCGAGGGCAATGGTGATATATATGCGGATTAGACACCAAAAAAACACTCAACAAATGGTTACAATTTAAGGAATGTGTTTAGTGACGGCATCAGATTCCTAATTGATGGAGAAAGGTCTGGTGGCAAGAAAAGCTGCTTCTAGGAGGTTGTCAAGTGTTTTCGCTCGACGATTCCATTCCTAGGTGGTTGGTTTGGCCCTTGTTCCTGTAACTAGAATCCTAGCCAGGTATATCCCATTTTAATTTTACACCATTGTGAACCTTACTCCCTTTTTACTCTCTGGTCGAGGTTCTCGGCATTGAAAAATCTTTGAAAACTAAATCACACGTGTATATGTTGATTTTTAAGAGATATACAGTCAAGAAAATCAAGGGCAATGGTGATATATATGTGGATTAGACACCAAAAAAAAAACACTCAACAAATGGCTACAATTTAAGGAATGTGTTTAGTGACGACATCAGATTCCTAATTGATGTAGAAAGGTCTGGTGGCAAGAAAAGTTGCTTCTAGGAGGTTGTCAAGTGTTTTCGCTCGACGATTCCATTCTCGGGTGGTTGGTTTGGCCCTTTTTCCTGTAACTCGAATCCTAGCTCGGTATATCCCATTTAAATTTTACACCATTGTGAACCTTACGCCTTTTTTACTCTCTGATCGAGGTTCACGGCATTGAAAAATCTTCGTAACCTAAATAACGTGTATATGTTGACATTTAAGATATATACAGTCAAGAAAATCAAGGGCAATGGTGATATATATGCGGATTAGACACAAAAAAAACACTCAACAAATGGCTACAATTTAAGGAATGTGTTTAGTGACGGCATCAGATTCCTAATTGATGGATAAAGGTCTGGTGGCAAGAAAAGCTGCTTCTAGGAGGTTGTCAAGTGTTTTCGCTCGACGATTCCATTCTTGGGTGGTTGGTTTGGCCCTTGTTCCTGTAACTCGAATCCTAGCCCGGTATATCCCATTTTAATTTTACACCATTGTGAACCTTACGCCTTTTTTACTCCCTGATCGAGGTTCTCGGAATTGAAAAATCTTCGTAAACTATATCACACGTGTATATGTTGATATTTAAGAGATATACAGTCAAGAAAATCAAGGGCAATGGTGATATATATGCGGATTAGACACAAAAAAAACACTCAACAAATGGCTACAATTTAAGGAATGTGTTTAGTGACGACATCAGATTCCTAATTGATGGAGAAAGGTCTGGTGGCAAGAAAAGTTGTTTCTAGGAGGTTGTCAAGTGTTTTCGCTCGATGATTCCATTCTTGGGTGGTTGGTTTGGCCCTTGTTCCTGTAACTCGAATCCTAGCCCCGTATATCCCATTTTAATTTTACACCATTGTGAACCTTACGCCTTTTTTACTCTCTGATCGAGGTTCTCGGCGTTGAAAAATCTTCGTAAACTAAATCACACGTGTATATGTTGACATTTAAGAGATATACAGTCAAGAAAATCGAGGGCAATGGTGATATATATGCGGATTAGACACCAAAAAAAACACTCAACAAATGGCTACAATTTAAGGAATGTGTTTAGTGACGGCATTAGATTCCTAATTGATGGAGAAAGGTCTGGTGGCAAGAAAAGCTGCTTCTAGGAGGTTGTCAAGTGTTTTCGCTCGACGATTCCATTCCTAGGTGGTTGGTTTGGCCCTTGTTCCTATAACTAGAATCCTAGCCAGGTATATCCCATTTTAATTTTACACCATTGTGAACCTTACTCCTTTTTTACTCTCTGGTCGAGGTTCTCGGCATTGAAAAATCTTTGAAAACTAAATCACACGTGTATATGTTGATTTTTAAGAGATATACAGTCAAGAAAATCAAGGGCAATGGTGATATATATGCGGATTAGACACCAAAAAAAAAACACTCAACAAATGGCTACAATTTAAGGAATGTGTTTAGTGACGACATCAGATTCCTAATTGATGTAGAAAGGTCTGGTGGCAAGAAAAGTTGCTTCTAGGAGGTTGTCAAGTGTTTTCGCTCGACGATTCCATTCTCGGGTGGTTGGTTTGGCCCTTTTTCCTGTAACTCGAATCCTAGCTCGGTATATCCCATTTAAATTTTACACCATTGTGAACCTTACGCCTTTTTTACTCTCTGATCGAGGTTCACGGCATTGAAAAATCTTCGTAAACTAAATAACGTGTATATGTTGACATTTAAGATATATACAGTCAAGAAAATCAAGGCCAATGGTGATATATATGCGGATTAGACACAAAAAAAAAACACTCAACAAATGGCTACAATTTAAGGAATGTGTTTAGTGACGGCATCAGATTCCTAATTGATGGATAAAGGTCTGGTGGCAAGAAAAGCTGCTTCTAGGAGGTTGTCAAGTGTTTTCGCTCGACGATTCCATTCTTGGGTGGTTGGTTTGGCCCTTGTTCCTGTAACTCGAATCCTAGCCCGGTATATCCCATTTTAATTTTACACCATTGTGAACCTTACGCCTTTTTTACTCTCTGATCGAAGTTCTCGGCATTGAAAAACCTTCGTAAACTAAATCACACGTGTATATGTTGACATTTAAGATATATACAGTCAAGAAAATCATGGGCAATGGTGATATATATGCGGATTAGACACAAAAACAGAACACTCAACAAATGGCTACAATTTAAGGAATGTGTTTAGTGACGACATCAGATTCCTAATTGATGGAGAAAAGTCTGGTGGCAAGAAAAGTTGTTTCTAGGAGGTTGTCAAGTGTTTTCGCTCGACGATTCCATTCTTGGGTGGTTGGTTTGGCCCTTGTTCCTGTAGCTCGAATCCTAGCCCGGTATATCCCATTTTAATTTTACACCATTGTGAACCTTACGCCTATTTTACACTCTGATCGAAGTTCTCGGCATTGAAAAACCTTCGTAAACTAAATCACACGTGTATATGTTGACATTTAAGATATATACAGTCAAGAAAATCATGGGCAATGGTGATATATATGCGGATTAGACACAAAAACAGAACACTCAACAAATGGCTACAATTTAAGGAATGTGTTTAGTGACGGCATCAGATTCCTAATTGATGGATAAAGGTCTGGTGGCAAGAAAAGCTGCTTCTAGGAGGTTGTCAAGTGTTTTCGCTCGACGATTCCATTCTTGGGTGGTTGGTTTGGCCCTTGTTCCTGTAACTCGAATCCTAGCCCGGTATATCCCATTTTAATTTTACACCATTGTGAACCTTACGCCTTTTTTACTCTCTGATCGAGGTTCTCGGCGTTGATAAATCTTCGTAAACTAAATCACACGTGTATATGTTGACATTTAAGAGATATACAGTCAAGAAAATCGAGGGCAATGGTGATATATATGCGGATTAGACACCAAAAAAAACACTCAACAAATGGCTACAATTTAAGGAATGTGTTTAGTGACGGCATCAGATTCCTAATTGATGGAGAAAGGTCTGGTGGCAAGAAAAGCTGCTTCTAGGAGGTTGTCAAGTGTTTTCGCTCGACGATTCCATTCCTGGGTGGTTGGTTTGGCCCTTGTTCCTGTAACTCGAATCCTAGCCCGGTATATCCCATTTTAATTTTACACCATTGTGAACCTTACGCCTTTTTTACTCTCTGATCGAGGTTCTCGGCGTTGATAAATCTTCGTAAACTAAATCACACGTGTATATGTTGACATTTAAGAGATATACAGTCAAGAAAATCGAGGGCAATGGTGATATATATGCGGATTAGACACCAAAAAAAACACTCAACAAATGGCTACAATTTAAGGAATGTGTTTAGTGACGGCATCAGATTCCTAATTGATGGATAAAGGTCTGGTGGCAAGAAAAGCTGCTTGTAGGAGGTTGTCAAGTGTTTTCGCTCGACGATTCCATTCTTGGGTGGTTGGTTTGGCCCTTGTTCCTGTAACTCGAATCCTAGCCCGGTATATCCCATTTTAATTTTACACCATTGTGAACCTTACGCCTTTTTTACTCTCTGATCGAGGTTCTCGGCGTTGAAAAATCTTCGTAAACTAAATCACACGTGTATATGTTGACATTTAAGAGATATACAGTCAAGAAAATCGAGGGCAATGGTGATATATATGCGGATTAGACACCAAAAAAAACACTCAACAAATGGCTACAATTTAAGGAATGTGTTTAGTGACGGCATCAGATTCCTAATTGATGGAGAAAGGTCTGGTGGCAAGAAAAGCTGCTTCTAGGAGGTTGTCAAGTGTTTTCGCTCGACGATTCCATTCCTAGGTGGTTGGTTTGGCCCTTGTTCCTGTAACTAGAATCCTAGCCAGGTATATCCCATTTTAATTTTACACCATTGTGAACCTTACTCCTTTTTTACTCTCTGGTCGAGGTTCTCGGCATTGAAAAATCTTTGAAAACTAAATCACACGTGTATATGTTGATTTTTAAGAGATATACAGTCAAGAAAATCAAGGGCAATGGTGATATATATGCGGATTAGACACCAAAAAAAAAAACACTCAACAAATGGCTACAATTTAAGGAATGTGTTTAGTGACGACATCAGATTCCTAATTGATGGATAAAGGTCTGGTGGCAAGAAAAGCTGCTTCTAGGAGGTTGTCAAGTGTTTTCGCTCGACGATTCCATTCTTGGGTGGTTGGTTTGGCCCTTGTTCCTGTAACTCGAATCCTAGCCCGGTATATCCCATTTTAATTTTACACCATTGTGAACCTTATGCCTTTTTTACTCTCTGATCGAGGTTCTCGGCGTTGATAAATCTTCGTAAACTAAATCACACGTGTATATGTTGACATTTAAGAGATATACAGTCAAGAAAATCGAGGGCAATGGTGATATATATGCGGATTAGACACCAAAAAAAACACTCAACAAATGGCTACAATTTAAGGAATGTGTTTAGTGACGGCATCAGATTCCTAATTGATGGAGAAAGGTCTGGTGGCAAGAAAAGCTGCTTCTAGGAGGTTGTCAAGTGTTTTCGCTCGACGATTCCATTCCTGGGTGGTTGGTTTGGCCCTTGTTCCTGTAACTCGAATCCTAGCCCGGTATATCCCATTTTAATTTTACACCATTGTGAACCTTACGCCTTTTTTACTCTCTGATCGAGGTTCTCGGCGTTGATAAATCTTCGTAAACTAAATCACACGTGTATATGTTGACATTTAAGAGATATACAGTCAAGAAAATCGAGGGCAATGGTGATATATATGCGGATTAGACACCAAAAAAAACACTCAACAAATGGCTACAATTTAAGGAATGTGTTTAGTGACGACATCAGATTCCTAATTGATGGAGAAAGGTCTGGTGGCAAGAAAAGTTGTTTCTAGGAGGTTGTCAAGTGTTTTCGCTCGACGATTCCATTCTTGGGTGGTTGGTTTGGCCCTTGTTCCTGTAACTAGAATCCTAGCCAGGTATATCCCATTTTAATTTTACACCATTGTGAACCTTACTCCTTTTTTACTCTCTGGTCGAGGTTCTCGGCATTGAAAAATCTTTGAAAACTAAATCACACGTGTATATGTTGATTTTTAAGAGATATACAGTCAAGAAAATCAAGGGCAATGGTGATATATATGCGGATTAGACACCAAAAAAAAACACTCAACAAATGGCTACAATTTAAGGAATGTGTTTAGTGACGACATCAGATTCCTAATTGATGTAGAAAGGTCTGGTGGCAAGAAAAGTTGCTTCTAGGAGGTTGTCAAGTGTTTTCGCTCGACGATTCCATTCTCGGGTGGTTGGTTTGGCCCTTTTTCCTGTAACTCGAATCCTAGCTCGGTATATCCCATTTAAATTTTACACCATTGTGAACCTTACGCCTTTTTTACTTTCTGATCGAGGTTCTCGGCGTTGATAAATCTTCGTAAACTAAATCACACGTGTATATGTTGACATTTAAGAGATATACAGTCAAGAAAATCGAGGGCAATGGTGATATATATGCGGATTAGACACCAAAAAAAACACTCAACAAATGGCTACAATTTAAGGAATGTGTTTAGTGACGGCATCAGATTCCTAATTGATGGAGAAAGGTCTGGTGGCAAGAAAAGCTGCTTCTAGGAGGTTGTCAAGTGTTTTCGCTCGACGATTCCATTCTTGGGTGGTTGGTTTGGCCCTTGTTCCTGTAACTCGAATCCTAGCCCGGTATATCCCATTTTAATTTTACACCATTGTGAACCTTACGCCTTTTTTACTCTCTGATCGAGGTTCTCGGCGTTGATAAATCTTCGTAAACTAAATCACACGTGTATATGTTGACATTTAAGAGATATACAGTCAAGAAAATCGAGGGCAATGGTGATATATATGCGGATTAGACACCAAAAAAAACACTCAACAAATGGCTACAATTTAAGGAATGTGTTTAGTGACGGCATCAGATTCCTAATTGATGGAGAAAGGTCTGGTGGCAAGAAAAGCTGCTTCTAGGAGGTTGTCAAGTGTTTTCGCTCGACGATTCCATTCCTGGGTGGTTGGTTTGGCCCTTGTTCCTGTAACTCGAATCCTAGCCCGGTATATCCCATTTTAATTTTACACCATTGTGAACCTTACGCTTTTTTTACTCTCTGATCGAGGTTCTCGGCGTTGATAAATCTTCGTAAACTAAATCACACGTGTATATGTTGACATTTAAGAGATATGCAGTCAAGAAAATCGAGGGCAATGGTGATATATATGCGGATTAGACACCAAAAAAAACACTCAACAAATGGCTACAATTTAAGGAATGTGTTTAGTGACGGCATCAGATTCCTAATTGATGGAGAAAGGTCTGGTGGCAAGAAAAGCTGCTTCTAGGAGGTTGTCAAGTGTTTTCGCTCGACGATTCCATTCCTAGGTGGTTGGTTTGGCCCTTGTTCCTGTAACTAGAATCCTAGCCAGGTATATCCCATTTTAATTTTACACCATTGTGAACCTTACTCCTTTTTTACTCTCTGGTCGAGGTTCTCGGCATTGAAAAATCTTTGAAAACTAAATCACACGTGTATATGTTGATTTTTAAGAGATATACAGTCAAGAAAATCAAGGGCAATGGTGATATATATGCGGATTAGACATAAAAAAAAAACACTCAACAAATGGCTACAATTTAAGGAATGTGTTTAGTGACGACATCAGATTCCTAATTGATGTAGAAAGGTCTGGTGGCAAGAAAAGTTGCTTCTAGGAGGTTGTCAAGTGTTTTCGCTCGACGATTCCATTCTTGGGTGGTTGGTTTGGCCTTTGTTCCTGTAACTCGAATCCTAGCCCGGTATATACCATTTTAATTTTACACCATTGTGAACCTTACGCCTATTTTACACTCTGATCGAAGTTCTCGGCATTGAAAAACCTTCGTAAACTAAATCACACGTGTATATGTTGACATTTAAGATATATACAGTCAAGAAAATCATGGGCAATGGTGATATATATGCGGATTAGACACAAAAACAGAACACTCAACAAATGGCTACAATTTAAGGAATGTGTTTAGTGACGGCATCAGATTCCTAATTGATGGATAAAGGTCTGGTGGCAAGAAAAGCTGCTTCTAGGAGGTTGTCAAGTGTTTTCGCTCGACGATTCCATTCTTGGGTGGTTGGTTTGGCCCTTGTTCCTGTAACTCGAATCCTAGCCCGGTATATCCCATTTTAATTTTACACCATTGTGAACCTTACGCCTTTTTTACTCTCTGATCGAGGTTCTCGGCGTTGATAAATCTTCGTAAACTAAATCACACGTGTATATGTTGACATTTAAGAGATATACAGTCAAGAAAATCGAGGGCAATGGTGATATATATGCGGATTAGACACCAAAACAAACACTCAACAAATGGCTACAATTTAAGGAATGTGTTTAGTGACGGCATCAGATTCCTAATTGATGGAGAAAGGTCTGGTGGCAAGAAAAGCTGCTTCTAGGAGGTTGTCAAGTGTTTTCGCTCGACGATTCCATTCCTGGGTGGTTGGTTTGGCCCTTGTTCCTGTAACTCGAATCCTAGCCCGGTATATCCCATTTTAATTTTACACCATTGTGAACCTTACTCCTTTTTTACTCTCTGGTCGAGGTTCTCGGCATTGAAAAATATTTGAAAACTAAATCACACGTGTATATGTTGATTTTTAAGAGATATACAGTCAAGAAAATCAAGGGCAATGGTGATATATATGCGGATTAGACACCAAAAAAAAACACTCAACAAATGGCTACAATTTAAGGAATGTGTTTAGTGACGACATCAGATTCCTAATTGATGGAGAAAGGTCTGGTGGCAAGAAAAGTTGCTTCTAGGAGGTTGTCAAGTGTTTTCGCTCGACGATTCCATTCTCGGGTGGTTGGTTTGACCCTTTTTCCTGTAACTCGAATCCTAACTCGGTATATCCCATTTAAATTTTACACCATTGTGAACCTTACGCCTTTTTTACTCTCTGATCGACGTTCTCGGCATTGAAAAATCTTCGTAAACTAAATCACACGTGTATATGTTGACATTTAAGATATATACAGTCAAGAAAATCAAGGGCAATGGTGATATATATGTGGATTAGACACCAAAAAAAACACTCAACAAATGCCTACAATTTAAGGAATGTGTTTAGTGACGGCATCAGATTCCTAATTGATGGAGAAAGGTCTGGTGGCAAGAAAAGCTGCTTCTAGGAGGTTGTCAAGTGTTTTCGCTCGACGATTCCATTCCTGGGTGGTTGGTTTGGCCCTTGTTCCTGTAACTCGAATCCTAGCCCGGTATATCCCATTTTAATTTTACACCATTGTGAACCTTACTCCTTTTTTACTCTCTGGTCAAGGTTCTAGGCATTGAAAAATCTTAGAAAACTAAATCACACGTGTATATGTTGATTTTTAAGAGATATACAGTCAAGAAAATCAAGGGCAATGGTGATATATATGCGGATTAGACACCAAAAAAAAACACTCAACAAATGGCTACAATTTAAGGAATGTGTTTAGTGACGACATCAGATTCCTAATTGATGGAGAATGGTCTGGTGGCAAGAAAAGTTGCTTCTAGGAGGTTGTCAAGTGTTTTCGCTCGACGATTCCATTCTCGGGTGGTTGGTTTGGCCCTTTTTCCTGTAACTCGAATCCTAGCTCGGTATATCCCATTTAAATTTTACACCATTGTGAACCTTACGCCTTTTTTACTCTCTGATCGACGTTCTCGGCATTGAAAAATCTTCGTAAACTAAATCACACGTGTATATGTTGACATTTAAGATATATACAGTCAAGAAAATCAAGGGCAATGGTGATATATATGCGGATTAGACACCAAAAAAAACACTCAACAAATGGCTACAATTTAAGGAATCTGTTTAGTAACGGCATCAGATTCCTAAATGATGGAGAAAGGTCTGGTGGCAAGAAAAGCTGCTTCTAGGAGGTTGTCAAGTGTTTTCGCTCGACAATTCCATTCTTGAGTGGTTGGTTTGGCCCTTGTTCCTGTAAGTCGAATCCTAGCCCGGTATATCCCATTTTAATCTTACACCATTGTGAACCTTACGCATTTTTTACTCTCTGATCGAGGTTCTCGGCATTGAAAAATCATCGTAATCTAAATCACACGTGTATATGTTGACATTTAAGATATATACAGTCAAGAAAATCAAGGGCAATGATGATATATATGCGGATTAGACACCAAAAGAAAAACACTCAACAAATGACTACAATTTAAGAAATGTGTTTAGTGACGGCATCAGATTCCTAATTGATGGAGAATGGTCTGGTGGCAAGAAAAGCTGCTTCTAGGAGGTTGTCAAGTGTTTTCGCTCGACGATTCCATTCTTGGGTGGTTGGTTTGGCCCTTGTTCCTGTAACTCGAATCCTAGCCCGGTATATCCCATTTTAATTTTACACCATTGTGAACCTTACGCCTTTTTTACTCACTGATCGAGGTTCTCGGAATTGAAAAATCTTCGTAAACTATATCACACGTGTATATGTTGATATTTAAGAGATATACAGTCAAGAAAATCAAGGGCAATGGTGATATATATGCGGATTAGACACCAAAAAAAACACTCAACAAATGGCTACAATTTAAGGAATCTGTTTAGTGATGGCATCAGATTCCTAATTGATGGAGAAAGGTCTGGTGGCCAGAAAAGCTGCTTCTTTGAGGTTGTCAAGTGTTTTCGTTCGACGATTCCATTCTTGAGTGGTTGGTTTGGCCCTTGTTCCTGTAACTCGAATCCTAGCCCGGTGTATCCCATTTTAATCTTACACCATTGTGAACCTTACGCATTTTTTACTCTCTGATCGAGGTTCTCGGCGTTGAAAAATCATCGTAAACTAAATCACACGTGTATATGTTGACATTTCAGAGATATACAGTCAAGAAAATCAAGGGCAATGATGATATATATGCGGATTAGACACCAAAAGAAAAACACTCAACAAATGACTACAATTTAAGAAATGTGTTTAGTGATAGCATCAGATTCCTAATTGATGGAGAATGGTCTGTTTGCAAGAAAAGCTGCTTCTAGGAGGTTGTCACGTGTTTTCACTCGACGATTCCAATCTTGGGTGGTTGGTTTGGCCGTTGTTCCTGTAACTCGAATCCTAGCCCGGTATATCCCATTTTAATTTTACACCATTGTGAACCTTCCCCCTTTTTAATCTCTGATCGAGGTTCTCGGCGTTGAAAAATCTTCGTAAACTAAATCACACGTGTATATGTTGACATTTAAGAGATATACAGTCAAGAAAATCGAGGGCAAAGCTGATATATATGCGGATTAGACACCAAAAAAACACTCAACAAATGGCTACAATTTAAGGAATGTGTTTAGTGACGGCATTAGATTCCTAATTGATGGAGAAAGGTCTGGTGGCAAGAAAAGCTGCTTCTAGGAGGTTGTCAAGTGTTTTCGCTCGACGATTCCATTCTTGGGTGGTTGGTTTGGCCCTTGTTCCTGTAACTCGAATCCTAGCCCGGTATATCCCATTTTAATTTTACACCATTGTGAACCTTACTCCTTTTTTACTCTTTGGTCGAGGTTCTCGGCATTGAAAAATCTTTGAAAACTAAATCACACGTGTATACGTTGATTTTTAAGAGATATACAGTCAAGAAAATCAAGGGCAATGGTGATATATATGCGGATTAGACACCAAAAAAAACACTCAACAAATGGCTACAATTTAAGGAATGTGTTTAGTGACGACATCAGATTCCTAATTGATGGAGAAAGGTCTGGTGGCAAGAAAAGCTGCTTCTTGGAGGTTGTCAAGTGTTTTCGTTCGACGATTCCCTTCTTGGGTGGTTGGTTTGGCCCTTGTTCCTGTAACTCGAATCCTAGCCCGGTATATCCCATTTTAATCTTACACCATTGTGAACCTTACGCCTTTTTTACTCTCTGATCGAGGTTCTCGGCGTTGAAAAATCATCGTAAACTAAATCACACGTGTATATGTTGACATTTAAGAGATATACAGTCAAGAAAATCATGGGCAATGATGATATATATGTGGATTAGACACCAAAAGAAAAACACTCAACAAATGGCTACAATTTAGGAAATGTGTTTAGTGATAGCATCAGATTCCTAATTGATGGAGAAAGGTCTGGTGGCAAGAAAAGCTGCTTCTAGGAGGTTGTCAAGTGTTTTCGCTCGACGATTCCATTCTTGGGTGGTTGGTTTGGCCCTTGTTCCTGTAACTCGAATCCTAGCCCGGTATATCCCATTTTAATTTTACACCATTGTGAACCTTACTCCTTTTTTACTCTTTGGTCGAGGTTCTCGGCATTGAAAAATCTTTGAAAACTAAATCACACGTGTATACGTTGATTTTTAAGAGATATACAGTCAAGAAAATCAAGGGCAATGGTGATATATATGCGGATTAGACACCAAAAAAAACACTCAACAAATGGCTACAATTTAAGGAATGTGTTTAGTGACGACATCAGATTCCTAATTGATGGAGAAAGGTCTGGTGGCAAGAAAAGCTGCTTCTTGGAGGTTGTCAAGTGTTTTCGTTCGACGATTCCCTTCTTGGGTGGTTGGTTTGGCCCTTGTTCCTGTAACTCGAATCCTAGCCCGGTATATCCCATTTTAATCTTACACCATTGTGAACCTTACGCCTTTTTTACTCTCTGATCGAGGTTCTCGGCGTTGAAAAATCATCGTAAACTAAATCACACGTGTATATGTTGACATTTAAGAGATATACAGTCAAGAAAATCAAGGGCAATGATGATATATATGCAGATTAGACACCAAAAGAAAAACACTCAACAAATGACTACAATTTAAGAAATGTGTTTAGTGATAGCATCAGATTCCTAATTGATGGAGAATGGTCTGGTGGCAAGAAAAGCTGCTTCTAGGAGGTTGTCACGTGTTTTCACCCGACGATTCCAATCTTGGGTGGTTGGTTTGGCCGTTGTTCCTGTAACTCGAATCCTAGCCCGGTATATCCCATTTTAATTTTACACCATTGTGAACCTTACGCCTTTTTTACTCTCTGATCGAGGTTCTCGGCGTTGAAAAATCTTCGTAAACTAAATCACACGTGTATATGTTGACATTTAAGAGATATACAGTCAAGAAAATCGAGGGCAATGGTGATATATATGCGGATTAGACACCAAAAAAACACTCAACAAATGGCTACAATTTAAGGAATGTGTTTAGTGACGGCATCAGATTCCTAATTGATGGAGAAAGGTCTGGTGGCAAGAAAAGCTGCTTCTTGGAGGTTCTCAAGTGTTTTCGTTCGACGATTCCATTCTTGGGTGGTTGGTTTGGCCCTTGTTCCTGTAACTCGAATCCTAGCCCGGTATATCCCATTTTAATCTTACACCATTGTGAACCTTACGCCTTTTTTACTCTCTGATCGAGGTTCTCGGCGTTGAAAAATAATCGTAAACTAAATCACACGTGTATATGTTGACATTTAAGAGATATACAGTCAAGAAAATCATGGGCAATGATGATATATATGTGGATTAGACACCAAAAGAAAAACACTCAACAAATGGCTACAATTTAGGAAATGTGTTTAGTGATAGCATCAGATTCCTAATTGATGGAGAATGGTCTGGTGGCAAGAAAAGCTGCTTCTAGGAGGTTGTCACGTGTTTTCACTCGACGATTCCAATCTTGGGTGGTTGGTTTGGCCTTTGTTCCTGTAACTCGAATCCTAGCCCGGTATATCCCATTTTAATTTTACACCATTGTGAACCTTACGCCTTTTTGCCTCTCTGATCGAGGTTCTCGGCGTTGAAAAATCTTCGTAAACTAAATCACACGTGTATATGTTGACATTTAAGAGATATACAGTCAAGAAAATCGAGGGCAATGGTGATATATATGCGGATTAGACACAAAAAAAACACTCAACAAATGGCTACTATTTAAGGAATGTGTTTAGTGACGGCATCAGATTCCTAATTGATGGAGAAAGGTCTGGTGGCAAGAAAAGCTGCTTCTAGGAGGTTGTCAAGTGTTTTCGCTCGACGATTCCATTCTTGGGTGGTTGGTTTGGCCCTTGTTCCTGTAACTCGAATCCTAGCCCGGTATATCCCATTTTAATTTTACACCATTGCGAACCTTACGCCTTTTTTACTCTCTGGTCGAGGTTCTCGGCATTGAAAAATCTTCGAAAACTAAATCACACGTGTATATGTTGATATTTAAGAGATATACAGTCAAGAAAATCAAGGGCAATGGTGATATATATGCGGATTAGACACCAAAAAAAACACTCAACAAATGGCTACAATTTAAGGAATGTGTTTAGTGACGACATCAGATTCCTAATTGATGGGGAAAGGTCTGGTGGCAAGAAAAGTTGTTTCTAGGAGGTTGTCAAGTGTTTTCGCTCGACGATTCCATTCTTGGGTGGTTGGTTTGGCCCTTGTTCCTGTAACTCGAATCCTAGCTCGGTATATTCCATTTTAATTTTACACCATTGTGAACCTTACGCCTTTTTTACTCTCTGATCGAGGTTCTCGGCATTGAAAAATCTTCGTAAACTAAATCACACGTGTATATGTTGACATTTAAGAGATATACAGTCAAGAAAATCGAGGGCAATGGTGATATATATGCGGATTAGACACTAAAAAAAACACTTAACAAATGGCTACAATTTAAGGAATGTGTTTAGTGACGGCATCAGATTCCTAATTGATGCAAAAAGGTCTGGTGGCAAGAAAAGCTGCTTCTAGGAGGTTGTCAAGTGTTTTCGCTCGACGATTCCATTCTTGGGTGGTTGGTTTGGCCCTTGTTCCTCTAACTCGAATCCTAACCCGGTATATCACATATTAATCTTACACCATTGTGAGCGTTACGCCTATTTTTTACTCTCTTATCGAGGTTCTCGGCATTGAAAAATCTTTGTAAACTAAATCACACGTGTATATGTTGACATTTATGACATATACAGTCAAGAAAATCAAGGGCAATGGTGATATATTTGTGGATTAGACGCCCAAAAAAAAACACTCACTAAATTGCTACAATTTAAGTAATGTGTTTAGTGGCGGCATCAGATTCCTAATTGATGGAGGAAGGTCTGGTGGTAAGAAAAGCTGCTTCTAGTAGGTTGTCAAGTGTTTTCGCTCGACGATTCCATTCTTGGGTGGTTTGTTTGGCCCTTGTTCCTGTAACTCGAATCCTAACCCGGTATATCCCATTTTAATCTTACACCATTGTGAACCTTACGCCTTTTTTACTCCCTAATCGAGGTTCTCGGCATTGAAAAATCTTTGTAAACTAAATCACACGTGTATATGTTGATATTTAAGAGATATACATTCAAGAATATCAAGGGCAATGGTAATATATATGCGGATTAGACACCAAAAAAACACTCAACAAATGGCTACAATTTAAGGAATGTGTTTAGTGACGGCATCAGATTCCTAATTGATGGAGAAAGGTCTGGTGGCAAGAAAAGCTGCTTTTAGGAGGTTGTCAAGTGTTTTCGTTCGACAATTCCATTCTTGGGTGGTTGGTTTGGCCCTTGTTTCTGTAACTCGAATCCTAGCCCGGTATATCCCATTTTAATCTTACACCATTGTGAACCTTACGCCTTTTTTTACTCTCTGATCGAGGTTCTCGGCATTGAAAAATCTTCGTAAACTAAATCACACGTGTATATGTTGACATTTAAGAGATATACAGTTAAGAAAATCAAGGGCAATGGTGATATATATGCGGATTAGACGCCAAAAAAAACACTCAACAAATTTGTACAATTTAAGGAATGTGTTTAGTGGCGGCATCAGATTCCTAATTGATGGAGAAAGGTCTGGTGGTAAGAAAAGCTGCTTCTATGAGGTTGTCAAGTGTTTTCGTTCGACGATTCCATTCTTGGGTGGTTGGTTTGGCCCTTGTTCCTGTAACTCGAATCTTAGCCCGATATATCCCATTTTAATTTTACACCATTGTGAACCTTACGCCTTTTTTACTCTCTGATCGAGGTTCTCGGCATTGAAAAATCTTTGAAAACTAAATCAAACGTGTATATGTTGATATTTAAGAGATATACAGTCAAGAAAATCAAGGGCAGTGGTGATATATATGCGGATTAGACACCAAAAAAAAAACACTCAACAAATGGCTACAATTTAAGGAATGTGTTTAGTGACGGCATCAGATTCCTAATTGATGGAGAAAGGTCTGGTGGCAAGAAAAGTTGCTTCTAGGAAGTTGTCAAGTGTTTTCGTTCGACAATTCCATTCTTGGGTGGTTGGTTTGGCCCTTGTTCCTGTAACTCGAATCCTAGCCCGGTATATCCCATTTTAATCTTACACCATTGTGAACCTTACGCCTTTTTTTACTCTCTGATCGAGGTTCTCGGCATTGAAAAATCTTCGTAAACTAAATTACACGTGTATATGTTGACATTTAAGAGATATACAGTTAAGAAAATCAAGGGCAATGGTGATATATATGCGGATTAGACGCCAAAAAAAAACACTCAACAAATTTCTACAATTTAAGGAATGTGTTTAGTGACGGCATCAGATTCCTAATTGATGGAGAAAGGTCTGGTGGTAATAAAAGCTGCTTCTAGGAGGTTGTCAAGTGTTTTCGTTCGACGATTCCATTCTTGGGTGGTTGGTTTGGCCCTTGTTCCTGTAACTCGAATCCTATGCCGATATATCCCATTTTAATTTTACACCATTGTGAACCCTACGCCTTTTTTACTCTCTGATCGAGGTTCTCGGCATTGAAAAATCTTTGAAAACTAAATCAAACGTGTATATGTTGATATTTAAGAGATATACAGTCAAGAAAATCAAGGGCAGTGGTGATATATATGCGGATTAGACACCAAAAAAAAACACTCAACAAATGGCTACAATTTAAGGAATGTGTTTAGTGACGGCATCAGATTCCTAATTGATGGAGAAAGGCTGGTGGCAAGAAAAGCTGCTTCTAGGAGGTTGTCAAGTGTTTTCGCTCGACGATTCCATTCTTGGGTGGTTGGTTTGGCCCTTGTTCCTGTAACTCGAATCCTATGCCGATATATCCCATTTTAATTTTACACCATTGTGAACCTTACGCCTTTTTTACTCTCTGATCGAGGTTCTCGGCATTGAAAAATCTTCGTAAACTAAATCACACGTGTATATGTTGACATTTAAGATATATACAGTCAAGAAAATCGAGGGCAATGGTGATATATATGCGGATTAGACATCAAAAAAACACTCAACAAATGGCTACAATTTAAGGAATGTGTTTAGTGACGGCATCAGATTCCTAATTGATGGAGAAAGGACTGGTGGAAAGAAAAGCTGCTTCTAGGATGTTGTCAAGTGTTTTCGCTCGACGATTCCATTCTTGGGTGGTTGGTTTGGCCCTTGTTGCTGTAACTCGAATCATAGCCCGATATATCCCATTTTAATCTTACACCATTGTGAACCTTACGCCTTTTTTACTCCCTGATCGAGGTTCTCGGCATTGAAAAATCTTTGTAAACTAAATCACACGTGTATATGTTGATATTTAAGAGATATACAGTCAAGAATATCAAGGGCAATGGTGATATATATGCGGATTAGACACCAAAAAAACACTCAACAAATGGCTACAATTTAAGGAGTGTGTTTAGTGACGGCATCAGATTCCTAATTGATGGAGAAAGGTCTGGTGGTAAGAAAAGCTGCTTCTAGGAGGTTGTCAAGTGTTTTCGCTCGACGATTCCATTCTTGGGTGGTTGGTTTGGCCCTTGTTGCTGTAACTCGAATCATAGCCCGATATATCCCATTTTAATCTTACACCATTGTGAACCTTACGCCTTTTTTACTCCCTGATCGAGGTTCTCGGCATTGAAAAATCTTTGTAAACTAAATCACACGTGTATATGTTGATATTTAAGAGATATACAGTCAAGAATATCAAGGGCAATGGTGATATATATGCGGATTAGACACCAAAAAAAACACTCAACAAATGGCTACAATTTAAGGAATGTGTTTAGTGACGGCATCAGATTCCTAATTGATGGAGAAAGGTCTGGTGGCAAGAAAAGCTGCTTCTAGGAGGTTGTCATGTGTTTTCGCTCGACGATTCCATTCTTGGGTGGTTGGTTTGGCCCTTGTTCCTGTAACTCGAATCCTAGCCCGGTATATCCCATTTTAATTTTACACCATTGTGAACCTTACGCCTTTTTTACTCTCTGATCGAGGTTCTCGGCATTGAAAAATCTTCGTAAACTAAATCACACGTGTATATGTTGACATTTAAGATATATACAGTCAAGAAAATCAAGGGCAATGGTGATATATATGCGGATTAGACATCAAAAAAACACTCAACAAATGGCTACAATTTAAGAAATGTGTTTAGTGACGGCATCAGATTCCTAATTGATGGAGAAAGGACTGGTGGAAAGAAAAGCTGCTTCTAGGAGGTTGTCAAGTGTTTTCGCTCGACGATTCCATTCTTGGGTGGTTGGTTTGGCCCTTGTTCCTGTAACTCGAATCCTAGCCCGGTATATCCCATTTTAATCTTACACCATTGTGAACCTTACGCCTTTTTTACTCCCTGATCGAGGTTCTCGGCATTGAAAAATCTTTGTAAACTAAATCACACGTGTATATGTTGATATTTAAGAGATATACAGTCAAGAAAATCAAGGGCAATGGTGATATATATGCGGATTAGATATCAAAAAAACACTCAACAAATGGCTACAATTTAAGGAATGTGTTTAGTGACGGCATCAGATTCCTAATTGATGGAGAAAGGACTGGTGGAAAGAAAAGCTGCTTCTAGGAGGTTGTCAAGTGTTTTCGCTCGACGATTCCATTCTTGGGTGGTTGGTTTGGCCCTTGTTGCTGTAACTCGAATTATAGCCCGATATATCCCATTTTAATCTTACACCATTGTGAACCTTACGCATTTTTTACTCCCTGATCGAGGTTCTCGGCATTGAAAAATCTTTGTAAACTAAATCACACGTGTATATGTTTATATTTAAGAGATATACAGTCAAGAATATCAAGGGCAATGGTGATATATATGCGGATTAGACACCAAAAAAAACACTCAACAAATGGCTACAATTTAAGGATTGTGTTTAGTGACGGCATCAGATTCCTAATTGATGGAGAAAGGACTGGTGGAAAGAAAAGCTGCTTCTAGGAGGTTGTCAAGTGTTTTCGCTCGACGATTCCATTCTTGGGTGGTTGGTTTGGCCCTTGTTCCTGTAACTCGAATCCTAGCCCGGTATATCCCATTTTAATCTTACACCATTGTGAACCTTACGCCTTTTTTACTCCCTGATCGAGGTTCTCGGCATTGAAAAATCTTTGTAAACTAAATCACACGTGTATATGTTGATATTTAAGAGATATACAGTCAAGAATATCAAGGGCAATGGTGATATATATGCGGATTAGACACCAAAAAAAACACTCAACAAATGGCTACAATTTAAGGAATGTGTTTAGTGACGGCATCAGATTCCTAATTGATGGAGAAAGGTCTGGTGGCAAGAAAAGCAGCTTCTAGGAGGTTGTCAAGTGTTTTCGTTCGACGATTCCATTCTTGGGTGGTTGGTTTAGCCCTTGTTCCTGTAACTCGAATCCTAGCCCGGTATATCCCATTTTAATTTTACACCTTTGTGAACCTTACGCCTTTTTTACTCTCTGATCGAGGTTCTCGGCATTGAAAAATCTTCGTAAACTAAATCACACGTGTATATGTTGACATTTAAGATATATACAGTCAAGAAAATCAAGGGCAATGGTGATATATACGCGGATTAGATATCAAAAAAACACTCAACAAATGGCTACAATTTAAGGATTGTGTTTAGTGACGGCATCAGATTCCTAATTGATGGAGAAAGGACTGGTGGAAAGAAAAGCTGCTTCTAGGAGGTTGTCAAGTGTTTTCGCTCGACGATTCCATTCTTGGGTGGTTGGTTTGGCCCTTGTTCCTGTAACTCGAATCCTAGCCCGATATATCCCATTTTAATCTTACACCATTGTGAACCTTACGCCTTTTTTACTCCCTGATCGAGGTTCTCGGCATTAAAAAATCTTTGTAAACTAAATCACACGTGTATATGTTGATATTTAAGAGATATACAGTCAAGAATATCAAGGGCAATGGTGATATATATGCGGATTAGACACCAAAAAAAACACTCAACAAATGGCTACAATTTAAGGAATGTGTTTAGTGACGGCATCAGATTCCTAATTGATGGAGAAAGGTCTGGTGGCAAGAAAAGCTGCTTCTAGGAGGTTGTCAAGTGTTTTCGCTCGACGATTCCATTCTTGGGTGGTTGGTTTGGCCCTTGTTCCTGTAACTCGAATCCTAGCCCGGTATATCCCATTTTAATTTTACACCATTGTGAACCTTACGCCTTTTTTACTCTCTGATCGAGGTTCTCGGCATTGAAAAATCTTCGTAAACTAAATCACACGTGTATATGTTGACATTTAAGATATATACAGTCAAGAAAATCAAGGGCAATGGTGATATATATGCGGATTAGACATCAAAAAAACACTCAATAAATGGCTACAATTTAAGAAATGTGTTTAGTGATGGCATCAGATTCCTAATTGATGGAGAAAGGACTGGTGGAAAGAAAAGCTGCTTCTAGGAGGTTGTCAAGTGTTTTCGCTCGACGATTCCATTCTTGGGTGGTTGGTTTGGCCCTTGTTCCTGTAACTCGAATCCTAGCCCGGTATATCCCATTTTAATCTTACACCATTGTGAACCTTACGCCTTTTTTACTCCCTGATCGAGGTTCTCGGCATTGAAAAATCTTTGTAAACTAAATCACACGTGTATATGTTGATATTTAAGAGATATACAGTCAAGAAAATCAAGGGCAATGGTGATATATATGCGGATTTGATATCAAAAAAACACTCAACAAATGGCTACAATTTAAGGAATGTGTTTAGTGACGGCATCAGATTCCTAATTGATGGAGAAAGGACTGGTGGAAAGAAAAGCTGCTTCTAGGAGGTTGTCAAGTGTTTTCGCTCGACGATTCCATTCTTGGGTGGTTGGTTTGGCCCTTGTTGCTGTAACTCGAATTATAGCCCGATATATCCCATTTTAATCTTACACCATTGTGAACCTTACGCCTTTTTTACTCCCTGATCGAGGTTCTCGGCATTGAAAAATCTTTGTAAACTAAATCACACGTGTATATGTTGATATTTAAGAGATATACAGTCAAGAATATCAAGGGCAATGGTGATATATATGCGGATTAGACACCAAAAAAAACACTCAACAAATGGCTACAATTTAAGGATTGTGTTTAGTGACGGCATCAGATTCCTAATTGATGGAGAAAGGACTGGTGGAAAGAAAAGCTGCTTCTAGGAGGTTGTCAAGTGTTTTCGCTCGACGATTCCATTCTTGGGTGGTTGGTTTGGCCCTTGTTCCTGTAACTCGAATCCTAGCCCGGTATATCCCATTTTAATCTTACACCATTGTGAACCTTACGCCTTTTTTACTCCCTGATCGAGGTTCTCGGCATTGAAAAATCTTTGTAAACTAAATCACACGTGTATATGTTGATATTTAAGAGATATACAGTCAAGAATATCAAGGGCAATGGTGATATATATGCGGATTAGACACCAAAAAAAACACTCAACAAATGGCTACAATTTAAGGATTGTGTTTAGTGACGGCATCAGATTCCTAATTGATGGAGAAATGTCTGGTGGCAAGAAAAGCAGCTTCTAGGAGGTTGTCAAGTGTTTTCGTTCGACGATTCCATTCTTGGGTGGTTGGTTTAGCCCTTGTTCCTGTAACTCGAATCCTAGCCCGGTATATCCCATTTTAATTTTACACCATTGTGAACCTTACGCCTTTTTTACTCTCTGATCGACGTTCTCGGCATTGAAAAATCTTCGTAAACTAAATCACACGTGTATATGTTGACATTTAAGATATATACAGTCAAGAAAATCAAGGGCAATGGTGATATATATGCGGATTAGACATCAAAAAAACACTCAACAAATGGCTACAATTTAAGAAATGTGTTTAGTGACGGCATCAGATTCCTAATTGATGGAGAAAGGACTGGTGGAAAGAAAAGCTGCTTCTAGGAGGTTGTCAAGTGTTTTCGCTCGACGATTCCATTCTTGGGTGGTTGGTTTGGCCCTTGTTGCTGTAACTCGAATCATAGCCCGATATATCCCATTTTAATCTTACACCATTGTGAACCTTACGCCTTTTTTACTCCCTGATCGAGGTTCTCGGCATTGAAAAATCTTTGTAAACTAAATCACACGTGTATATGTTGATATTTAAGAGATATACAGTCAAGAATATCAAGGGCAATGGTGATATATATGCGGATTAGACACCAAAAAAAATACTCAACAAATGGCTACAATTTAAGGAATGTGTTTAGTGACGGCATCAGATTCCTAATTGATGGAGAAAGGTCTGGTGGCAAGAAAAGCAGCTTCTAGGAGGTTGTTAAGTGTTTTCGTTCGACGATTCCATTCTTGGGTGGTTGGTTTAGCCCTTGTTCCTGTAACTCGAATCCTAGCCCGGTATATCCCATTTTAATTTTACACCATTGTGAACCTTACGCCTTTTTTACTCTCTGATCGAGGTTCTCGGCATTGAAAAATCTTCGTAAACTAAATCACACGTGTATATGTTGACATTTAAAATATATACAGTCAAGAAAATCAAGGGCAATGGTGATATATATGCGGATTAGATATCAAAAAAACACTCAAGAAATGGCTACAATTTAAGGAATGTGTTTAGTGACGGCATCAGATTCCTAATTGATGGAGAAAGGACTGGTGGAAAGAAAAGCTGCTTCTAGGAGGTTGTCAAGTGTTTTCGCTCGACGATTCCATTCTTGGGTGGTTGGTTTGGCCCTTGTTGCTGTAACTCGAATCATAGCCCGATATATCCCATTTTAATCTTACACCATTGTGAACCTTACGCCTTTTTTACTCCCTGATCGAGGTTCTCGGCATTGAAAAATCTTTGTAAACTACATCACACGTGTATATGTTGATATTTAAGAGATATACAGTCAAGAATATCAAGGGCAATGGTGATATATATGCGGATTAGACACCAAAAAAAACACTCAACAAATGGCTACAATTTAAGGAATGTGTTTAGTGACGGCATCAGATTCCTAATTGATGGAGAAAGGTCTGGTGGCAAGAAAAGCTGCTTCTAGGAGGTTGTCAAGTGTTTTCGCTCGACGATTCCATTCTTGGGTGGTTGGTTTGGCCCTTGTTCCTGTAACTCGAATCCTAGCCCGGTATATCCCATTTTAATTTTACACCATTGTGAACCTTACGCCTTTTTTACTCTCTGATCGAGGTTATCGGCATTGAAAAATCTTCGTAAACTAAATCACACGTGTATATGTTGACATTTAAGATATATACAGTCAAGAAAATCAAGGGCAATGGTGATATATATGCGGATTAGACATCAAAAAAACACTCAACAAATGGCTACAATTTAAGAAATGTGTTTAGTGACGGCATCAGATTCCTAATTGATGGAGAAAGGACTGGTGGAAAGAAAAGCTGCTTCTAGGAGGTTGTCAAGTGTTTTCGCTCGATGATTCCATTCTTGGGTGGTTGGTTTGGCCCTTGTTGCTGTAACTCGAATCATAGCCCGATATATCCCATTTTAATCTTACACCATTGTGAACCTTACGCCTTTTTTACTCCCTGATCGAGGTTCTCGGCATTGAAAAATCTTTGTAAACTAAATCACACGTGTATATGTTGATATTTAAGAGATATACAGTCAAGAATATCAATGGCAATGGTGATATATATGCGGATTAGACACCAAAAAAAATACTCAACAAATGGCTACAATTTAAGGAATGTGTTTAGTGACGGCATCAGATTCCTAATTGATGGAGAAAGGTCTGGTGGCAAGAAAAGCAGCTTCTAGGAGGTTGTCAAGTGTTTTCGTTCGACGATTCCATTCTTGGGTGGTTGGTTTAGCCCTTGTTCCTGTAACTCGAATCCTAGCCCGGTATATCCCATTTTAATTTTACACCATTGTGAACCTTACGCCTTTTTTACTCTCTGATCGAGGTTCTCGGCATTGAAAAATCTTCGTAAACTAAATCACACGTGTATATGTTGACATTTAAGATATATACAGTCAAGAAAATCAAGGGCAATGGTGATATATATGCGGATTAGATATCAAAAAAACACTCAACAAATGGCTACAATTTAAGGAATGTGTTTAGTGACGGCATCAGATTCCTAATTGATGGAGAAAGGACTGGTGGAAAGAAAAGCTGCTTCTAGGAGGTTGTCAAGTGTTTTCGCTCGACGATTCCATTCTTGGGTGGTTGGTTTGGCCCTTGTTGTTGTAACTCGAATCATAGCCCGATATATCCCATTTTAATCTTACACCATTGTGAACCTTACGCCTTTTTTACTCCCTGATCGAGGTTCTCGGCATTGAAAAATCTTTGTAAACTACATCACACGTGTATATGTTGATATTTAAGACATATACAGTCAAGAATATCAAGGGAAATGGTGATATATATGCGGATTAGACACCAAAAAAAACACTCAACAAATGGCTACAATTTAAGGAATGTGTTTAGTGATGGCATCAGATTCCTAATTGATGGAGAAAGGTCTGGTGGCAAGAAAAGCTGCTTCTAGGAGGTTGTCAAGTGTTTTCGCTCGACGATTCCATTCTTGGGTGGTTGGTTTGGCCCTTGTTCCTGTAACTCGAATCCTAGCCCGGTATATCCCATTTTAATTTTACACCATTGTGAACCTTACGCCTTTTTTACTCTCTGATCGAGGTTCTCGGCATTGAAAAATCTTCGTAAACTAAATCACACGTGTATATGTTGACATTTAAGATATATACAGTCAAGAAAATCAAGGGCAATGGTGATATATATGCGGATTAGACATCAAAAAAACACTCAACAAATGGCTACAATTTAAGAAATGTGTTTAGTGACGGCATCAGATTCCTAATTGATGGAGAAAGGACTGGTGGAAAGAAAAGCTGCTTCTAGGAGGTTGTCAAGAGTTTTCGCTCGATGATTCCATTCTTGGGTGGTTGGTTTGGCCCTTGTTGCTGTAACTCGAATCATAGCCCGATATATCCCATTTTAATCTTACACCATTGTGAACCTTACGCCTTTTTTACTCCCTGATCGAGGTTCTCGGCATTGAAAAATCTTTGTAAACTAAATCACACGTGTATATGTTGATATTTAAGAGATATACAGTCAAGAATATCAATGGCAATGGTGATATATATGCGGATTAGACACCAAAAAAAATACTCAACAAATGGCTACAATTTAAGGAATGTGTTTAGTGACGGCATCAGATTCCTAATTGATGGAGAAAGGTCTGGTGGCAAGAAAAGCAGCTTCTAGGAGGTTGTCAAGTGTTTTCGTTCGACGATTCCATTCTTGGGTGGTTGGTTTAGCCCTTGTTCCTGTAACTCGAATCCTAGCCCGGTATATCCCATTTTAATTTTACACCATTGTGAACCTTACGCCTTTTTTACTCTCTGATCGAGGTTCTCGGCATTGAAAAATCTTCGTAAACTAAATCACACGTGTATATGTTGACATTTAAGATATATACAGTCAAGAAAATCAAGGGCAATGGTGATATATATGCGGATTAGACATCAAAAAAACACTCAACAAATGGCTACAATTTAAGAAATGTGTTTAGTGATGGCATCAGATTCCTAATTGATGGAGAAAGGACTGGTGGAAAGAAAAGCTGCTTCTAGGAGGTTGTCAAGTGTTTTCGCTCGACGATTCCATTCTTGGGTGGTTGGTTTGGCCCTTGTTGCTGTAACTCGAATCATAGCCCGATATATCCCATTTTAATCTTACACCATTGTGAACCTTACGCCTTTTTTACTCCCTGATCGAGGTTCTCGGCATTGAAAAATCTTTGTAAACTAAATCACACGTGTATATGTTGATATTTAAGAGATATACAGTCAAGAATATCAAGGGCAATGGTGATATATATGCGGATTAGACACCAAAAAAAATACTCAACAAATGGCTACAATTTAAGGAATGTGTTTAGTGACGGCATCAGATTCCTAATTGATGGAGAAAGGTCTGGTGGCAAGAAAAGCAGCTTCTAGGAGGTTGTCAAGTGTTTTCGTTCGACGATTCCATTCTTGGGTGGTTGGTTTAGCCCTTGTTCCTGTAACTCGAATCCTAGCCCGGTATATCCCATTTTAATTTTACACCATTGTGAACCTTACGCCTTTTTTACTCTCTGATCGAGGTTCTCGGCATTGAAAAATCTTCGTAAACTAAATCACACGTGTATATGTTGACATTTAAAATATATACAGTCAAGAAAATCAAGGGCAATGGTGATATATATGCGGATTAGATATCAAAAAAACACTCAAGAAATGGCTACAATTTAAGGAATGTGTTTAGTGACGGCATCAGATTCCTAATTGATGGAGAAAGGACTGGTGGAAAGAAAAGCTGCTTCTAGGAGGTTGTCAAGTGTTTTCGCTCGACGATTCCATTCTTGGGTGGTTGGTTTGGCCCTTGTTGCTGTAACTCGAATCATAGCCCGATATATCCCATTTTAATCTTACACCATTGTGAACCTTACGCCTTTTTTACTCCCTGATCGAGGTTCTCGGCATTGAAAAATCTTTGTAAACTACATCACACGTGTATATGTTGATATTTAAGAGATATACAGTCAAGAATATCAAGGGCAATGGTGATATATATGCGGATTAGACACCAAAAAAAACACTCAACAAATGGCTACAATTTAAGGAATGTGTTTAGTGACGGCATCAGATTCCTAATTGATGGAGAAAGGTCTGGTGGCAAGAAAAGCTGCTTCTAGGAGGTTGTCAAGTGTTTTCGCTCGACGATTCCATTCTTGGGTGGTTGGTTTGGCCCTTGTTCCTGTAACTCGAATCCTAGCCCGGTATATCCCATTTTAATTTTACACCATTGTGAACCTTACGCCTTTTTTACTCTCTGATCGAGGTTCTCGGCATTGAAAAATCTTCGTAAACTAAATCACACGTGTATATGTTGACATTTAAGATATATACAGTCAAGAAAATCAAGGGCAATGGTGATATATATGCGGATTAGACATCAAAAAAACACTCAACAAATGGCTACAATTTAAGAAATGTGTTTAGTGACGGCATCAGATTCCTAATTGATGGAGAAAGGACTGGTGGAAAGAAAAGCTGCTTCTAGGAGGTTGTCAAGTGTTTTCGCTCGATGATTCCATTCTTGGGTGGTTGGTTTGGCCCTTGTTGCTGTAACTCGAATCATAGCCCGATATATCCCATTTTAATCTTACACCATTGTGAACCTTACGCCTTTTTTACTCCCTGATCGAGGTTCTCGGCATTGAAAAATCTTTGTAAACTAAATCACACGTGTATATGTTGATATTTAAGAGATATACAGTCAAGAATATCAATGGCAATGGTGATATATATGCGGATTAGACACCAAAAAAAATACTCAACAAATGGCTACAATTTAAGGAATGTGTTTAGTGACGGCATCAGATTCCTAATTGATGGAGAAAGGTCTGGTGGCAAGAAAAGCAGCTTCTAGGAGGTTGTCAAGTGTTTTCGTTCGACGATTCCATTCTTGGGTGGTTGGTTTAGCCCTTGTTCCTGTAACTCGAATCCTAGCCCGGTATATCCCATTTTAATTTTACACCATTGTGAACCTTACGCCTTTTTTACTCTCTGATCGTGGTTCTCGGCATTGAAAAATCTTCGTAAACTAAATCACACGTGTATATGTTGACATTTAAGATACATACAGTCAAGAAAATCAAGGGCAATGGTGATATATATGCGGATTAGATATCAAAAAAACACTCAACAAATGGCTACAATTTAAGGAATGTGTTTAGTGACGGCATCAGATTCCTAATTGATGGAGAAAGGACTGGTGGAAAGAAAAGCTGCTTCTAGGAGGTTGTCAAGTGTTTTCGCTCGACGATTCCATTCTTGGGTGGTTGGTTTGGCCCTTGTTGCTGTAACTCGAATCATAGCCCGATATATCCCATTTTAATCTTACACCATTGTGAACCTTACGCCTTTTTTACTCCCTGATCGAGGTTCTCGGCATTGAAAAATCTTTGTAAACTACATCACACGTGTATATGTTGATATTTAAGAGATATACAGTCAAGAATATCAAGGGCAATGGTGATATATATGCGGATTAGACACCAAAAAAAACACTCAACAAATGGCTACAATTTAAGGAATGTGTTTAGTGACGGCATCAGATTCCTAATTGATGGAGAAAGGTCTGGTGGCAAGAAAAGCTGCTTCTAGGAGGTTGTCAAGTGTTTTCGCTCGACGATTCCATTCTTGGGTGGTTGGTTTGGCCCTTGTTCCTGTAACTCGAATCCTAGCCCGGTATATCCCATTTTAATTTTACACCATTGTGAACCTTACGCCTTTTTTACTCTCTGATCGAGGTTCTCGGCATTGAAAAATCTTCGTAAACTAAATCACACGTGTATATGTTGACATTTAAGATATATACAGTCAAAAAAATCAAGGGCAATGGTGATATATATGCGGATTAGACATCAAAAAAACACTCAACAAATGGCTACAACTTAAGAAATGTGTTTAGTGACGGCATCAGATTCCTAATTGATGGAGAAAGGACTGGTGGAAAGAAAAGCTGCTTCTAGGAGGTTGTCAAGTGTTTTCGCTCGACGATTCCATTCTTGGGTGGTTGGTTTGGCCCTTGTTGCTGTAACTCGAATCATAGCCCGATATATCCCATTTTAATCTTACACCATTGTGAACCTTACGCCTTTTTTACTCCCTGATCGAGGTTCTCGGCATTGAAAAATCTTTGTAAACTAAATCACACGTGTATATGTTGATATTTAAGAGATATACAGTCAAGAATATCAAGGGCAATGGTGATATATATGCGGATTAGACACCAAAAAAAACACTCAACAAATGGCTACAATTTAAGGAATGTGTTTAGTGACGGCATCAGATTCCTAATTGATGGAGAAAGGTCTGGTGGCAAGAAAAGCAGCTTCTAGGAGGTTGTCAAGTGTTTTCGTTCGACGATTCCATTCTTGGGTGGTTGGTTTAGCCCTTGTTCCTGTAACTCGAATCCTAACCCGGTATATCCCATTTTAATTTTACACCATTGTGAACCTTACGCCTTTTTTACTCTCTGATCGAGGTTCTCGGCATTGAAAAATCTTCGTAAACTAAATCACACGTGTATATGTTGACATTTAAGATATATACAGTCAAGAAAATCAAGGGCAATGGTGATATATATGCGGATTAGATATCAAAAAAACACTCAACAAATGGCTACAATTTAAGGAATGTGTTTAGTGACGGCATCAGATTCCTAATTGATGGAGAAAGGACTGGTGGAAAGAAAAGCTGCTTCTAGGAGGTTGTCAAGTGTTTTCGCTCGACGATTCCATTCTTGGGTGGTTGGTTTGGCCCTTGTTGCTGTAACTCGAATCATAGCCCGATATATCCCATTTTAATCTTACACCATTGTGAACCTTACGCCTTTTTTACTCCCTGATCGAGGTTCTCGGCATTGAAAAATCTTTGTAAACTACATCACACGTGTATATGTTGATATTTAAGAGATATACAGTCAAGAATATCAAGGGCAATGGTGATATATATGCGGATTAGACACCAAAAAAAACACTCAACAAATGGCTACAATTTAAGGAATGTGTTTAGTGACGGCATCAGATTCCTAATTGATGGAGAAAGGTCTGGTGGCAAGAAAAGCTGCTTCTAGGAGGTTGTCAAGTGTTTTCGCTCGACGATTCCATTCTTGGGTGGTTGGTTTGGCCCTTGTTCCTGTAACTCGAATCCTAGCCCGGTATATCCCATTTTAATTTTACACCATTGTGAACCTTACGCCTTTTTTACTCTCTGATCGAGGTTCTCGGCATTGAAAAATCTTCGTAAACTAAATCACACGTGTATATGTTGACATTTAAGATATATACAGTCAAGAAAATCAAGGGCAATGGTGATATATATGCGGATTAGACATCAAAAAAACACTCAACAAATGGCTACAATTTAAGAAATGTGTTTAGTGACGGCATCAGATTCCTAATTGATGGAGAAAGGACTCGTGGAAAGAAAAGCTGCTTCTAGGAGGTTGTCAAGTGTTTTCGCTCGACGATTCCATTCTTGGGTGGTTGGTTTGGCCCTTGTTGCTGTAACTCAAATCATAGCCCGATATATCCCATTTTAATCTTACACCATTGTGAACCTTACGCCTTTTTTACTCCCTGATCGAGGTTCTCGGCATTGAAAAATCTTTGTAAACTAAATCACACGTGTATATGTTGATATTTAAGAGATATACAGTCAAGAATATCAAGGGCAATGGTGATATATATGCGGATTAGACACCAAAAAAAAATACTCAACAAATGGCTACAATTTAAGGAATGTGTTTAGTGACGGCATCAGATTCCTAATTGATGGAGAAAGGTCTGGTGGCAAGAAAAGCAGCTTCTAGGAGGTTGTCAAGTGTTTTCGTTCGACGATTCCATTCTTGGGTGGTTGGTTTAGCCCTTGTTCCTGTAACTCGAATCCTAGCCCGGTATATCCCATTTTAATTTTACACCATTGTGAACCTTACGCCTTTTTTACTCTCTGATCGAGGTTCTCGGCATTGAAAAATCTTCGTAAACTAAATCACACGTGTATATGTTGACATTTAAGATATATACAGTCAAGAAAATCAAGGGCAATGGTGATATATATGCGGATTAGATATCAAAAAAACACTCAACAAATGGCTACAATTTAAGGAATGTGTTTAGTGACGGCATCAGATTCCTAATTGATGGAGAAAGGACTGGTGGAAAGAAAAGCTGCTTCTAGGAGGTTGTCAAGTGTTTTCGCTCGACGATTCCATTCTTGGGTGGTTGGTTTGGCCCTTGTTGCTGTAACTCGAATCATAGCCCGATATATCCCATTTTAATCTTACACCATTGTGAACCTTACGCCTTTTTTACTCCCTGATCGAGGTTCTCGGCATTGAAAAATCTTTGTAAACTACATCACACGTGTATATGTTGATATTTAAGAGATATACAGTCAAGAATATCAAGGGCAATGGTGATATATATGCGGATTAGACACCAAAAAAAACACTCAACAAATGGCTACAATTTAAGGAATGTGTTTAGTGACGGCATCAGATTCCTAATTGATGGAGAAAGGTCTGGTGGCAAGAAAAGCTGCTTCTAGGAGGTTGTCAAGTGTTTTCGCTCGACGATTCCATTCTTGGGTGGTTGGTTTGGCCCTTGTTCCTGTAACTCGAATCCTAGCCCGGTATATCCCATTTTAATTTTACACCATTGTGAACCTTACGTCTTTTTTACTCTCTGATCGAGGTTCTCGGCATTGAAAAATCTTCGTAAACTAAATCACACGTGTATATGTTGACATTTAAGATATATACAGTCAAGAAAATCAAGGGCAATGGTGATATATATGCGGATTAGACATCAAAAAAACACTCAACAAATGGCTACAATTTAAGAAATGTGTTTAGTGACGGCATCAGATTCCTAATTAATGGAGAAAGGACTCGTGGAAAGAAAAGCTGCTTCTAGGAGGTTGTCAAGTGTTTTCGCTCGACGATTCCATTCTTGGGTGGTTGGTTTGGCCCTTGTTGCTGTAACTCGAATCATAGCCCGATATATCCCATTTTAATCTTACACCATTGTGAACCTTACGCCTTTTTTACTCCCTGATCGAGGTTCTCGGCATTGAAAAATCTTTGTAAACTAAATCACACGTGTATATGTTGATATTTAAGAGATATACAGTCAAGAATATCAAGGGCAATGGTGATATATATGCGGATTAGACACAAAAAAAAATACTCAACAAATGGCTACAATTTAAGGAATGTGTTTAGTGACGGCATCAGATTCCTAATTGATGGAGAAAGGTCTGGTGGCAAGAAAAGCAGCTTCTAGGAGGTTGTCAAGTGTTTTCGTTCGACGATTCCATTCTTGGGTGGTTGGTTTAGCCCTTGTTCCTGTAACTCGAATCCTAGCCCGGTATATCCCATTTTAATTTTACACCATTGTGAACCTTACGCCTTTTTTACTCTCTGATCGAGGTTCTCGGCATTGAAAAATCTTCGTAAACTAAATCACACGTGTATATGTTGACATTTAAGATATATACAGTCAAGAAAATCAAGGGCAATGGTGATATATATGCGGATTAGATATCAAAAAAACACTCAACAAATGGCTACAATTTAAGGAATGTGTTTAGTGACGGCATCAGATTCCTAATTGATGGAGAAAGGACTGGTGGAAAGAAAAGCTGCTTCTAGGAGGTTGTCAAGTGTTTTCGCTCGACGATTCCATTCTTGGGTGGTTGGTTTGGCCCTTGTTGCTGTAACTCGAATCATAGCCCGATATATCCCATTTTAATCTTACACCATTGTGAACCTTACGCCTTTTTTACTCCCTGATCGAGGTTCTCGGCATTGAAAAATCTTTGTAAACTACATCACACGTGTATATGTTGATATTTAAGAGATATACAGTCAAGAATATCAAGGGCAATGGTGATATATATGCGGATTAGACACCAAAAAAAACACTCAACAAATGGCTACAATTTAAGGAATGTGTTTAGTGACGGCATCAGATTCCTAATTGATAGAGAAAGGTCTGGTGGCAAGAAAAGCTGCTTCTAGGAGGTTGTCAAGTGTTTTCGCTCGACGATTCCATTCTTGGGTGGTTGGTTTGGCCCTTGTTCCTGTAACTCGAATCCTAGCCCGGTATATCCCATTTTAATTTTACACCATTGTGAACCTTACGCCTTTTTTACTCTCTGATCGAGGTTCTCGGCATTGAAAAATCTTCGTAAACTAAATCACACGTGTATATGTTGACATTTAAGATATATACAGTCAAAAAAATCAAGGGCAATGGTGATATATATGCGGATTAGACATCAAAAAAACACTCAACAAATGGCTACAACTTAAGAAATGTGTTTAGTGACGGCATCAGATTCCTAATTGATGGAGAAAGGACTGGTGGAAAGAAAAGCTGCTTCTAGGAGGTTGTCAAGTGTTTTCGCTCGACGATTCCATTCTTGGGTGGTTGGTTTGGCCCTTGTTGCTGTAACTCGAATCATAGCCCGATATATCCCATTTTAATCTTACACCATTGTGAACCTTACGCCTTTTTTACTCCCTGATCGAGGTTCTCGGCATTGAAAAATCTTTGTAAACTAAATCACACGTGTATATGTTGATATTTAAGAGATATACAGTCAAGAATATCAAGGGCAATGGTGATATATATGCGGATTAGACACCAAAAAAAACACTCAACAAATGGCTACAATTTAAGGAATGTGTTTAGTGACGGCATCAGATTCCTAATTGATGGAGAAAGGTCTGGTGGCAAGAAAAGCAGCTTCTAGGAGGTTGTCAAGTGTTTTCGTTCGACGATTCCATTCTTGGGTGGTTGGTTTAGCCCTTCTTCCTGTAACTCGAATCCTAGCCCGGTATATCCCATTTTAATTTTACACCATTGTGAACCTTACGCCTTTTTTACTCTCTGATCGAGGTTCTCGGCATTGAAAAATCTTCGTAAACTAAATCACACGTGTATATGTTGACATTTAAGATATATACAGTCAAGAAAATCAAGGGCAATGGTGATATATATGTGGATTAGATATCAAAAAAACACTCAACAAATGGCTACAATTTAAGGAATGTGTTTAGTGACGGCATCAGATTCCTAATTGATGGAGAAAGGACTGATGGAAAGAAAAGCTGCTTCTAGGAGGTTGTCAAGTGTTTTCGCTCGACGATTCCATTCTTGGGTGGTTGGTTTGGCCCTTGTTGCTGTAACTCGAATCATAGCCCGATATATCCCATTTTAATCTTACACCATTGTGAACCTTACGCCTTTTTTACTCCCTGATCGAGGTTCTCGGCATTGAAAAATCTTTGTAAACTAAATCACACGTGTATATGTTGATATTTAAGAGATATACAGTCAAGAAAATCAAGGGCAGTGGTGATATATATGCGGATTAGACACCAAAAAAAAAACACTCAACAAATGGCTACAATTTAAGGAATGTGTTTAGTGACGGCATCAGATTCCTAATTGATGGAGAAAGGTCTGGTGGTAAGAAAAGCAGCTTCTAGGAGGTTGTCAAGTGTTTTCGTTCGACGATTCCATTCTTGGGTGGTTGGCTTAGCCCTTGTTCCTGTAACTCGAATCCTAGCCCGGTATATCCCATTTTAATTTTACACCATTGTGAACCTTACGCCTTTTTTACTCTCTGATCGAGGTTCTCGGCATTGAAAAATCTTCGTAAACTAAATCACACGTGTATATGTTGACATTTAAGATATATACAGTCAAGAAAATCAAGGGCAATGGTGATATATATACGGATTAGACACCAAAAAAAACACTCAACAAATGGCTACAATTTAAGGAATATGTTTAGTGACGGCATCAGATTCCTAATTGATGGAGAAAGGTCTGGTGGTAAGAAAAGCTGCTTCTAGGAGGTTGTCAAGTGTTTTCGCTCGACGATTCCATTCTTGGGTGGTTGGTTTGGCCCTTCTTCCTGTAACTCGAATGCTAGCCCGGTATATCCCATTTTAATCAACACCATTGTGAACCTTACGCCTTTTTTACTCTATGATCGAGGTTCTCGGCATTGAAAATCTTCGTAAACTAAATCACACGTGTATATGTTGATATTTAAGAGATATACAGTCAAGAAAATCAAGGGCAATGGTGATATATATGCGGATTAGACACCAAAAATACACTCAACAAATGGATACAATTTAAGGAATGTGTTTAGTGATGACATCAGATTCCTAATTGATGGAGAAAGGTCTGGTGGTAAAAAAAGCTTCTTCTAGGAGGTTGTCAAGTGTTTTCGCTCGTCGATTCCATTCTTGGGTGGTTGGTTTGGCCCTTGTTCCTATAACTCGAATCCTAGCCCGGTATATCCCATTTTAATTTTACACCATTGTGAACCTTACGCCTTTTTTACTCTCTGATAGAGGTTCTCGGCATTGAAAAATCTCCGTAAACTAAATCAAACGTGTATATGTTGACATTTAAGATATATACAGTCAAGAAAATCAAGGGCAATGGTGATATATATGCGGATTAGACACAAAAAAAAACACTCAACAAATGGCTACAATTTAAAGAATGTGTTTAGTGACGGCATCATATTCCTAATTGATGGAGAAAGGTCTGGTGGCAAGAAAAGCTGCTTCTAGGAGGTTGTCAAGTGTTTTCGCTCGACGATTCCATTCTTGGGTGGTTGGTTTGGCCCTTGTTGCTGTAACTCGAATCATAGCCCTGTATATCCCATTTTAATTTTACACCATTGTGAACCTTACGCCTTTTTTACTCCTTGATCGAGGTTCTCGGCATTGAAAAATCTTTGTAAACTAAATCACACGTGTATATGTTGATATTTAAGAGATATACAGTCTAGAAAATCAAGGGCAATGGTGATATATATGCGGATTAGACACCAAAAAAAACACTCAACAAATGGCTACAATATAAGGAATGTGTTTAGTGACGGCATCAGATTCCTAATTGATGGAGAAAGCTCTGGTGGCAAGAAAAGCAGCTTCTAGGAGGTTGTCAAGTGTTTTCGTTCGACGATTCCATTCTTGGGTGGTTGGTTTAGCCCTTGTTCCTGTAACTCGAATCGTAGCCCGGTATATCCCATTTTAATCTTACACCATTGTGAACCTTACACCTTTTTTTACTCTCTGATCGAGGTTCTCGGCATTGAAAAATCTTCGTAAACTAAATCACACGTGTATATGTTGACATTTAAGAGATATACAGTCAAGAAAATCAAGGGCAATGGTGATATATATGCGGATTAGACGCCAAAAAAAAACACTCAACAAATGGCTACAATTTAAAGAATGTGTTTAGTGACGGCATCATATTCCTAATTGATGGAGAAATGTCTGGTGCCAAGAAAAGCTGCTTCTAGGAGGTTGTCAAATGTTTTCGCTCGACGATTCCATTCTTGGGTGGTTGGTTTGGCCCTTGTTGCTGTAACTCGAATCATAGCCCGGTATATCCCATTTTAATTTTACACCATTGTGAACCTTACACCTTTTTTACTCCCTGATCGACGTTCTCGGCATTGAAAAATCTTTGTAAACTAAATCACACGTGTATATGTTGATATTTAAGAGATATACAGTCAAGAAAATCAAGGGCAATGGTGATATATATAGGGATTAGACACCAAAAAAAACACTCAACAAATGGCTACAATTTAAGGAATGTGTTTAGTGACGGCATCAGATTCCTAATTGATGGAGAAAGCTCTGGTGGCAAGAAAAGCAGCTTCTAGGAGGTTGTCAAGTGTTTTCGTTCGACGATTCCATTCTTGGGTGGTTGGTTTAGCCCTTGTTCCTGTAACTCGAATCGTAGCCCGGTATATCCCATTTTAATCTTACACCATTGTGAACCTTACACCTTTTTTTACTCTCTGATCGAGGTTCTCGCATTGAAAAATCTTCGTAAACTAAATCACACGTGTATATGTTGACATTTAAGAGATATACAGTCAAGAAAATCAAGGGCAATGGTGATATATATGCGGATTAGACGCCAAAAAAACACTCAACAAATTGCTACAATTTAAGGAATGTGTTTAGTGACGGCATCAGATTCCTAATTGATGGAGAAAGGTCTGGTGGTAAGAAAATCTACTTCTAGGAGGTTGTCAAGTGTTTTCGCTCGACGATTCCATTCTTGGGTGGTTGGTTTGGCCCTTGTTCCTGTAACTCGAATCCTAGCCCGGTATATCCCATTTTAATCTTACACCATTGTGAACCTTACGCCTTTTTTATTCTCTGATCGGGGTTCTCGGCATTGAAAAATCTTCGTAAACTAAATCGCACGTGTATATGTTGACATTTAACAGATATACAGTCAAGAAAATCAAGGGCAATGGTGATATATATGCGGATTAGACACAAAAAAAAAACACTCAACAAATGGCTACAGTTTAAGGAATGTGTTTAGTGACGGCTTCAGATTCCTAATTGATGGAGAAAGGTCTGGTGGTATGAAAAGCTGCTTCTAGGAGGTTGTCAAGTGTTTTCGCTCGACGATTGCATTCTTGGGTGGTTGGTTTGGCCCTTGTTCCTGTAACTCAAATCCTAGCCCGGTATATCCCATTTTAATTTTACACCATTGTGAACCTTACGCCTTTTTTACTCTCTGATCGAGGTTCTCGGCATTGAAAAATCTTCGTAAACTAAATCACACGTGTATATGTTGACATTTAAGATATATACAGTCAAGAAAATCAAGGGCAATGGTGATATATATGCGGATTAGACACCAAAAAAAAACACTCAACAAATGGCTACAATTTAAAGAATGTGTTTAGTGACGGCATCAGATTCCTAATTGATGGAGAAAGGTCTGGTGGCAAGAAAAGCTGCTTCTAGGAGGTTGTCAAGTGTGTTCGCTCGACGATTCCATTCTTGGGTGGTTGGTTTGGCCCTTGTTGCTGTAACTCGAATCATAGCCCGGTATATCCCATTTTAATTTTTCACCATTGTGAACCTTACGCCTTTTTTACTCCCTGATCGAGGTTCTCGGCATTGAAAAATCTTTGTAAACTAAATCACACGTGTATATGTTGATATTTAAGAGATATACAGTCAAGAAAATCAAGGGCAATGGTGATATATATGCGGATTAGACACCAAAAAAAACACTCAACAAATGGCTACAATTTAAGGAATGTGTTTAGTAACGGCATCAGATTCCTAATTGATGGAGAAAGGTCTGGTGGCAAGAAAAGCAGCTTCTAGGAGGTCGTCAAGTGTTTTCGTTCGACGATTCCATTCTTGGGTGGTTGGTTTAGCCCTTGTTCCTGTAACTCGAATCGTAGCCCGGTATATCCCATTTTAATCTTACACCATTGTGAACCTTACACCTTTTTTTACACTCTGATCGAGGTTCTCGCATTGAAAAATCTTCGTAAACTAAATCACACGTGTATATGTTGACATTTAAGAGATATACAGTCAAGAAAATCAAGGGCAATGGTGATATATATGCGGATTAGACGCCAAAAAAAACACTCAACAAATGGCTACAATTTAAAGAATGTGTTTAGTGACGGCATCATATTCCTAATTGATGGAGAAATGTCTGGTGCCAAGAAAAGCTGCTTCTAGGAGGTTGTCAAGTGTTTTCGCTCGACGATTCCATTCTTGGGTGGTTGGTTTGGCCCTTGTTGCTGTAACTCGAATCATAGCCCGGTATATCCCATTTTAATTTTACACCATTGTGAACCTTACACCTTTTTTACTCCCTGATCGACGTTCTCGGCATTGAAAAATCTTTGTAAACTAAATCACACGTGTATATGTTGATATTTAAGAGATATACAGTCAAGAAAATCAAGGGCAATGGTGATATATATAGGGATTAGACACCAAAAAAAACACTCAACAAATGGCTACAATTTAAGGAATGTGTTTAGTGACGGCATCAGATTCCTAATTGATGGAGAAAGCTCTGGTGGCAAGAAAAGCAGCTTCTAGGAGGTTGTCAAGTGTTTTCGTTCGACGATTCCATTCTTGGGTGGTTGGTTTAGCCCTTGTTCCTGTAACTCGAATCGTAGCCCGGTATATCCCATTTTAATCTTACACCATTGTGAACCTTACACCTTTTTTTACTCTCTGATCGAGGTTCTCGCATTGAAAAATCTTCGTAAACTAAATCACACGTGTATATGTTGACATTTAAGAGATATACAGTCAAGAAAATCAAGGGCAATGGTGATATATATGCGGATTAGACGCCAAAAAAACACTCAACAAATTGCTACAATTTAAGGAATGTGTTTAGTGACGGCATCAGATTCCTAATTGATGGAGAAAGGTCTGGTGGTAAGAAAATCTACTTCTAGGAGGTTGTCAAGTGTTTTCGCTCGACGATTCCATTCTTGGGTGGTTGGTTTGGCCCTTGTTCCTGTAACTCGAATCCTAGCCCGGTATATCCCATTTTAATCTTACACCATTGTGAACCTTACGCCTTTTTTATTCTCTGATCGGGGTTCTTGGCATTGAAAAATCTTCGTAAACTAAATCGCACGTGTATATGTTGACATTTAACAGATATACAGTCAAGAAAATCAAGGGCAATGGTGATATATATGCGGATTAGACACAAAAAAAAAAACACTCAACAAATGGCTACAGTTTAAGGAATGTGTTTAGTGACGGCTTCAGATTCCTAATTGATGGAGAAAGGTCTGGTGGTATGAAAAGCTGCTTCTAGGAGGTTGTCAAGTGTTTTCGCTCGACGATTGCATTCTTGGGTGGTTGGTTTGGCCCTTGTTCCTGTAACTCAAATCCTAGCCCGGTATATCCCATTTTAATTTTACACCATTGTGAACCTTACGCCTTTTTTACTCTCTGATCGAGGTTCTCGGCATTGAAAAATCTTCGTAAACTAAATCACACGTGTATATGTTGACATTTAAGATATATACAGTCAAGAAAATCAAGGGCAATGGTGATATATATGCGGATTAGACACCAAAAAAAAAACACTCAACAAATGGCTACAATTTAAAGAATGTGTTTAGTGACGGCATCAGATTCCTAATTGATGGAGAAAGGTCTGGTGGCAAGAAAAGCTGCTTCTAGGAGGTTGTCAAGTGTTTTCGCTCGACGATTCCATTCTTGGGTGGTTGGTTTGGCCCTTGTTGCTGTAACTCGAATCATAGCCCGGTATATCCCATTTTAATTTTTCACCATTGTGAACCTTACGCCTTTTTTACTCCCTGATCGAGGTTCTCGGCATTGAAAAATCTTTGTAAACTAAATCACACGTGTATATGTTGATATTTAAGAGATATACAGTCAAGAAAATCAAGGGCAATGGTGATATATATGCGGATTAGACACCAAAAAAAACACTCAACAAATGGCTACAATTTAAGGAATGTGTTTAGTAACGGCATCAGATTCCTAATTGATGGAGAAAGGTCTGGTGGCAAGAAAAGCAGCTTCTAGGAGGTCGTCAAGTGTTTTCGTTCGACGATTCCATTCTTGGGTGGTTGGTTTAGCCCTTGTTCCTGTAACTCGAATCGTAGCCCGGTATATCCCATTTTAATCTTACACCATTGTGAACCTTACACCTTTTTTTACACTCTGATCGAGGTTCTCGCATTGAAAAATCTTCGTAAACTAAATCACACGTGTATATGTTGACATTTAAGAGATATACAGTCAAGAAAATCAAGGGCAATGGTGATATATATGCGGATTAGACGCCAAAAAAAACACTCAACAAATTGCTACAATTTAAGGAATGTGTTTAGTGACGGCATCAGATTCCTAATTGATGGAGAAAGGTCTGGTGGTAAGAAAATCTACTTCTAGGAGGTTGTCAAGTGTTTTCGCTCGACGATTCCATTCTTGGGTGGTTGGTTTGGCCCTTGTTCCTGTAACTCGAATCCTAGCCCGGTATATCCCATTTCAATCTTACACCATTGTGAACCTTACGCCTTTTTTATTCTCTGATCGGGGTTCTCGGCATTGAAAAATCTTCGTAAACTAAATCGCACGTGTATATGTTGACATTTAACAGATATACAGTCAAGAAAATCAAGGGCAATGGTGATATATATGCGGATTAGACACCAAAAAAAAACACTCAACAAATGGCTACAGTTTAAGGAATGTGTTTAGTGACGGCTTCAGATTCCTAATTGATGGAGAAAGGTCTGGTGGTATGAAAAGCTGCTTCTAGGAGGTTGTCAAGTGTTTTCGCTCGACGATTGCATTCTTGGGTGGTTGGTTTGGCCCTTGTTCCTGTAACTCAAATCCTAGCCCGGTATATCCCATTTTAATTTTACACCATTGTGAACCTTACGCCTTTTTTACTCTCTGATCGAGGTTCTCGGCATTGAAAAATCTTCGTAAACTAAATCACACGTGTATATGTTGACATTTAAGATATATACAGTCAAGAAAATCAAGGGCAATGGTGATATATATGCGGATTAGACACCAAAAAAAAAACACTCAACAAATGGCTACAATTTAAAGAATGTATTTAGTGACGGCATCAGATTCCTAATTGATGGAGAAAGGTCTGGTGGCAAGAAAAGCTGCTTCTAGGAGGTTGTCAAGTGTTTTCGCTCGACGATTCCATTCTTGGGTGGTTGGTTTGGCCCATGTTCCTGTAACTCAAATCCTAGCCCGGTATTTCCCATTTTAATTTTACACCATTGTGAACCATACGCCTTTTTTACTCTCTGATCGAGGTTCTCGGCATTGAAAAATCTTCGTAAACTAAATCACACGTGTATATGTTGACATTTAAGATATATACAGTCAAGAAAATCAAGGGCAATGGTGATATATATGCGGATTAGACACCAAAAAAAACACTCAACAAATGGCTACAATATAAAGAATGTGTTTAGTGACGGCATCAGATTCGTAATTGATGGAGAAAGGTCTGGTGGCTAGAAAAGCTGCTTCTAGGAGGTTGTCAAGTGTTTTCGCTCGACGATTCCATTCTTGGGTGGTTGGTTTAGCCCTTGTTCCTGTAACCCGAATCCTAGCCCGGTATATCCCATTTTAATCTTACACCATTGTGAACCTTACGCCTTTTTTATTCTCTGATCGGGGTTCTCGGCATTGAAAAAACTTCGTAAACTAAATCGCACGTGTATATGTTGACATTTAACAGATATACAGTCAAGAAAATCAAGGGCAATGGTGAGATATATGCGGATTAGACACCAAAAAAAAAACACTCAACAAATGGCTACAGTTTAAGGAATGTGTTTAGTGACGGCTTCAGATTCCTAATTGATGGAGAAAGGTCTGGTGGTATGAAAAGCTGCTTCTAGGAGGTTGTCAAGTGTTTTCGCTCGACGATTGCATTCTTGGGTGGTTGGTTTGGCCCTTGTTCCTGTAACTCAAATCCTAGCCCGGTATTTCCCATTTTAATTTTACACCATTGTGAACCTTACGCCTTTTTTACTCTCTGATCGAGGTTCTCGGCATTGAAAAATCTTCGTAAACTAAATCACACGTGTATATGTTGACATTTAAGATATATACAGTCAAGAAAATCAAGGGCAATGGTGATATATATGCGGATTAGACACCAAAAAAAACACTCAACAAATGGCTACAATATAAAGAATGTGTTTAGTGACGGCATCAGATTCGTAATTGATGGAGAAAGGTCTGGTGGCAAGAAAAGCTGCTTCTAGGAGGTTGTCAAGTGTTTTCGCTCGACGATTCCATTCTTGGGTGGTTGGTTTGGCCCTTGTTGCTGTAACTCGAATCATAGCCCGGTATATCCCATTTTAATCTTACACCATTGTGAACCTTACGCCTTTTTTACTCCCTGATCGAGGTTCTCGGCATTCAAAAATCTTTGTAAACAAAATCACACGTGTATATGTTGATATTTAAGAGATATACAGTCAAGAAAATCAAGGGCAATGGTGATATATATGTGGATTAGACACCAAAAAAAACACTCAACAAATGGCTACAATTTAAGGAATGTATTTAGTAACGGCATCAGATTCCTAATTGATGGAGAAAGGTCTGGTGGCAAGAAAAGCAGCTTCTAGGAGGTTGTCAAGTGTTTTCGTTCGACGATTCCATTCTTGGGTGGTTGGTTTAGCCCTTGTTCCTGTAACTCGAATCCTAGCCCGATATATCCCATTTTAATCTTACACCATTGTGAACCTTACGCCTTTTTTATTCTCTGATCGGGGTTCTCGGCATTGAAAAATCTTCGTAAACTAAATCGCACGTGTATATGTTGACATTTAACAGATATACAGTCAAGAAAATCAAGGGCAATGGTGATATATATGCGGATTAGACACCAAAAAAAAACACTAAACAAATGGCTACAGTTTAAGGAATGTGTTTAGTGACGGCTTCAGATTCCTAATTGATGGAGAAAGGTCTGGTGGTATGAAAAGCTGCTTCTAGGAGGTTGTCAAGTGTTTTCGCTCGACGATTGCATTCTTGGGTGGTTGGTTTGGCCCTTTTTCCTGTAACTCAAATCCTAGCCCGGTATATCCCATTTTAATTTTACACCATTGTGAACCTTACGCCTTTTTTACTCTCTGATCAAGGTTCTCGGCATTGAAAAATCTTCGTAAACTAAATCACACGTGTATATGTTGACATTTAAGATATATTCAGTCAAGAAAATCAAGGGCAATGGTGATATATATGCGGATTAGACACCAAAAAAAACACTCAACAAATGGCTACAATATAAAGAATGTGTTTAGTGACGGCATCAGATTCGTAATTGATGGAGAAAGGTCTGGTGGCAAGAAAAGCTGCTTCTAGGAGGTTGTCAAGTGTTTTCGCTCGACGATTCCATTCTTGGGTGGTTGGTTTGGCCCTTGTTGTTGTAACTCGAATCATAGCCCGGTATATCCCATTTTAATCTTACACCATTGTGAACCTTACGCCTTTTTTACTCCCTGATCGAGGTTCTCGGCATTGAAAAATCTTTGAAAACAAAATCACACGTGTATATGTTGATATTTAAGAGATATACAGTCAAGAAAATCAAGGGCAATGGTGATATATATGCGGATTAGACACCAAAAAAAACACTCAACAAATGGCTACAATTTAAGGAATGTATTTAGTAACGGCATCAGATTCCTAATTGATGGAGAAAGGTCTGGTGGCAAGAAAAGCAGCTTCTAGGAGGTTGTCAAGTGTTTTCGTTCGACGATTCCATTCTTGGGTGGTTGGTTTAGCCCTTGTTCCTGTAACTCGAATCCTAGCCCGGTATATCCCATTTTAATCTTACACCATTGTGAACCTTACGCCTTTTTTATTCTCTGATCGGGGTTCTCGGCATTGAAAAATCTTCGTAAACTAAATCGCACGTGTATATGTTGACATTTAACAGATATACAGTCAAGAAAATCAAGGGCAATGGTGATATATATGCGGATTAGACACCAAAAAAAAAAACACTCAACAAATGGCTACAGTTTAAGGAATGTGTTTAGTGACGGCTTCAGATTCCTAATTGATGGAGAAAGGTCTGGTGGTATGAAAAGCTGCTTCTAGGAGGTTGTCAAGTGTTTTCGCTCGACGATTGCATTCTTGGGTGGTTGGTTTGGCCCTTTTTCCTGTAACTCAAATCCTAGCCCGGTATATCCCATTTTAATTTTACACCATTGTGAACCTTACGCCTTTTTTACTCTCTGATCGAGGTTCTCGGCATTGAAAAATCTTCGTAAACTAAATCACACGTGTATATGTTGACATTTAAGATATATACAGTCAAGAAAATCAAGGGCAATGGTGATATATATGCGGATTAGACACCAAAAAAAAACACTCAACAAATGGCTACAATATAAAGAATGTGTTTAGTGACGGCATCAGATTCGTAATTGATGGAGAAAGGTCTGGGTGCGAGAAAAGCTGCTTCTAGGAGGTTGTCAAGTGTTTTCGCTCGACGATTCCATTCTTGGGTGGTTGGTTTGGCCCTTGTTGCTGTAACTCGAATCATAGCCCAGTATATCCCATTTTAATCTTACACCATTGTGAACCTTACGCCTTTTTTACTCCCTGATCGAGGTTCTCGGCATTGAAAAATCTTTGTAAACTAAATCACACGTGTATATGTTGATATTTAAGAGATATACAGTCAAGAAAACAAAGGGCAATGGTGATATATATGCGGATTAGACACCAAAAAAAACACTCAACAAATGGCTACAATTTAAGGAATGTATTTAGTAACGGCATCAGATTCCTAATTGATGGAGAAAGGTCTGGTGGCAAGAAAAGCAGCTTCTAGGAGGTTGTCAAGTGTTTTCGTTCGACGATTCCATTCTTGGGTGGTTGGTTTAGCCCTTGTTCCTGTAACTCGAATCCTAGTCCGGTATATCCCATTTTAATCTTACACCATTGTGAACCTTACGCCTTTTTTATTCTCTGATCGGGGTTCTCGGCATTGAAAAATCTTCGTAAAATAAATCGCACGTGTATATGTTGACATTTAACAGATATACAGTCAAGAAAATCAAGGGCAATGGTGATATATATGCGGATTAGACACAAAAAAACACTCAACAAATGGCTACAGTTTAAGGAATGTGTTTAGTGACGGCTTCAGATTCCTAATTGATGGAGAAAGGTCTGGTGGTATGAAAAGCTGCTTCTAGGAGGTTGTCAAGTGTTTTCGCTCGACGATTGCATTCTTGGGTGGTTGGTTTGGCCCTTGTTCCTGTAGCTCAAATCCTAGCCCGGTATATCCCATTTTAATTTTACACCATTGTGAACCTTACGCCTTTTTTACTCTCTGATCGAGGTTCTCGGCATTGAAAAATCTTCGTAAACTAAATCACACGTGTATATATTGACATTTAAGATATATACAGTCAAGAAAATCAAGGGCAATGGTGATATATATGCGGATTAGACACCAAAAAAAAACACTCAACAAATGGCTACAATTTAAAGAATGTGTTAAGTGACGGCATCAGATTCCTAATTGATGGAGAAAGGTCTGGTGGCAAGAAAAGCTGCTTCTAGGAGGTTGTCAAGTGTTTTCGCTCGACGATTCCATTCTTGGGTGGTTGGTTTGGCCCATGTTGCTGTAACTCGAATCATAGCCCGGTATATCCCATTTTAATCTTACACCATTGTGAACCTTACGCCTTTTTTACTCCCTGATCGAGGTTCTCGGCATTGAAAAATCTTTGTAAACTAAATCACACGTGTATATGTTGATATTTAAGAGATATACAGTCAAGAAAATCAAGGGCAATGGTGATATATATGCGGATTAGACACCAAAAAAAACACTCAACAAATGGCTACAATTTAAAGAATGTGTTTAGTGACGGCATCAGATTCCTAATTGATGGAGAAAGCTCTGGTGGCAAGAAAAGCAGCTTCTAGGAGGTTGTCAAGTGTTTTCGTTCGACGATTCCATTCTTGGGTGGTTGGTTTAGCCCTTGTTCCTGTAACTCGAATCGTAGCCCGGTATATCCCATTTTAATCTTACACCATTGTGAACTTTACACCTTTTTTTACTCTCTGATCGAGGTTCTCGGCATTGAAAAATCTTCGTAAACTAAATCACACGTGTATATGTTGACATTTAAGAGATATACAGTCAAGAAAATCAAGGGCAATGGTGATATATATGCGGATTAGACGCAAAAAAAACACTCAACAAATTGCTACAATTTAAGGAATGTGTTTAGTGACGGCATCAGATTCCTAATTGATGGAGAAAGGTCTGGTGGTAAGAAAATCTGCTTCTAGGAGGTTGTCAAGTGTTTTCGCACGACGATTGCATTCTTGGGTGGTTGGTTTGGCCCTTGTTCCAGTAACTCAAATCCTAGCCCGGTATATCCCATTTTAATTTTACACCATTGTGAACCTTACGCCTTTTTTACTCTATGATCGAGGTTCTCGGCATTGAAAAATCTTCGTAAACTAAATCACACGTGTATATGTTGACATTTAAGATATATACAGTCAAGAAAATCAAGGGCAATGGTGATATATATGCGGATTAGACACCAAAAAAAACACTCAACAAATGGCTACAATTTAAAGAATGTGTTTAGTGACGGCATCAGATTCCTAATTGTTGGAGAAAGGTCTGGTGGCAAGAAAAGCTGCTTCTAGGAGGTTGTCAAGTGTTTTCGCTCGACGATTCCATTCTTGGGTGGTTGGTTTGGCCCTTGTTGCTGTAACTCGAATCATAGCCCGGTATATCCCATTTTAATTTTACACCATTGTGAACCTTACGCCTTTTTTACTCCCTGATCGAGGTTCTCGGCATTGAAAAATCTTTGTAAACTAAATTACACGTGTATATGTTGATATTTAACAGATATACAGTCAAGAAAATCAAGGGCAATGGTGATATATATGCAGATTAGACACAAAAAAAAAAACACTCAACAAATGGCTACAATTTAAGGAATGTGTTTAGTAACGGCATCAGATTCCTAATTGATGGAGAAAGGTCTGGTGGCAAGAAAAGTAGCTTCTAGGAGGTTGTCAAGTGTTTTCGTTCGACGATTCCATTCTTGGGTGGTTGGTTTAACCCTTGTTCCTGTAACTCGAATCCTAGCCCGGTATATCCCATTTTAATCTTACACCATTGTGAACCTTACGCCTTTTTTTACTCTCTGATCGAGGTTCTCGGCATTGAAAAATCTTCGTAAACTAAATCACACGTGTATATGTTGACATTTAAGAGATATACAGTTAAGAAAATCAAGGGCAATGGTGATATATATGCGGATTAGACGCCAAAAAAAAACACTCAACAAATTTCTACAATTTAAGGAATGTGTTTAGTGACTCCATCAGATTCCTAATTGATGGAGAAAGGTCTGGTGGTAAGAAAAGCTGCTTCTAGGAGGTTGTCAAGTGTTTTCGTTCGACGATTCCATTCTTGGGTGGTTGGTTTGGCCCTTGTTGCTGTAACTCGAATCATAGCCCGATATATCCCATTTTAATCTTACACCATTGTGAACCTTACGCCTTTTTTACTCCCTGATCGAGGTTCTCGGGATTGAAAAATCTTTGTAAACTAAATCACACGTGTATATGTTGATATTTAAGAGATATACAGTCAAGAAAATCATGGGCAATGGTGATATATATGCGGATTAGACACCAAAAAAACACTCAACAAATGGCTACAATTTAAGGAATATGTTTAGTGACGGCATCAGATTCCTAATTGATGGAGAAAGGTCTGGTGGTAAGAAAAGCTGCTTCTAGGAGGTTGTCAAGTGTTTTCGTTCGAAGATTCCATTCTTGGGTGGTTGGTTTAGCCCTTGTTCCTGTAACTCGAATCCTAGCCCGGTATATCCCATTTTAATCTTACACCATTGTGAACCTTACACCTTTTTTTACTCTCTGATCGAGGTTCTCGGCATTGAAAAATCTTCGAAAACTAAATCACACGTGTATATGTTGAAATTTAAGAGATATACAGTCAAGAAAATCAAGGGCAATGGTGATATATATGCGGATTAGACGCCAAAAAAAAACACTCAACAAATTGCTACAATTTAAGGAATGTGTTTAGTGACGGCATCAGATTCCTAATTGATGGAGAAAGGTCTGGTGGTAAAAAAATCTGCTTCTAGGAGTTTGTCAAGTGTTTTCGCTCGACAATTCCATTCTTGGGTGGTTGGTTTGGCCCTTGTTCCTGTAACTCGAATCCTAGCCCGGTATATCCCATTTTAATCTTACACCATTGTGAACCTTACGCCTTTTTTACTCTCTGATCGAGGTTCTCGGCATTGAAAAATATTCGTAAACTAAATCACACGTGTATATGTTGACATATAAGAGATATATAGTCAAGAAAATCAAGGGCAATGGTGATATATATGCGGATTAGACCCCAAAAAAAACCACTCAACAAATGGCTACAGTTTAAGGAATGTGTTTAGTGACGGCTTCAGATTCCTAATTGATGGAGATAGGTCTGGTGGTATGAAAAGCTGCTTCTAGGAGGTTGTCAAGTGTTTTCGTTCGACGATTCCATTCTTGGGTGGTTGGTTTGGCCCTTGTTCCTGTAACTCGAATCCTAGCCCGATATATCCCATTTTAATTTTACACCATTGTGAACCTTACACCTTTTTTACTCCCTGATCGAAGTTCTCGACATTGAAAAATCTTTGTAAACTAAATCACACGTGTATATGTTGATATTTAAGAGATATACAGTCAAGAAAATCATGGGCAATGGTGATATATATGCGGATTATACACCAAAAAAAAAACACTCAACAAATGGCTACAATTTAAGGAATGTGTTTAGTGACGGCATCAAATTCGTAATAGATGGAGAAAGGTCTGGTGGCAAGAAAAGCAGCTTCTAGGAGGTTGTCAAGTGTTTTCGTTCGACGATTCCATTCTTGGGTGGTTGGTTTAGCCCTTGTTCCTGTAACTCGAATCCTAGCCCGGTATATCCCATTTTAATCTTATACCATTGTGAACCTTACGCCTTTTTTTACTCTCTGATCGAGGTTCTCGGCATTGAAAAATCTTCGTAAACTAAATCACACGTGTATATGTTGACATTTAAGAGATATACAGTTAAGAAAATCAAGGGCAATGGTGATATATATGCGGATTAGACGCAAAAAAAAACACTCAACAAATGGCTACAATTTAAGGAATGTGTTTAGTGACGGCATCAGATTCCTAATTGATGGAGAAAGGTCTGGTGGCAAGAAAAGCTGCTTCTAGGAGGTTGTCAAGTGTTTTCGCTCGACGATTCCATTCTTGGGTGGTTGGTTTGGCCCTTGTTCCTGTAACTCGAATCCTAGCCCGGTATATCCCATTTTAATGTTACACCATTGTGAACCTTACGCCTTTTTTACTCTCTCATCGAGGTTCTCGGCATTGAAAAATCTTCGTAAACTAAATCACACGTGTATATGTTGACATTTAAGATATATACAGTCAAGAAAATCAAGGGCAATGGTGATATATATGCGGATTAGACATCAAAAAAACACTCAACAAATGGCTACAATTTAAGGAATGTGTTTAGTGACGGCATCAGATTCCTAATTGATGGAGAAATGACTAGTGGAAAGAAAAGCTGCTTCTAGGAGGTTGTCAAGTGTTTTCGCTCGACGATTCCATTCTTGGGTGGGTGGTTTGGCCCTTGTTGCTGTAACTCGAATCATAGCCCGATATATCCCATTTTAATCTTACACCATTGTGAACCTTACGCCTTTTTTACTCCCTGATCGAGGTTCTCGGCATTGAAAAATCATTGTAAACTAAATCACACGTGTATATGTTGATATTTAAGAGATATACAGTGAAGAAAATCAAGGGCAATGGTGATATATATGCGGATTAGACACCAAAAAAAACACTCAACAAATGGCTACAATTTAAGGAATATGTTTAGTGACGGCATCAGATTCCTAATTGATGGAGAAAGGTCTGGTGGTAAGAAAAGCTGCTTCTAGGAGGTTGTCAAGTGTTTTCGCTCGACGATTCCATTCTTGGGTGGTTGGTTTGGCCCTTGTTCCTGTAACTCGAATTCTAGCCCGGTATATCCCATTTTAATCAACACCATTGTGAACCTTACGCCTTTTTTACTCTCTGATCGAGGTTCTCGGCAATGAAAAATCTTCGTAAACTAAATCACACGTGTATATGTTGATATTTAAGAGATATACAGTCAAGAAAATCAAGGGCAATGGTGATATATATGCGGATTAGACACCAAAAAAACACTCAACAAATGGATACAATTTAAGGAATGTGTTTAGTGACGACATCAGATTCCTAATTGATGGAGAAAGGTGTGACAACTGGCCCCACCCGGTAATTTCCGTACACATTAATTATTGCTTAATGACTGCAATTATGTGCTTAATTGTCAGCAATACCTGATTTCCTACTAAACAAGTGAATTCATGCACGTTGTATACTACAAAATATTGCTTTATGCATAAACAAGAGCGTTGCGTCAAAAATACTAGTAAACTCACCGGTAAGACACACTGTGTCAACAGAACTGCAGAAAGCAGTCAGACAATAAAATTGAGGCCTAGGTGTAGGTCCGACGACAAAAGTACATTAAAACCCAAGAGTACATACAAGGGTTTAATATATATGCAATACGGAAGCAAAAACAAGCACTAAAAAGCACCCGAAACGCACTTTAAGTGCTGAATTTACATAATTCAGCAATAAATCAGCATTTAGACATATAAATATTATGCAGAAATGTCGTTTTATTATCCAGAATATTTCCCTAAGTGTTGGGAATCGATAGTATTATAAAAAGATACTTATTAAACACAAAAAGGTGCAATTTAGCACTTTAACGAATCGGTATGCAACCGAACAACCGGACTATACCCGGAACACGAAAATATTGTTAATAACATTATTTATCTTTCTCTGAGCCAGTTAGGGTCCCTGAATACCCTAACACCCGTCATAACACACGACACACAACTAACCGGGTTAATCCCTAAACTTAACTATATTAACCTAACTATGTGCCTAACTATCTAGTTGGATTCGAACTAGCCACCCCCCCCCCCTTAACCAAACCGTCCCCATGAGGGGGACATACCTTGTACCCTTGTGATTATTATATTCCTAATGTTTAGTATCTAAATGACATAGTATCCATTGGTTAAACCTGATTGAGATTGTCTATAAGTTGCAAGATTTGCACACCATCACCTTCACTTAACACACACCACTTCACAACTCTCTCTCCCTCTCCTAGAGCTTGCGGCCGAACACCCCACACCCATCCATCCATTTTTCAAGTTTGATCTTGCAAATTCCAAGCATCTACAAGTGTTAAGGGTCGCATATAAGGAGTCTTGGTGCAAACGGAAGGCGAAGGACCTCTCTACTTTACTTTTATCCACGCATTTTTCGCATAGATTCTTCCCTAGCCTCGAGCTAGTGGTATGTTACTTAAATCACCTTCTCGAACTATTTTAAAGTGGTTAATACGATTTGTAACGGTTAAAACTCGTAATCTTACAAGTTGAAGCATAAAAGTCTACTAAAAACACTAAAAATGTTGGTTAAAAGCTCATATATTGTGTAAATCGTGTAGTAATTGACTTGTGTGATTATTTGGACCCGATCTATGTTGTGGTAGCTCGGATCGTCATTTAACCCGAGTTGGTCATGATCATGAATCATGACATAAGGTTGATTTGGAAGTAACAAGGGTTAAAGGATGAAACTCTACCACACATCAAACTTGAACTTGTGTAAAAATGATTTTTCTTACGAAATAGTGTTTAAAACTAGTAGATCTACGGATCTACAAGCGGTACTTTCAAAGGACCAAGTGTCCAAGAAATCATATTTTCTAAAGCCGGATCTTACATGAAAAAGGAATGATTTTAGCAAACACACGAGTGTGTAAACACTTGTGTAACACAAAGTTTCGACAAAATAACTATTTTTGTAAATATTGACAAGAAGTTGTAAAGATGTAACTTCTTTAAAAACGAGACTTTCAAGAAACGAAGTTGATCTATACAACGATCCACTAAAAATAATGGAAAGATACTACCTATTTTGGAAAAACCACGAGTTCATGTATTTCTGCGATTATATCTATTTTAACTAGTTGCATATTGTTTATAGTTGAATGAGGAAATTGTTGACGATTTAAAAGAAAATAAACACATGTTTTGAAAACATGGGAAACCTCCATTTTTAGGGGAAACTCTGTCAAAATTTTTATAAATTTTGACACTTAGAAAAATATAAGTTTTTGAGAAACTTATTCCCTAAAAATGTGTTTAAAAGTATTACCAATGTTTCCCTATTTTTTTGGTGATAAGAAATGAGGACTTCTTCAAAAATAAAAATGGATATTAAGTATGTATATATTTTTGAGAAAAATATATATATTATTTTTCTGCTAAGTGTATATAGTATGTGTTATACGTGCTAGCGTATTAAGACTTAAAAACACACTAAATACTCATGAGGAGTATAAATATAAAAATACACATACAAAATACAAGATACATAATTCGGGTGCGAAGTGCAAAACACAAAAGACTTATATTTATTTTAGAGGAAATAATATAAGTAAGATACGTAGTTAAAAATATGAAATATTTTTAACACAACAATACAAATACAAAAGAGAGTGACTGTACTTGTGCGATACAAGTTTAGTGACTAACATTAAGAAAACGCGTATAGGTTACGACGTTAAGTAAGCAAATCCGTTGAAGTTTACGACGCACAGGAACGCAAAGTTGTGAGTTCATGCTCCCCCTTTTCTCTTAACTGTTTTCAGTTTTATAACTTCGGGGGTGAAATACATGTTACAAATATTACAATGTTTACAAATGGTATGATGGATACAAGAATGATACGAGAAATCGTGTCACGAATAGGGTACCATAAGCACCATTAATCGTGTACATACTTAGACCGCAGAACAAAAGGTTAGATCTAATGGGTTCCGGGCAGCCCCACTCTTGGCCACTCTTTTACCAAGTAGTGTTTTTGTGTCTCAGTCGTGAATCGACTACAGAAAAATGCCTATGGTTTGGTGACTTCCTATGTCGTGTCACATGTTAATGGCTTTGCAACCCATTAACACTGATATATACAGAAATATTTAATTTATACATGAGTACGTCGTGTACACAAAAGACTTGATTTATACAAAATACAAATTATGTTTTCATACAAAGTATACAAACGTGAAATACAAAAATTGCATGAATTCACACCAACTTTATGTTGACGTTTTTCCAAAACTCACATGTATTTCAGGTAACTAGGATGGATGTGCGCGTGGTCTTACTCATGCTCGTGGATGTCGCTTTGTTTAAATAAAGTTGTGACTTTTAAGACAATATGTTATCTTGTGTTGTAAACACTTGACATATGTTTTCAGTAATGTAATATTTGAAGTTATTTTCATGAGCATGTAGTATGTTTACCTTTCGTATGCAATGAGAACCTTTCATGATCACACCTCGTGCTTCCGCCGCAGAAAGGGGTGTGACAAAAGGTCTGGTGGTAAAAAAAGCTTATTCTAGGAGGTTGTCAAGTGTTTTCGCTCGTCGATTCCATTCTTGGGTGGTTGGTTTGCCCCTTGTTCCTATAACTCGAATCCTAGCCTGGTATATCCCATTTTAATTTTACACCATTGTGAACCTTACGCCTTTTTTACTCTCTGATAGAGGTTCTCGGCATTGAAAAATCTCCGTAAACTAAATCACACGTGTATATGTTTATATTTAAGAGATATACAGTCAAGAAAGTCAAGGGCAATTGTGATATATATGCGGATTAGACACCAAAAAAAAACACTCAACAAATGGCTATAATTTAAGGAATGTGTTTAGTGACGGCATCAGATTCATAATTGATGGAGAAAGGTCTGGTGGCAAGAAAAGCTGCTTCTAGGAGGTTGTCAAGTGTTTTCGCTCGACGATCCCATTCTTGAGTGGTTGGTTTGGCCCTTGTACCTGTAACTCGAATCCTAGCCCGATATATCCCATTTTAATTTTACACCATTGTGAACCTTACACCTTTTTTACTCTCTGATCGAGGTTCTCGGCATTGAAAAATCTTCGAAAACTAAATCAAACGTGTATATGTTGATATTTAAGAGATATACAGTCAAGAAAATCAAGGGCAGTGGTGATATATATGCGGATTAGACACCAAAAAAAAACACTCAATAAATGGCTACAATTTAAGGAATTTGTTTAGTGACGGCATCAGATTCCTAATTGATGGAGAAAGGTCTGGTGGCAAGAAAAGCTGCTTCTAAGAGGTTGTCAAGTGTTTTCGCTCGACGATTCCATTCTTGGGTGGTTGGTTTGACCCTTGTTCCTGTAACTCGAATCCTAGCCCGGTATATCCCATTTTAATTTTACACCATTTTGAACCTTACGCCTTTTTTACTCTCTGATCGAGGTTCTCGGCATTGAAAAATCTTCGTAAACTAAATCACACGTGTATATGTTGACATTTAAGAGATATACAGTCCAGAAAATCAAGGGCAATGGTGATATATATGCGGATTAGACGCCAAAAAAAACACTCAACAAATTGCTACAATTTAAGGAATGTGTTTAGTGACGGCATCAGATTCCTAATTGATGGAGAAAGGTCTGGTGGTAAGAAAATCTGCTTCTAGGAGGTTGTCAGGTGTTTTCGCTCGACGATTCCATTCTTGGGTGGTTGGTTTGGCCCTTGTTCCTGTAACTCGAATCCTAGCCCGGTATATCCCATTTTAATCTTACACCATTGTGAACCTTACGCCTTTTTTATTCTCTGATCGGGGTTCTCGGCATTGAAAAATCTTCGTAAACTAAATCGCACGTGTATATGTTGACATTTAACAGATATACAGTCAAGAAAATCAAGGGCAATGGTGATATATATGCGGATTAGACACCAAAAAAAAACACTCAACAAATGGCTACAGTTTAAGGAATGTGTTTAGTGACGGCTTCAGATTCCTAATTGATGGAGAAAGGTCTGGTGGTATGAAAAGCTACTTCTAGGAGGTTGTCAAGTGTTTTCGCTCGACGATTGCATTCTTGGGTGGTTGGTTTGGCCCTTGTTCCTGTAACTCGAATCCTAGTCCGGTATATCCCATTTTAATCTTACACCATTGTGAACCTTACACCTTTTTTTACTCTCTGATCGAGGTTCTCGGCATTGAAAAATCTTCGTAAACTAAATCACACGTGTATATGTTGACATTTAAGAGATATACAGTCAAGAAAATAAAGGGCAATGGTGATATATATGCGGATTAGACGCCAAAAAAAAACACTCAACAAATTGCTACAATTTAAGGAATGTGTTTAGTGACGGCATCAGATTCCTAATTGATGGAGAAAGGTCTGGTGGTAAGAAAATCTGCTTCTAGGAGGTTGTCAAGTGTTTTCGCTCGACGATTCCATTCTTGGGTGGTTGGTTTGGCCCTTGTTCCTGTAACTCGAATCCTAGCCCGGTATATCCCATTTTAATCTTACACCATTGTGAACCTTACGCCTTTTTTACTCTCTGATCGAGGTTCTCGGCATTGAAAAATCTTCGTAAACTAAATCACACGTGTATATGTTGACATTTAAGAGATATACAGTCAAGAAAATCAAGGGCAATGGTGATATATATGCGGATTAGACACCAAAAAAAACACTCAACAAATGGCTACAGTTTAAGGAATATGTTTAGTGACGGCTTCAGATTCCTAATTGATGGGGAAACGTCTGGAGGTATGAAAAGCTGCTTCTAGGAGGTTGTCAAGTTTTTTCGCTCGACGATTGCATTCTTTGTATGGTTGGTTTGGCCCTTGTTCCTGTAACTCAAATCCTAGCCCGGTGTATCCCATTTTAATTTTACACCATTGTGAACATTACGCCTTTTTACTCTCTGATCGAGGTTCTCGGCATTGAAAAATCTTCGTAAACTAAATCACATGGGTATATGTTGATATTAAAGAGATATACAGTCAAGAAAATCAAGGGCAATGGTGATATATATGCGGATTAGACACCAAAAAAAACACTCAACAAATGGCTACAATTTAAGGAATGTGTTTAGTGACGACATCAGATTCCTAATTGATGGAGAAAGGTCTGGTGGTAAGAAAAGCTGCTTCTAGGAGGTTTCAAGTGTTTTCGCTCGACGATTCTATTCTTGGGTGGTTGGTCTGGCCCTTGTTCCTGTAACTCGAATCCTAGCCCGGTATATCCCATTTTAATCTTACACCATTGTGAACCTTACGCCTTTTTTACTCTCTGATCGAGGTTCTCGGCATTGAAAAATCTTCGTAAACAAAATCACACCTGTATATGTTGATATTTAAGAGATATACAGTCAAGAAAATCAAGGGCAATGGTGATATATAAGTGGATTAGACACAAAAAAAAACACTCAACAAATGGCTACAATTTAAGGAATGTGTTTAGTGACGGCATCAGATTCCTAATTGATAGAGAAAGGTCTTGTGGCAAGAAAAGCTGCTTCTAGGAAGTTGTCAAGTGTTTTCGCTCGACGATTCCATTCTTGGCTGGTTGGTTTGGCCCTTGTTCCTGTAACTCAAATCCTAGCCCGGTATATCCCATTTTAATTTTACACCATTGTGAACCTTACGCCTTTTTTACTCTCAGATCGAGGTTCTCGGCATTGAAAAATCTTCGTAAACTAAATCACACGTGTATATGTTGATATTTAAGAGATATATAGTCATGAAAATCAAGGGCAATGGTGATATATATGCGGATTAGACACCAAAAAAAAAACACTTAACAAATGGCTACAATTTAAGGAATGTGTTTAGTGAGGGCATCACATTCCTAATTGATGGAGAAAGGTCTGGTGGTAAGAAAAGCTGCTTCTATGAGCTTGTCAAGTGTTTTCGCTCGACGATTCCATTCTTGGGTGGTTGGTTTGGCCCTTGTTCCTGTAACTCGAATCCTAGCCCGGTATATCCCATTTTAATCTTACACCATTGTGAACCTTACGCCTTTTTTACTCTCTGATCGAGGTTCTCGGCATTGAAAAATCTTCGTAAACAAAATCATACGTGTATATGTTGATATTTAAGAGATATACACTCAAGAAAATCAAGGGCAATGGTGATATATATGCGGATTAGACACCAAAAAAATAACACTCAACAAATGGCTACAATTTAAGGAATGTGTTTAGTGACGGCATCAGATTCCTAATTGATGGAGAAAGGTCTGGTGGCAAGAAAAGCTGCTTCTAGGAGGTTGTCAATTGTTTTCACTCGACGATTCCATTCTTGGGTGGTTGGTTTGGCCCTTGTTCCTGTAACTCCAATCCTAGCCCGGTATATCCCATTTTAATTTTACACCATTGTGAGCCTTACGCCTTTTTTACTCTCTTATCGAGGTTCTCGGCATTGAAAAATCTTCGTAAACTAAATCACACGTGTATATGTTGATATTTAAGAGATATACATTCAAGAAAATCAAGGGCAATGGTGATATATATGCGGATTAGACACCAAAAAAACACTCAACAAATGGCTACAATTTAAGTAATGTGTTAGTGACAGCATCAGATTCCTAATTGATGGAGAAGGGTCTGGTGGTAAGAAAAGTTGCTTCTAGGAGGTTCTCAAGTGTTTTCGCTCGTCAATTCCATTCTTGGGTGGTTGGTTTGGCCCTTGTTCCTGTAACTCGAATCCTAGCCCGGTATATCCCATTTTAATCTTAAACCATTGTGAACCTTACGCCTTTTTTAATCTCTGATCGAGGATCTCGGCATTGAAAAATCTTCGTAAACTAAATCACACGTTTATATGTTGACATTTAAGGGATATACAGTCAAGAAAATCAAGGGCAATGGTGATATATATGTGGATTATACACAAAAAAAAACACTCAACAAATGGCTACAATTTAAGGAATGTGTTTGGTGATGGCATCAGATTCCTAATTGATGGAGAAAGGTCTGGTGGCAAGAAAAGCCGCTTCTAGGAGGTTGTCAAGTGTTTTCGCTCGACGATTCAATTCTTGGGTGGTTGGTTCGGCCCTTGTTCCTATAACTCGAATCCTAGCCCGGTGTATCCAATTTAAATTTTACACCATTGTTAACCTTACGCCATTTTTACTCACTGATCGATGTTCTTGGCATTGAAAAATCTTTGTAAACTAAATCACACGTGTATATGTTGATATTTAAGACATATACAGTCAAGAAAATCAAGGGCAATGGTGATATATATGCGGATAAGACACCAAAAAAAAACACTCAACAAATGGCTACAATTTAAGGAATGTGTTTAGTGAAGACATTAGATTCCTAATTGATGGAGAAAGGTCTGCTGGCAAGAAAAGAAGCTTCTAGGAGGTTGTCAAGTGTTTTCGCACGACGATGCCATTCTTGGGTGGTTGGTTTGGCCCTTGTTCTTGTAACTCGAATCCTAGCCCGGTATATCCCATTTTAATTTTACACCATTGTGAACCGTACGCCTTTTTTACTCTCTGATCGAGGTTCTCGGCATTGAAAAATCTTCGTAAACTAAATCACACGTGTATATGTTGATATTTAAGAGATATACAATCAAGAAAATCAAGGGCAATTGTGTGATATATATGCGGATTAGACACACAAAAAAACACTCAACAAATGGCAACAATTTAAGGAATGTGTTTAGTGACGGCATCAGATTCCTAATTGCTGGAGAAAGGTCTGGTGGCAAGAAAAGCTGCTTCTAGGAGGTTGTCAAGTGTTTTCGGTGCACGATTCCATTCTTGGGTGGTTGGTTTGGCCCTTGTTCCTGTAACTCGAATCCTAGCCCGGTATATCCCATTTTAATTTTACACCATTGTGAACCTTACGCCTTTTTTACTCTCTGATCGAGGTTCTCAGCATTGAGAAATCTTCGTAAACTAAATCACATGTGTATATGTTGACATTTAAGAGATATACAGTCAAGAAAATCAAGTGCAATGGTGATATATATGCGGATTAGACACAAAAAAAAAACACCCAACAAATGGCTACAATTTAAGGAATGTGTTTAGTGACGGCATCAGATTCCTAATTGATGGAGAAAGGTCTGGTGGCAAGAAAAGCTACTTCTAGGAGGTTGTCAAGTGTTTTCGCTCGACGATTCAATTCTTGGGTGGTTGGTTTGGCCCTTATTCCTGTAACTCAAATCCTAGCCCGGTATATCCAATTTTAATTTTACACCATTGTTAACCTTACGCCATTTTTACTCTCTGATCGATGTTCTCGGCATTGAAAAATCTTTGTAAACTAAATCACACGTGTATATGTTGATATTTAAGACATATACAGTCAAGAAAATCAAGGGCAATGGTGATATATATGCGGATAAGACACCAAAAAAAAACACTCAACAAATGGCTACATTTTAAGGAATGTGTTTAGTGACGACATTAGATTCCTAATTGATGGAGAAAGGTCTGGTAGCAAGAAAAGCAGCTTCTAGGAGGTTGTCAAGTGTTTTCGCACGACGATTCCATTCTTGGGTGGTTGGTTTCGCCCTTGTTCCTGTAACTCGAATCCTAGCCCGGTATATCCCATTTTAATTTTACACTATTGTGAACCATACGCCTTTTTTACTCTCTGATCGAGGTTCTCGGCATTGAAAAATCTTCGTAAACTAAATCACACATGTATATGTTGATATTTAAGAGATATACAATCAAGAAAATCAAGGGCAATTGTGTGATATATATGCGGATTAGACACACAAAAAAACACTCAACAAATGGCAACAATTTAAGGAATGTGTTTAGTGACGGCATCAGATTCCTAATTGCTGGAGAAAGGTCTGGTGGCAAGAAAAGCTGCTTCTAGGAGGTTGTCAAGTGTTTTCGCTCGACGATTCAATTCTTGGGTGGTTGGTTTGGCCCTTATTCCTGTAACTCGAATCCTAGCCCGGTATATCCAATTTTAATTTTACACCATTGTGAACCTTACGCCATTTTTACTCTCTGATCGATGTTCACGGCATTGAACAATCTTTGTAAACTAAATCACACGTGTATATGTTGATATTTAAGACATATACAGTCAAGAAAATCAAGGGCAATGGTGATATATATGCGGATAAGACACCAAAAAAAAACACTCAACAAATGGCTACAATTTAAGCAATGTGTTTAGTGACGACATTAGATTCCTAATTGATGGAGAAAGGTTTGGTGGCAAGAAAAGCAGCTTCTAGGAGGTTGTCAAGTGTTTTCGCACGACGATTCCATTCTTGGGTGGTTGGTTTGGCCCTTGTTCCTGTAACTCGAATACTAGCCCGGTATATCCCATTTTAATTTTACACCATTGTGAACCTTACGCCTTTTTTACTCTCTGATCGAGGTTCTCGGCATTGAAAAATCTTCGTAAACTAAATAACACGTGTATATGTTGATATTTAAGAGATATACAATCAAGAAAATCAAGGACAATTGTGTGATATAAATGCGGATTAGACACACAAAAAAACACTCAACAAATGGCAACAATTTAAGGAATGTGTTTAGTGACGGCATCAGATTCTTAATTGCTGGAGAAAGGTCTGGTGACAAGAAAAGCTGCTTCTAGGAGGTTGTCAAGTGTTTTCGCTGCACGATTTCATTCTTGGGTGGTTGGTTTGGCCCTTGTTCCTGTAACTCGAATCCTAGCCCGGTATATCCCATTTTAATTTTACACCATTGTGAGCCTTACGCCTTTTTTACTCTCTTATCGAGGTTCTCGGCATTGAAAAATCTTCGTAAACTAAATCACACGTTTATATGTTGACATTTAAGGGATATACAGTCAACAAAATCAAGGGCAATGGTGATATATATGTGGATTATACACAAAAAAAAACACTCAACAAATGGCTACAATTTATGGAATGTGTTTGGTGACGGCATCAGATTCCTAATTGATGGAGAAAGGTCTGGTGGCAAGAAAAGCCGCTTTTAGGAGGTTGTCAAGTGTTTTCGCTCGACGATTCAATTCTTGGGTGGTTGGTTCGGCCCTTGTTCCTGTAACTCGAATCCTAGCCCGGTGTATCCAATTTTAATTTTACACCATTGTTAACCTTACGCCATTTTTACTCACTGATCGATGTTCTTGGCATTGAAAAATCTTTGTAAACTAAATCACACGTGTATATGTTGATATTTAAGACATATACAGTCAAGAAAATCAAGGGCAATGGTGATATATATGCGGATAAGACACCAAAAAAAAACACTCAACAAATGGCTACAATTTAAGGAATGTGTTTAGTGAAGACATTAGATTCCTAATTGATGGAGAAAGGTCTGCTGGCAAGAAAAGAAGCTTCTAGGAGGTTGTCAAGTGTTTTCGCACGACGATGCCATTCTTGGGTGGTTGGTTTGGCCCTTGTTCCTGTAACTCGAATCCTAGCCCGGTATATCCCATTTTAATTTTACACCATTGTGAGCCTTACGCCTTTTTTACTCTCTTATCGAGGTTCTCGGCATTGAAAAATCTTCGTAAACTAAATCACACGTGTATATGTTGATATTTAAGAGATATACATTCAAGAAAATCAAGGGCAATGGTGATATATATGCGGATTAGACACCAAAAAAAACACTCAACAAATGGCTACAATTTAAGTAATGTGTTAGTGACAGCATCAGATTCCTAATTGATGGAGAAGGGTCTGGTGGTAAGAAAAGTTGCTTCTAGGAGGTTCTCAAGTGTTTTCGCTCGTCAATTCCATTCTTGGGTGGTTGGTTTGGCCCTTGTTCCTGTAACTCGAATCCTAGCCCGGTATATCTCATTTTAATCTTAAACCATTGTGAACCTTACGCCTTTTTTAATCTCTGATCGAGGATCTCGGCATTGAAAAATCTTCGTAAACTAAATCACACGTTTATATGTTGACATTTAAGGGATATACAGTCAAGAAAATCATGGGCAATGGTGATATATATGTGGATTATACACAAAAAAAAACACTCAACAAATGGCTACAATTTAAGGAATGTGTTTGGTGACGGCATCAGATTCCTAATTGATGGAGAAAGGTCTGGTGGCAAGAAAAGCCGCTTCTAGGAGGTTGTCAAGTGTTTTCGCTCGACGATTCAATTCTTGGGTGGTTGGTTCGGCCCTTGTTCCTGTAACTCGAATCCTAGCCCGGTGTATCCAATTTTAATTTTACACCATTGTTAACCTTACGCCATTTTTACTCACTGATCGATGTTCTTGGCATTGAAAAATCTTTGTAAACTAAATCACACGTGTATATGTTGATATTTAAGACATATACAGTCAAGAAAATCAAGGGCAATGGTGATATATATGCGGATAAGACACCAAAAAAAAACACTCAACAAATGGCTACAATTTAAGGAATGTGTTTAGTGAAGACATTAGATTCCTAATTGATGGAGAGAGGTCTGCTGGCAAGAAAAGAAGCTTCTAGGAGGTTGTCAAGTGTTTTCGCACGACGATGCCATTCTTGGGTGGTTAGTTTGGCCCTTGTTCTTGTAACTCGAATCCTAGCCCGGTATATCCCATTTTAATTTTACACCATTGTGAACCTTACGCCTTTTTTACTCTCTGATCGAGGTTCTCGGCATTGAAAAATCTTCGTAAACTAAATCACACGTGTATATGTTGATATTTAAGAGATATACAATCAAGAAAATCAAGGGCAATTGTGTGATATATATGCGGATTAGACACACAAAAAAACACTCAACAAATGGCAACAATTTAAGGAATGTGTTTAGTGACGGCATCAGATTCCTAATTGCTGGAGAAAGGTCTGGTGGCAAGAAAAGCTGCTTCTAGGAGGTTGTCAAGTGTTTTCGGTGCACGATTCCATTCTTGGGTGGTTGGTTTGGCCCTTGTTCCTGTAACTCGAATCCTAGCCCGGTATATCCCATTTTAATTTTACACCATTGTGAACCTTACGCCTTTTTTACTCTCTGATCGAGGTTCTCAGCATTGAGAAATCTTCGTAAACTAAATCACATGTGTATATGTTGACATTTAAGAGATATACAGTCAAGAAAATCAAGTGCAATGGTGATATATATGCGGATTAGACACAAAAAAAAAACACCCAACAAATGGCTACAATTTAAGGAATGTGTTTAGTGACGGCATCAGATTCCTAATTGATGGAGAAAGGTCTGGTGGCAAGAAAAGCTACTTCTAGGAGGTTGTCAAGTGTTTTCGCTCGACGATTCAATTCTTGGGTGGTTGGTTTGGCCCTTATTCCTGTAACTCGAATCCTAGCCCGGTATATCCAATTTTAATTTTACACCATTGTGAACCTTACGCCATTTTTACTCTCTGATCGATGTTCTCGGCATTGAAAAATCTTTGTAAACTAAATCACACGTGTATATGTTGATATTTAAAACATATACAGTCAAGAAAATCAAGGGCAATGGTGATATATATGCGGATAAGACACCAAAAAAAACACTCAACAAATGGCTACATTTTAAGGAATGTGTTTAGTGACGACATTAGATTCCTAATTGATGGAGAAAGGTCTGGTAGCAAGAAAAGCAGCTTCTAGGAGGTTGTCAAGTGTTTTCGCACGACGATTCCATTCTTGGGTGGTTGGTTTCGCCCTTGTTCCTGTAACTCGAATCCTAGCCCGGTATATCCCATTTTAATTTTACACTATTGTGAACCATACGCCTTTTTTACTCTCTGATCGAGGTTCTCGGCATTGAAAAATCTTCGTAAACTAAATCACACGTGTATATGTTGACATTTAAGAGATATATAATCAAGAAAATCAAGGGCAATTGTGTGATATATATGCGGATTAGACACACAAAAAAACACTCAACAAATGGCAACAATTTAAGGAATGTGTTTAGTGACGGCATCAGATTCCTAATTGCTGGAGAAAGGTCTGGTGGCAAGAAAAGCTGCTTCTAGGAGGTTGTCAAGTGTTTTCGCTGCACGATTCCATTCTTGGGTGGTTGGTTTGGCCCTTATTCCTGTAACTCGAATCCTAGCCCGGTATATCCAATTTTAATTTTACACCATTGTGAACCTTACGCCATTTTTACTCTCTGATCGATGTTCTCGGCATTGAACAATCTTTGTAAACTAAATCACACGTGTATATGTTGATATTTAAGACATATACAGTCAAGAAAATCAAGGGCAATGGTGATATATATGCGGATAAGACACCAAAAAAAAACACTCAACAAATGGCTACAATTTAAGAAATGTGTTTAGTGACGACATTAGATTCCTAATTGATGGAGAAAGGTTTGGTGGCAAGAAAAGCAGCTTCTAGGAGGTTGTCAAGTGTTTTCGCACGACGATTCCATTCTTGGGTGGTTGGTTTGGCCCTTGTTCCTGTAACTCGAATACTAGCCCGGTATATCCCATTTTAATTTTACACCATTGTGAACCTTACGCCTTTTTTACTCTCTGATCGAGGTTCTCGGCATTGAAAAATCTTCGTAAACTAAATCACACGTGTATATGTTGATATTTAAGAGATATACAATCAAGAAAATCAAGGGCAATTGTGTGATATATATGCGGATTAGACACACAAAAAAACACTCAACAAATGGCAACAATTTAAGGAATGTGTTTAGTGACGGCATCAGATTCTTAATTGCTGGAGAAAGGTCTGGTGACAAGAAAAGCTGCTTCTAGGAGGTTGTCAAGTGTTTTCGCTGCACGATTCCATTCTTGGGTGGTTGGTTTGGCCCTTGTTCCTGTAACTCGAATCCTAGCCCGGTATATCCCATTTTAATTTTACACCATTGTGAACCTTACGCCTTTTTTACTCTCTGATCGAGGTTCTCAGCATTGAGAAATCTTCGTAAACTAAATCACATGTGTATATGTTGACATTTAAGAGATATACAGTCAAGAAAATCAAGGGCAATGGTGATATATATGCGGATTAGACACCAAAAAAAACACCCAACAAATGGCTACAATTTAAGGAATGTGTTTAGTGACGGCATCAGATTCCTAATTGATGGAGAAAGGTCTGGTGGCAAGAAAAGCTGCTCCTAGGAGGTTGTCAAGTGTTTTCGCTCGACGATTCAATTCTTGGGTGGTTGGTTTGGCCCTTATTCCTGTAACTCAAATCCTAGCCCGGTATATCCCATTTTAATTTTACACCATTGTGAACCTTACGCCTTTTTTACTCTCTGATCGATGTTCTCGTCATTGAAAAATCTTCGTAAACTAAATCACACGTGTATATGTTGATATTTAAGAGATATACATTCAAGAAAATCAAGGGCAATGGAGATATATATGCGGATTAGACACCAAAAAAACCACTCAACAAATGGCTACAATTTAAGGAATGTGTTTAGCGACGGCATCAAATTCCTAATTGATGGAGAAGGGTCTGGTGGCAAGAAAAGCGGCTTCTAGGAGGTTGTCAAGTGTTTTCGCTCGACGATTCCATTCTTGGGTGGTTGGTTTGGCCCTTGTTCCTGTAACTCCAATACTAGCCCGGTATATCCCATTTTAATCTTACACCATTATGAACCTTACGCCTTTTTTACTCTCTGATCGAGGTTCTCGGCATTGAAAAATCTTCGTAAACTAAATCACACGTGTATATGTTGACATTTAAGGGATATACAGTCAAGAAAATCAAGGGCAATGGTGATATATATGCGGATTATACACAAAAAAAACACTCAACAAATGGCTACAATTTAAGGAATGTGTTTAGTGACGGCATCAGATTCCTAATTGATAGAGAAAGGTCTTGTGGCAAGAAAAGCTGCTTCTAGGAGGTTGTCAAGTGTTTTCGCTCGACGATTCCATTCTTGGGTGGTTGGTTTGGCCCTTGTTCCTGTAACTCCAATCCTAGCCCGGTATATCCCATTTTAATTTTACACCATTGTGAACCTTACACCTTTTTTACTCTCTGATCGAGGTTCTCGGCATTGAAAAATCTTCGTAAACTAAATCACACGTGTATATGTTGACATTTATGGGATATACAGTCAAGAAAATCAAGGGCAATTGTGTGATATATATGCGAATTAGACACACAAAAAAACACTCAACAAATGGTAACAATTTAAGGAATGTGTTTAGTGACGGCATCAGATTCCTAATTGCTGGAGAAAGGTCTGGTGGCAAGAAAAGCTGCTTCTAGGAGGTTGTCAAGTGTTTTCGCTCAATGATTCAATTCTTGGGTGGTTGGTTTGGCCCTTATTCCTGTAACTCGAATCCTAGCCCGGTATATCCCATTTTAATTTTACACCATTGTGAACCTTACGCCATTTTTATTCTCTGATCGATGTTCTCGGCATTGAAAAATCTTTGTAAACTAAATCACACGTGTATATGTTGATATTTAAGACATATACAGTCAAGAAAATCAAGGGCAATGGTGATATATATGCGGATAAGACACCAAAAAAAAAACACTCAACAAATGGCTACAATTTAAGCAATGTGTTTAGTGACGACATTAGATTCCTAATTGATGGAGAAAGGTTTGGTGGCAAGAAAAGCAGCTTCTTGGAGGTTGTCAAGTGTTTTCGCACGACGATTCCATTCTTGGGTGGTAGGTTTGGCCCTTGTTCCTGTAACTCGAATACTAGCCCGGTATATCCCATTTTAATTTTACACCATTGTGAACCTTACGCCTTTTTTACTCTCTGATCGAGGTTCTCGGCATTGAAAAATCTTCGTAAACTAAATCACACGTGTATATGTTGATATTTAAGAGATATACAATCAAGAAAATCAAGGGCAATTGTGTGATATATATGCGGATTAGACACACAAAAAAACACTCAACAAATGGCAACAATTTAAGTAATGTGTTTAGTGACGGCATCAGATTCTTAATTGCTGGAGAAAGGTCTGGTGACAAGAAAAGCTGCTTCTAGGAGGTTGTCAAGTGTTTTCGCTGCACGATTCCATTCTTGGGTGGTTGGTTTGGCCCTTGTTCCTGTAACTCGAATCCTAGCCCGGTATATCCCATTTTAATTTTACACCATTGTAAACCTTACGCCTTTTTTACTCTCTGATCGAGGTTCTCAGCATTGAGAAATCTTCGTAAACTAAATCACACGTGTATATGTTGACATTTAAGGGATATACAGTCAAGAAAATCAAGGACAATGGTGATATATATGCGGATTATACACAAAAAAAACACTCAACAAATGGCTACAATTTAAGGAATGTGTTTAGTGACGGCATCAGATTCCTAATTGATAGAGAAAGGTCTTGTGGCAAGAAAAGCTGCTTCTAGGAGGTTGTCAAGTGTTTTCGCTCGACGATTCCATTCTTGGGTGGTTGGTTTGGCCCTTGTTCCTGTAACTCCAATCCTAGCCCGGTATATCCCATTTTAATTTTACACCATTGTGAACCTTACACCTTTTTTACTCTCTGATCGAGGTTCTCGGCATTGAAAAATCTTCGTAAACTAAATCACACGTGTATATGTTGACATTTATGGGATATACAGTCAAGAAAATCAAGGGCAATGGTGATATATATGCGGATTATACAAAAAAAAAACACTCAACAAATGGCTACAATTTAAGGAATGTGTTTAGTGACGGCATCAGGTTCCTAATTGATGGAGAAAGATCTGGTGGCAAGAAAAGCTGCTTCTAGGAGGTTGTCAAGTGTTTTCGCTCAACGATTCAATTCTTGGGTGGTTGGTTTGGCCCTTGTTCCTGTAACTCGAATCCTAGCCCGGTGTATCCCATTTTAATTTTACACCATTGTGAACCTTACGCCATTTTTACTATCTGATCGAGGTTCTTGGCATTGAAAAATCATCGTAAACAAAATCATACGTGTATATGTTGATATTTAAGAGATATACACTCAAGAAAATCAAGGGCAATGGTGATATATATGCGGATTAGACACCAAAAAAATAACACTCAACAAATGGCTACAATTTAAGGAATGTGTTTAGTGACGGCATCTGATTCCTAATTGATGGAGAAAGGTCTAGTGGCAAGAAAAGCTGCTTCTAGGAGGTTGTCAAGTGTTTTCGCTCGACGATTCCATTCTTGGGTGGTTGGTTTGGCCCTTGTTCCTGTAACTCCAATCCTAGCCCGGTATATCCCATTTTAATTTTACACCATTGTGAACCTTACGCCTTTTTTACTCTCTTATCGAGGTTCTCGGCATTGAAAAATCTTCGTAAACTAAATCACACGTGTATATGTTGATATTTAAGAGATATACATTCAAGAAAATCAAGGACAATGGAGATATATATGCGGATTAGACACCAAAAAAACCACTCAACAAATGGCTACAATTTAAGTAATGTTTTAGCGACGGCATCAAATTCCTAATTGATGGAGAAGGGTCTGGTGGCAAGAAAAGTTGCTTCTAGGAGGTTGTCAAGTGTTTTCGCTCGTCAATTCCATTCTTGGGTGGTTGGTTTGGCCCTTGTTCCTGTAACTCAAATCCTAGCCCGGTATATCCCATTTTAATCTTAAACCATTGTTAACGTTACGCCTTTTTTACTCTCTGATCGAGGTTCTCGGCATTGAAAAATCTTCGTAAACTAAATCACACGTTTATATGTTGACATTTAAGGGATATACAGTCAAGAAAATCAAGGGCAATGGTGATATATATGCGGATTATACACAAAAAAAAAACACTCAACAAATGGCTACAATTTAAGCAATGTGTTTGGTGACGGCATCAGATTCCTAATTAATGGAGAAAGGTCTGGTGGCAAGAAAAGCTACTTCTAGGAGGTTGTCAAGTGTTTTCGCTCGACGATTCAATTCTTGGGTGGTTGGTTTGGCCCTTGTTCCTGTAACTCGAATCCTAGCCCGGTATATCCAATTTTAATTTTACACCATTGTGAACCTTACGCCATTTTTACTCTCTGGTCGATGTTCTCGGCATTGAAAAATCTTTGTAAACTAAATCACACGTGTATATGTTGATATTTAAGAGATATACAATCAAGAAAATCAAGGGCAATTGTGTGATATATATGCGAATTAGACACACAAAAAAACACTCAACAAATGGCTACAATTTAAGGAAAGTGTTTAGTGACGGCATCAGATTCCTAATTGTTGGAGAAAGGTCTGGTGGCAAGAAAAGCAGCTTCTAGGAGGTTGTCAAGTGTTTTCGCACGACGATTCCATTCTTGGGTGGTTGGTTTGGCCCTTGTTCCTGTAACTCGAATCCTAGCCCGGTATATCCCATTTTAATTTTACACCATTGTGAACCTTACGCATTTTTTACTCTCTGATCGAGGTTCTCGGCATTGAAAAATCTTCGTAAACTAAATCACACGTGTATATGTTGATATTTAAGAGATATACAATCAAGAAAATCAAGGGCAATTGTGTGATATATATGCGAATTAGACACACAAAAAAACACTCAACAAATGCCAACAATTTAAGGAATGTGTTTAGTGAAGGCATCAGATTCCTAATTGCTGGAGAAAGGTCTGGTGGCAAGAAAAGCTGCTTCTAGGAGGTTGTCAAGTGTTTTCGCTGCACGATTCCATTCTTGGGTGGTTGGTTTGGCCCTTGTTCCTGTAACTCGAATCATAACCCGGTATATCCCATTTAAATTTTACACCATTGTGAACCTTGCGCCTTTTTTACTCTCCGATCGAGGTTCTCAGCATTGAGAAATCTTCGTAAACTAAATCACATGTGTATATGTTGACATTTAAGAGATATACAGTCAAGAAAATCAAGGGCAATGGTTATATATATGCGGATTAGACACCAAAAAAAACACCCATCAAATGGCTACAATTTAAGGAATGTGTTTAGTGACGGCATCAGATTCCTAATTGATGGAGAAAGGTCTGGTGGCAAGAAAAGCAGCTTCTAGGAGGTTGTCAAGTGTTTTCGCTCGACGATTCAATTCTTGGGTGGTTGGTTTGGCCCTTGTTCCTGTAACTCGAATCCTAGCCCGGTATATCCCATTTTAATTTTACACCATTGTGATCCTTACGCCTTTTTTACTCTCTGATCGATGTTCTCGTCATTGAAAAATCTTCGTAAACTAAATCACACGTGTATATGTTGATATTTAAGAGATATACAGTCAAGAAAATCAAGGGCAATGGTGATATATATGCGGATTAGACACAAAAAAAAAACACTCAACAAATGGCTACAATTTAAGGAATGTGTTTAGTGACGGCATCACATTCCTAATTGATGGAGAAAGGACTGGTGGTAAGAAAAGCTGCTTCTAGGAGCTTGTCAAGTGTTTTCGCTCGACGATTCCATTCTTGGGTGGTTGTTTTCGACCTTGTTCCTGTAACTCGAATCCTAGCCCCGTATATCCCATTTTAATTTTACACCAATGTGAACCTTACGCCTTTTTTTACTCTCTGATCGAGGTTCTCGGCATTGAAAAATCTTCGTAAACTAAATCACACGTGTATATGTTGATATTTAAGAGATATACATTCAAGAAAATCAAGGGAAATGGTGATATATATGCGGATTAGACACCAAAAAAAACACTCAACAAATGGCTACAATTTAAGTAATGTGTTTAGTGACGGCATCAGATTCCTAATTGATGGAGAAACGTCTGGTGGCAAGAAAAGCTGCTTCTAGGTGGTTGTCAAGTGTTTTCGCTCGACGATTCCATTCTTGGGTGGTTGGTTTGGCCCTTGTTGCTGTAACTCGAATCATAGCCCGGTATATCCCATTTTAATCTTACACCATTGTGAACCTTACGCCTTTTTTACTCTCTTATCGAGGTTCTCGGCATTGAAAAATCTTCGTAAACTAAATCACACGTGTATATGTTGATATTTAAGAGATATACATTCAAGAAAATCAAGGGAATGGTGATATATATGCGGATTAGACACCAAAAAAAAAACACTCAACAAATGGCTACAATTTAAGGAATGTGTTTAGTGACGGCATCAGATTCCTAATTGATGGAGAAAGATCTGGTGGCAAGAAAAGCTGCTTCTAGGAGGTTGTCAAGTGTTTTCGCTCGACGATTCAATTCTTGGGTGGTTGGTTTGGCCCTTGTTCCTGTAACTCGAATCCTATCCCGGTATATCCCATTTTAATTTTACACCATTGTGAACCTTACGCCATTTTTACTCTCTGATCGATGTTCTCGGCATTGAAAAATCTTCGTAAACTAAATCACACGTGTATATGTTGATATTTAAGACATATACAGTCAAGAAAATCAAGGGCAATGGTGATATATATGCGGATAAGATACCAAAAAAAAAAAACACTCAACAAATGGCTACAATTTAAGGAATGTGTTTAGTGACGAAATTAGATTCCTAATTGATGGAGAAAGGTGTGGTGGCAAGAAAAGCAGCTTCTAGGAGGTTGTCAAGTGTTTTCGCACGACGATTCCATTCTTGGGTGGTTGGTTTGGCCCTTGTTCCTGTAACTCCAATCCTAGCCCGGTATATCCCATTTTAATTTTACACCATTGTGAACCTTACGCCTTTTTTACTCTCTTATCGAGGTTCTCGGCATTGAAAAATCTTCGTAAACTAAATCACACGTGTATATGTTGATATTTAAGAGATATACATTCAAGAAAATCAAGGACAATGGAGATATATATTCGGATTAGACACCAAAAAAACCACTCAACAAATGGCTACAATTTAAGTAATGTTTTAGCGACGGCATCAAATTCCTAATTGATGGAGAAGGGTCTGGTGGCAAGAAAAGTTGCTTCTAGGAGGTTGTCAAGTGTTTTCGCTCGTCAATTCCATTCTTGGGTGGTTGGTTTGGCCCTTGTTCATGTAACTCAAATCCTAGCCCGGTATATCCCATTTTAATCTTAAACCATTGTTAACGTTACGCCTTTTTTACTCTCTGATCGAGGTTCTCGGCATTGAAAAATCTTCGTAAACTAAATCACACGTTTATATGTTGACATTTAAGGGATATACAGTCAAGAAAATCAAGGGCAATGGTGATATATATGCGGATTATACACAAAAAAAAAACACTCAACAAATGGCTACAATTTAAGCAATGTGTTTGGTGACGGCATCAGATTCCTAATTAATGGAGAAAGGTCTGGTGGCAAGAAAAGCTACTTCTAGGAGGTTGTCAAGTGTTTTCGCTCGACGATTCAATTCTTGGGTGGTTGGTTTGGCCCTTGTTCCTGTAACTCGAATCCTAGCCCGGTATATCCAATTTTAATTTTACACCATTGTGAACCTTACGCCATTTTTACTCTCTGGTCGATGTTCTCGGCATTGAAAAATCTTTGTAAACTAAATCACACGTGTATATGTTGATATTTAAGAGATATACAATCAAGAAAATCAAGGGCAATTGTGTGATATATATGCGAATTAGACACACAAAAAAACACTCAACAAATGGCTACAATTTAAGGAAAGTGTTTAGTGACGGCATCAGATTCCTAATTGTTGGAGAAAGGTCTGGTGGCAAGAAAAGCAGCTTCTAGGAGGTTGTCAAGTGTTTTCGCATGACGATTCCATTCTTGGGTGGTTGGTTTGGCCCTTGTTCCTGTAACTCGAATCCTAGCCCGGTATATCCCATTTTAATTTTACACCATTGTGAACCTTACGCATTTTTTACTCTCTGATCGAGGTTCTCGGCATTGAAAAATCTTCGTAAACTAAATCACACGTGTATATGTTGATATTTAAGAGATATACAATCAAGAAAATCAAGGGCAATTGTGTGATATATATGCGAATTAGACACACACAAAAACACTCAACAAATGCCAACAATTTAAGGAATGTGTTTAGTGAAGGCATCAGATTCCTAATTGCTGGAGAAAGGTCTGGTGGCAAGAAAAGCTGCTTCTAGGAGGTTGTCAAGTGTTTTCGCTGCACGATTCCATTCTTGGTTGGTTGGTTTGGCCCTTGTTCCTGTAACTCGAATCATAACCCGGTATATCCCATTTAAATTTTACACCATTGTGAACCTTGCGCCTTTTTTACTCTCCGATCGAGGTTCTCAGCATTGAGAAATCTTCGTAAACTAAATCACATGTGTATATGTTGACATTTAAGAGATATACAGTCAAGAAAATCAAGGGCAATGGTTATATATATGCGGATTAGACACCAAAAAAAACACCCATCAAATGGCTACAATTTAAGGAATGTGTTTAGTGACGGCATCAGATTCCTAATTGATGGAGAAAGGTCTGGTGGCAAGAAAAGCAGCTTCTAGGAGGTTGTCAAGTGTTTTCGCTCGACGATTCAATTCTTGGGTGGTTGGTTTGGCCCTTGTTCCTGTAACTCGAATCCTAGCCCGGTATATCCCATTTTAATTTTACACCATTGTGATCCTTACGCCTTTTTTACTCTCTGATCGATGTTCTCGTCATTGAAAAATCTTCGTAAACTAAATCACACGTGTATATGTTGATATTTAAGAGATATACAGTCAAGAAAATCAAGGGCAATGGTGATATATATGCGGATTAGACACAAAAAAAAAACACTCAACAAATGGCTACAATTTAAGGAATGTGTTTAGTGACGGCATCACATTCCTAATTGATGGAGAAAGGACTGGTGGTAAGAAAAGCTGCTTCTAGGAGCTTGTCAAGTGTTTTCGCTCGACGATTCCATTCTTGGGTGGTTGTTTTCGACCTTGTTCCTGTAACTCGAATCCTAGCCCCGTATATCCCATTTTAATTTTACACCAATGTGAACCTTACGCCTTTTTTTACTCTCTGATCGAGGTTCTCGGCATTGAAAAATCTTCGTAAACTAAATCACACGTGTATATGTTGATATTTAAGAGATATACATTCAAGAAAATCAAGGGAAATGGTGATATATATGCGGATTAGACACCAAAAAAAACACTCAACAAATGGCTACAATTTAAGTAATGTGTTTAGTGACGGCATCAGATTCCTAATTGATGGAGAAACGTCTGGTGGCAAGAAAAGCTGCTTCTAGGTGGTTGTCAAGTGTTTTCGCTCGACGATTCCATTCTTGGGTGGTTGGTTTGGCCCTTGTTGCTGTAACTCGAATCATAGCCCGGTATATCCCATTTTAATCTTACACCATTGTGAACCTTACGCCTTTTTTACTCTCTTATCGAGGTTCTCGGCATTGAAAAATCTTCGTAAACTAAATCACACGTGTATATGTTGATATTTAAGAGATATACATTCAAGAAAATCAAGGGCAATGGTGATATATATGCGGATTAGACACCAAAAAAAAAACACTCAACAAATGGCTACAATTTAAGGAATGTGTTTAGTGACGGCATCAGATTCCTAATTGATGGAGAAAGATCTGGTGGCAAGAAAAGCTGCTTCTAGGAGGTTGTCAAGTGTTTTCGCTCGACGATTCAATTCTTGGGTGGTTGGTTTGGCCCTTGTTCCTGTAACTCGAATCCTATCCCGGTATATCCCATTTTAATTTTACACCATTGTGAACCTTACGCCATTTTTACTCTCTGATCGATGTTCTCGGCATTGAAAAATCTTCGTAAACTAAATCACACGTGTATATGTTGATATTTAAGACATATACAGTCAAGAAAATCAAGGGCAATGGTGATATATATGCGGATAAGATACCAAAAAAAAAAAACACTCAACAAATGGCTACAATTTAAGGAATGTGTTTAGTGACGAAATTAGATTCCTAATTGATGGAGAAAGGTGTGGTGGCAAGAAAAGCAGCTTCTAGGAGGTTGTCAAGTGTTTTCGCACGACGATTCCATTCTTGGGTGGTTGGTTTGGCCCTTGTTCCTGTAACTCGAATCCTAGCCCGGTATATCCCATTTTAATTTTACACCATTGTGAACCCTACGCCTTTTTTACTCTCTGATCGAGTTTCTCGGCATTGAAAAATCTTCGTAAACTAAATCACACGTGTATATGTTGATATTTAAGAGATATACAATCAAGAAAATCAAGGGCAATTGTGTGATATATATGCGGATTAGACACACAAAAAAACACTCAACAAATGACAACAATTTAAGGAATGTGTTTAGTGACGGCATCAGATTCCTAATTGATGGAGAAAGGTCTGGTGGCAAGAAAAGCTGCTTCTAGGAGGTTGTCAAGTGTTTTCGCTCGACGATTCAATTCTTGGGTGGTTTGTTTGGCCCTTGTTCCTGTAACTCGAATCCTAGCCCGGTATATCCCATTTTAATTTTACACCATTGTGAACCTTACGCTTTTTTTACTCTCTGATCGATGTTCTCGTCATTGAAAAATCTTCGTAAACTAAATCACACGTGTATATGTTGATATTTAAGAGATATACAGTCAAGAAAATCAAGGGCAATGGTGATATATATGCGGATTAGACACAAAAAAAAAAAAAACACTCAACAAATGGCTACAATTTAAGGAATGTGTTTAGTGACGGCATCAGATTCCTAATTGATGGAGAAAGGTCTGGTGGCAAGAAAAGCTGCTTCTAGGAGGTTGTCAAGTGTTTTCGCTCGACGATTCCATTCTTGGGTGGTTGGTTTGGCCCTTGTTCCTGTAACTCGAATCCTAGCCTGGTATATCCCATTTTAATCTTACACCATTATGAACCTTACGCCTTTTTTACTCTCTGATCGAGGTTCTCGGCATTGAAAAATCTTCGTAAACTAAATCACACGTGTATATGTTGACATTTAAGAGATATACAGTCAAGAAAGTCAAGGGGAATGGTGATATATATGCGGATTAGACACAAAAAAAAAAACACTCAACAAATGGCTACAATTTAAGGAAAGTGTTTAGTGACGGTATCAGATTCCTAATTGATGGAGAAAGGTCTGGTGGTATGAAAAGCTGCTTCTAGGAGGTTATCAAGCGTTTTGGCTCGACGATTCTATTCTTGGGTGGTTGGTTTGGCCCTTGTTCATGTAACTCAAATCCTAGCCCGGTATGTCCCATTTTAATTTTACACCATTGTGAACCTTACGCCTTTTTACTCTCTGATCGAGGTTCTCGGCATTGAAAAATCTTCGTAAACTAAATCACACGTGTATATGTTGATATTTAAGAGATATACAGTACAGAAAATCAAGGGCAATGGTGATATATATGAGGATTAGACACCAAAAAAAAACATTCAACAAATGGCTACAATTTAAGGAATGTGTTTAGTGACGACATCAGATTCCTAATTGATGGAGAAAGGTCTGGTGGTAAGAAAAGCTGCTTCTAGGAGGTTGTCAAGTGTTTTCGCTCGACGATTCTATTCTTGGGTGGTTGGTTTGGCCCTTGATCCTGTAACTCGAGTCCTAGCCCGGTATATCCCATTTTAATCTTACACCATTGTGAACCTAACGCCATTTTTACTCTCTGATCGAGGTTCTCGGCATTGAAAAATCTTCGTAAACAAAATCACACGTGTATATGTTGATATTTAAGAGATACACAGTCAATAAAATCAAGGGCAATGGTGATATATATGCAGATTAGACACCAAAAAAATAACACTCAACAAATGGCTACAGTTTAAGGAATGTGTTCAGTGACGACATCAGATTACTTATTCATGGAGAAAGGTCTGGTGGCAAGAAAAGCTGCTTCTAGGAGGTTGTCAAGTGTTTTCGCTCGACAATTCCATTCTTGGGTGGTTGGTTTGGCCCTTGTTCCAGTAACTCGAATCCTAGCCCGGTATATCTCATTTTAATTTTACACCAATGTGAACCTTACGCCTTTTTTACTCTCTGATCGAGGTTCTCGGCATTGAAAACTCTTCGTAAACTAAATCACACGTGTATATGTTGATATTTAAGAGATATACAGTCAAGAAAATCAAGGGCAATGGTGATATATATGCGGATTAGACACCAAAAAAACACCCAACAAATGGCTATAATTTAAGGAATGTGTTTAGTGACGGCATCAGATTCCTAATTGATGGAGAAAGGTCTGGTGGCAAGAAAAGCAGTTTCTCGGAGGTTGTCAAGTGTTTTCGCTCGACGATTCCATTCTTGGGTGGTTGGTTTGGCCCTTGTTCCTGTAACTCGAATCCTAGCCCGGTATATCCCATTTTAATCTTACACCATTGTGAACCTTACGCCTTTTTTACTCTCTGATCGAGGTTCTCGGCATTGAAAAATCTTCATAAACTAAATCACACGTGTATATGTTGACATTTAAGAGATATACAGTCAAGAAAATCAAGGGCAATGGTGATATATATGCGGATTAGACACAAAAAAAAACACTCAACAAATGGCTACAATTTAAGGAAAGTGTTTAGTGACGGCATCAGAATCCTAATTGACGGTGAAAGGTCTGGTGGTATGAAAAGCTGCTTCTAGGAGGTTGTCAAGTGTTTTGGTTCGACGATTCCAATCTTGGGTGGTTGGTTTGCCCCTTGTTCCTGTAACTCGAATCCTAGCCCGGTATGTCCCATTTTAATTTTACACCATTGTGAATCTTACGCCTTTTTACTCTCTTATCGAGGTTCTCGGCATTGAAAAATCTTCGTAAACTAAATCACACATGTATATGTTGATATTTAAGAGATATACAGTAAAGAAAATCAAGGGCAATGGTGATATATATGAGGATTAGACACCAAAAAAAAAACATTCAACAAATGGCTACAATTTAAGGAATGTGTTTAGTGACGACATCAGATTCCTAATTGATGGAGAAAGGTCTGGTGGTAAGAAAAGCTGCTTCTAGGAGGTTGTCAAGTGTTTTCGCTCGACGATTCTATTCTTGGGTGGTTGGTTTGGCCCTTGTTCCTGTAACTCGAGTCCTAGCCCGGTATATCCCATTTTAATCTTACACCATTGTGAACCTTACACCTTTTTTACTCTCTGATCGAGGTTCTCGGCATTGAAAAATCTTCGTAAACAAAATCACACGTGTATATGTTGATATTTAAAAGATACACGGTCAATAAAATCAAGGGCAATGTTGATATATATGCGGATTAGACACCAAAAAAATAACACTCAACAAATGGCTACAATTTAAGGAATGTGTTTAGTGACGACATCAGATTCCTAATTGATGGAGAAAGGTCTGGTGGCAAGAAAAGCTGCTTCTAGGAGGTTGTAAAGTGTTTTCGCTCGACAATTCCATTCTTGGGTGGTTGGTTTGGCCCTTGTTCCTGTAACTCGAATCCTAGCCCCCGGTATATCCCATTTTAATTTTACACCAATGTGAACCTTACGCCTTTTTTACTCTCTGATCGTGGTTCTCGGCATAGAAAAATCTTCGTAAACTAAATCACACGTGTATATGTTGACATTTAAGAGATATACAGTCAAGAAAATCAAGGGCAATGGTGATATATATGCGGATTAGACACCAAAAAAAAACACTCAACAAATGGCTACAATTTAAGGAAAGTGTTTAGTGACGGCATCAGATTCCTAATTGATGGAGAAACGTCTGGTGGTATGAAAAGCTGCTTCTAGGAGGTTGTCAAGTGTTTTGGCTCGACGATTCCAATCTTGGGTGGTTGGTTTGGCCCTTGTTCCTGTAACTCGAATCCTAGCCCGGTATGTCCCATTTTAATTTTACACCATTGTGAACCTTACGCCTTTTTACTCTCTGATCGAGGTTCTCGGCATTGAGAAATCTTCGTAAACTAAATCACACGTGTATATGTTGATATTTAAGAGATATACAGTAAAGAAAATCAAGGGCAATGGTGATATATATGCGGATTAGACACCAAAAAAAACACCCAACAAATGGCTACAATTTAAAGAATATGTTTAGTGACGGCATCAGATTCCTAATTGATGGAGAAAGGTCTGGTGGCAAGAAAAGCTGCTTCTAGGAGGTTGTCAAGTGTTTTCGTTCGACGATTCAATTCTTGGGTGGTTGGTTTGGCCCTTGATCCTGTAACTCGAATCCTAGCCCGGTATATCCCATTTTTATTTTACACCATTGTGAACCTTACGCCATTTTTACTCTCTGATCGATGTTCTCGTCACTGAAAAATCTTTGTAAACTAAATCACACGTGTATATGTTGATATTTAAGAGATATACAGTCAAGAAAATCAAGGGCAATGGTGATATATATGCGGATTAGACACAAAAAAAAAACACTCAACAAATGGCTACAATTTAAGGAATGTGTTTAGTGACGGCATCAGATTCCTAATTGATGGAGAAAGGTCTGGTGGCAAGAAAAGCTGCTTCTAGGAGGTTGTCAAGTGTTTTCGCTCGACGATTCCATTCTTGGGTGGTTGGTTTGGCCCTTGTTCCTGTAACTCGAATCCTAGCCTGGTATATCCCATTTTAATCTTACACCATTATGAACCTTACGCCTTTTTTACTCTCTGATCGAGGTTCTCGGCATTGAAAAATCTTCGTAAACTAAATCACACGTGTATATGTTGACATTTAAGAGATATACAGTCAAGAAAGTCAAGGGGAATGGTGATATATATGCGGATTAGACACCAAAAAAAACACTCAACAAATGGCTACAATTTAAGGAAAGTGTTTAGTGACGGTATCAGATTCCTAATTGATGGAGAAAGGTCTGGTGGTATGAAAAGCTGCTTCTAGGAGGTTATCAAGCGTTTTGGCTCGACGATTCTATTCTTGGGTGGTTGGTTTGGCCCTTGTTCATGTAACTCGAATCCTAGCCCGGTATGTCCCATTTTAATTTTACACCATTGTGAACCTTACGCCTTTTTACTCTCTGATCGAGGTTCTCGGCATTGAAAAATCTTCGTAAACTAAATCACACGTGTATATGTTGATATTTAAGAGATATACAGTCAAGAAAATCAAGGGCAATGGTGATATATATGAGGATTAGACACCAAAAAAAAACATTCAACAAATGGCTACAATTTAAGGAATGTGTTTAGTGACGACATCAGATTCCTAATTGATGGAGAAAGGTCTGGTGGTAAGAAAAGCTGCTTCTAGGAGGTTGTCAAGTGTTTTCGCTCGACGATTCTATTCTTGGGTGGTTGGTTTGGCCCTTGATCCTGTAACTCGAGTCCTAGCCCGGTATATCCCATTTTAATCTTACACCATTGTGAACCTAACGCCTTTTTTACTCTCTGATCGAGGTTCTCGGCATTGAAAAATCTTCGTAAACAAAATCACACGTGTATATGTTGATATTTAAGAGATACACAGTCAATAAAATCAAGGGCAATGGTGATATATATGCAGATTAGACACCAAAAAAATAACACTCAACAAATGGCTACAGTTTAAGGAATGTGTTCAGTGACGACATCAGATTACTTATTCATGGAGAAAGGTCTGGTGGCAAGAAAAGCTGCTTCTAGGAGGTTGTCAAGTGTTTTCGCTCGACAATTCCATTCTTGGGTGGTTGGTTTGGCCCTTGTTCCAGTAACTCGAATCCTAGCCCGGTATATCTCATTTTAATTTTACACCAATGTGAACCTTACGCCTTTTTTACTCTCTGATCGAGGTTCTCGGCATTGAAAACTCTTCGTAAACTAAATCACACGTGTATATGTTGATATTTAAGAGATATACAGTCAAGAAAATCAAGGGCAATGGTGATATATATGCGGATTAGACACCAAAAAAACACCCAACAAATGGCTATAATTTAAGGAATGTGTTTAGTGACGGCATCAGATTCCTAATTGATGGAGAAAGGTCTGGTGGCAAGAAAAGCAGTTTCTAGGAGGTTGTCAAGTGTTTTCGCTTGACGATTCCATTATTGGGTGGTTGGTTTGGCCCTTGTTCCTGTAACTCGAATCCTAGCCCGGTATATCCCATTTTAATCTTACACCATTGTGAACCTTACGCCTTTTTTACTCTCTGATCGAGGTTCTCGGCATTGAAAAATCTTCATAAACTAAATCACACGTGTATATGTTGACATTTAAGAGATATACAGTCAAGAAAATCAAGGGCAATGGTGATATATATGCGGATTAGACACAAAAAAAAACACTCAACAAATGGCTACAATTTTAGGAAAGTGTTTAGTGACGGCATCAGATTCCTAATTGACGGTGAAAGGTCTGGTGGTATGAAAAGCTGCTTCTAGGAGGTTGTCAAGTGTTTTGGTTCGACGATTCCAATCTTGGGTGGTTGGTTTGGCCCTTGTTCCTGTAACTCGAATCCTAGCCCGGTATGTCCCATTTTAATTTTACACCATTGTGAATCTTACGCCTTTTTACTCTCTGATCGAGGTTCTCGGCATTGAAAAATCTTCGTAAACTAAATCACACATGTATATGTTGATATTTTAGAGATATACAGTAAAGAAAATCAAGGGCAATGGTGATATATATGAGGATTAGACACAAAAAAAACACTCAACAAATGGCTACAATTTAAGGAATGTGTTTAGTGACGACATCAGATTCCTAATTGATGGAGAAAGGTCTGGTGGTAAGAAAATCTGCTTCTAGGAGGTTGTCAAGTGTTTTCGCTCGACGATTCTATTCTTGGGTGGTTGGTTTGGCCCTTGTTCCTGTAACTCGAGTCCTAGCCCGGTATATCCCATTTTAATCTTACACCATTGTGAACCTTACGCCTTTTTTACTCTCTGATCGAGGTTCTCGGCATTGAAAAATCTTCGTAAACAAAATCACACGTGTATATGTTGATATTTAAAAGATACACGGTCAATAAAATCAAGGGCAATGTTGATATATATGCGGATTAGACACCAAAAAAATAACACTCAACAAATGGCTACAATTTAAGGAATGTGTTCAGTGACGACATCAGATTCCTAATTGATGGAGAAAGGTCTGGTGGCAAGAAAAGCTGCTTCTAGGAGGTTGTAAAGTGTTTTCGCTCGACAATTCCATTCTTGGGTGGTTGGTTTGGCCCTTGTTCCTGTAACTCGAATCCTAGCCCCCGGTATATCCCATTTTAATTTTACACCAATGTGAACCTTACGCCTTTTTTACTCTCTGATCGTGGTTCTCGACATTGAAAAATCTTCGTCAACTAAATCACAGGTGTATATGTTGACATTTAAGAGATATACAATCAAGAAAATCAAGGGCAATGGTGATATATATGCGGATTAGACACCAAAAAAAAACACTCAACAAATGGCTACAATTTAAGGAAAGTGTTTAGTGACGGCATCAGATTCCTAATTGATGGAGAAAGGTCTGGTGGTATGAAAAGCTGCTTCTAGGAGGTTGTCAAGTGTTTTGGCTCGACGATTCCAATCTTGGGTGGTTGGTTTGGCCCTTGTTCCTGTAACTCGAATCCTAGCCCGGTATGTCCCATTTTAATTTTACACCATTGTGAACCTTACGCCTTTTTACTCTCTGATCGAGGTTCTCGGCATTGAAATATCTTCGTAAACTAAATCACACGTGTATATGTTGATATTTAAGAGATATACAGTAAATAAAATCAAGGGCAATGGTGATATATATGAGTATTAGACACCAAAAAAAAACATTCAACAAATGGCTACAATTTACGGAATGTGTTTAGTGACGACATCAGATTCCTAATTGATGGAGAAAGGTCTGGTGGTAAGAAAAGCTGCTTCTAGGAGGTTGTCAAGTGTTTTCGCTCGATGATTCTATTCTTGGGTGGTTGGTTTTGCCCTTGTTCCTGTAACTCGAGTCCTAGCCTGGTATATCCCATTTTAATCTTACACCATTGTGAACCTTACGTCTTTTTACTCTCTGATCGAGGTTCTCGGCATTGAAAAATCTTCGTAAACAAAATCACACGTGTATATGTTGATATTTAAGAGATACACAGTCAATAAAATCAAGGGCAATGGTGATATATATGCAGATTAGACACCAAAAAAATAACACTCAACAAATGGCTACAGTTTAAGGAATGTGTTCAGTGACGACATCAGATTCCTAATTCATGGAGAAAGGTCTGGTGGCAAGAAAAGCTGCTTCTAGGAGGTTGTCAAGTGTTTTCGCTCGACAATTCCATTCTTGGGTGGTTGGTTTGGCCCTTGTTCCTGTAACTCGAATCCTAGCCCGGTATATCCCATTTTAATTTTACACCAATGTGAACCTTACGCCTTTTTTACTCTCTGATCGAGGTTCTCGGCATTGAAAAAATCTTCGTAAACTAAATCACACGTGTATATGTTGATATTTAAGAGATACACGGTCAATAAAATCAAGGGCAATGGTGATATATATGCGGATTAGACACCAAAAAAATAACACTCAACAAATGGCTACAATTTAAGGAATGTGTTCACTGACGACATCAGATTCCTAATTCATGGAGAAAGGTCTGGTGGCAAGAAAAGCTGCTTCTAGGAGGTTGTCAAGTGTTTTCGCTCGACAATTCCATTCTTGGGTGGTTGGTTTGGCCCTTGTTCCTGTAACTCGAATCCTAGCCCGGTATATCCCATTTTAATTTTACACCAATGTGAACCTTACGCCTTTTTTACTCTCTGATCGAGGTTCTCGGCATTGAAAAAATCTTCGTAAACTAAATCACACGTGTATATGTTGATATTTAAGAGATATACAATCAAGAAAATCAAGGGCAATGGTGATATATATGCGGATTAGACACCAAAAAAACACTCAACAAATGGCTACAATTGAAGGAATGTGTTTAGTGACGGCATCAGATTCCTAATTGATGGAGAAAGGTCTGGTGGCAAGAAAAGCTGCTTCTAGGAGGTTGTCAAGTGTTTTCGCTCGACGATTCCATTCTTGGGTGGTTGGTTTGGCCCTTGTTCCTGTAACTCGAATCCTAGCCCGATATATCCCATTTTAATTTTACACCATTGTGAACCTTACGCCTTTTTTACTCTCTGATCGAGGTTCTCGGCATTGAAAAATCTTCGTAAATAAAATCACACGTGTATATGTTGATATTTAAGAGATATATAGTCAAGAAAATCAAGGTCAATGGTGATATATATGCGGATTAGAAACAAAAAAAAACACTCAACAAATGGCTACAATTTAAGGAATGTGTTTAGTGACGGCATCACATTCCTAATTGATGGAGAAAGGTCTGGTGGTAAGAAAAGCAGCTTCTTGGAGGTTGTCAAGTGTTTTCGCTCGACGATTCCATTCTTGGGTGGTCGGTTTGGCCCCTGTTCCTGTAAGTCGAATACTAGCCCGGTATATCCCATTTTAAACTTACACCATTGTCAACCTTACGCCTTTTTTACTCTCTGGTCGAGGTTCTCGGCATTGAAAAATCTTCGTAAACAAAATCATACGTGTATATGTTGATATTTAAGAGATATACAGTCAAGAAAATCAAGGGCAATGGTGATATATATGCGGATTAGACACCAAAAAAATAACACTAAACAAATGGCTACAATTTAAGGAATGTGTTTAGTGACGGCATCAGATTTCTAATTGATGGAGAAAGGTCTGGTGGCAAGAAAAGCTGCTTCTAGGAGGTTATCAAGTTTTTTCGCTCGACGATTCCATTCTTGTGTGGTTGGTTTGGCCTTTGTTCCTGTAACTCGAATCCTAGCCCGGTATATCCCATTTTAATTTTACACCATTGTGAACCTTACTCATTTTTTACTCTCTGATTGATGTTCTCGGCATTGAAAAATCTTCGTAAACTAAATCACACGTGTATAAGTTGATATTAAAGAGATATACAGTCAAGAAAATCAAGGGCAATGGTGATATATATGCGGATTAGACACCAAAAAAAAACACTCAACAAATGGCTACAATTTAAGGAATGTGTTTAGTGTCGGCATTAGATTCCTAATTGATGGAGAAAGGTCTGGTGGCAAGAAAAGCAGCATCTAGGAGGTTGTCAAGTGTTTTCGCTCGACGATTCCATTCTTGGGTGGTTGGTTTGACCCTTGTTCCTGTAACTTGAATCCTAGCCCGGTATATCCCATTTTAATTTTACACCATTGTGAACCTTACGCCTTTTTTACTCTCTGGTCGAGGTTCTCGGCATTGAAAAATCTTCGTAAACAAAATCATACGTGTATATGTTGATATTTAAGAGATATACAGTCAAGAAAATCAAGGGCAATGGTGATATATATGCGGATTAGACACCAAAAAAATAACACTAAACAAATGGCTACAATTTAAGGAATGTGTTTAGTGACGGCATCAGATTCCTAATTGATGGAGAAAGGTCTGGTGGCAAGAAAAGCTGCTTCTAGGAGGTTATCAAGTGTTTTCGCTCGACGATTCCATTCTTGTGTGGTTGGTTTGGCCTTTGTTCCTGTAACTCGAATCCTAGCCCGGTATATCCCATTTTAATTTTACACCATTGTGAACCTTACTCATTTTTTACTCTCTGATTGATGTTCTCGGCATTGAAAAATCTTCGTAAACTAAATCACACGTGTATATGTTGATATTAAAGAGATATACAGTCAAGAAAATCAAGGGCAATGGTGATATATATGCGGATTAGACACCAAAAAAAAACACTCAACAAATGGCTACAATTTAAGGAATGTGTTTAGTGACGGCATTAGATTCCTAATTGATGGAGAAAGGTCTGGTGGCAAGAAAAGCAGCATCTAGGAGGTTGTCAAGTGTTTTCGCTCGACGATTCCATTCTTGGGTGGTTGGTTTGACCCTTGTTCCTGTAACTTGAATCCTAGCCCGGTATATCCCATTTTAATTTTACACCATTGTGAACCTTACGCCTTTTTTACTCTCTGGTCGAGGTTCTCGGCATTGAACAATCTTCGTAAACAAAATCATACGTGTATATGTTGATATTTAAGAGATATACAGTCAAGAAAATCAAGGGCAATGGTGATATATATGCGGATTAGACACCAAAAAAATAACACTAAACAAATGGCTACAATTTAAGGAATGTGTTTAGTGACGGCATCAGATTCCTAATTGATGGAGAAAGGTCTGGTGGCAAGAAAAGCTGCTTCTAGGAGGTTATCAAGTGTTTTCGCTCGACGATTCCATTCTTGGGTGGTTGGTTTGGCCTTTGTTCCTGTAACTCGAATCCTAGCCCGGTATATCCCATTTTAATTTTACACCATTGTGAACCTTACTCATTTTTTACTCTCTGATTGATGTTCTCGGCATTGAAAAATCTTCGTAAACTAAATCACACGTGTATATGTTGATATTAAAGAGATATACAGTCAAGAAAATCAAGGGCAATGGTGATATATATGCGGATTAGACACAAAAAAAAAAACACTCAACAAATGGCTACAATTTAAGGAATGTGTTTAGTGACGGCATTAGATTCCTAATTGATGGAGAAAGGTCTGGTGGCAAGAAAAGCAGCATCTAGGAGGTTGTCAAGTGTTTTCGCTCGACGATTCCATTCTTGGGTGGTTGGTTTGACCCTTGTTCCTGTAACTTGAATCCTAGCCTGGTATATCCCATTTTAATTTTACACCATTGTGAACCTTACGCCTTTTTTACTCTCTGATCGAGGTTCTCGGCATTGAAAAATCTTCGTAAACAAAATCACACGTGTATATGTTGATATTTAAGAGATATATAGTCAAGAAAATCAAGGGCAATGGTGATATATATGCGGATTAGACACCAAAAAATAACAGTCAACAAATGTCTACAATTTAAGGAATGTGTTTAGTGACGGCATCACATTCCTAATTGATGGAGAAAGGTCTGGTGGTAAGAAAAGCAGCTTCTAGGAGGTTGTCAAGTGTTTTCGCTCGACGATTCCATTCTTGGGTGGTCGGTTTGGCCCCTTTTCCAGTAACTCAAATACTAGCCCGGTATATCCCATTTTTGTCAACCTTACGCCTTTTTTACTCTCTGATCGAGGTTCTCGGCATTGAAAAATCTTCGTAAACAAAATCATACGTGTATATGTTGATATTTAAGAGATATACAGTCAAGAAAATCAAGGACAATGGTGATATATATGCGGATTAGACACCAAAAAAATAACACTCAACAAATGACTACAATTTAAGGAATGTGTTTAGTGACGGTATCAGATTCCTAATTGATGGAGAAAGGTCTGGTGGCAAGAAAAGCTACTTCTAGGAGGTTATCAAGTGTTTTCGCTCGACGATTCCATTCTTGGGTGGTTGGTTTGGCCCTTGTTCCTGTAACTCGAATCCTAGCCCGGTATATCCCATTTTAATTTTATACCATTGTGAACCTTACGCCTTTTTTAATCTCTGATCGATGTTCTCGGCATTGAAAAATCTTCGTAAACAAAATCACACGTGTATATGTTGATATTTAAGAGATATACAGTCAAGAAAATCAAGGGCAATGGTGATATATATGAGGATTAGACACAAAAAAAAACACTCAACAAATGGCTACAATTTAAGGAATGTGTTTAGTGACGACATCAGATTCCTAATTGATGGAGAAAGGTCTGGTGGTAAGAAAATCTGCTTCTAGGAGGTTGTCAAGTGTTTTCGCTCGACGATTCTATTCTTGGGTGGTTGGTTTGGCCCTTGTTCCTGTAACTCGAGTCCTAGCCCGGTATATCCCATTTTAATCTTACACCATTGTGAACCTTACGCCTTTTTTACTCTCTGATCGAGGTTCTCGGCATTGAAAAATCTTCGTAAACAAAATCACACGTGTATATGTTGATATTTAAAAGATACACGGTCAATAAAATCAAGGGCAATGTTGATATATATGCGGATTAGACACCAAAAAAATAACACTCAACAAATGGCTACAATTTAAGGAATGTGTTCAGTGACGACATCAGATTCCTAATTGATGGAGAAAGGTCTGGTGGCAAGAAAAGCTGCTTCTAGGAGGTTGTAAAGTGTTTTCGCTCGACAATTCCATTCTTGGGTGGTTGGTTTGGCCCTTGTTCCTGTAACTCGAATCCTAGCCCCCGGTATATCCCATTTTAATTTTACACCAATGTGAACCTTACGCCTTTTTTACTCTCTGATCGTGGTTCTCGACATTGAAAAATCTTCGTAAACTAAATCACAGGTGTATATGTTGACATTTAAGAGATATACAGTCAAGAAAATCAAGGGCAATGGTGATATATATGCGGATTAGACACCAAAAAAAAACACTCAACAAATGGCTACAATTTAAGGAAAGTGTTTAGTGACGGCATCAGATTCCTAATTGATGGAGAAAGGTCTGGTGGTATGAAAAGCTGCTTCTAGGAGGTTGTCAAGTGTTTTGGCTCGACGATTCCAATCTTGGGTGGTTGGTTTGGCCCTTGTTCCTGTAACTCGAATCCTAGCCCGGTATGTCCCATTTTAATTTTACACCATTGTGAACCTTACGCCTTTTTACTCTCTGATCGAGGTTCTCGGCATTGAAATATCTTCGTAAACTAAATCACACGTGTATATGTTGATATTTAAGAGATATACAGTAAATAAAATCAAGGGCAATGGAGATATATATGAGTATTAGACACCAAAAAAAAACATTCAACAAATGGCTACAATTTACGGAATGTGTTTAGTGACGACATCAGATTCCTAATTGATGGAGAAAGGTCTGGTGGTAAGAAAAGCTGCTTCTAGGAGGTTGTCAAGTGTTTTCGCTCGATGATTCTATTCTTGGGTGGTTGGTTTTGCCCTTGTTCCTGTAACTCGAGTCCTAGCCTGGTATATCCCATTTTAATCTTACACCATTGTGAACCTTACGTCTTTTTACTCTCTGATCGAGGTTCTCGGCATTGAAAAATCTTCGTAAACAAAATCACACGTGTATATGTTGATATTTAAGAGATACACAGTCAATAAAATCAAGGGCAATGGTGATATATATGCAGATTAGACACCAAAAAAATAACACTCAACAAATGGCTACAGTTTAAGGAATGTGTTCACTGACGACATCAGATTCCTAATTCATGGAGAAAGGTCTGGTGGCAAGAAAAGCTGCTTCTAGGAGGTTGTCAAGTGTTTTCGCTCGACAATTCCATTCTTGGGTGGTTGGTTTGGCCCTTGTTCCTGTAACTCGAATCCTAGCCCGGTATATCCCATTTTAATTTTACACCAATGTGAACCTTACGCCTTTTTTACTCTCTGATCGAGGTTCTCGGCATTGAAAAAATCTTCGTAAACTAAATCACACGTGTATATGTTGATATTTAAGAGATATACAATCAAGAAAATCAAGGGCAATGGTGATATATATGCGGATTAGACACCAAAAAAACACTCAACAAATGGCTACAATTGAAGGAATGTGTTTAGTGACGGCATCAGATTCCTAATTGATGGAGAAAGGTCTGGTGGCAAGAAAAGCTGCTTCTAGGAGGTTGTCAAGTGTTTTCGCTCGACGATTCCATTCTTGGGTGGTTGGTTTGGCCCTTGTTCCTGTAACTCGAATCCTAGCCCGATATATCCCATTTTAATTTTACACCATTGTGAACCTTACGCCTTTTTTACTCTCTGATCGAGGTTCTCGGCATTGAAAAATCTTCGTAAATAAAATCACACGTGTATATGTTGATATTTAAGAGATATATAGTCAAGAAAATCAAGGTCAATGGTGATATATATGCGGATTAGAAACAAAAAAAACACTCAACAAATGGCTACAATTTAAGGAATGTGTTTAGTGACGGCATCACATTCCTAATTGATGGAGAAAGGTCTGGTGGTAAGAAAAGCAGCTTCTTGGAGGTTGTCAAGTGTTTTCGCTCGACGATTCCATTCTTGGGTGGTCGGTTTGGCCCCTGTTCCTGTAAGTCGAATACTAGCCCGGTATATCCCATTTTAAACTTACACCATTGTCAACCTTACGCCTTTTTTACTCTCTGGTCGAGGTTCTCGGCATTGAAAAATCTTCGTAAACAAAATCATACGTGTATATGTTGATATTTAAGAGATATACAGTCAAGAAAATCAAGGGCAATGGTGATATATATGCGGATTAGACACCAAAAAAATAACACTAAACAAATGGCTACAATTTAAGGAATGTGTTTAGTGACGGCATCAGATTTCTAATTGATGGAGAAAGGTCTGGTGGCAAGAAAAGCTGCTTCTAGGAGGTTATCAAGTGTTTTCGCTCGACGATTCCATTCTTGTGTGGTTGGTTTGGCCTTTGTTCCTGTAACTCGAATCCTAGCCCGGTATATCCCATTTTAATTTTACACCATTGTGAACCTTACTCATTTTTTACTCTCTGATTGATGTTCTCGGCATTGAAAAATCTTCGTAAACTAAATCACACGTGTATAAGTTGATATTAAAGAGATATACAGTCAAGAAAATCAAGGGCAATGGTGATATATATGCGGATTAGACACCAAAAAAAAACACTCAACAAATGGCTACAATTTAAGGAATGTGTTTAGTGTCGGCATTAGATTCCTAATTGATGGAGAAAGGTCTGGTGGCAAGAAAAGCAGCATCTAGGAGGTTGTCAAGTGTTTTCGCTCGACGATTCCATTCTTGGGTGGTTGGTTTGACCCTTGTTCCTGTAACTTGAATCCTAGCCCGGTATATCCCATTTTAATTTTACACCATTGTGAACCTTACGCCTTTTTTACTCTCTGGTCGAGGTTCTCGGCATTGAAAAATCTTCGTAAACAAAATCATACGTGTATATGTTGATATTTAAGAGATATACAGTCAAGAAAATCAAGGGCAATGGTGATATATATGCGGATTAGACACCAAAAAAATAACACTAAACAAATGGCTACAATTTAAGGAATGTGTTTAGTGACGGCATCAGATTCCTAATTGATGGAGAAAGGTCTGGTGGCAAGAAAAGCTGCTTCTAGGAGGTTATCAAGTGTTTTCGCTCGACGATTCCATTCTTGTGTGGTTGGTTTGGCCTTTGTTCCTGTAACTCGAATCCTAGCCCGGTATATCCCATTTTAATTTTACACCATTGTGAACCTTACTCATTTTTTACTCTCTGATTGATGTTCTCGGCATTGAAAAATCTTCGTAAACTAAATCACACGTGTATATGTTGATATTAAAGAGATATACAGTCAAGAAAATCAAGGGCAATGGTGATATATATGCGGATTAGACACCAAAAAAAAACACTCAACAAATGGCTACAATTTAAGGAATGTGTTTAGTGACGGCATTAGATTCCTAATTGATGGAGAAAGGTCTGGTGGCAAGAAAAGCAGCATCTAGGAGGTTGTCAAGTGTTTTCGCTCGACGATTCCATTCTTGGGTGGTTGGTTTGACCCTTGTTCCTGTAACTTGAATCCTAGCCCGGTATATCCCATTTTAATTTTACACCATTGTGAACCTTACGCCTTTTTTACTCTCTGGTCGAGGTTCTCGGCATTGAACAATCTTCGTAAACAAAATCATACGTGTATATGTTGATATTTAAAAGATATACAGTCAAGAAAATCAAGGGCAATGGTGATATATATGCGGATTAGACACCAAAAAAATAACACTAAACAAATGGCTACAATTTAAGGAATGTGTTTAGTGACGGCATCAGATTCCTAATTGATGGAGAAAGGTCTGGTGGCAAGAAAAGCTGCTTCTAGGAGGTTATCAAGTGTTTTCGCTCGACGATTCCATTCTTGGGTGGTTGGTTTGGCCTTTGTTCCTGTAACTCGAATCCTAGCCCGGTATATCCCATTTTAATTTTACACCATTGTGAACCTTACTCATTTTTTACTCTCTGATTGATGTTCTCGGCATTGAAAAATCTTCGTAAACTAAATCACACGTGTATATGTTGATATTAAAGAGATATACAGTCAAGAAAATCAAGGGCAATGGTGATATATATGCGGATTAGACACCAAAAAAAAAACACTCAACAAATGGCTACAATTTAAGGAATGTGTTTAGTGACGGCATTAGATTCCTAATTGATGGAGAAAGGTCTGGTGGCAAGAAAAGCAGCATCTAGGAGGTTGTCAAGTGTTTTCGCTCGACGATTCCATTCTTGGGTGGTTGGTTTGACCCTTGTTCCTGTAACTTGAATCCTAGCCTGGTATATCCCATTTTAATTTTACACCATTGTGAACCTTACGCCTTTTTTACTCTCTGATCGAGGTTCTCGGCATTGAAAAATCTTCGTAAACAAAATCACACGTGTATATGTTGATATTTAAGAGATATATAGTGAAGAAAATCAAGGGCAATGGTGATATATATGCGGATTAGACACCAAAAAATAACAGTCAACAAATGTCTACAATTTAAGGAATGTGTTTAGTGACGGCATCACATTCCTAATTGATGGAGAAAGGTCTGGTGGTAAGAAAAGCAGCTTCTAGGAGGTTGTCAAGTGTTTTCGCTCGACGATTCCATTCTTGGGTGGTCGGTTTGGCCCCTTTTCCAGTAACTCAAATACTAGCCCGGTATATCCCATTTTTGTCAACCTTACACCTTTTTTACTCTCTGATCGAGGTTCTCGGCATTGAAAAATCTTCGTAAACAAAATCATACGTGTATATGTTGATATTTAAGAGATATACAGTCAAGAAAATCAAGGACAATGGTGATATATATGCGGATTAGACACCAAAAAAATAACACTCAACAAATGACTACAATTTAAGGAATGTGTTTAGTGACGGTATCAGATTCCTAATTGATGGAGAAAGGTCTGGTGGCAAGAAAAGCTACTTCTAGGAGGTTATCAAGTGTTTTCGCTCGACGATTCCATTCTTGGGTGGTTGGTTTGGCCCTTGTTCCTGTAACTCGAATCCTAGCCCGGTATATCCCATTTTAATTTTATACCATTGTGAACCTTACGCCTTTTTTACTCTCTGATCGATGTTCTCGGCATTGAAAAATCTTCGTAAACAAAATCACACGTGTATATGTTGATATTTAAGAGATATACAGTCAAGAAAATCAAGGGCAATGGTGATATATATGCGGATTAGACACCAAAAAAAAACACTCAACAAATGGCTACAATTTAAGGAATGTGTTTAGTGACGGCATTAGATTCCTAATTGATGGAGAAAGGTCTGGTGGCAAGAAAAGCAGCATCTAGGAGGTTGTCAAGTGTTTTCGCTCGACGATTCCATTCTTGGGTGGTTGGTTTGGCCCTTGTTCCTGTAACTTGAATCCTAGCCCGGTATATCCCATTTTAATTTTACACCATTGTGAACCTTACGCCTTTTTTACTCTCTGGTCGAGGTTCTCGGCATTGAAAAATCTTCGTAAACAAAATCATACGTGTATATGTTGATATTTAAGAGATATACAGTCAAGAAAATCAAGGGCAATGGTGATATATATGCGGATTAGACACCAAAAAAATAACACTCAACAAATGACTACAATTTAAGGAATGTGTTTAGTGACGGTATCAGATTCCTAATTGATGGAGAAAGGTCTGGTGGCAAGAAAAGCTGCTTCTAGGAGGTTATCAAGTGTTTTCGCTCGACGATTCCATTCTTGGGTGGTTGGTTTGGCCTTTGTTCCTGTAACTCGAATCCTAGCCCGGTGTATCCCATTTTAATTTTACACCATTGTGAACCTTACTCATTTTTTACTCTCTGATTGATGTTCTCGGCATTGAAAAATCTTCGTAAACTAAATCACACGTGTATATGTTGATATTAAAGAGATATACAGTCAAGAAAATCAAGGGCAATGGTGATATATATGAGGATTAGACACCAAAAAAGACAGTCAACAAATGGTTACAATTTAAGGAATGTGTTTAGTGACGGCATCATATTCCTAATTGATGGAGAAAGGTCTGGTGGCAAGAAAAGCTGCTTCTAGGAGGTTGTCAATTGTTTTTGCTCGACGATTCCATTCTTGGGTGGTTGGTTTGGCCCTTTTTCCTGTAACTCGAATCCTTGCCCGGTATATCCCATTTTAATTTTACACCATTGTGAACCTTACGCCTTTTTTACTCTCTGATCGAAGTTCTCGGCATTGAAAAATCTTTGTAAACTAAATCACACGTGTATATGTTGATACTTAAGAGATATACAGTCAAGAAAATCAAGGGCAATGGTGATATATATGCGGATTAGACACACAAAAAAAACACTCAACAAATGGCTACAATTTAAGGAATGTGTTTAGTGACGGCATTAGATTCCTAATTGATGGAGAAAGGTCTGGTGGCAAGAAAAGCAACATCTAGGAGGTTGTCAAGTGTTTTCGCTCGACGATTCCATTCTTGGGTGGTTGGTTTGACCCTTATTCCTGTAACTTGAATCCTAGCCCGGTATATCCCATTTTAATTTTACACCATTGTGAACCTTACGCCTTTTTTACTCTCTGGTCGAGGTTCTCGGCATTGAAAAATCTTCATAAACAAAATCATACGTGTATATGTTGATATTTAAGAGATATACAGTCAAGAAAATCAAGGGCAATGGTGATATATATGCGGATTAGACACCAAAAAAATAACACTAAACAAATGGCTACAATTTAAGGAATGTGTTTAGTGACGGCATCAGATTCCTAATTAATGGAGAAAGGTCTGGTGGCAAGAAAAGCTGCTTCTAGGAGGTTATCAAGTGTTTTCGCTCGACGATTCCATTCTTGGGTGGTTGGTTTGGCCTTTGTTCCTGTAACTCGAATCCTAGCCCGGTATATCCCATTTTAATTTTACACCATTGTGAACCTTACTCATTTTTTACTCTCTGATTGATGTTCTCGGCATTGAAAAATCTTCGTAAACTAAATCACACGTGTATATGTTGATATTAAAGAGATATACAGTCAAGAAAATCAAGGGCAATGGTGATATATATGCGGATTAGACACCAAAAAAAAACACTCAACAAATGGCTACAATTTAAGGAATGTGTTTAGTGACGGCATTAGATTCCTAATTGATGGAGAAAGGTCTGGTGGCAAGAAAAGCAGCATCTAGGAGGTTGTCAAGTGTTTTCGCTCGACGATTCCATTCTTGGGTGGTTGGTTTGACCCTTGTTCCTGTAACTTGAATCCTAGCCCGGTATATCCCATTTTAATTTTACACCATTGTGAACCTTACGCCTTTTTTACTCTCTGATCGAGGTTCTCGGCATTGAAAAATCTTCGTAAACAAAATCACACGTGTATATGTTGATATTTAAGAGATATATAGTGAAGAAAATCAAGGGCAATGGTGATATATATGCGGATTAGACACCAAAAATTAACAGTCAACAAATGTCTACAATTTAAGGAATGTGTTTAGTGACGGCATCACATTCCTAATTGATGGAGAAAGGTCTGGTGGTAAGAAAAGCAGCTTCTAGGAGGTTGTCAAGTGTTTTCGCTCGACGATTCCATTCTTGGGTGGTCGGTTTGGCCCCTGTTCCTGTAACTCAAATACTAGCCCGGTATATCCCATTTTAAACTTACACCATTGTCAACCTTACGCCTTTTTTACTCTCTGATCGAGGTTCTCGGCATTGAAAAATCTTCGTAAACAAAATCATACGTGTATATGTTGATATTTAAGAGATATACAGTCAAGAAAATCAAGGGCAATGGTGATATATATGCGGATTAGACACCAAAAAAATAACACTCAACAAATGACTACAATTTAAGGAATGTGTTTAGTGACGGTATCAGATTCCTAATTGATGGAGAAAGGTCTGGTGGCAAGAAAAGCTGCTTCTAGGAGGTTATCAAGTGTTTTCGCTCGACGATTCCATTCTTGGGTGGTTGGTTTGGCCCTTGTTCCTGTAACTCGAATCCTAGCCCGGTATATCCCATTTTAATTTTATACCATTGTGAACCTTACGCCTTTTTTACTCTCTGATCGATGTTCTCGGCATTGAAAAATCTTCGTAAACAAAATCATACGTGTATATGTTGATATTTAAGAGATATACAGTCAAGAAAATCAAGGGCAATGGTGATATATATGCGGATTAGACACCAAAAAAAAAACACTCAACAAATGGCTACAATTTAAGGAATGTGTTTAGTGACGGCATTAGATTCCTAATTGATGGAGAAAGGTCTGGTGGCAAGAAAAGCAGCATCTAGGAGGTTGTCAAGTGTTTTCGCTCGACGATTATATTCTTGGGTGGTTGGTTTGGCCCTTGTTCCTGTAACTTGAATCCTAGCCCGGTATATCCCATTTTAATTTTACACCATTGTGAACCTTACGCCTTTTTTACTCTCTGATCGAGGTTCTCGGCATTGAAAAATCTTCGTAAACTAAATCACACGTGTATATGTTGATATTTAAGAGATATACAGTCAAGAAAATCAAGGGTAATTATGATATATATGCGGATTAGACACACAAAAAAATCACTCAACAAATGGCAACAATTTAAGGAATGTGTTTAGTGTCGGGATTAGATTCCTAATTGATGGAGAAAGGTCTGGCGGCAAGAAAATCTGCTTCTAGGAGGTTGTCAAGTGTTTTTGCTCGACGATTCCATTCTTGGGTGGTTGGTTTGGCCCTTGTTCCTGTAACTCGAATCCTAGCCCGGTATATCCCATTTTAATTTGACACCATTGTGAACCTTACGCCTTTTTTACTCTCTGATCGAGGTTCTCGGCATTGAAAAATCTTCGTAAACAAAATCACATGTGTATATGTTGATATTTAAGAGATATACAGTCAAGAAAATCAAGGGCAATGGTGATATATATGCGGATTAGACACCAAAAAAGACAGTCAACAAATGGTTACAATTTAAGGAATGTGTTTAGTGACGGCATCATATTCCTAATTGATGGAGAAAAGTCTGGTGGCAAGAAAAGCTGCTTCTAGGAGGTTGTCAATTGTTTTTGCTCGACGATTCCATTCTTGGGTGGTTGGTTTGGCCCTTGTTCCTGTAACTCGAATCCTTGCCCGGTATATCCCATTTTAATTTTACACCATTGTGAACCATACGCCTTTTTTACTCTCTGATCGATGTTCTCGGCATTGAAAAATCTTCGTAAACTAAATCACACGTGTATATGTTGATATTAAAGAGATATACAGTCAAGAAAATCATGGGCAATGGTGATATATATGCGGATTAGACACCAAAAAAAAACACTCAACAAATGGCTACAATTTAAGGAATGTGTTTAGTGACGGCATTAGATTCCTAATTGATGGAGAAAGGTCTGGTGGCAAGAAAAGCAGCTTCTAGGAGGTTGTCAAGTGTTTTCGCTCGACGATTCCATTCTTGGGTTGTTGGTTTGGCCCTTGTTCCTGTAACTCGAATCCTAGCCCGGTATATCCCATTTTAATTTTACACCATTGTGAACCTTACGCCTTTTTTACTCTCTGATCGAGGTTCTCGGCATTGAAAAATCTTTGTAAACTAAATCACACGTGTATATGTTGATACTTAAGAGATATACAGTCAAGAAAATCAATGGAAATGGTGATATATATGCGGATTAGACACACAAAAAAAACACTCAACAAATGGCTACAATTTAAGGAATGTGTTTAATGACAGCATCAGATTCCTAATTGATGGAGAAAGGTCTAACGGCAAGAAAAGCTGCTTCTAGGAGGTTGTCAAGTGTTTTCGCTCGACGATTCCATTCTTGGGTGGTTGGTTTGGCCCTTGTTCCTGTAACTCGAATCCCAGCCCGGTATATCCCATTTTAATTTGACACCATTGTGAACCTTACGCCTTTTTTACTCTCTGATCGAGGTTCTCGGCATTTAAAAATCTTCGTAAACAAAATCACATGTGTATATGTTGATATTTAAGAGATATACAGTCAAGAAAATCAAGGGCAATGGTGATATATATGCGGATTAGACACCAAAAAAGACAGTCAACAAATGGCTACAATTTAAGGAATGTGTTTAGTGACGGCATCAGATTCCTAATTGATGGAGAAAGGTCTGGTGGCAAGAAAAGATGCTTCTAGGAGGTTGTCAAGTGTTTTCGCTCGACGATTCCATTCTTGGGTGGTTAGTTTGGCCCTTTTTCCTGTAACTCGAATCCTAGCCCGGTATATCCCATTTTAATTTTACACCATTGTGAACCTTACGCCTTTTTTACTCTCTGATCGATGTTCTCGGCATTGAAAAATCTTCGTAAACTAAATCACACGTGTATATGTTGATATTTAAGAGATATACAGTCAAGAAAATCAAGGGCAATGGTGATATATATGCGGATTAGACACCAAAAAAAACACTCAACAAATGGCTACAATTTAAGGAATGTGTTTAGTGACGGTATCAGATTCCTAATTGATGGAGACATGTCTGGTGGCAAGAAAAGCAGCTTCTAGGAGGCTGTCAAGTGTTTTCGCTCGACGATTCCATTCTTGGGTGGTTGGTTTGGCCCTTGTTCCTGTAACTCGAATCCTAGCCCGGTATATCCCATTTTAATTTTACACCATTGTGAACCTTACGCCTTTTTTACTCTCTGATCGAGGTTCTCGGCATTGAAAAATCTTTGTAAACTAAATCACACGTGTATATGTTGATATTTAAGAGATATATAGTCAAGAAAATCAAGGGCAATGGTGATATATATGCGGATTAGACACACAAAAAAAAACACTCAACAAATGGCTACAATTTAAGGAATGTGTTTAGTGACAGCATCAGATTCCTAATTGATGGAGAAAGGTCTAGCGGCAAGAAAAGCTGCTTCTAGGAGGTTGTCAACTGTTTTCGCTCGACGATTCCATTCTTGGGTGGTTGGTTTGGCCCTTGTTCATGTAACTCGAATCCCAGCCCGGTATATCCCATTTTAATTTGACACCATTGTGAACCTTACGCCTTTTTTACTCTCTGGTCGAGGTTCTCGGCATTGAAAAATCTTCGTAAACAAAATCACACGTGTATATGTTGATATTTAAGAGATATACAGTCAAGAAAATCAAGGGCAATGGTGATATATATGCGGATTAGACACCAAAAAAACACTCAACAAATGGCTACAATTTAAGGAATGTGTTTAGTGACGGCATCAGATTCCTAATTGATGGAGAAAGGTCTGGTGGCAAGAAAAGCTGCTTCTAGGATGCTGTCAAGTGTTTTCGCTCGATGATTCCATTCATGGGTGGTTGGTTTGGCCCTTGTTCCTGTAACTCGAATCCCAGCCCGGTATATCCTATTTTAATTTGACACCATTGTGAACCTTACGCCTTTTTTACTCTCTGATCGAGGTTCTCGGCATTGAAAAATCTTCGTAAACAAAATCACACGTGTATATGTTGATAATTAAGAGATATACAGTCAAGAAAATCAAGGGCAATGGTGATATATATGCGGATTAAACACCAAAAAAACACTCAACAAATGGCTACAATTTAAGGAATGTGTTTAGTGACGGCATCAGATTCCTAATTGATGGAGAAAGGTCTGGTGGCAAGAAAAGCTGCTTCTAGGAGGTTTTCAAGTGTTTTCGCTTGACGATTCCATTCTTGGGTGGTTGGTTTGGCCCTTGTTCCTGTAACTCGAATCCTGGCCCGGTATATCCCATTTTAATTTTACAACATTGTGAACCTTACGCCTTTTTTACTCTCTGATCGATGTTCTCGGCATTGAAAAATCTTCGTAAACTAAATGTCACGTGTATATGTTGGTATTTAAGAGATATACAGTCAAGAAAATCAAGGGCAATGGTGATATATATGCGGATTAGACACCAAAAAAAAACACTCAACAAATGGCTACAATTTAAGGAATGTGTTTAGTGACGGCATTAGATTCCTAATTGATGGAGAAAGGTCTGGTGGCAAGAAAAGCAGCTTCTAGGAGGCTGTCAAGTGTTTTCGCTCGACGATTCCATTCTTGGGTGGTTGGTTTGGCCCTTGTTCCTGTAACTCGAATCCTAGCCCGGTATATCCCATTTTAATTTTGCACCATTGTGAACTTTACGCCTTTTTTACTCTTCGATCGAGGTTCTCGGCATTTTTAAAAATCTTTGTAAACTAAATCACACGTGTATATGTTGATATTTAAGAGATATACAGTCAAGAATATCAAGGGCAATGGTGATATATATGCGGATTAGACACACAAAAAAAAACACTCAACAAATGGCAACAATTTAAGGAATGTGTTTAGTGACGGCATCAGATTCCAAATTGATGGAGAAAGGTCTAGCGGCAAGAAAAGCTGCTTCTAGGAGGTTGTCACGTGTTTTCGCTCGACGATTCCATTCTTGGGTGGTTGGTTTGGCTCTTGTTCCTGAACTCGAATCCCAGCCCGGTATATCCCATTTTAATTTGACACCATTGTGAACCTTACGCCTTTTTTACTCTCTGATCGAGGTTCTCGGCATTGAAAAATCTATGTAAACAAAATCACACGTGTATATGTTGTTATTTAAGAGATATACATTCAAGAAAATCAAGGGCAATGGTGATATATATGCGGATTAGACACCAAAAAAAACACTCAACAAATGGCTACAATTTAAGGAATGTGTTTAGTGACGGCATTAGATTCCTAATTGATGGAGAAAGGTCTGGTGGCAAGAAAAGCAGCTTCTAGGAGGCTGTCAATTGTTTTCGCTCGACGATTCCATTCTTGGGTGGTTGGTTTGGCCCTTGTTGCTGTAACTCGAATCATAGCCCGGTATATCCCATTTTAATTTAACACCATTGTGAACCGTACGCCTTTTTTACTCTCTGGTCGAGGTTCTCGGCATTGAAAAATCTACGTAAACAAAATCACACGTGTATATGTTGTTATTTAAGAGATATACAATCAAGAAAATCAAGGGCAATGGTGATATATATGCGGATTAGACACCAAAAAAACACTCAACAAATGGCTACAATTTAAGGAATGTGTTTAGTGACGGCATTAGATTCCTAATTGATGGAGAAAGGTCTGGTGGCAAGAAAAGCAGCTTCTAGGAGGCTGTCAATTGTTTTCGCTCGACGATTCCATTCTTGGGTGGTTGGTTTGGCCATTGTTGCTATAACTCGAATCCTAGCCCGGTATATCCCATTTTAATTTGACACCATTGTAAACCTTACGCCTTTTTTACTCTCTGATCGAGGTTCTCGGCATTGAAAAATCTTCGTAAACAAAATCACACGTGTATATGTTGATATTTAAGAGATATACAGTCAAGAAAATCAAGGGCAATGGTGATATATATGCGGATTAAACACCAAAAAAAAACACTCAACAAATGGCTACAATTTAAGGAATGTGTTTAGTGACGGCATCAGATTCCTAATTGATGGAGAAAGGTCTGGTGGCAAGAAAAGCTGCTTCTAGGAGGTTGTCAAGTGTTTTCGCTCGACGATTCCATTCTTGGGTGGTTGGTTTGGCCCTTGTTCCTGTAACTCGAATCCTAGCCCGGTATATTCCATTTTAATTTTACAACATTGTAAACCTTACGCCTTTTTTACTCTCTGATCGATGTTCTCGGCATTGAAAAATCTTCGTAAACTAAATCACACGTGTATATGTTGATATTTAAGAGATATACAGTCAAGAAAATCAAGGGCAATGGTGATATATATGCGGATTGGACACCAAAAAAAAACACTCAACAAATTGCTACAATTTAAGGAATGTGTTTAGTGACGGCATTAGATTCCTAATTGATGGAGAAAGGTCTGGTGGCAAGAAAAGCAGCTTCTAGGAAGCTGTCAAGTGTTTTCGCTCGACGATTCCATTCTTGCGTGGTTGGTTTGGCCCTTGTTCCTGTAACTTGAATCCTAGCCCAGTATATCCCATTTTAATTTTACACCATTGTGAACCTTACGCCTTTTTTACTTTCTGATCGATGTTCTCGGCATTGAAAAATCTTTGTAAACTAAATCACACGTGTATATGTTGATATTTAAGAGATATACAGTCAAGAAAATCAAGGGCAATGGTGATATATATCCGGATTAGACACACAAAAAAAAAAACACTCAACAAATGGCAACAATTTAAGGAATGTGTTTAGTGACGGCATTAAATTCCTAATTGATGGAGAAAGGTCTGGTGACAAGAAAATCAGCTTCTAGGAGGCTGTCAAGTGTTTTCGCTCGACGATTCCATTCTTGGGTGGTTGGTTTGGCCCTTGTTCCTGTAACTCGAATCCTAGCCCGGTATATCCCATTTTAATTTTACACCATTGTGAACCTTACGCCTTTTTTACTCTCTGATCGAGGTTCTCGGCATTGAAAAATCTTTGTAAACTAAATCACACGTGTATATGTTGATATTTAAGAGATATACAGTCTAGAAAATCAAGGGCAATGGTGATATATATGCGGATTAGACACACAAAAAAAACACTCAACAAATGGCAACAATTTAAGGAATGTGTTTAGTGACGGCATCAGATTCCTAATTGATGGAGAAAGGTCTAGCGGCAAGAAAAGCTGCTTCTAGGAGGTTGTCAAGTGTTTTCGCTCGACGATTCCATTCTTGGGTGGATGGTTTGGCCCTTGTTCCTGTAACTCGAATCCCAGCCCGGTATATCCCATTTTAATTTGACACCATTGTGAACCTTACGCCTTTTTTACTCTCTGATCGAGGTTCTCGGCATTGAAAAATCTTCGTAAACAAAATCACACGTGTATATGTTGATATTTAAGAGATATACAATCAAGAAAATCAAGGGCAATGGTGATATATATGCGGATTAGACACCAAAAAAAACACTCAACTAATGGCTATAATTTAAGGAATGTGTTTAGTGACGGCATTAGATTCCTAATTGATGGAGAAAGGTCTGGTGGCAAGTAAAGCAGCTTCTAGGAGGCTTTCAAGTGTTTTCGCTCGACGATTCCATTCTTGGGTGGTTGGTTTGGCCCATGTTCCTGTAACTCGAATGCTAGCCCGGTATATCCCATTTTAATTTGACACCATTGTGAACCTTACGCCTTTTTTACTCTCTGATTGAGGTTCTCGGCATTGAAAAATCTTCGTAAACAAAATCACACGTGTATATGTTGATATTTAAGAGATATACAGTCAAGAAAATCAAGGGCAATGGTGATATATATGCGGATTAGACACCAAAAAAAACACTCAACAAATGGCTATAATTTAAGTAATGTGTTTAGTGACGACATCAGATTCCTAATTGATGGAGAAAGGTCTGGTAGGAAGAAAAGCTGCTTCTAGGAGGTTGTCAAGTGTTTTCGCTCGACGATTCCATTCTTGGGTGGTTGGTTTGGCCCTTGTTCCTGTAACTCGAATCCTAGCCCGGTATATCCCATTTTAATTTTACAACATTGTGAACCTTACGCCTTTTTTACTCTCTGATCGATGTTCTCGGCATTGAAAAATCTTCGTAAACAAAATCACACGTGTATATGCTGATGTTTAAGAGATATACAGTCAAGAAAATCAAGGGAAATGGTGATATATATGCGGATTAGACACCAAAAAAAACACTCAACAAATGGCTACAATTTAAGGAATGTGTTTAGTGACGTCATCAGATTCCTAATTGATGGAGAAAGGTCTGGTGGCAAGAAAAGCTGCTTCTAGGAGGTTGTCAAGTGTTTTCGCTCGACGATTCCATTCTTGGGTGGTTGGTTTGGCCCTTGTTCCTGTAACTCGAATCCTAGCCCGGTATATCCCATTTTAATTTTACAACATTGTGAACCTTAAGCCTTTTTTACTCTCTGATCGATGTTCTCGGCATTGAAAAATCTTTGGAAACTAAATTACACGTGTATATGTTGATATTTAAGAGATATACAGTCAAGAAAATCAAGGGCAATGGTGATATATATGCGGATTAGACACCAAAAAAAAACACTCAACAAATGGCCACAATTTAAGGAATGTGTTTAGTGACGGCATTAGATTCCTAATTGATGGAGAAAGGTCTGGTGGCAAGAAAAGCAGCTTCTAGGAGGCTGTCAAGTGTTTTCGCTCGACGATTCCATTCTTGGGTGGTTGGTTTGGCCCTTGTTCCAGTAACTCGAATCCTAGCCCGGTATATCCCATTTTAATTTTACACCATTGTGAACCTTACGCCTTTTTTACTCTCTGATCGAGGTTCTCGGCATGAAAAATCTTTGTAAACTAAATCACACGTGTATATGTTGATATTTAAGAGATATACAGGCAAGAAAATCAAGGGCAATGGTGATATATATGCGGATTAGACACACAAAAAAAAAACTCAACAAATGGCAACAATTTAAGGAATGTGTTTAGTGACGGCATTAGATTCCTAATTGATGGAGAAATGTCTAGCGGCAAGAAAAGTTGTTTCTAAGAGGTTGTCAAGTGTTTTCGCTCGACGATTCCATTCTTGGGTTGTTGGTTTGGCCCTTGTTCCTGTAACTCGAATCCCAGCCCGGTTATATCCCATTTTAATTTGAAACCATTGTGAACCTTACGCTTTTTTTACTCTCTGATCGAGGTTCTCGGCATTGAAAAATCTTCGTAAACAAAATCACACGTGTATATGTTGATATTTAAGAGATATACAATCAAGAAAATCAAGGGCAATGGTGATATATATGCGGATTAGACACCAAAAAAAACACTCAACAAATGGCTACAATGTAAGGAATGGGTTTAGTGACGACATTAGATTCCTAATTGATGGAGAAAGGTCTGGTGGCAAGAAAAGCTGCTTCTAGGAGGCTGCCAAGTGTTTTCGCTCGACGATTCCATTCTTGGGTGGTTGGTTTGGCCCTTGTTCCTGTAACTCGAATCCTAGCCCGATATATCCCATTTTAATTGTACACCATTGTGAACCTTACGCCTTTTTTACTCTCTGATCGAGGTTCTCGGCATTGCAAAATCTTTGTAAACTAAATCACACGTGTATATGTTGATATTTAAGAGATATACAGTCAAGAAAATCAAGGGCAATGGTGATATATATGCGGATTAGACACACAAAAAAAACACTCAACAAATGGCAACAATTGAAGGAATGTGTTTAGTGACGGCATCAGATTCCTAATTGATGGAGAAAGGTCTAGCGGCAAGAAAAGCTGCTTCTAGGAGGTTGTCAAGTGTTTTCGCTCGACGATTCCATTCTTGGGTGGTTGGTTTGGCCCTTGTTCCTGTAACTCGAATCCCAGCCCGGTATATCCCAATTTAATTTGACACCATTGTGAACCTTGCGCCTTTTTTACTCTCTGATCGAGGTTCTCGGCATTGAAAAATCTTCGTAAACAAAATCACACGTGTATATGTTGATATTTAAGAGATATACAATCAAGAAAATCAAGGGCAATGGTGATATATATGCGGATTAGACACCAAAAAAACCACTCAACAAATGACTACAATTTAAGGAATGTGTTTAGTGACGGCATCAAATTCCTAATTGATGGAGAAAGGCCTGGTGGCAAGAAAAGCTGCTTCTAGGAGGTTGTCAAGTGTTTTGGCTCGACGATTCCATTCTTGGGTGGTTGGTTTGGCCCTTGTTCCTGTAACTCGAATCCCAGCCCGGTATATCCCATTTTAATTTGACACCATTGTGAACCTTACGCCTTTTTTACTCTCTGATCGAGGTTCTCGGCATTGAAAAATCTACGTAAACAAAATCACACGTGTATATGTTGATATTTAAGAGATATACAGTCAAGAAAATCAAGGGCAATGGTGATACATATGCGGATTAGACACCAAAAAAACACTCAACAAATGGCTACAATTTAAGGAATGTGTTTAGTGACGGCATTAGATTCCTAATTGATGGAGAAAGGTCTGGTGGCAAGAAAAGCTGCTTCTAGGAGGCTGTCAAGTGTTTTCGCTCGACGATTCCATTCTTGGGTGGTTGGTTTGGCCCTTGTTCCTGTAACTCGAATCCTAGCCCGGTATATCCCATTTTAATTTTACACCATTGTGAACCTTACGCCTTTTTTACTCTCTGATCGAGGTTCTCGGCATTGAAAAATCTTTGTAAACTAAATCACACGTGTATATGTTGATATTTAAGAGATATACAGTCAAGAAAATCAAGGGCAATGGTGATATATATGCGGATTAGACACACAAAAAAAACACTCAACAAATGGAAACAATTTAAGGAATGTGTTTAGTGACGGCATCAGATTCCTAATTGATGGAGAAAGGTCTAGCGGCAAGAAAAGCTGCTTCTAAGAGGTTGTCAAGTGTTTTCGCTCGACGATTCCATTCTTGGGTGGATGGTTTGGCCCTTGTTCCGGTAACTCGAATTCTAGCCCGGTATATCCCATTTTAATTTTACAACATTGAGAACCTTACGCCTTTTTTACTCTCTGATCGATGTTCTTGGCATTGAAAAATCTTTGTAAACTAAATCACACGTGTATATGTTGATATTTAAGAGATATACAGTCAAGAAAATCAAGGGCAATGGTGATATATATGCGGATTAGACACCAAAAAAAACACTCAACAAATGGCTACAATTTAAGGAATGTGTTTAGTGACGGCATTAGATTCCTAATTGATGGAGAATGGTCTGGTGGCAAGAAAAGCTGCTTCTAGGAAGCTGTCAAGTGTTTTCGCTCGACGATTCCATTCTTGGGTGGTTCATTTGGCCCTTGTTCCTGTAATTCGAATCCTAGCCCGGTATATCCCATTTTAATTTTACACCATTGTGAACCTTACGCCTATTTTACTCTCTGATCGAGGTTCTCGGCATTGAAAAATCTTTGTAAACTAAATCACACGTGTATATGTTGATATTTAAGAGATATACAGTCAAGAAAATCAAGGGCAATGGTGATATATATGCGGATTAGACACACAAAAAAAACACTCAACAAATGGCAACAATTTAAGGAATGTGTTTAGTGACGGCATCAGATTCCTAATTGATGGAGAAAGGTGTAGCGGCAAGAAAAGTTGCTTCTAAGAGGTTGTCAAGTGTTTTCGCTCGACGATTCCATTCTTGGGTGGTTGGTTTGGCCCTTGTTCCTGTAACTCGAATCCCAACCTGGTATATCCCATTTTAATTTGACACCATTGTGAACCTTACGCCTTTTTTACTCTCTGATCGAGGTTCTCGGCATTAAAAAATCTTCGTAAACAAAATCACACGTGTATATGTCGATATTTAAGAGATATACAATCAAGAAAATCAAGGGCAATGGTGATATATATGCGGATTAGACACCAAAAAAAACACTCAACAAATGGCTACAATTTAAGGAATGTGTTTAGTGACGGCATTAGATTCCTAATTGATGGAGAAAGGTCTGGTAGCAAGAAAAGCTGCTTCTAGGAGGCTGTCAAGTGTTTTCGCTCGACGATTCCATTCTTGGGTGGTTGGTTTGGCCCTTGTTCCTGTAACTCGAATCCTAGCCCGGTATATCCCATTTTAATTTTACACCATTGTGAACCTTACGCCTTTTTTACTCTCTGATCGAGGTTCTCGGCATTGAAAAATCTTTATAAACTAAATCACACGTGTAATTGTTGATATTTAAGAGATATACAGTCAAGAAAATCAAGGGCAATGGTGATATATATGCGGATTAGACACACAAAAAAAACACTCAACAAATGGCAACAATTTAAGGAATGTGTTTAGTGACGGCATCAGATTCCTAATTGATGGAGAAAGGTCTAGCGGCAAGAAAAGCTGCTTCTAGGAGGTTGTCAAGTGTTTTCGCTCGACGATTCCATTCTTGGGTGGTTCGTTTGGCCCTAGTTCCTGTAACTCGAATCCTAGCCCGGTATATCCCATTTTAATTTTACACCATTGTGAACCTTACGCCTTTTTTACTCTCTGATCGAGGTTCTCGGCATTGAAAAATCTTTGTAAACTAAATCACACGTGTATATGTTGATATTTAAGAGATATACAGTCAAGAAAATCAAGGGCAATGGTGATATATATGCGGATTAGACACATAAAAAAACACTCAACAAATGGCTACAATTTAAGGAATGTGTTTAGTGACGGCATCAGATTCCTAATTGATGGAGAAAGGTCTGGTGGCAAGAAAAGCTGCTTCTAGGAGGCTGTCAAGTGTTTTCGCTCAACGATTCAATTCTTGGGTGGTTGGTTTGGCCCTTGTTCCTGTAACTCGAATCATAGCCCGGTATATCCCATTTTAATTTTACACCATTGTGAACCTTACGCCTTTTTTACTCTCTGATCGAGGTTCTCGGCATTGAAAAATCTTTGTAAACTAAATCACACGTGTATATGTTGATATTTAAGAGATATACAGTCAAGAAAATCAAGGGCAATGGTGATATATATGCGGATTAGACACACAAAAAAAACACTCAACAAATGGCAACAATTTAAGGAATGTGTTTAGTGACGGCATCAGATTCCTAATTGATGGAGAAAGGTCTAGCGGCAAGAAAAGCTGCTTCTAGGAGGTTGTCAAGTGTTTTCGCTCAACGATTCCATTCTTGGGTGGTTGGTTTGGCCCTTGTTCCTGTAACTCGAATCCCAGCCCGGTATATCCCATTTTAATTTGACACCATTGTGAACCTTACGCCTTTTTTACTCTCTGATCGAGGTTCTCGGCATTGAAAAATCTTCGTAAACAAAATCACACGTGTATATGTTGATATTTAAGAGATATACAGTCAAGAAAATCAAGGGCAATGGTGATATATATGCGGATTAGACACCAAAAAAAACACTCAACAAATGGCTACAATTTAAGGAATGTGTTTAGTGACGGCATCAGATTTCTATTTGATGGAGAAAGGTCTGGTGGCAAGAAAAGCTGCTTCTAGGAGGTTGTCAAGTGTTTTCGCTCGACGATTCCATTCTTGGGTGGTTGGTTTGGCCCTTGTTCCTGTAACTCGAATCCCAGCCCGGTATATCCCATTTTAATTTGACACCATTGTGAACCTTACGCCTTTTTTACTCTCTGATCGAGGTTCTCGGCATTGAAAAATCTTCGTAAACAAAATCACACGTGTATATGTTGATATTTAAGAGATATACAGTCAAGAAAATCAAGGGCAATGGTGATATATATGCGGATTAGACACCAAAAAAAAACACTCAACAAATGGCTACAATTTAAGGAATGTGTTTAGTGACGGCATCAGATTTCTAATTGATGGAGAAAGGTCTGGTGGCAAGAAAAGTTGCTTCTAGGAGGTTGTCAAGTGTTTTCGCTCGACGATTCCATTCTTGGGTGGTTGGTTTGGCCCTTGTTCCTGTAACTCGAATCCCAGCCCGGTATATCCCATTTTAATTTGACACCATTGTGAACCTTACGCCTTTTTTACTCTCTGATCGAGGTTCTCGGCATTGAAAAATCTTCGTAAACAAAATCACACGTGTATATGTTGAGATTTAAAAGATATACAGTCAAGAAAATCAAGGGCAATGGTGATATATATGCGGATTAGACACCAAAAAAAAACACTCAACAAATGGCTACAATTTAAGGAATGTGTTTAGTGACGGCATTAGATTCCTAATTGATGGAGAAAGGTCTGGTGGCAAGAAAAGCTGCTTCTAGGAGGCTGTCAAGTGTTTTCGCTCAACGATTCAATTCTTGGGTGGTTGGTTTGGCCCTTGTTCCTGTAACTCGAATCATAGCCCGGTATATCCCATTTTAATTTTACACCATTGTGAACCTTACGCCTTTTTTACTCTCTGATCGAGGTTCTCGGCATTGAAAAATCTTTGTAAACTAAATCACACGTGTATATGTTGATATTTAAGAGATATACAGTCAAGAAAATCAAGGGCAATGGTGATATATATGCGGATTAGACACCAAAAAAAACACTCAACAAATGGCTACAATTTAAGGAATGTGTTTGGTGACGGCATCAGATTCCTAATTGATGGAGAAAGGTCTGGTGGCAAGAAAAGCTGCTTCTAGGAGGTTGTCAAGTGTTTTCGGTCGATGATTCCATTCTTGGGTGGTTGGTTTGGCCCTTGTTCCTGTAACTCGAATCCTAGCCCGGTATATCCCATTTTAATTTTACACCATTGTGAAACTTACGCCTTTTTTACTCTCTGATCGAGGTTCTCGGCATTGAAAAATCTTTGTAAACTAAATCACACGTGTATATGTTGATATTTAAGAGATATACAGTCAAGAAAATCAAGGGCAATGGTGATATATATGCGGATTAGACACACAAAAAAAACACTCAACAAATGGCAACAATTTAAGGAATGTGTTTAGTGACGGCATCAGATTCCTAATTGATGGAGAAAGGTCTAGCGGCAAGAAAAGCTGCTTCTAGGAGGTTGTCAAGTGTTTTCGCTCGACGATTCCATTCATGGGTGGATGGTTTGGCCCTTGTTCCTGTAACTCGAATCCCAGCCCGGTATATCCCATTTTAATTTGACACCATTGTGAACCTTACGCCTTTTTTACTCTCTGATCGAGGTTCTCGGCATTGAAAAATCTTCGTAAACAAAATCACACCTGTATATGTTGATATTTAAGAGATATACAGTCAAGAAAATCAAGGGCAATGGTGATATATATGCGGATTAGACACAAAAAAAAACACTCAACAAATGGCTACAATTTAAGGAATGTGTTTAGTGACGGCATCAGATTCCTAATTGAGGGAGAAAGGTCTGGTGGCAGGAAAAGCTGCTTCTAGGAGGTTGTCAAGTGTTTTCGGTCGACGATTCCATTCTTGGGTGGTTGGTTTGGCCCTTGTTCCTGTAACTCGAATCCTAGCCCGGTATATCCCATTTTAATTTTACAACATTGTGAACCTTACGCCTTTTTTACTCTCTGATCGATGTTCTCGGCATTGAAAAATCTTTGTAAACTAAATCACACGTGTATATGTTGATATTTAAGAGATATACAGTCAAGAAAATCAAGGGCAATGGTAATATATATGCGGATTAGACACCAAAAAAAAAACACTCAACAAATGGCTTCAATTTAAGGAATGTGTTTAGTGACGGCATTAGATTCCTAATTGATGGAGAAAGGTCTGGTGGCAAGAAAAGCTGCTTCTAGGAGGCTGTCAAGTGTTTTCGCTCGACGATTCCATTCTTGGGTGGTTCGTTTGGCCCTAGTTCCTGTAACTCGAATCCTAGCCCGGTATATCCCATTTTAATTTTACACCATTGTGAACCTTACGCCTTTTTTACTCTCTGATCGAGGTTCTCGGCATTGAAAAATCTTTGTAAACTAAATCACACGTGTATATGTTGATATTTAAGAGATATACAGTCAAGAAAATCAAGGGCAATGGTGATATATATGCGGATTAGACACACAAAAAAAACACTCAACAAATGGCAACAATTTAAGTAATGTGTTTAGTGACGGCATCAGATTCCTAATTGATGGAGAAAGGTCTAGCGGCAAGAAAAGCTGCTTCTAGGAGGTTGTCAAGTGTTTTCGCTCGACGATTCCATTCTTGGGTGGTTGGTTTGGCCCTTGTTCCTGTAACTCGAATCCCAGCCCGGTATATCCCATTTTAATTTGACTCCATTGTGAACCTTACGCCTTTTTTACTCTTTGATCGAGGTTCTCGGCATTGAAAAATCTTCGTAAACAAAATCACACGTGTATATGTTGATATTTAAGAGATATACAGTCAAGAAAATCAAGGGCAATGGTGATATATATGCGGATTAGACACCAAAAAAAACACTCAACAAATGGCTACAATTTAAGGAATGTGTTTAGTGACGGCATCAGATTTCTAATTGATGGAGAAAGGTCTGGTGGCAAGAAAAGTTGCTTCTAGGAGGTTGTCAAGTGTTTTCGCTCAACGATTCCATTCTTGGGTGGTTGGTTTGGCCCTTGTTCCTGTACCTCGAATCCCAGCCCGGTATATCCCATTTTAATTTGACACCATTGTGAACCTTACGCCTTTTTTACTCTCTGATCGAGGTTCTCGTCATTGAAATATCTTTGTAAACAAAATCACACGTGTATATGTTGATATTTAAGAGATATACAGTCAAGAAAATCAAGGGCAATGGTGATATATATGCGGATTAGACACCAAAAAAAAAAACACTCAACAAATGGCTACAATTTAGGGAATGTGTTTAGTGACGGCATTAGATTCCTAATTGATGGAGAAAGGTCTGGTGGCAAGAAAAGCTGCTTCTAGGAGGCTGTCAAGTGTTTTCGCTCAACGATTCAATTCTTGGGTGGTTGGTTTGGCCCTTGTTCCTGTAACTCGAATCATAGCCCGGTATATCCCATTTTAATTTTACACCATTGTGAACCTTACGCCTTTTTTACTCTCTGATCGAGGTTCTCGGCATTGAAAAATCTTTGTAAACTAAATCACACGTGTATATGTTGATATTTAAGAGATATACAGTCAAGAAAATCAAGGGCAATGGTGATATATATGCGGATTAGACACACAAAAAAAACACTCAACAAATGGCAACAATTTAAGGAATGTGTTTAGTGACGGCATCAGATTCCTAATTGATGGAGAAAGGTCTAGCGGCAAGAAAAGCTGCTTCTAGGAGGTTGTCAAGTGTTTTCGCTCAACGATTCCATTCTTGGGTGGTTGGTTTGGCCCTTGTTCCTGTAACTCGAATCCCAGCCCGGTATATCCCATTTTAATTTGACACCATTGTGAACCTTACGCCTTTTTTACTCTCTGATCGAGGTTCTCGGCATTGAAAAATCTTCGTAAACAAAATCACACGTGTATATGTTGATATTTAAGAGATATACAGTCAAGAAAATCAAGGGCAATGGTGATATATATGCGGATTAGACACCAAAAAAAACACTCAACAAATGGCTACAATTTAAGGAATGTGTTTAGTGACGGCATCAGATTTCTATTTGATGGAGAAAGGTCTGGTGGCAAGAAAAGCTGCTTCTAGGAGGTTGTCAAGTGTTTTCGCTCGACGATTCCATTCTTGGGTGGTTGGTTTGGCCCTTGTTCCTGTAACTCGAATCCCAGCCCGGTATATCCCATTTTAATTTGACACCATTGTGAACCTTACGCCTTTTTTACTCTCTGATCGAGGTTCTCGGCATTGAAAAATCTTCGTAAACAAAATCACACGTGTATATGTTGATATTTAAGAGATATACAATCATGAAAATCAAGGGCGATGGTGATATATATGCGGATTAGACACCAAAAAAAACACTCAACAAATGGCTACAATTTAAGGAATGTGTTTAGTGACGGCATCAGATTCCTAATTTATGGAGAAAGGTCTGGTGGCAAGAAAAGCTGATTCTAGGAGGTTGTCAAGTGTTTTCGGTCGACGATTCCATTCTTGGGTGGTTGGTTTGGCCCTTGTTCCTGTAACTCGAATCCTAGCCCGGTATATCCCATTTTAATTTTACAACATTGTGAACCTTACGCCTTTTTTACTCTCTGATCGAGGTTCTCGGCATTGAAAAATCTTCGTAAACAAAATCACACGTGTAAATGTTGATATTTAAGAGATATACAGTCAAGAAAATCAAGGGCAATGGTGATATATATGCGGATTAGACACACAAAAAAACCACTCAACAAATGGCAACAATTTAAGGAATGTGTTTAGTGACGGCATCAGATTCCTAATTGATGGAGAAAGGTCTAGCGGCAAGAAAAGCTGCTTCTAGGAGGTTGTCAAGTGTTTTCGCTCGACGATTCCATTCTTGGGTGGTTGGTTTGGCCCTTGTTCCTGTAACTCGAATCCCAGCCCGGTATATCCCATTTTAATTTGACACCATTGTGAACCTTACGCCTTTTTTACTCTCTGATCGAGGTTCTCGGCATTGAAAAATCTTCGTAAACAAAATCACACGTGTATATGTTGATATTAAAGAGATATACAATCATGAAAATCAAGGGCAATGGTGATATATATGCGGATTAGACACCAAAAAAAACACTAAACAAATGGCTACAATTTAAGGAATGTGTTTAGTGACGGCATCAGATTCCTAATTGATGGAGAAAGGTCTGGTGGCAAGAAAAGCTGCTTCTAGGAGGTTGCAAAGTGTTTTCGCTCGACGATTCCATTCTTGGGTGGTTGGTTTGGCCCTTGTTCCTGTAACTCGAATCCCAGCCCGGTATATCCCATTTTAATTTGATACCATTGTGAACCTTACGCCTTTTTTACTCTCTGATCGAGGTTCTCGGCATTGAAAAATCTTCGTAAACAAAATCACACATGTATATGTTGATATTTAAGAGATATACAATCAAGAAAATCAAGGGCAATGGTGATATATATGCGGATTAGCCACAAAAAAAACACTCAACAAATGGCTACAATTTAAGGAATGTGTTTAGTGACGGCATCAGATTCCTAATTGATGGAGAAAGGTCTGGTGGCAAGAAAAGCTGCTTCTAGGAGGCTGTCAAGTGTTTTCGCTCGACGATTCCATTCTTGGGTGGTTGGTTTGGCCCTTGTTCCTGTAACTCGAATCCTAGCCCGGTATATCCCATTTTAATTTTACACCATTGTGAACCTTACGCCTTTTTTACTCTCTGATAGAGGTTCTCGGCATTGAAAAATCTACGTAAACTAAATCACACGTGTATATGTTGACATTTAAGAGATATACAGTCAAGAAAATCAAGGGCAATGGTGATATATATGCGGATTAGACACAAAAAAAAACACTCAACAAATGGCTACAATTTAAGGAATGTGTTTAGTGACGACATCAGATTCCTAATTGAGAGAGAAAGGTCTGGTGGTAAGAAAAGCTGCTTCTAGGAGGTTGTCAAGTGTTTTCGCTCGACGATTCTATTCTTCGGTGGTTGGTTTGGCCCTTGTTCCTGTAACTCGAATCCTAGCCCGGTTTATCCCATTTTAATTTTACACCATTGTGAACGTTACGCCTTTTTTACTCTCTGATCGAGGTTCTCGGCATTGAAATTTCTTCGTAAACTAAATCACACGTGTATATGTTGACATTTAAGAGATATACAGTCAAGGAAATCAAGGGCAATGGTGATATATATGCGGATTAGACACAAAAAAAAACACTCAACAAATGGCCCCAATTTAAGTAATGTGTTTAGTGATGGCACCAGATTCCTAATTGATGGAGAAAGTTCTGGTGGTAAGAAAAGCTGCTTCTAGGAGGTTGTCAAGTGTTTTCGCTCGACGATTCCATTCTTGGGTGGTTGGTTTGGCCCTTGTTCCTGTAACTCGAATCCCAGCCCGGTATATCCCATTTTAATTTGACACCATTGTGAACCTTACGCCTTTTTTACTCTCTGATCGAGGTTCTCGGCATTGAAAAATCTTCGTAAACAAAATCACACGTGTATATGTTGATATTTAAGAGATATACAGTCAAGAAAATCAAGGGCAATGGTGATATATATGCGGATAAGACACCAAAAAAAAACACTCAACAAATGGCTACAATTTAAGGAATGTGTTTAGTGACGGCATTAGATTCCTAATTGATGGAGAAAGGTCAGGTGGCAAGAAAAGCAGCTTCTAGGAGGCTGTCAAGTGTTTTTGCTCGACGATTCCATTCTTGGGTGGTTGGTTTGGCCCTTGTTCCTGTAACTCGAATCCTAGCCCGGTATATCCCATTTTAATTTTACACCATTGTGAACCTTACGCCTTTTTTACTCTCTGATCGAGGTTCTCGGCATTAAAAAATCTGTGTAAACTAAATCACACGTGTATATGTTGATATTTAAGAGATATACAGTCAAGGAAATCAAGGGCAATGGTGATATATATGCGGATTAGACACACAAAAAAAACACTCAACAAATGGCAACAATTTAAGGAATGTGTTTAGTGACGGCATCAGATTCCTAATTGATGGAGAAAGGTCAAGCGGCAAGAAAAGCTGCTTCTAGGAGGTTGTCAAGTGTTTTCGCTCGACGATTCCATTCTTGGGTGGTTGGTTTGGCCCTTTTTCCTGTAACTCGAATCCTAGACCGGTATATCCCATTTTAATTTGACACCATTGTGAACCTTACGCCTTTTTTACTCTCTGATCGAGGTTCTCGGCATTGAAAAATCTTCGTAAACAAAATCACACGTGTATATGTTGATATTTAAGAGATATACAGTCAAGAAAATGAAGGGCAATGGTGATATATATGCGGATAAGACACCAAAAAAACACTCAACAAATGGCTACAATTTAAGCAATTTGTTTAGTGACGGCATCAGATTCCTAATTGATGGAGAAAGGTCTGGTGGCAAGAAAAGCTGCTTCTAGGAGGTTGTCAAGTGTTTTCGCTCGACGATTCCATTCTTGGGTGGTTGGTTTGGCCCTTGTTCCTGTAACTTGAATCCTAGCTCGGTATATCCCATTTTAATTTTACACCATTGTGAACCTTACGGCTTTTTTACTCTCTGATCGAGGTTCTCGACATTGAAAAATCTTCGTAAACTAAATCACACGTGTATATGTTGATATTTAAGAAATATACAGTCAAGAAAATCAAGGGCAATGGTGATATATATGCGGATTAGACACAAAAAAAAAACACTCAACAAATGGCTACAATTTAAGGAATGTGTTTATTGACGGCATCAGATTCCTAATTGATGGAGAAATGTCTGGTGGTAAGAAAGGTTGCTTCTAGGAGGTTGTCAAGTGTTTTCGCTCGACGATTACATTCTTGGGTGGTTGGTTTAGCCCTTGTTCCTGGAACTCGAATCCCAGCCCGGTATATCCCATTTTAATTTGACACCATTGTGAACCTTACGCCTTTTTTACTCTCTGATCGAGGTTCTCGGCATTGAAAAATCTTTGTAAACAAAATCACACGTGTATATGTTGATATTTAAGAGATATACAATCAAGAAAATCAAAGGCAATGGTGATATATATGCGGATTAGACACAAAAAAAACACTCAACAAATGGCTACAATTTAAGGAATGTGTTTAGTGACGGCATTAGATTCCAAATTGATGGAGAAATGTCTGGTGGTAAGAAAGGTTGCTTCTAGGAGGGTGTCAAGTGTTTTCGCTCGACGATTACATTCTTGGGTGGTTGGTTTGGCCCTTGTTCCTGTAACTCGAATCCCAGCCCGGTATATCCCATTTTAATTTGACACCATTGTGAACCTTACGCCTTTTTTACTCTCTGATCGAGGTTCTCGGCATTGAAAAATCTTCGTAAACAAAATCACACGTGTATATGTTGATATTTAAGAGATATACAGTCAAGAAAATCAAAGGCAATGGTGATATATATGCGGATTAGACACAAAAAAAAAAAACACTCAACAAATGGCTACAATTTAAGGAATGTGTTTAGTGACGGCATTAGATTCCTAATTGATGGAGAAAGGTCTGGTGGCAAGAAAAGCTGCTTCTAGGAGGCTGTCAAGTGTTTTCGCTCGACGATTCCATTCTTGGGTGGTTGGTTTGGCCCTTGTTCCTGTAACTCGAATCCTAGCCCGGTATATCCCATTTTAATTTTACACCATTGTGAACCTTACGCCTTTTTTACTCTCTGATCGAGGTTCTCGGCATTGAAAAATCTTTGTAAACTAAATCACACGTGTATATGTTGATATTTAAGAGATATACAGTTAAGGAAATCAAGGGGAATGGTGATATATATGCGGATTAGACACACAAAAAAAACACTCAACAAATGGCAACAATTTAAGGAATGTGTTTAGTGACGGCATCAGATTCCTAATTGATGGAGAAAGGTCTGGTGGCAAGAAAAGCTGCTTCTAGGAGGTTGTCAAGTGTTTTCGCTCGACGATTCCATTCTTGGGTGGTTGGTTTGGCCCTTGTTCCTGTAACTCGAATCCCAGCCCGGTATATCCCATTTTAATTTGACACCATTGTGAACCTTACGCCTTTTTTACTCTCTGATCGAGGTTCTCGGCATTGAAAAATCTTCGTAAACAAAATCACACGTGTATATGTTGATATTTAAGAGATATACAGTCAAGAAAATCAAGGGAAATGGTGATATATATGCGGATTAGACACCAAAAAAAACACTCAACAAATGGCTACAATTTAAGGAATGTGTTTAGTGACGGCATCAGATTTCTAATTGATGGAGAAAGGTCTGGTGGCAAGAAAAGCTGCTTCTAGGAGGTTGTCAAGTGTTTTTGCTCGACGATTCCATTCTTGGGTGGTTGGTTTGGCCCTTGTTCCTGTAACTCGAATCCCAGCCCGGTATATCCCATTTTAATTTGACACCATTGTGAACCTTACGCCTTTTTTACTCTCTGATCGAGGTTCTCGGCATTGAAAAATCTTCGTAAACAAAATCACACGTGTATATGTTGATATTTAAGAGATATACAGTCAAGAAAATCAAAGGCAATGGTGATATATATGCGGATTAGACACAAAAAAAAACACTCAACAAATGGCTACAATTTAAGGAATGTGTTTAGTGACGGCATTAGATTCCTAATTGATGGAGAAAGGTCTGGTGGCAAGAAAAGCTGCTTCTAGGAGGCTGTCAAGTGTTTTCGCTCGACGATTCCATTCTTGGGTGGTTGGTTTGGCCCTTGTTCCTGTAACTCGAATCCTAGCCCGGTATATCCGATTTTAATTTTACACCATTGTGAACCTTACGCCTTTTTTACTCTATGATCGAGGTTCTCGGCATTGAAAAATCTTCGTAAACAAAATCACACGTGTATATGTTGATATTTAAGAGATATACAGTCAAGAAAATCAAGGGCAATGGTGATATATATGCGGATTAGACACCAAAAAAAACACTCAACAAATGGCTACAATTTAAGGAATGTGTTTAGTGACGGCATCAGATTTCTAATTGATGGAGAAAGGTCTGGTGGCAAGAAAAGCTGCTTCTAGGAGGTTGTCAAGTGTTTTTGCTCGACGATTCCATTCTTGGGTGGTTGGTTTGGCCCTTGTTCCTGTAACTCGAATCCCAGCCCGGTATATCCCATTTTAATTTGACACCATTGTGAACCTTACGCCTTTTTTACTCTCTGATCGAGGTTCTCGGCATTGAAAAATCTTCGTAAACAAAATCACACGTGTATATGTTGATATTTAAGAGATATACAGTCAAGAAAATCAAAGGCAATGGTGATATATATGCGGATTAGACACAAAAAAAAAACACTCAATAAATGGCTACAATTTAAGGAATGTGTTTAGTGACGGCATTAGATTCCTAATTGATGGAGAAAGGTCTGGTGGCAAGAAAAGCTGCTTCTAGGAGGCTGTCAAGTGTTTTCGCTCGACGATTCCATTCTTGGGTGGTTGGTTTGGCCCTTGTTCCTGTAACTCGAATCCTAGCCCGGTATATCCCATTTTAATTTTACACCATTGTGAACCTTACGCCTTTTTTACTCTCTGATCGAGGTTCTCGGCATTGAAAAATCTTTGTAAACTAAATCACACGTGTATATGTTGATATTTAAGAGATATACAGTTAAGGAAATCAAGGGGAATGGTGATATATATGCGGATTAGACACACAAAAAAAACACTCAACAAATGGCAACAATTTAAGGAATGTGTTTAGTGACGGCATCAGATTCCTAATTGATGGAGAAAGGTCTGGTGGCAAGAAAAGCTGCTTCTAGGAGGTTGTCAATTGTTTTCGCTCGACGATTCCATTCTTGGGTGGTTGGTTTGGCCCTTGTTCCTGTAACTCGAATCCCAGCCCGGTATATCCCATTTTAATTTGACACCATTGTGAACCTTACGCATTTTTTACTCTCTGATCGATGTTCTCGGCATTGAAAAATCTTTGTAAACAAAATCACACGTGTATATGTTGATATTTAAGAGATATACACTCAAGAAAATCAAGGGCAATGGTGATATATATGCGGATTAGACACCAAAAAAAAACACTCAACAAATGGCTACAATTTAAGGAATGTGTTTAGTGACGGCATCAGATTTCTAATTGATGGAGAAAGGTCTGTTGGCAAGAAAAGCTGCTTCTAGGAGGTTGTCAAGTGTTTTCGCTCGACGATTCCATTCTTGGGTGGTTGGTTTGGCCCTTGTTCCTGTAACTCGAATCCTAGCCCGGTATATCCCATTTTAATTTTACACCATTGTGAACCTTACGCCTTTTTTACTCTATGATCGAGGTTCTCGGCATTGAAAAATCTTTGTAAACTAAATCACACGTGTATATGTTGATATTTAAGAGATATACAGTCAAGGAAATCAAGGGGAATGGTGATATATATGCGGATTAGACACACAAAAAAAACACTCAACAAATGGCAACAATTTAAGGAATGTGTTTAGTGACGGCATCAGATTCCTAATTGATGGAGAAAGGTCAAGCGGCAAGAAAAGCTGCTTCTAGGAGTTTGTCAAGTGTTTTCGCTCGATGATTCCATTCTTGGGTGGTTGGTTTGGCCCTTTTTCCTGTAACTCGAATCCCAGCCCGGTATATCCCATTTTAATTTGACACCATTGTGAACCTTACGCCTTTTTTACTCTCTGATCGAGGTTCTCGGCATTGAAAAATCTTCGTAAACAAAATCACACGTGTATATGTTGATATTTAAGAGATATACAGTCAAGAAAATCAAGGGCAATGGTGATATATATGCGGATTAGACACAAAAAAAAAACACTCAACAAATGGCTACAATTTAAGGAATGTGTTTAGTGACGGCATTAGATTCCTAATTGATGGAGAAAGGTCTGGTGGCAAGAAAAGCTGCTTCTAGGAGGCTGTCAAGTGGTTTCGCTCGACGATTCCATTCTTGGGTGGTTGGTTTGGCCCTTGTTCCTGTAACTCGAATCCTAGCCCGGTATATCCGATTTTAATTTTACACCATTGTGAACCTTACGCCTTTTTTACTCTATGATCGAGGTTCTCGGCATTGAAAAATCTTTGTAAACTAAATCACACGTGTATATGTTGATATTTAAGAGATATACAGTCAAGGAAATCAAGGGGAATGGTGATATATATGCGGATTAGACACACAAAAAAAACACTCAAGAAATGGCAACAATTTAAGGAATGTGTTTAGTGACGGCATCAGATTCCTAATTGATGGAGAAAGGTCAAGCGGCAAGAAAAGCTGCTTCTAGGAGGTTGTCAAGTGTTTTCGCTCGACGATTCCATTCTTGGGTGGTTGGTTTGGCCCTTTTTCCTGTAACTCGAATCCCAGCCCGGTATATCCCATTTTAATTTGACACCATTGTGAACCTTACGCCTTTTTTACTCTCTGATCGAGGTTCTCGGCATTGAAAAATCTTCGTAAACAAAATCACACGTGTATATGTTGATATTTAAGAGATATACAGTCAAGAAAATCAAGGGCAATGGTGATATATATGCGGATTAGACACCAAAAAAAACACTCAACAAATGGCTACAATTTAAGGAATGTGTTTAGTGACGGCATCAGATTTCTAATTGATGGAGAAAGGTCTGGTGGCAAGAAAAGTTGCTTCTAGGAGGTTGTCAAGTGTTTTTGCTCGACGATTCCATTCTTGGGTGGTTGGTTTGGCCCTTGTTCCTGTAACTCGAATCCCAGCCCGGTATATCCCATTTTAATTTGACACCATTGTGAACCTTACGCCTTTTTTACTCTCTGATCGAGGTTCTTGGCATTGAAAAATCTTCGTAAACAAAATCACACGTGTATATGTTGATATTTAAGAGATATACACTCAATAAAATCAAGGGCAATGGTGATATATATGCGGATTAGACACCAAAAAAAACACTCAACAAATTGCTACAATTTAAGGAATGTGTTTAGTGACGGCATCAGATTTCTAATTGATGGAGAAAGGTCTGGTGGCAAGAAAAGTTGCTTCTAGGAGGTTGTCAAGTGTTTTTGCTCGACGATTCCATTCTTGGGTGGTTGGTTTGGCCCTTGTTCCTGTAACTCGATTCCCAGCCCGGTATATCCCATTTTAATTTGACACCATTGTGAACCTTACGCCTTTTTTACTCTCTGATCGAGGTTCTCGGCATTGAAAAATCTTCGTAAACAAAATCACACGTGTATATGTTGATATTTAAGAGATATACACTCAAGAAAATCAAGGGAAATGGTGATATATATGCGGATTAGACACCAAAAAAAAAACACTCAACAAATGGCAACAATTTAAGGAATTTGTTTAGTGACGGCATCAGATTCCTAATTGATGGAGAAAGGTCTGGTGGCAAGAAAAGTTGCTTCTAGGAGGTTGTCAAGTGTTTTCGCTCGACGATTCCATTCTTGGGTGGTTGGTTTGGCCCTTGTTCCTGTAACTCGAATCCCAGCCCGGTATATCCCATTTTAATTTGACACCATTGTGAACCTTACGCCTTTTTTACTCTCTGAACGAGGTTCTCGGCATTGAAAAATCTTCGTAAACAAAATCACACGTGTATATGTTGATATTTAAGAGATATACAGTCAAGAAAATCAAGGGCAATGGTGATATATATGCGGATTAGACACCAAAAAAAAACACTCAACAAATGGCTACAATTTAAGGAATTTGTTTAGTGACGGCATCAGATTCCTAATTGATGGAGAAAGGTCTGGTGGCAAGAAAAGTTGCTTCTAGGAGGCTGTCAAGTGTTTTTGCTCGACGATTCCATTCTTGGGTGGTTGGTTTGGCCCTTGTTCCTGTAACTCGAATCCCAGCCCGGTATATCCCATTTTAATTTGACACCATTGTGAACCTTACGCCTTTTTTACTCTCTGAACGAGGTTCTCGGCATTGAAAAATCTTCGTAAACAAAATCACACGTGTATATGTTGATATTTAAGAGATATACAGTCAAGAAAATCAAGGGCAATGGTGATATATATGCGGATTAGACACCAAAAAAAACACTCAACAAATTGCTACAATTTAGGGAATGTGTTTAGTGACGGCATCAGATTTCTAATTGATGGAGAAAGGTCTGGTGGCAAGAAAAGTTGCTTCTAGGAGGTTGTCAAGTGTTTTTGCTCGACGATTCCATTCTTGGGTGGTTGGTTTGGCCCTTGTTCCTGTACCTCGAATCCCAGCCCGGTATATCCCATTTTAATTTGACACCATTGTGAACCTTACGCCTTTTTTACTCTCTGATCGAGGTTCTTGGCATTGAAAAATCTTCGTAAACAAAATCACACGTGTATATGTTGATATTTAAGAGATATACAGTCAAGAAAATCAAGGGCAATGGTGATATATATGCGGATTAGACACCAAAAAAAACACTCAACAAATGGCTACAATTTAAGGAATGTGTTTAGTGACGGCATCAGATTTCTAATTGATGGAGAAAGGTCTGGTGGCAAGAAAAGTTGCTTCTAGGAGGTTGTCAAGTGTTTTTGCTCGACGATTCCATTCTTGGGTGGTTGGTTTGGCCCTTGTTCCTGTAACTCGAATCCCAGCCCGGTATATCCCATTTTAATTTGACACCATTGTGAACCTTACGCCTTTTTTACTCTCTGATCGAGGTTCTCGGCATTGAAAAATCTTCGTAAACAAAATCACACGTGTATATGTTGATATTTAAGAGATATACACTCAAGAAAATCAAGGGAAATGGTGATATATATGCGGATTAGACACAAAAAAAAACACTCAACAAATGGCTACAATTTAAGGAATGTGTTTAGTGACGGCATCAGATTTCTAATTGATGGAGAAAGGTCTGGTGGCAAGAAAAGTTGCTTCTAGGAGGTTGTCAAGTGTTTTCGCTCGACGATTCCATTCTTGGGTGGTTGGTTTGGCCCTTGTTCCTGTAACTCGAATCCCAGCCCGGTATATCCCATTTTAATTTGACACCATTGTGAACCTTACGCCTTTTTTACTCTCTGAACGAGGTTCTCGGCATTGAAAAATCTTCGTAAACAAAATCACACGTGTATATGTTGATATTTAAGAGATATACAGTCAAGAAAATCAAGGGCAATGGTGATATATATGCGGATTAGACACCAAAAAAAACACTCAACAGATGGCTACAATTTAAGGAATGTGTTTAGTGACGGCATTAGATTCCTAATTGATGGAGAAAGGTCTGGTGGCAAGAAAAGCAGCTTCTAGGAGGCTGTCAAGTGTTTTTGCTCGACGATTCCATTCTTGGGTGGTTGTTTTGGCCCTTGTTCCTGTAACTCGAATCCTAGCCCGGTATATCCCATTTTAATTTTACACCATTGTGAACCTTACGCCTTTTTTACTCTCTGATCGAGGTTCTCGGCATTAAAAAATCTGTGTAAACTAAATCACACGTGTATATGTTGATATTTAAGAGATATACAGTCAAGGAAATCAAGGGCAATGGTGATATATATGCGGATTAGACACACAAAAAAAACCCTCAACAAATGGCAACAATTTAAGGAATGTGTTTAGTGACGGTATCAGATTCCTAATTGATGGAGCAAGGTCAAGCGGCAAGAAAAGCTGCTTCTAGGAGGTTATCAAGTGTTTTCGCTCGACGATTCCATTCTTAGGTGGTTGGTTTGGCCCTTTTTCCTGTAACTCAAATCCCAGCCCGGTATATCCCATTTTAATTTGACACCATTGTGAACCTTACGCCTTTTTTACTCTCTGATCGAGATTCTCGGCATTGAAAAATCTTCGTAAACAAAATCACACGTGTATATGTTGATATTTAAGAGATATACAATCAAGAAAATCAAAGGCAATGGTGATATATATGCGGATTAGACACAAAAAAAAACACTCAACAAATGGCTACAATTTAAGGAATGTGTTTAGTGACGGCATTAGATTCCTAATTGATGGAGAAAGGTCTGGTGGCAAGAAAAGCTGCTTCTAGGAGGCTGTCAAGTGTTTTCGCTCGACGATTCCATTCTTGGGTGGTTGGTTTGGCCCTTGTTCCTGTAACTCGAATCCTAGCCGGTATATCCCATTTTAATTTTACACCATTGTGAACCTTACGCCTTTTTTACTCTATGATCGAGGTTCTCGGCATTGAAAAATCTTTGTAAACTAAATCACACGTGTATATGTTGATATTTAAGAGATATACAGTCATGGAAATCAAGGGCAATGGTGATATATATGCGGATTAGACACACAAAAAAAACACTCAACAAATGGCAACAATTTAAGGAATGTGTTTAGTGTCGGCATCAGATTCCTAATTGATGGAGAAAGGTCAAGCGGCAAGAAAAGCTGCTTCTAGGAGGTTGTCAAGTGTTTTCGCTCGACGATTCCATTCTTGGGTGGTTGGTTTGGCCCTTTTTCCTGTAACTCGAATCCCATCCCGGTATATCCCATTTTAATTTGACACCATTGTGAACCTTACGCCTCTTTTACTCTCTGATCGAGGTTCTCGGCATTGAAAAATCTTCGTAAACAAAATCACACGTGTATATGTTGATATTTAAGAGATATACAGTCAAGAAAATCAAGGGCAATGGTGATATATATGCGGATTAGACACCAAAAAAAACACTCAACAAATGGCTACAATTTAAGGAATTTGTTTAGTGACGGCATCAGATTCCTAATTGATGGAGAAAGGTCTGGTGGCAAGAAAAGCTGCTTCTAGGAGGTTGTCAAGTGTTTTCGCTCGACGATTCCATTCTTGGGTGGTTGGTTTGGCCCTTGTTCCTGTAACTCGAATCCCAGCCCGGTATATCCCATTTTAATTTGACACCATTATGAACCTTACGCCTTTTTTACTCTCTGATCGAGGTTCTCGGCATTGAAAAATCTTCGTAAACAAAATCACACGTGTATATGTTGATATTTAAGAGATATACAGTAAAGAAAATCAAGGGCAATGGTGATATATATGCGGATTAGACACCAAAAAAAACACTCAACAAATGGCTACAATTTAAGGAATGTGTTTAGTGACGGCATTAGATTCCTAATTAATGGAGAAAGGTCTGGTGGCAAGAAAAGCAGCTTCTAGGAGGCTGTCAAGTGTTTTTTGCTCGACGATTCCATTCTTGGGTGGTTGTTTTGGCCCTTGTTCCTGTAACTCGAATCCTAGCCCGGTATATCCCATTTTAATTTTACACCATTGTGAACCTTACGCCTTTTTTACTCTCTGATCGAGGTTCTCGGCATTAAAAAATCTGTGTAAACTAAATCACACGTGTATATGTTGATATTTAAGAGATATACAGTCAAGGAAATCAAGGGCAATGGTGATATATATGCGGATTAGACACACAAAAAAAACACTCAACAAATGGCAACAATTTAAGGAATGTGTTTAGTGACGGCATCAGATTCCTAATTGATGGAGAAAGGTCAAGCGGCAAGAAAAGCTGCTTCTAGGAGGTTATCAAGTGTTTTCGCTCGACGATTCCATTCTTGGGTGGTTGGTTTGGCCCTTTTTCCTGTAACTCGAATCCCAGCCCGGTATATCCCATTTTAATTTGACACCATTGTGAACCTTACGCCTTTTTTACTCTCTGATCGAGGTTCTCGGCATTGAAAAATCTTCGTAAACAAAATCACACGTGTATATGTTGATATTTAAGAGATATACAGTCAAGAAAATCAAGGGCAATGCCGATATATATGCGGATTAGACACCAAAAAAAACACTCAACAAATGGCTACAATTTAAGGAATTTGTTTAGTGACGGCATCAGATTCCTAATTGATGGAGAAAGGTCTGGTGGCAAGAAAAGCTGCTTCTAGGAGGTTGTCAAGTGTTTTCGCTCGACGATTCCATTCTTGGGTGGTTGGTTTGTCCCTTGTTCCTGTAACTGGAATCCTAGCTCGGTATATCCCATTTTAATTTTACACCATTGTGAACCTTACGGCTTTTTTACTCTCTGATCGAGGTTCTCGACATTGAAAAATCTTCGTAAACTAAATCACACGTGTATATGTTGATATTTAAGAAATATACAGTCAAGAAAATCAAGGGCAATGGTGATATATATGCGGATTAGACACAAAAAAAAACACTCAACAAATGGCTACAATTTAAGGAATGTGTTTATTGACGGCATCAGATTCCTAATTGATGGAGAAATGTCTGGTGGTAAGAAAGGTTGCTTCTAGGAGGTTGTCAAGTGTTTTCGCTCGACGATTACATTCTTGGGTGGTTGGTTTGGCCCTGGTTCCTGTAACTCGAATCCCAGCCCGGTATATCCCATTTTAATTTGACACCATTGTGAACCTTACGCCTTTTTTACTCTCTGATCGAGGTTCTCGGCATTGAAAAATCTTCGTAAACAAAATCACACGTGTATATGTTGATATTTAAGAGATATACAATCAAGAAAATCAAAGGGAATGGTGATATATATGCGGATTAGACACAAAAAAAAACACTCAACAAATGGCTACAATTTAAGGAATGTGTTTAGTGACGGCATTAGATTCCTAATTGATGGAGAAAGGTCTGGTGGCAAGAAAAGCTGCTTCTAGGAGGCTGTCAAGTGTTTTCGCTCGACGATTCCATTCTTGGGTGGTTGGTTTGGCCCTTGTTCCTGTAACTCGAATCCTAGCCCGGTATATCCCATTTTAATTTTACACCATTGTGAACCTTACGCCTTTTTTACTCTATGATCGAGGTTCTCGGCATTGAAAAATCTTTGTAAACTAAATCACACGTGTATATGTTGATATTTAAGAGATATACAGTCAAGGAAATCAAGGGCAAAGGTGATATATATGCGGATTAGACACACAAAAAAAACACTCAACAAATGGCAACAATTTAAGGAATGTGTTTAGTGACGGCATCAGATTCCTAATTGATGGAGAAAGGTCAAGCGGCAAGAAAAGCTGCTTCTAGGAGGTTGTCAAGTGTTTTCGCTCGACGATTCCATTCTTGGGTGGTTGGTTTGGCCCTTTTTCCTGTAACTCGAATCCTAGCCCGGTATATCCCATTTTAATTTGACACCATTGTGAACCTTACGCCTTTTTTACTCTCTGATCGAGGTTCTCGGCATTGAAAAATCTTCGTAAACAAAATCACACGTGTATATGTTGATATTTAAGAGATATACAGTCAAGAAAATCAAGGGCAATGGTGATATATATGCGGATTAGACACCAAAAAAAACACTCAACAAATGGCTACAATTTAAGGAATTTGTTTAGTGACGGCATCAGATTCCTAATTGATGGAGAAAGGTCTGGTGGCAAGAAAAGCTGCTTCTAGGAGGTTGTCAAGTGTTTTCACTCGACGATTCCATTCTTGGGTGGTTGGTTTGGCCCTTTTTCCTGTAACTCGAATCCCAGCCCGGTATATCCCATTTTAATTTGACACCATTGTGAACCTTACGACTTTTTTACTCTCTGATCGAGGTTCTCGGCATTGAAAAATCTTCGTAAACAAAATCACACGTGTATATGTTGATATTTAAGAGATATACAGTCAAGAAAATCAAGGGCAATGGTGATATATATGCGGATTAGACACCAAAAAAAACACTCAACAAATGGCTACAATTTAAGGAATGTGTTTAGTGACGGCATCAGATTCCTAATTGATGGAGAAAGGTCTGGTGGCAAGAAAAGCAGCTTCTAGGAGGCTGTCAAGTGTTTTTGCTCGACGATTCCATTCTTGGGTGGTTGGTTTGGCCCTTGTTCCTGTAACTCGAATCCTAGCCCGGTATATCCCATTTTAATTTTACACCATTGTGAACCTTACGCCTTTTTTACTCTCTGATCGAGGTTCTCGGCATTAAAAAATCTGTGTAAACTAAATCACACGTGTATATGTTGATATTTAAGAGATATACAGTCAAGGAAATCAAGGGCAATGGTGATATATATGCGGATTAGACACAAAAAAAAAACACTCAACAAATGGCAACAATTTAAGGAATGTGTTTAGTGACGGCATCAGATTCCTAATTGATGGAGAAAGGTCAAGCGGCAAGAAAAGCTGCTTCTAGGAGGTTATCAAGTGTTTTCGCTCGACGATTCCATTCTTGGGTGGTTGGTTTGGCCCTTTTTCCTGTAACTCGAATCCCAGCCCGGTATATCCCATTTTAATTTGACACCATTGTGAACCTTACGCCTTTTTTACTCTCTGATCGAGGTTCTCGGCATTGAAAAATCTTCGTAAACAAAATCACACGTGTATATGTTGATATTTAAGAGATATACAGTCAAGAAAATCAAGGGCAATGCCGATATATATGCGGATTAGACACCAAAAAAAACACTCAACAAATGGCTACAATTTAAGGAATTTGTTTAGTGACGGCATCAGATTCCTAATTGATGGAGAAAGGTCTGGTGGCAAGAAAAGCTGCTTCTAGGAGGTTGTCAAGTGTTTTCGCTCGACGATTCCATTCTTGGGTGGTTGGTTTGGCCCTTGTTCCTGTAACTGGAATCCTAGCTCGGTATATCCCATTTTAATTTTACACCATTGTGAACCTTACGGCTTTTTTACTCTCTGATCGAGGTTCTCGACATTGAAAAATCTTCGTAAACTAAATCACACGTGTATATGTTGATATTTAAGAAATATACAGTCAAGAAAATCAAGGGCAATGGTGATATATATGCGGATTAGACACAAAAAAAAAACACTCAACAAATGGCTACAATTTAAGGAATGTGTTTATTGACGGCATCAGATTCCTAATTGATGGAGAAATGTCTGGTGGTAAGAAAGGTTGCTTCTAGGAGGTTGTCAAGTGTTTTCGCTCGACGATTACATTCTTGGGTGGTTGGTTTGGCCCTGGTTCCTGTAACTCGAATCCCAGCCCGGTATATCCCATTTTAATTTGACACCATTGTGAACCTTACGCCTTTTTTACTCTCTGATCGAGGTTCTCGGCATTGAAAAATCTTCGTAAACAAAATCACACGTGTATATGTTGATATTTAAGAGTTATACAATCAAGAAAATCAAAGGCAATGGTGATATATATGCGGATTAGACACAAAAAAAAAACACTCAACAAATGGCTACAATTTAAGGAATGTGTTTAGTGACGGCATTAGATTCCTAATTGATGGAGAAAGGTCTGGTGGCAAGAAAAGCTGCTTCTAGGAGGCTGTCAAGTGTTTTCGCTCGACGATTCCATTCTTGGGTGGTTGGTTTGGCCCTTGTTCCTGTAACTCGAATCCTAGCCCGGTATATCCCATTTTAATTTTACACCATTGTGAACCTTACGCCTTTTTTACTCTATGATCGAGGTTCTCGGCTTTGAAAAATCTTTGTAAACTAAATCACACGTGTATATGTTGATATTTAAGAGATATACAGTCAAGGAAATCAAGGGCAATGGTGATATATATGCGGATTAGACACACAAAAAAAACACTCAACAAATGGCAACAATTTAAGGAATGTGTTTAGTGACGGCATCAGATTCCTAATTGATGGAGAAAGGTCAAGCGGCAAGAAAAGCTGCTTCTAGGAGGTTGTCAAGTGTTTTCGCTCGACGATTCCATTCTTGGGTGGTTGGTTTGGCCCTTTTTCCTGTAACTCGAATCCCAGCCCGGTATATCCCATTTTAATTTGACACCATTGTGAACCTTACGCCTTTTTTACTCTCTGATCGAGGTTCTCGGCATTGAAAAATCTTCGTAAACAAAATCACACGTGTATATGTTGATATTTAAGAGATATACAGTCAAGAAAATCAAGGGCAATGGTGATATATATGCGGATTAGACACCAAAAAAAACACTCAACAAATGGCTACAATTTAAGGAATTTGTTTAGTGACGGCATCAGATTCCTAATTGATGGAGAAAGGTCTGGTGGCAAGAAAAGCTGCTTCTAGGAGGTTGTCAAGTGTTTTCGCTCGACGATTCCATTCTTGGGTGGTTGGTTTGGCCCTTGTTCCTGTAACTCGAATCCCAGCCCGGTATATCCCATTTTAATTTGACACCATTGTGAACCTTACGCCTTTTTTACTCTCTGATCGAGGTTCTCGGCATTGAAAAATCTTCGTAAACAAAATCACACGTGTATATGTTGATATTTAAGAGATATACAGTCAAGAAAATCAAGGGCAATGGTGATATATATGCGGATTAGACACCAAAAAAAACACTCAACAAATGGCTACAATTTAAGGAATGTGTTTAGTGACGGCATCAGATTTCTAATTGATGGAGAAAGGTCTGGTGGCAAGAAAAGTTGCTTCTAGGAGGTTGTCAAGTGTTTTCGCTCGACGATTCCATTCATGGGTGGTTGGTTTGGCCCTTGTTCCTGTAACTCGAATCCCAGCCCGGTATATCCCATTTTAATTTGACACCATTGTGAACCTTACGCCTTTTTTACTCTCTTATCGAGGTTCTCGGCATTGAAAAATCTTCGTAAACAAAATCACACGTTTATATGTTGATATTTAAGAGATATACAGTCAAGAAAATCAAGGGCAATGGTGATATATATGCGGATTAGACACAAAAAAAAAACACTCAACAAATGGCAACAATTTAAGGAATGTGTTTAGTGACGGCATCAGATTCCTAATTGATGGAGAAAGGTCAAGCGGCAAGAAAAGCTGCTTCTAGGAGGTTGTCAAGTGTTTTCGCTCGACGATTCCATTCTTGGGTGGTTGGTTTGGCCCTTTTTCCTGTAACTCGAATCCCAGCCCGGTATATCCCATTTTAATTTGACACCATTGTGAACCTTACGCCTTTTTTACTCTCTGATCGAGGTTCTCGGCATTGAAATTTCTTCGTAAACTAAATCACAAGTGTATATGTTGATATTTAAGAGATATACAGCCAAGCAAATCAAGGGCAATGGTGATATATATGCGGATTAGACATAAAAAAAACACTCAACAAATGGCTACAATTTAAGGAATGTGTTTAGTAACGGCATCAGATTTCTAATTGATGGAGAAATGTCAGGTGGCAAGAAAAGCTGCTTCTAGGAGGTTGTCAAGTGTTTTCGCTCGACGATTCCATTCTTGGGTTGTTGGTTTGACCCTTGTTCCTGTAACTCGAATCCTAGCCCGGCATATCCCATTTTAATTTTACACCATTGTGAACCTTACGCCTTTTTTACTCTCTGATCGAGGCTCACGGCATTGAAAAATCTTCGTAAACTAAATCGCACGTGTATATGTTGACATTTAAGAGATATACAGTCAAGAAAATCTAGGGCTATGCTGATATATATGCGGATTAGACACCAAAAAAAAAACACTCAACAAATGGCTACAATTTAAGGAATGTGTTTATTGACGGAATCAGATTCCTAATTGATGGAGAAATGTCTGGTGGTAAGAAAAGTTGCTTCTAGGAGGTTGTCAAGTGTTTTCGCTCGACGATTACATTCTTGGGTGGTTGGTTTGGCCCTTGTTCCTGTAACTTGAATCCTAGCCCGGTATATCCCATTTTAATTTTACACCATTGTGAACCTTACGCCTTTTTTACTCTCTGATAGAGGTTCAAGGCATTGAAAAATCTTCGTAAACTAAATCACACGTGTATATGTTGACATTTAAGAGATATACAGTCAAGAAAATCAAGGGCAATGGTGATATATATGCGGATTAGACACAAAAAAAACACTCAACAAATGGCTACAATTTAAGGAATGTGTTTAGTGACGACATCAGATTCCTAATTGAGAGAGAAAGGTCTGGTGGTAAGAAAAGCTGCTTCTAGGAGGTTGTCAAGTGTTTTCGCTCGACGATTCCATTCTTGGGTGGTTGGTTTGGCCCTTGTTCCTGTAACTCGAATCCTAGCCCGTTATATCCCATTCTAATTTTACACCATTGTGAACCTTACGCCTTTTTTTACTCTCTGATCGATGTTCTCGGCATTGAAAAATCTTCGAAAACTAAATCACACGTGTATATGTTGATATTTAAGAGATATACAGTCAAGAAAATCAAGGGCAATGCCGATATATATGCGGATTAGACACCAAAAAAAACACTCAACAAATGGCTACAATTTAAGGAATTTGTTTAGTGACGGCATCAGATTCCTAATTGATGGAGAAAGGTCTGGTGGCAAGAAAAGCTGCTTCTAGGAGGTTGTCAAGTGTTTTCGCTCGACGATTCCATTCTTGGGTGGTTGGTTTGGCCCTTGTTCCTGTAACTGGAATCCTAGCTCGGTATATCCCATTTTAATTTTACACCATTGTGAACCTTACGGCTTTTTTACTCTCTGATCGAGGTTCTCGACATTGAAAAATCTTCGTAAACTAAATCACACGTGTATATGTTGATATTTAAGAAATATACAGTCAAGAAAATCAAGGGCAATAGTGATATATATGCGGATTAGACACAAAAAAAAACACTCAACAAATGGCTACAATTTAAGGAATGTGTTTATTGACGGCATCAGATTCCTAATTGATGGAGAAATGTCTGGTGGTAAGAAAGGTTGCTTCTAGGAGGTTGTCAAGTGTTTTCGCTCGACGATTACATTCTTGGGTGGTTGGTTTGGCCCTGGTTCCTGTAACTCGAATCCCAGCCCGGTATATCCCATTTTAATTTGACACCATTGTGAACCTTACGCCTTTTTTACTCTCTGATCGAGGTTCTCGGCATTGAAAAATATTCGTAAACTAAATCACACGTGTATATGTTGATATTTAAGAGATATACAGTCAAGAAAATCAAGGGCAATGCCGATATATATGCGGATTAGACACCAAAAAAAACACTCAACAAATGGCTACAATTTAAGGAATTTGTTTAGTGACGGCATCAGATTCCTAATTGATGGAGAAAGGTCTGGTGGCAAGAAAAGCTGCTTCTAGGAGGTTGTCAAGTGTTTTCGCTCGACGATTCCATTCTTGGGTGGTTGGTTTGGCCCTTGTTCCTGTAACTGGAATCCTAGCTCGGTATATCCCATTTTAATTTTACACCATTGTGAACCTTACGGCTTTTTTACTCTCTGATCGAGGTTCTCGACATTGAAAAATCTTCGTAAACTAAATCACACGTGTATATGTTGATATTTAAGAAATATACAGTCAAGAAAATCAAGGGCAATGGTGATATATATGCGGATTAGACACAAAAAAAAAACACTCAACAAATGGCTACAATTTAAGGAATGTGTTTATTGACGGCATCAGATTCCTAATTGATGGAGAAATGTCTGGTGGTAAGAAAGGTTGCTTCTAGGAGGTTGTCAAGTGTTTTCGCTCGACGATTACATTCTTGGGTGGTTGGTTTGGCCCTGGTTCCTGTAACTCGAATCCCAGCCCGGTATATCCCATTTTAATTTGACACCATTGTGAACCTTACGCCTTTTTTACTCTCTGATCGAGGTTCTCGGCATTGAAAAATCTTCGTAAACAAAATCACACGTGTATATGTTGATATTTAAGAGTTATACAATCAAGAAAATCAAAGGCAATGGTGATATATATGCGGATTAGACACAAAAAAAAAACACTCAACAAATGGCTACAATTTAAGGAATGTGTTTAGTGACGGCATTAGATTCCTAATTGATGGAGAAAGGTCTGGTGGCAAGAAAAGCTGCTTCTAGGAGGCTGTCAAGTGTTTTCGCTCGACGATTCCATTCTTGGGTGGTTGGTTTGGCCCTTGTTCCTGTAACTCGAATCCTAGCCCGGTATATCCCATTTTAATTTTACACCATTGTGAACCTTACGCCTTTTTTACTCTATGATCGAGGTTCTCGGCTTTGAAAAATCTTTGTAAACTAAATCACACGTGTATATGTTGATATTTAAGAGATATACAGTCAAGGAAATCAAGGGCAATGGTGATATATATGCGGATTAGACACACAAAAAAAACACTCAACAAATGGCAACAATTTAAGGAATGTGTTTAGTGACGGCATCAGATTCCTAATTGATGGAGAAAGGTCAAGCGGCAAGAAAAGCTGCTTCTAGGAGGTTGTCAAGTGTTTTCGCTCGACGATTCCATTCTTGGGTGGTTGGTTTGGCCCTTTTTCCTGTAACTCGAATCCCAGCCCGGTATATCCCATTTTAATTTGACACCATTGTGAACCTTACGCCTTTTTTACTCTCTGATCGAGGTTCTCGGCATTGAAAAATCTTCGTAAACAAAATCACACGTGTATATGTTGATATTTAAGAGATATACAGTCAAGAAAATCAAGGGCAATGGTGATATATATGCGGATTAGACACCAAAAAAAACACTCAACAAATGGCTACAATTTAAGGAATTTGTTTAGTGACGGCATCAGATTCCTAATTGATGGAGAAAGGTCTGGTGGCAAGAAAAGCTGCTTCTAGGAGGTTGTCAAGTGTTTTCGCTCGACGATTCCATTCTTGGGTGGTTGGTTTGGCCCTTGTTCCTGTAACTCGAATCCCAGCCCGGTATATCCCATTTTAATTTGACACCATTGTGAACCTTACGCCTTTTTTACTCTCTGATCGAGGTTCTCGGCATTGAAAAATCTTCGTAAACAAAATCACACGTGTATATGTTGATATTTAAGAGATATACAGTCAAGAAAATCAAGGGCAATGGTGATATATATGCGGATTAGACACCAAAAAAAACACTCAACAAATGGCTACAATTTAAGGAATGTGTTTAGTGACGGCATCAGATTTCTAATTGATGGAGAAAGGTCTGGTGGCAAGAAAAGTTGCTTCTAGGAGGTTGTCAAGTGTTTTCGCTCGACGATTCCATTCATGGGTGGTTGGTTTGGCCCTTGTTCCTGTAACTCGAATCCCAGCCCGGTATATCCCATTTTAATTTGACACCATTGTGAACCTTACGCCTTTTTTACTCTCTTATCGAGGTTCTCGGCATTGAAAAATCTTCGTAAACAAAATCACACGTTTATATGTTGATATTTAAGAGATATACAGTCAAGAAAATCAAGGGCAATGGTGATATATATGCGGATTAGACACAAAAAAAAACACTCAACAAATGGCAACAATTTAAGGAATGTGTTTAGTGACGGCATCAGATTCCTAATTGATGGAGAAAGGTCAAGCGGCAAGAAAAGCTGCTTCTAGGAGGTTGTCAAGTGTTTTCGCTCGACGATTCCATTCTTGGGTGGTTGGTTTGGCCCTTTTTCCTGTAACTCGAATCCCAGCCCGGTATATCCCATTTTAATTTGACACCATTGTGAACCTTACGCCTTTTTTACTCTCTGATCGAGGTTCTCGGCATTGAAATTTCTTCGTAAACTAAATCACAAGTGTATATGTTGATATTTAAGAGATATACAGCCAAGCAAATCAAGGGCAATGGTGATATATATGCGGATTAGACATAAAAAAAACACTCAACAAATGGCTACAATTTAAGGAATGTGTTTAGTAACGGCATCAGATTTCTAATTGATGGAGAAATGTCAGGTGGCAAGAAAAGCTGCTTCTAGGAGGTTGTCAAGTGTTTTCGCTCGACGATTCCATTCTTGGGTTGTTGGTTTGACCCTTGTTCCTGTAACTCGAATCCTAGCCCGGCATATCCCATTTTAATTTTACACCATTGTGAACCTTACGCCTTTTTTACTCTCTGATCGAGGCTCACGGCATTGAAAAATCTTCGTAAACTAAATCGCACGTGTATATGTTGACATTTAAGAGATATACAGTCAAGAAAATCTAGGGCTATGCTGATATATATGCGGATTAGACACCAAAAAAAAAACACTCAACAAATGGCTACAATTTAAGGAATGTGTTTATTGACGGAATCAGATTCCTAATTGATGGAGAAATGTCTGGTGGTAAGAAAAGTTGCTTCTAGGAGGTTGTCAAGTGTTTTCGCTCGACGATTACATTCTTGGGTGGTTGGTTTGGCCCTTGTTCCTGTAACTTGAATCCTAGCCCGGTATATCCCATTTTAATTTTACACCATTGTGAACCTTACGCCTTTTTTACTCTCTGATAGAGGTTCAAGGCATTGAAAAATCTTCGTAAACTAAATCACACGTGTATATGTTGACATTTAAGAGATATACAGTCAAGAAAATCAAGGGCAATGGTGATATATATGCGGATTAGACACAAAAAAAACACTCAACAAATGGCTACAATTTAAGGAATGTGTTTAGTGACGACATCAGATTCCTAATTGAGAGAGAAAGGTCTGGTGGTAAGAAAAGCTGCTTCTAGGAGGTTGTCAAGTGTTTTCGCTCGACGATTCCATTCTTGGGTGGTTGGTTTGGCCCTTGTTCCTGTAACTCGAATCCTAGCCCGTTATATCCCATTCTAATTTTACACCATTGTGAACCTTACGCCTTTTTTTACTCTCTGATCGATGTTCTCGGCATTGAAAAATCTTCGAAAACTAAATCACACGTGTATATGTTGATATTTAAGAGATATACAGTCAAGAAAATCAAGGGCAATGCCGATATATATGCGGATTAGACACCAAAAAAAACACTCAACAAATGGCTACAATTTAAGGAATTTGTTTAGTGACGGCATCAGATTCCTAATTGATGGAGAAAGGTCTGGTGGCAAGAAAAGCTGCTTCTAGGAGGTTGTCAAGTGTTTTCGCTCGACGATTCCATTCTTGGGTGGTTGGTTTGGCCCTTGTTCCTGTAACTGGAATCCTAGCTCGGTATATCCCATTTTAATTTTACACCATTGTGAACCTTACGGCTTTTTTACTCTCTGATCGAGGTTCTCGACATTGAAAAATCTTCGTAAACTAAATCACACGTGTATATGTTGATATTTAAGAAATATACAGTCAAGAAAATCAAGGGCAATAGTGATATATATGCGGATTAGACACAAAAAAAAACACTCAACAAATGGCTACAATTTAAGGAATGTGTTTATTGACGGCATCAGATTCCTAATTGATGGAGAAATGTCTGGTGGTAAGAAAGGTTGCTTCTAGGAGGTTGTCAAGTGTTTTCGCTCGACGATTACATTCTTGGGTGGTTGGTTTGGCCCTGGTTCCTGTAACTCGAATCCCAGCCCGGTATATCCCATTTTAATTTGACACCATTGTGAACCTTACGCCTTTTTTACTCTCTGATCGAGGTTCTCGGCATTGAAAAATATTCGTAAACTAAATCACACGCCTTTTTTACTCTCTGATCGAGGTTCTCGACATTGAAAAATCTTCGTAAACTAAATCACACGTGTATATGTTGATATTTAAGAGATATACAATCAAGAAAATCAAAGGTAATGGTGATATATATGCGGATTAGACACAAAAAAAAAACACTCAACAAATGGCTACAATTTAAGGAATGTGTTTAGTGACGGCATTAGATTCCTAATTGATGGAGAAAGGTCTGGTGGCAAGAAAAGCTGCTTCTAGGAGGCTGTCAAGTGTTTTCGCTCGACGATTCCATTCTTGGGTGGTTGGTTTGGCCCTTGTTCCTGTAACTCGAATCCTAGCCCGGTATATCCCATTTTAATTTTACACCATTGTGAACCTTACGCCTTTTTTACTCTATGATCGAGGTTCTCGGCATTGAAAAATCTTTGTAAACTAAATCACACGTGTATATGTTGATATTTAAGAGATATACAGTCAAGGAAATCAAGGGCAATGGTGATATATATGCGGATTAGACACACAAAAAAAACACTCAACAAATGGCAACAATTTAAGGAATGTGTTTAGTGACGGCATCAGATTCCTAATTGATGGAGAAAGGTCAAGCGGCAAGAAAAGCTGCTTCTAGGAGGTTGTCAAGTGTTTTCGCTCGACGATTCCATTCTTGGGTGGTTGGTTTGGCCCTTTTTCCTGTAACTCGAATCCCAGCCCGGTATATCCCATTTTAATTTGACACCATTGTGAACCTTACGCCTTTTTTACTCTCTGATCGAGGTTCTCGGCATTGAAAAATCTTCGTAAACAAAATCACACGTGTATATGTTGATATTTAAGAGATATACAGTCAAGAAAATCAAGGGCAATGGTGATATATATGCGGATTAGACACCAAAAAAAACACTCAACAAATAGCTACAATTTAAGGAATTTGTTTAGTGACGGCATCAGATTCCTAATTGATGGAGAAAGGTCTGGTGGCAAGAAAAGCTGCTTCTAGGAGGTTGTCAAGTGTTTTCGCTCGACGATTCCATTCTTGGGTGGTTGGTTTGGCCCTTGTTCCTGTAACTCGAATCCCAGCCCGGTATATCCCATTTTAATTTGACACCATTGCGAACCTTACGCCTTTTTTACTCTCTGATCGAGGTTCTCGGCATTGAAAAATCTTCGTAAACAAAATTACACGTGTATATGTTGATATTTAAGAGATACACAGTCAAGAAAATCAAGGGCAATGGTGATATATATGCGGATTAGACACAAAAAAAAACACTCAACAAATGGCAACAATTTAAGGAATGTGTTTAGTGACGGCATCAGATTCCTAATTGATGGAGAAAGGTCAAGCGGCAAGAAAAGCTGCTTCTAGGAGGTTGTCAAGTGTTTTCGCTCGACGATTCCATTCTTGGGTGGTTGGTTTGGCCCTTTTTCCTGTAACTCGAATCCCAGCCCGGTATATCCCATTTTAATTTGACACCATTGTGAACCTTACGCCTTTTTTACTCTGTGATCGAGGTTCTCGGCATTGAAATTTGTTCGTAAACTAAATCACACGTGTATATGTTGATATTTAAGAGATATACAGCCAAGCAAATCAAGGGCAATGGTGATATATATGCGGATTAGACATAAAAAAAAACACTCAACAAATGGCTACAATTTAAGGAATGTGTTTAGTAACGGCATCAGATTTCTAATTGATGGAGAAATGTCAGGTGGCAAGAAAAGCTGCTTCTAGGAGGTTGTCAAGTGTTTTCGCTCGACGATTCCATTCTTGGGTTGTTGGTTTGGCCCTTGTTCCTGTAACTCGAATCCTAGCCCGGCATATCCCATTTTAATTTTACACCATTGTGAACCTTACGCCTTTTTTACTCTCTGATCGAGGCTCACGGCATTGAAAAATCTTCGTAAACTAAATCGCACGTGTATATGTTGACATTTAAGAGATATACAGTCAAGAAAATCTAGGGCTATGCTGATATATATGCGGATTAGACACCAAAAAAAAAACACTCAACAAATGGCTACAATTTAAGGAATGTGTTTATTGACGGCATCAGATTCCTAATTGATGGAGAAATGTCTGGTGGTAAGAAAAGTTGCTTCTAGGAGGTTGTCAAGTGTTTTCGCTCGACGATTACATTCTTGGGTGGTTGGTTTGGCCCTTGTTCCTGTAACTTGAATCCTAGCCCGGTATATCCCATTTTAATTTTACACCATTGTGAACCTTACGCCTTTTTTACTCTCTGATAGAGGTTCAAGGCATTGAAAAATCTTCGTAAACTAAATCACACGTGTATATGTTGACATTTAAGAGATATACAGTCAAGAAAATCAAGGGCAATGGTGATATATATGCGGATTAGACACAAAAAAAAAAAACACTCAACAAATGGCTACAATTTAAGGAATGTGTTTAGTGACGACATCAGATTCCTAATTGAGAGAGAAAGGTCTGGTGGTAAGAAAAGCTGCTTCTAGGAGGTTGTCAAGTGTTTTCGCTCGACGATTCCATTCTTGGGTGGATGGTTTGGCCCTTGTTCCTGTAACTCGAATCCTAGCCCGTTATATCCCATTCTAATTTTACACCATTGTGAACCTTACGCCTTTTTTTACTCTCTGATCGATGTTCTCGGTATTGAAAAATCTTCGAAAACTAAATCACACGTGTATATGTTGATATTTAAGAGATATACAGCCAAGAAAATCAAGGGCAATGGTGATATATATGCGGATTAGACATAAAAAAAAAACACTCAACAAATGGCTACAATTTAAGGAATGTGTTTAGTGACGGCATCAGATTTCTAATTGATGGAGAAATGTCAGGTGGCAAGAAAAGCTGCTTCTAGGAGGTTGTCAAGTGTTTTTGCTCGACGATTCCATTCTTGGGTGGTTGGTTTGGCCCTTGTTCCTGTAACTCGAATCCTAGCCCGACATATGCCATTTTAATTTTACACCATTGTGAACCTTACGCCTTTTTTACTCACTGATCGAGGCTCACGGCATTGAAAAATCTTCGTAAACTAAACCGCACGTGTATATGTTGACATTTAAGAGATATACAGTCAAGAAAATCAAGGGCAATGCTGATATATATGCGGATTAGACACAAAAAAAAAACACTCAACAAATGGCTACAATTTAAGGAATGTGTTTAGTGACGGCATCAAATTCCTAATTGATGGAGAACGGTCTGGTGGCAAGAAAAGTTGCTTCTAGGAGGTTGTCAAGTGTTTTCGCTCGACGATTCCATTCTTGGGTGGTTGGTTTGGCCCTTGTTCCTGTAACTTTCATCCTAGCTCGGTATATCCCATTTTAATTTTACACCATTGTGAACCTTACGGCTTTTTTACTCTCTGATCGAGGTTCTCGACATTGAAAATCTTCGTAAACTAAATCACACGTGTGTATGTTGATATTTAAGAAATATACTGTCAAGAAAATCAAGGGCAATGGTGATATATAGGCGGATTAGACACCAAAAAAAACACTCAACAAATGGCTACAATTTAAGGAATGTGTTTATTGACGGCATCAGATTCCTAATTGATGGAGAAATGTCTGGTGGTAAGAAAAGTTGCTTCTAGGAGGTTGTCAAGTGTTTTCGCTCGACGATTACATTCTTGGGTGGTTGGTTTGGCCCTTGTTCCTGTAACTTGAATCCTAGCCCGGTATATCCCATTTTAATTTTACACCATTGTGAACCTTACGCCTTTTTTACTCTCTGATAGAGGTTCTCGGCATTGAAAAATCTTCGTAAACTAAATCACACGTGTATATGTTGACATTTAAGAGATATACAGTTAAGAAAATCAAGGGCAATGGTGATATATATGCGGATTAGACACAAAATAAAACACTCAACAAATGGCTACTATTTAAGGAATGTGTTTAGTGACGACATCAGGTTTGGTGGTAAGAAAAGCTGCTTCTAGGAGGTTGTCAAGTGTTTTCGCTCGACGATTCTATTCTTCGTTGGTTGGTTTGGCCCTTGTTCCTGTAACTCGAATCCTAGCCCCGTTTATCCCATTTTAATTTTACACCATTGTGAACGTTACGCCTTTTTTACTCTGTGATCGAGGTTCTCGGCATTGAAATTTCTTCGTAAACTAAATCACACGTGTATATGTTGACATTTAAGAGATATACAGTCAATGAAATCAGGGGCAATGGTGATATATATGCGGATTAGACACCAAAAAAAAACACTCAACAAATGGCCCCAATTTAAGGAATGTGTTTAGTGATGGCACCAGATTCCTAATTGATGGAGAAAGTTCTGGTGGTAAGAAAAGCTGCTTCTAGGAGGTTGTCAAGTGTTTTCGCTCGACGATTCCATTCTTGGGTGGTTGGTTTGGCCCTTGTTCCTGTAACTCGAATCCTAGCCCGTTATATCCCATTCTAATCTTACACCATTGTGAACCTTACGCCTTTTTTTACTCTCTGATCGATGTTCTCGGCATTGAAAAATCTTCGAAAACTAAATCACACGTGTATATGTTGATATTTAAGAGATATACAGCCAAGAAAATCAAGGGCAATGGTGATATATTTGCGGATTAGACATAAAAAAAACACTCAACAAATGGCTACAATTTAAGGAATGTGTTTAGTGACGGCATCAGATTTCTAATTGATGGAGAAATGTCAGGTGGCAAGAAAAGCTGCTTCTAGGAGGTTGTCAAGTGTTTTCGCTCGACGATTCTATTCTTGGGTGGTTGGTTTGGCCCTTGTTCCTGTAACTCGAATCCTGGCCCGGCATATCCCATTTTAATTTTACACCATTGTGAACCTTACGCCTTTTTTACTCACTGATCGAGGCTCACGGCATTGAAAAATCTTCGTAAACTAAATCATACGTGTATATGTTGATATTTAAGAGATATACAATCAAGAAAATGAAGGGCAATGGTGATATATATGCGGATTAGACACCAAAAAAACACTCAACAAATGGCTACAATTTAAGGAATGTGTTTATTGACGGCATCAGATTCCTTATTGATGGAGAAAGGTCTGGTGGTAAGAAAAGCTGCTTCTAGGAGGTTGTCAAGTGTTTTCGCTTGACGATTCCATTCTTGGGTGGTTGGATTGGCCCTTGTTCCTGTAACTCGAATCCTAGCCCGATATATCCCATTTTAATTTTACACCATTGTGAACCTTACGCCTTTTTTACTCTCTGGTCGAGGTTCTCGGCATTGAAAAATCTTCGTAAACTAAATCATACATGTATATGTTGATATTTAAGAGATATACAATCAAGAAAATGAAGGGCAATGGTGATATATATGCGGATTAGACACCAAAAAAACACTCAACAAATGGCTACAATTTAAGGAATGTGTTTAGTGACGGCATCAGATTCCTAATTGATGGAGAAAGGTCTGGTGGTAAGAGAAGCTGCTTCTAGGAAGTTGTCAAGTGTTTTCGCACGACGATTCCATTCTTGGGTGGTTGGTTTGGCCCTTGTTCCTGTAACTCGAATTCTAGCCCGGTATATACCATTTTCATTTTACACCATTGTGAACCTTACGCCGTTTTTACTCTCTGATCGAGGTTCTCGGCATTGAAAAATCTTCGTAAACTAAATAACACGTGTATATGTTGATATTTAAGAGATATGCAGTCAAGAAAATCAAGGGCAATGGTGATATATATGCGGATTAGACACAAAAAAAAAACACTCAACAAATGGCTACAATTTAAGGAATGTGTTTAGTGACGGCATCAGATTCCTAATTGATGGAGAAAGGTCTGGTGGCAAGAAAAGCTGCTTCTAGGAGGTTGTCAAATGTTTTCGCACGTCGATTCCATTCTTGGGTGGTTGGTTTGGCCCTTGTTCCTGTAACTCGAATCCTAGCCCGGTATATCCCATTTTAATCTTACACCATTGTGAACCTTACGCCTTTTTTACTCTCTGATTGAGGTTCTCGGCATTGAAAAATCTTTGTAAACTAAATCACACGTGTATATGTTGACATTTAAGAGATATACAGTCAAGAAAATCAAGGGCAATGGTGATATATATATGCGGATTAGACACAAAAAAAACACTCAACAAATGGCTACAATTTAAGGAATGTGTTTAGTGACGGCAACAGATTCCTAATTGGTGGAGAAAGGTCTGGTGGCAAGAAAAGCTGCTTCTAGGAGGTTGTCAAATGTTTTCGCACGTCGATTCCATTCTTGGGTGGTTGGTTTGGCCCTTGTTCCTGTAACTCGAATCCTAGCCCGGTATATCCCATTTAAATTTTACACCATTGTGAACCTTACGGCTTTTTTACTCTCTGATCTAGGTTCTCGACATTGAAAAATCTTCGTAAACTAAATCTCACGTGTATATGTTGATATTTAAGAAATATACAGTCAAGAAAATCAAGGGCAATGGTGATTTATATGCGGATTAGACACAAAAACAAAACACTCAACAAATGGCTACAATTTAAGGAATGTGTTTATTGACGGCATCAGATTCTTAATTGATGGAGAAATGTCTGGTGGTAAGAAAAGTTTCTTCTAGGAGGTTGTCAAGTGTTTTCGCTCGACGATTACATTCTTGGGTGGTTGGTTTGGCCCTTGTTCCGGTAACTCGAATCTTAGCCCGGTATATCCCATTTTAATTTTACACCATTGTGAACCTTACGCCTTTTTTACTCTCTGATAGAGGTTCTCGGCATTGAAAAATCTTCGTAAACTAAATCACACGTGTATATGTTGACATTTAAGAGATATACAGTCAAGAAAATCAAGGGCAATGGTGATATATATGCGGATTAGACACAAAAAAAAACACTCAACAAATGGCTACAATTTAAGGAATGTGTTTAGTGACGACATCATACTCCTAATTGATAGAGAAAGGTCTGGTGGTAAGAAAAGCTGCTTCTAGAAGGTTGTCAAGTGTTTTCGCTCGACGATTCTATTCTTGGGTGGTTGGTTTGGCCCTTGTTCCTGTAACTCGAATCCTAGCCCGGTATATCCCATTTTAATTTTACACCATTGTGAACCTTACGCCTTTTTTACTCTCTTATCGAGGTTCTCGGCATTGAAATTTCATCGTAAACTAAATCACAGGTGTATATGTTGACATTTAAGAGATATACAGTCAAGGAAATCAAGGGCAATGGTGATATATTTGAGGATTAGACACCAAAAAAAACACTCAACAAATGGCCCCAATTTAAGGAATGTGTTTAGTGATGGCACCAGATTCTTAATTGATGGAGAAAGTTCTGGTGGTAAGAAAAGCTGCTTCTAGGAGGTTGTCAAGTGTTTTCGCTCGACGATTCCATTCTTGGGTGGTTGGTTTGGCCCTTGTTCCTGTAACTCGAATCCTAGCCCGGTATATCCCATTTAAATTTTACACCATTGTGAACCTAACGCCTTTTTTACTCTCTGATCGAGGTTCTCGGCATTGAAAAATCTTCGTAAACTAAATCACACGTGTATATGTTGATATTTAAGAGATATACAGTCAAGAAAATCAAGGGCAATGGTGATATATATGCGGATTAGACACAAAAAAAAACACTCAACAAATGGCTACAATTTAAAGAATGTGTTTATTGACGGCATCAGATTCCTAATTGATGGAGAAATGTCTGGTGGTAAGAAATGTTTCTTCTAGGAGGTTGTCAAGTGTTTTCGCTCGACGATTACATTCTTGGGTGGTTGGTTTGGCCCTTGTTCCTGTAACTCGAATCCTATCCCGGTATATCCCATTTTAATTTTACACCATTGTGAACCTTATGCCTTTTTTACTCTCTGATAGAGGTTCTCGGCATTGAAAAATCTTCGTAAACTAAATCACACGTGTATATGTTGATATTTAAGAAATATACAGTCAAGAAAATCAAGGGCAATGGTGATATATATGCGGATTAGACACAAAAAAAACACTCAACAAGTGGCTACAATTTAAGGAATGTGTTTATTGACGGCATCAGATTCTTAATTGATGGAGAAATGTCTGGTGGTAAGAAAAGTTTCTTCTAGGAGGTTGTCAAGTGTTTTCGCTCGACGATTACATTCTTGGGTGGTTGGTTTGGCCCTTGTTCCGGTAACTCGAATCTTAGCCCGGTATATCCCATTTTAATTTTACACCATTGTGAACCTTACGCCTTTTTTACTCTCTGATAGAGGTTCTCGGCATTGAAAAATCTTCGTAAACTGAATCACACGTGTATATGTTGACATTTAAGAGATATACAGTCAAGAAAATCATGGGCAATGGTGATATATATGCGGATTAGACACAAAAAAAAAACACTCAACAAATGGCTACAATTTAAGGAATGTGTTTAGTGACGACATCATATTCCTAATTGATAGAGAAAGGTCTGGTGGTAAGAAAAGCTGCTTCTAGGAGGTTGTCAAGTGTTTTCGCTCGACGATTCTATTCTTGGGTGGTTGGTTTGGCCCTTGTTCCTGTAACTCGAATCCTAGCCCGGTATATCCCATTTTAATTTTACACCATTGTGAACCTTACGCCTTTTTTACTCTCTTATCGAGGTTCTCGGCATTGAAATTTCATCGTAAACTAAATCACAGGTGTATATGTTGACATTTAAGAGATATACAGTCAAGGAAATCAAGGGCAATGGTGATATATTTGAGGATTAGACACCAAAAAAAACACTCAACAAATGGCCCCAATTTAAGGAATGTGTTTAGTGATGGCACCAGATTCCTAATTGATGGAGAAAGTTCTGGTGGTAAGAAAAGCTGCTTCTAGGAGGTTGTCAAGTGTTTTCGCTCGACGATTCCATTCTTGGGTGGTTGGTTTGGCCCTTGTTCCTGTAACTCGAATCCAAGCCCGGTATATCCCATTTTAATTTTACACCATTGTGAACCTTATGCCTTTTTTACTCTCTGATCGAGGTTCTCGGCATTGAAAAATCTTCGTAAACTAAATCAAACGTGTATATGTTGATATTTAAGAGATATACAGTCAAGAAAATCAAGGGCAATGGTGATATATATGCGGATTAGACACAAAAAAAAAACACTCAACAAATGGCTACAATTTAAGGAATGTGTTTATTGACGGCATCAGATTCCTAATTGATGGAGAAATGTCTTGTGGTAAGAAAAGTTGCTTCTAGGAGGTTGTCAAGTGTTTTCGCTCGACGATTACATTCTTGGGTGGTTGGCTTGGCCCTTGTTCCTGTAACTCGAATCCTAGCCCGGTATATCCCATTTTAATTTTACATCATTGTGAACCTTACGCCTTTTTTACTCTCTGATAGAGGTTCTCGGCATTGAAAAATCTTCGTAAACTAAATCACACGTGTATATGTTGACATTTAAGAGATATACAGTCAAGAAAATCAAGGGCAATGGTGATATATATGCGGATTAGACACAAAAAAAAACACTCAACAAATGGGTACAATTTAAGGAATGTGTTTAGTGACGACATCATATTCCTAATTGATAGAGAAAGGTCTGGTGGTAAGAAAAGCTGCTTCTAGGAGGTTGTCAAGTGTTTTCGCTCGACGATTCTATTCTTGGGTGGTTGGTTTGGCCCTTGTTCCTGTAACTCGAATCCTAGCCCGGTATATCCCATTTTAATTTTACACCATTGTGAACCTTACGCCTTTTTTACTCTCTGATCGAGGTTCTCGGCATTGAAATTTCATCGTAAACTAAATCACACGTGTATATGTTGACATTTAAGAGATATACAGTCAAGGAAATCAAGGGCAATGGTGATATATTTGCGGATTAGACACCAATAAAAACACTCAACAAATGGCCCCAATTTAAGGAATGTGTTTAGTGATGGCACCAGATTCCTAATTGATGGAGAAAGTTCTGGTGGTAAAAAAAGCTGCTTCTAGGAGGTTGTCAAGTGTTTTCGCTCGACGATTCCATTCTTGGGTGGTTGGTTTGGCCCTTGTTCCTGTAACTCGAATCCTAGCCCGGTATATCCCATTTTAATTTTACACCATTGTGAACCTAACGCCTTTTTTATTCTCTGATCGAGGTTCTCGGCATTTAAAAATCTTCGTAAACTAAATCACACGTGTATATGTTGATATTTAAGAGATATACAGTCAAGAAAATCAAGGGCAATGGTGATAAATATGCGGATTAGACACAAAAAAAAACACTCAACAAATGGCTACAATTTAAAGAATGTGTTTATTGACGGCATCAGATTCCTAATTGATGGAGAAATGTCTGGTGGTAAGAAATGTTTCTTCTAGGAGGTTGTCAAGTGTTTTCGCTCGACGATTACATTCTTGGGTGGTTGGTTTGGCCCTTGTTCCTGTAACTCGAATCCTAGCCCGGTATATCCCATTTTAATTTTACACCATTGTGAACCTTACGCCTTTTTTACTCTCTGATAGAGGTTCTCGGCATTGAAAAATCTTCGTCAACTAAATCACACGTGTATATGTTGACATTTAAGGGATATACAGTCAAGAAATTCAAGGGCAATGGTGATATATATGTGGATTAGACACAAAAAAAAAACACTCAACAAATGGCTACAATTTAAGGAATGTGTGTAGTGACGACATCATATTCCTAAGTGATAGAGAAAGGTCTGGTGGTAAGAAAAGCTGCTTCTAGGAGGTTGTCAAGTGTTTTCGCTCGACGATTCTATTCTTGGGTGGTTGGTTTGGCCCTTGTTCCTGTAACTCGAATCCTAGCCCGGTATATACCATTTTAATTTTACACCATTGTGAACCTTACGCCTTTTTTACTCTCTGATCGAGGTTCTCGGCATTGAAATTTCATCGTAAACTAAATCACACGTGTATATGTTGACATTTAAGAGATATACAGTCAAGGAAATCAAGGGCAATGGTGATATATTTGCAGATTAGACACCAAAAAAAACACTCAACAAATGGCCCCAATTTAAGGAATGTGTTTAGTGATGGCACCAGATTCCTAATTGAAGGAGAAAGTTCTGGTGGTAAGAAAAGCTGCTTCTAGGAGGTTGTCAAGTGTTTTCGCTCGACGATTCCATTCTTGGGTGGTTGGTTTGGCCCTTGTTCCTGTAACTCGAATCCTAGCCCGGTATATCCCATTTTAATTTTACACCATTGTGAACCTAACGCCTTTTTTAATCTCTGATCGAGTTTCTCGGCATTGAAAAATCTTCGTAAACTAAATCACACGTGTATATGTTGATATTTAAGAGATATACAGTCAAGAAAATCAAGGGCAATGGTGATATATATGCGGATTAGACACAAAAAAAAAAACACTCAACAAATGGCTACAATTTAAAGAATGTGTTTATTGACGGCATCTGATTCCTAATTGATGGAGAAATGTCTGGTGGTAAGAAATGTTTCTTCTAGGAGGTTGTCAAGTGTTTTCGCTCGACGATTACATTCTTGGGTGGTTGGTTTGGCCCTTGTTCCTGTAACTCGAATCCTAGCCCGGTATATCCCATTTTAATTTTACACCATTGTGAACCTTACGCTTTTTTACTCACTGATAGAGGTTCTCGGCATTGAAAAATCTTCGTAAACTAAATCACACGTGTATATGTTGACATTTAAGGGATATACAGTCAAGAAAATCAAGGGCAATGGTGATATATATGCGGATTAGACACAAAAAAAAAAACACTCAACAAATGGCTACAATTTAAGGAATGTGTTTAGTGACGACATCATATTCCTAAGTGATAGAGAAAGGTCTGGTGGTAAGAAAAGCTGCTTCTAGGAGGTTGTCAAGTGTTTTCGCTCGACGATTCTATTCTTGGGTGGTTGGTTTGGCCCTTGTTCCTGTAACTCGAATCCTAGCCCGGTATATACCATTTTAATTTTACACCATTGTGAACCTTACGCCTTTTTTACTCTCTGATCGAGGTTCTCGGCATTGAAATTTCATCGTAAACTAAATCACACGCGTATATGTTGACATTTAAGAGATATACAGTCAAGGAAATCAAGGGCAATGGTGATATATTTGCGGATTAGACACCAAAAAAAACACTCAACAAATGGCCCCAATTTAAGGAATGTGTTTAGTGATGGCACCAGATTCCTAATTGATGGAGAAAGTTCTGGTGGTAAGAAAAGCTGCTTCTAGGAGGTTGTCAAGTGTTTTCGCTCGACGATTCCATTCTTGGGTGGTTGGTTTGGCCCTTGTTCCTGTAACTCGAATCCTAGCCCGGTATATCCCAATTTAATTTTACACCATTGTGAACCTAACGCCTTTTTTACTCTCTGATCGAGATTCTCGGCATTGAAAAATCTTCGTAAACTAAATCACACGTGTATATGTTTATATTTAAGAGATATACAGTCAAGAAAATGAACGGAAATGGTGATATATATGCGGTTTAGACACCAAAAAAAAAACACTCAACAAATGGCTACAATTTAAGAAATGTGTTTAGTGACGGCATCAGATTCCTAATTGATGGAGAGGGGTCTGGTGGTAAGAAAAGCTGCTTCTAGGAGGTTGTCAAGTGTTTTCGCTCGATGATTCCATTCTTGGGTGGTTGGTTTGGCCCTTGTTCCTGTAACTCGAATCCTAGCCCGGTATATCCGATTTTAATTTTACACCATTCTGAAACTTACGCCTTTTTTACTCTCTGGTTGAGGTTCTCGGCGTTGAAAAATCTTCGTAAGCTAAATCACACGTGTATATGTTGACATTTAAGAGATATACAGTCAAGAAAATCAAGGGCAATGGTGATACATATGCGGATTAGCCACCAAAAAAAAACACTCAACAAATGTCCCCAATTTAAGGAATGTGTTTAGTGACGGCACCAGATTCCTTATTGATGGAGAAAGGTCTGGTGGTAAGAAAAGCTGCTTCTAGGAGGTTGTCAAGTGTTTTCGCTTGACGATTCCATTCTTGGGTGGTTGGTTTGGCCCTTGTTCCTGTAACTCGAATCCTATTCCGATATATCCCATTTTAATTTTACACCATTGTGAACCTTACGCCTTTTTTACTCTCTGATCGAGGTTCTCGGCATTGAAAAATCTTCATAAACCAAAAATCATACATGTATATGTTGATATTTAAGAGATATACAACCAAGAAAATGAAGGGCAATGGTGATATATATGCGGATTAGGCACCAAAAAAACGCTCAACAAATGGCTACAATTTAAGGAATGTGTTTAGTGACGGCATCAGATTCCTAATTGATGGAGAAAGGTCTGGTGGTAAGAAAAGCTGCTTCTAGGACGTTGTCAAGTGTTTTCGCTCGACGATTCCATTCTTGGGTGGTTGGTTTGGCCCTTGTTCCTGTAACTCGAATCCTAGCCCGGTATATCCCATTTTAATTTTACACCATTGTGAACCTTACGATTTTTTACTCTCTGATAGAGGTTCTCGGCATTGAAAAATCTTCGTAAACTAAATCACACGTGTATATGTTGACATTTAAGGGATATATAGTCAAGAAAATCAAGGGCAATGGTGATATATATGCGGATTAGACACAAAAAAAAAACACTCAACAAATGGCTACAATTTAAGGAATGTGTTTAGTGACGACATCATATTCCTAAGTGATAGAGAAAGGTCTGGTGGTAAGAAAAGCTGCTTCTAGGAGGTTGTCAAGTGTTTTCGCTCGACGATTCTATTCTTGGGTGGTTGGTTTGGCCCTTGTTCCTGTAACTCGAATCCTAGCCCGGTATATACCATTTTAATTTTACACCATTGTGAACCTTACGCCTTTTTTACTCTCTGATCGAGGTTCTCGGCATTGAAATTTCATCGTAAACTAAATCACACGCGTATATGTTGACATTTAAGAGATATACAGTCAAGGAAATCAAGGGCAATGGTGATATATTTGCGGATTAGACACCAAAAAAAACACTCAACAAATGGCCCCAATTTAAGGAATGTGTTTAGTGATGGCACCAGATTCCTAATTGATGGAGAAAGTTCTGGTGGTAAGAAAAGCTGCTTCTAGGAGGTTGTCAAGTGTTTTCGCTCGACGATTCCATTCTTGGGTGGTTGGTTTGGCCCTTGTTCCTGTAACTCGAATCCTAGCCCGGTATATCCCAATTTAATTTTACACCATTGTGAACCTAACGCCTTTTTTACTCTCTGATCGAGGTTCTCGGCATTGAAAAATCTTCGTAAACTAAATCACACGTGTATATGTGTATATTTAAGAGATATACAGTCAAGAAAATGAACGGAAATGGTGATATATATGCGGTTTAGACACCAAAAAAAAAACACTCAACAAATGGCTACAATTTAAGAAATGTGTTTAGTGACGGCATCAGATTCCTAATTGATGGAGAGGGGTCTGGTGGTAAGAAAAGCTGCTTCTAGGAGGTTGTCAAGTGTTTTCGCTCGATGATTCCATTCTTGGGTGGTTGGTTTGGCCCTTGTTCCTGTAACTCGAATCCTAGCCCGGTATATCCGATTTTAATTTTACACCATTCTGAAACTTACGCCTTTTTTACTCTCTGGTTGAGGTTCTCGGCGCTGAAAAATCTTCGTAAGCTAAATCACACGTGTATATGTTGACATTTAAGAGATATACAGTCAAGAAAATCAAGGGCAATGGTGATACATATGCGGATTAGCCACCAAAAAAAAACACTCAACAAATGTCCCCAATTTAAGGAATGTGTTTAGTGACGGCACCAGATTCCTTATTGATGGAGAAAGGTCTGGTGGTAAGAAAAGCTGCTTCTAGGAGGTTGTCAAGTGTTTTCGCTTGACGATTCCATTCTTGGGTGGTTGGTTTGGCCCTTGTTCCTCTAACTCGAATCCTATTCCGATATATCCCATTTTAATTTTACACCATTGTGAACCTTACGCCTTTTTTACTCTCTGATCGAGGTTCTCGGCATTGAAAAATCTTCATAAACCAAAAATCATACATCTATATGTTGATATTTAAGAGATATACAACCAAGAAAATGAAGGGCAATGGTGATATATATGCGGATTAGGCACCAAAAAAACGCTCAACAAATGGCTACAATTTAAGGAATGTGTTTAGTGACGGCATCAGATTCCTAATTGATGGAGAAAGGTCTGGTGGTAAGAAAAGCTGCTTCTAGGACGTTGTCAAGTGTTTTCGCTCGACGATTCCATTCTTGGGTGGTTGGTTTGGCCCTTGTTCCTGTAACTCGAATCCTAGCCCGGTATATCCCATTTTAATTTTACACCATTGTGAACCTTACGCCGTTTTTACTCTCTGATCGAGGTTCTCGGCATTGAAAAATCTTCGTAAACTAAATAACACGTGTACATGTTGATATTTAAGAGATATACAGTCAAGAAAATCAAGGGCAATGGTGATATATATGCGGATTAGACACAAAAAAAACACTCAACAAATGGCTACAATTTAAGGAATGTGTTTAGTGACGGCATCAGATTCCTAGTTGATGGAGAAAGGTCTGGTGGCAAGAAAAGCTGCTTCTTGGAGGTTGTCAAATGTTTTCGCACGTCGATTCCATTCTTGGGTGGTTGGTTTGGCCCTTGTTCCTGTAACTCGAATCCTAGCCCGGTATATCCCATTTTAATCTTACACCATTGTGAACCTTACACCTTTTTTACTCTCTGATCGAGGTTCTCGGCATTGAAAAATCTTCGTAAACTAAATCACACGTGTATATGTTGACATTTAAGAGATATACAGTCAAGAAAATCAAGGGCAATGGTGATATATATGCGGATTAGACACAAAAAAAAACACTCAACAAATGGCTACAATTTAAGGAAAGTTTTTAGTGACGGCATCACATTCCTACTTGATGGAGAAAGGTCTGGTGGCAAGAAAAGCTGCTTCTAAGAGGTTGTCAAGTGTTTTCGCTCGACGATTCCATTCTTGGGTGGTTGGTTTGGCCCTTGTTCATGTAACTCGAATCCTAGCCCGGTATATCCCATTTTAATTTTACACCATTGTGAACCTAACGCCTTTTTTACTCTCTGATCGAGGTTCTCGGCATTGAAAAATCTTCGTAAACTAAATCACACGTGTATATGTTGATATTTAAGAGATATACAGTCAAGAAAATGAACGGCAATGGTGATATATATGCGGATTAGACATAAAAAAAAAAACACTCAACAAATGGCTACAATTTAAGGAATGTAAACGACGGCATCAGATTCCTAATTGATGGAGAGGGGTCTGGTGGTAAGAAAAGCTGCTTCTAGGAGGTTGTCAAGTGTTTTCGCTCGATGATTCCATTCTTGGGTGGTTGGTTTGGCACTTGTTCCTGTAACTCGAATCCTAGCCCGGTATATCCCATTTTAATTTTACACCATTCTGAAACTTACGCCTTTTTTACTCTCTGGTTGAGGTTCTCGGCATTGAAAAATCTTCGTAAACTAAATCACACGTGTATATGTTGACATTTAAGAGATATACAGTCAAGAAAATCAATGGCAATGGTGATACATATGCGGATTAGCCACCAAAAAAAACACTCAACAAATGTCCCCAATTTAAGGAATGTGTTTAGTGACGGCACCAGATTCCTTATTGATGGAGAAAGGTCTGGTGGTAAGAAAAGCTGCTTCTAGGAGGTTGTCAAGTGTTTTCGCTTGACGATTCCATTCTTGGGTGGTTGGTTTGGCCCTTGTTCCTGTAACTCGAATCCTATTCCGATATATCCCATTTTAATTTTACACCATTGTGAACCTTACGCCTTTTTTACTCTCTGATCGAGGTTCTCGGCATTGAAAAATCTTCGTAAACTAAATCATACGTGTATATGTTGATATTTAAGAGATATACAATCAAGAATATGAAGGGCAATGGTGATATATATGCGGATTAGACACCAAAAAAACACTCAACAAATGGCTACAATTTAAGGAATGTGTTTAGTGACGGCATCAGATTCCTAATTGATGGAGAAAGGTCTGGTGGTAAGAAAAGCTGCTTCTAGGACGTTGTCAAGTGTTTTCGCTCGACGATTCCATTCTTGGGTGGTTGGTTTGGCCCTTGTTCCTGTAACTCGAATCCTAACCCGGTATATCCCATTTTAATTTTACACCATTGTGAACCTTACGCCGTTTTTACTCTCTGATCGAGGTTCTCGGCATTGAAAAATCTTCGTAAACTAAATAACACGTGTATATGTTGATATTTAAGAGATATACAGTTAAGAAAATCAAGGGCAATGGTGATATATATGCGGATTAGACACAAAAAAAAAACACTCAACAAATGGCTACAATTTAAGGAATGTGTTTAGTGACGGCATCAGATTCCTAATTGATGGAGAAAGGTCTGGTGGCAAGAAAAGCTGCTTCTAGGAGGTTGTCAAATGTTTTCGCACGTCGATTCCATTCTTGGGTGGTTGGTTTGGCCCTTGTTCCTGTAACTCGAATCCTAGCCCGGTATATCCCATTTTAATCTTACACCATTGTGAACCTTACGCCTTTTTTACTCTCTGATCGAGGTTCTCGGCATTGAAAAATCTTCGTAAACTAAATCACACGTGTATATGTTGACATTTAAGAGATATACAGTTAAGAAAATCAAGGGCAATGGTGATATATATGCGGATTAGACACAAAAAAAACACTCAACAAATGGCTACAATTTAAGGAAAGTTTTTAGTGACGGCATCACAATCCTACTTGATGGAGAAAGGTCTAGTGGCAAGAAAAGCTGCTTCTAGGAGGTTGTCAAGTGTTTTCGCTCGACGATTCCATTCTTGGGTGGTTGGTTTGGCCCTTGTTCATGTAACTCGAATCCTAGCCCGGTATATCCCATTTTAATATTACACCATTGTGAACCTTACGCCTTTTTTTACTCTCTGATCGATGTTCTCGGCATTGAAAAATCTTCGTAAACTAAATCACACGTGTATATGTTTATATTTAAGAGATATACAGTTAAGAAAATCAAGGGCAACTGTGATATATAAGCGGATTAGACACAAAAAAAAAAACACTCAACAAATGGCTACAATTTAAGGAATGTGTTTAGTGACGGCATCATATTCCTAATTGATGGAGAAAGGTCTGGTAGCAAGAAAAGCTGCTTCTAGGAGGTTGTCAAGTGTTTTCGCTCGACGATTCCATTCTTGGGTGGTTGGGTTTGGCCCTTGTTCCTGTAACTCGAATCCTAGCCCGGTATATCCCATTTAAATTTTACACCATTCTGAACCTTACGCGTTTTTTACTCTCTGATCGAGGTTCTCGACATTGACAAATCTTCGTAAACTAAATCACACGTGTATATGTTGATATTTAAGAGATATACAGTCAAGAAAATCAAGGGCAATGGTGATATATATGCGGATTAAACACAAAAAAAAAACACTCAACAAATGGCTACAATTTAAGGAATGTGTTTATTGACGGCTTCAGATTCCTAATTGATGGAGAAAGGTCTGGTGGCAAGAAAATCTGCTTCTAGGAGGTTGTCAAGTGTTTTCGCTCGTCGATTCCATTCTTGGGTGGTTGGTTTGTCCCTTGTTCCTGTAACTCGAATCCTATCCCGGTATATCCCATTTTAATCTTACACCATTGTGAACCTTACGCATTTTTTACTCTCTGATCGAGGTTCTCGGCATTGAAAAATCTTCGTAAACAAAATCACACGTGTATATGTTGACATTTAAGAGATATACAGTCAAGAAAATCAAGGGCAATGGTGATATATATGCGGATTAGAAACAAAAAAAAAACACTCAACAAATGGGTACAATTTAAGGAATGTGTTTAGTGACGGCATCAGATTCCTAATTGATGGAGAAAGGTCTGGTGGCAAGAAAAGCTGCTTCTAGGAGGTTGTCAAGTGTTTTCGCTCGACGATTCCATTCTAGGGTGTTTGGTTTGGCCCTTGTTCCTGTAACTCGAATCCTAGCCCGGTATATCCCATTCTAATATTACACCATTGTGAACCTTACGCCTTTTTTACTCTCTGATCGATGTTCTCGGCATTTAAAAATCTTCGTAAACTAAATCACACGTGTATATGTTGATATTTAAGAGATATACAGTCAAGAAAATCAAGGGCAATGGTGATATATATGTGGATTAGACACAATAAAAAACACTCAACAAATGGCTACAATTTAAGGAATGTGTTTAGTGACGGCATCATATTCCTAATTGATGGAGAAAGGTCTGGTGGCAAGAAAAGCTGCTTCTAGGAGGTTGTCAAGTGTTTTCGCTCGACGATTCCATTCTAGGGTGTTTGGTTTGGCCCTTATTCTTGTAACTCGAATCCTCGCCCGGTATATCCCATTTTAATATTACACCATTGTGAACCTTACGCCTTTTTTACTCTCTGATCAATGTTCTCGGCATTTAAAAATCTTCGTAAACTAAATCACACGTGTATATGTTGATATTTAAGAGATATACAGTCAAGAAAATCAAGGGCAATGGTGATATATATGCGGATTAGACACAAAAAAAACACTCAACAAATGGCTACAATATAAGGAATGTGTTTCGTGACGGCATCATATTCCTAATTGATGGAGAAAGGTCTGGTGGTAAGAAAATCTGCTTCTAGGAGGTTGTCAAGTGTTTTCGCTCGACGATTCCATTCTTGGCTGGTTGGTTTGGCCCTTGTTCCTGTAACTCGAATCCTCGCCCGGTATATCCCATTTTAATATTACACCATTGTGAACCTTACGCCTTTTTTACTCTCTGATCGATGTTCTCGGCATTTAAAAATCTTCGTAAACTAAATCACACGTGTATATGTTGATATTTAAGAGATATACAGTCAAGAAAATCAAGGGCAATGGTGATATATATGAGGATTAGAAACAATAAAAAACACTCAACAAATGGCTACAATTTAAGGAATGTGTTTAGTGACGGCATCATATTCCTAATTGATGGAGAAAGGTCTGGTGGCAAGAAAAGCTGCTTCTAGGAGGTTGTCAAGTGTTTTCGCTCGACGATTCCATTCTAGGGTGTTTGGTTTGGCCCTAATTCTTGTAACTCGAATCCTCGCCCGGTATATCCCATTTTAATATTACACCATTGTGAACCTTACGCCTTTTTTACTCTCTGATCAATGTTCTCGGCATTTAAAAATCTTCGTAAACTAAATCACACGTGTATATGTTGATATTTAAGAGATATACAGTCAAGAAAATCAAGGGCAATGGTGATATATATGCGGATTAGACACAAAAAAAAAACACTCAACAAATGGCTACAATTTAAGGAAAGTGTTTAGTGACGGCATCAGATTCCTAATTGATGGAGAAAGGTCTGGTGGTAAGAAAAACTGCTTCTAGGAGGTTGTCAAGTGTTTTCGCTCGACGATTCTATTCTTGGGTGGTTGGTTTGGCCCTTGTTCCTGTAACTCGAGTCCTAGCCCGGTATATCCCATTTTAATCTTACACCATTGTGAACCTTACACCTTTTTTACTCTCTGATCGAGGTTCTCGGCATTGAAAAATCTTCGTAAACAAAATCACACGTGTATATGTTGATATTTAAAAGATACACGGTCAATAAAATCAAGGGCAATGTTGATATATATGCGGATTAGACACCAAAAAAATAACACTCAACAAATGGCTACAATTTAAGGAATGTGTTCAGTGACGACATCAGATTCCTAATTGATGGAGAAAGGTCTGGTGGCAAGAAGAGCTGCTTCTAGGAGGTTGTAAAGTGTTTTCGCTCGACAATTCCATTCTTGGGTGGTTGGTTTGGCCCTTGTTCCTGTAACTCGAATCCTAGCCCCCGGTATATCCCATTTTAATTTTACACCAATGTGAACCTTACGCCTTTTTTACTCTCTGATCGTGGTTCTCGGCATTGAAAAATCTTCGTAAACTAAATCACACGTGTATATGTTGACATTTAAGAGATATACAATCAAGAAAATCAAGGGCAATGGTGATATATATGCGGATTAGACACCAAAAAAAAACACTCAACAAATGGCTACAATTTAAGGAAAGTGTTTAGTGACGGCATCAGATTCCTAATTGATGGAGAAAGGTCTGGTGGTATGAAAAGCTGCTTCTAGGAGGTTGTCAAGTGTTTTGGCTCGACGATTCCAATCTTGGGTGGTTGGTTTGGCCCTTGTTCCTGTAACTCGAATCCTAGCCCGGTATGTCCCATTTTAATTTTACACCATTGTGAACCTTACGCCTTTTTACTCTCTGATCGAGGTTCTCGGCATTGTGAAATCTTCGTAAACTAAATCACACGTGTATATGTTGATATTTAAGAGATATACAGTAAAGAAAATCAAGGGCAATGGTGATATATATGCGGATTAGACACCAAAAAAAACACCCAACAAATGGCTACAATTTAAGGAATATGTTTAGTGACGGCATCAGATTCCTAATTGATGGAGAAAGGTCTGGTGGCAAGAAAAGCTGCTTCTAGGAGGTTGTCAAGTGTTTTCGTTCGACGATTCAATTCTTGGGTGGTTGGTTTGGCCCTTGATCCTGTAACTCGAATCCTAGCCCGGTATATCCCATTTTTAATTTACACCATTGTGAACCTTACGCCATTTTTACTCTCTGATCGATGTTCTCGTCATTGAAAAATCTTCGTAAACTAAATCACACGTGTATATGTTGATATTTAAGAGATATACAGTCAAGAAAATGAAGGGCAATGGTGATATATATGCGGATTAGACACAAAAAAAAAAAAACACTCAACAAATGGCTACAATTTAAGGAATGTGTTTAGTGACGGCATCAGATTCCTAATTGATGGAGAAAGGTCTGGTGGCAAGAAAAGCTGCTTCTAGGAGGTTGTCAAGTGTTTTCGCTCGACGATTCCATTCTTGGGTGGTTGGTTTGGCCCTTGTTCCTGTAACTCGAATCCTAGCCTGGTATATCCCATTTTAATCTTACACCATTATGAACCTTACGCCTTTTTTACTCTCTGATCGAGGTTCTCGGCATTGAAAAATCTTCGTAAAATAAATCACACGTGTATATGTTGACATTTAAGAGATATACAGTCAAGAAAGTCAAGGGGAATGGTGATATATATGCGGATTAGACACCAAAAAAAAACACTCAACAAATGGCTACAATTTAAGGAAAGTGTTTAGTGACGGTATCAGATTCCTAATTGATGGAGAAAGGTCTGGTGGTATGAAAAGCTGCTTCTAGGAGGTTATCAAGCGTTTTGGCTCGACGATTCTATTCTTGGGTGGTTGGTTTGGCCCTTGTTCATGTAACTCGAATCCTAGCCCGGTATGTCCCATTTTAATTTTACACCATTGTGAACCTTACGCCTTTTTACTCTCTGATCGAGGTTCTCGGCATTGAAAAATCTTCGTAAACTAAATCACACGTGTATATGTTGATATTTAAGAGATATACAGTCAAGAAAATCAAGGGCAATGGTGATATATATGAGGATTAGACACCAAAAAAAAACATTCAACAAATGGCTACAATTTAAGGAATGTGTTTAGTGACGACATCAGATTCCTAATTGATGGAGAAAGGTCTGGTGGTAAGAAAAGCTGCTTCTAGGAGGTTGTCAAGTGTTTTCGCTCGACGATTCTATTCTTGGGTGGTTGGTTTGGCCCTTGATCCTGTAACTCGAGTCCTAGCCCGGTATATCCCATTTTAATCTTACACCATTGTGAACCTAACGCCTTTTTTACTCTCTGATCGAGGTTCTCGGCATTGAAAAATCTTCGTAAACAAAATCACACGTGTATATGTTGATATTTAAGAGATACACAGTCAATAAAATCAAGGGCAATGGTGATATATATGCAGATTAGACACCAAAAAAATAACACTCAACAAATGGCTACAGTTTAAAGAATGTGTTCAGTGACGACATCAGATTACTTATTCATGGAGAAAGGTCTGGTGGTAAGAAAAGCTGCTTCTAGGAGGTTGTCAAGTGTTTTCGCTCGACAATTCCATTCTTGGGTGGTTGGTTTGGCCCTTGTTCCAGTAACTCGAATCCTAGCCCGGTATATCTCATTTTAATTTTACACCAATGTGAACCTTACGCCTTTTTTACTCTCTGATCGAGGTTCTCGGCATTGAAAACTCTTCGTAAACTAAATCACACGTGTATATGTTGATATTTAAGAGATATACAGTCAAGAAAATCAAGGGCAATGGTGATATATATGCGGATTAGACACCAAAAAAACACCCAACAAATGGCTATAATTTAAGGAATGTGTTTAGTGACGGCATCAGATTTCTAATTGATGGAGAAAGGTCTGGTGGCAAGAAAAGCAGTTTCTAGGAGGTTGTCAAGTGTTTTCGCTCGACGATTCCATTCTTGGGTGGTTGGTTTGGCCCTTGTTCCTATAACTCGAATCCTAGCCCGGTATATCCCATTTTAATCTTACACCATTGTGAACCTTACGCCTTTTTTACTCTCTGATCGAGGTTCTCGGCATTGAAAAATCTTCATAAACTAAATCACACGTGTATATGTTGACATTTAAGAGATATACAGTCAAGAAAATCAAGGGCAATGGTGATATATATGCGGATTAGACACAAAAAAAAAAACACTCAACAAATGGCTACAATTTAAGGAAAGTGTTTAGTGATGGCATCAGATTCCTAATTGACGGTGAAAGGTCTGGTGGTATGAAAAGCTGCTTCTAGGAGGTTGTCAAGTGTTTTGGTTTGACGATTCCAATCTTGGGTGGTTGGTTTGGCCCTTGTTCCTGTAACTCGAATCCTAGCCCTGTATGTCCCATTTTAATTTTACACCATTGTGAATCTTACGCCTTTTTACTCTCTGATCGAGGTTCTCGGCATTGAAAAATCTTCGTAAACTAAATCACACATGTATATGTTGATATTTAAGAGATATACAGTAAAGAAAATCAAGGGCAATGGTGATATATATGAGGATTAGACACCAAAAAAAAAAACATTCAACAAATGGCTACAATTTAAGGAATGTGTTTAGTGACGACATCAGATTCCTAATTGATGGAGAAAGGTCTGGTGGTAAGAAAAGCTGCTTCTAGGAGGTTGTCAAGTGTTTTCGCTCGACGATTCTATTCTTGGGTGGTTGGTTTGGCCCTTGTTCCTGTAACTCGAGTCCTAGCCCGGTATATCCCATTTTAATCTTACACCATTGTGAACCTTACGCCTTTTTTACTCTCTGATCGAGGTTCTCGGCATTGAAAAATCTTCGTAAACAAAATCACACGTGTATATGTTGATATTTAAAAGATACACGGTCAATAAAATCAAGGGCAATGTTGATATATATGCGGATTAGACACCAAAAAAATAACACTCAACAAATGGCTACAATTTAAGGAATGTGTTCAGTGACGACATCAGATTCCTAATTGATGGAGAAAGGTCTGATGGCAAGAAAAGCTGCTTCTAGTAGGTTGTAAAGTGTTTTCGCTCGATAATTCCATTCTTGGGTGGTTGGTTTGGCCCTTGTTCCTGTAACTCGAATCCTAGCCCCCGGTATATCCCATTTTAATTTTACACCAATGTGAACCTTATGCCTTTTTTACTCTCTGATCGTGGTTCTCGACATTGAAAAATCTTCGTAAACTAAATCACACGTGTATATGTTGACATTTAAGAGATATACAGTCAAGAAAATCAAGGGCAATGGTGATACATATGCGGATTAGACACCAAAAAAAACACTCAACAAATGGCTACAATTTAAGGAAAGTGTTTAGTGACGGCATCAGATTCCTAATTGATGGAGAAAGGTCTGGTGGTATGAAAAGCTGCTTCTAGGAGGTTGTCAAGTGTTTTGGCTCGACGATTCCAATCTTGGGTGGTTGGTTTGGCCCTTGTTCCTGTAACTCGAATCCTAGCCCGGTATGTCCCATTTTAATTTTACACCATTGTGAACCTTACGCCTTTTTACTCTCTGATCGAGGTTCTCGGCATTGAAATATCTTCGTAAACTAAATCACACGTGTATATGTTGATATTTAAGAGATATACAGTAAAGAAAATCAAGGGCAATGGTGATATATATGAGTATTAGACACCAAAAAAAAACATTCAACAAATGGCAACAATTTACGGAATGTGTTTAGTGACGACATCAGATTCCTAATTGATGGAGAAAGGTCTGGTGGTAAGAAAAGCTGCTTCTAGGAGGTTGTCAAGTGTTTTCGCTCGATGATTCTATTCTTGGGTGGTTGGTTTTGCCCTTGTTCCTGTAACTCGAGTCCTAGCCTGGTATATCCCATTTTAATCTTACACCATTGTGAACCTTACGCCTTTTTACTCTCTGATCGAGGTTCTCGGCATTGAAAAATCATCGTAAACAAAATCACACGTGTATATGTTGATATTTAAGAGATACACGGTCAATAAAATCAAGGGCAATGGTGATATATATGCGGATTAGACACCAAAAAAATAACACTCAACAAATGGCTACAATTTAAGGAATGTGTTCACTGACGACATCAGATTCCTAATTCATGGAGAAAGGTCTGGTGGCAAGAAAAGCTGCTTCTAGGAGGTTGTCAAGTGTTTTCGCTCGACAATTCCATTCTTGGGTGGTTGGTTTGGCCCTTGTTCCTGTAACTCGAATCCTAGCCCGGTATATCCCATTTTAATTTTACACCAATGTGAACCTTACGCCTTTTTTACTCTCTGATCGAGGTTCTCGGCATTGAAAAAATCTTCGTAAACTAAATCACACGTGTATATGTTGATATTTAAGAGATATACAATCAAGAAAATCAAGGGCAATGGTGATATATATGCGGATTAGACACCAAAAAAACACTCAACAAATGGCTACAATTGAAGGAATGTGTTTAGTGACGGCATCAGATTCCTAATTGATGGAGAAAGGTCTGGTGGCAAGAAAAGCTGCTTCTAGGAGGTTGTCAAGTGTTTTCGCTCGACGATTCCATTCTTGGGTGGTTGGTTTGGCCCTTGTTCCTGTAACTCGAATCCTAGCCCGATATATCCCATTTTAATTTTACACCATTGTGAACCTTACGCCTTTTTTACTCTCTGATCGAGGTTCTCGGCATTGAAAAATCTTCGTAAACAAAATCACACGTGTATATGTTGATATTTAAGAGATATATAGTCAAGAAAATCAAGGTCAATGGTGATATATATGCGGATTAGAAACAAAAAAAAACACTCAACAAATGGCTACAATTTAAGGAATGTGTTTAGTGACGGCATCACATTCCTAATTGATGGAGAAAGGTCTGGTGGTAAGAAAAGCAGCTTCTTGGAGGTTGTCAAGTGTTTTCGCTCGACGATTCCATTCTTGGGTGGTCGGTTTGGCCCCTGTTCCTGTAAGTCGAATACTAGCCCGGTATATCCCATTTTAAACTTACACCATTGTCAACCTTACGCCTTTTTTACTCTCTGGTCGAGGTTCTCGGCATTGAAAAATCTTCGTAAACAAAATCATACGTGTATATGTTGATATTTAAGAGATATACAGTCAAGAAAATCAAGGGCAATGGTGATATATATGCGGATTAGACACCAAAAAAATAACACTAAACAAATGGCTACAATTTAAGGAATGTGTTTAGTGACGGCATCAGATTTCTAATTGATGGAGAAAGGTCTGGTGGCAAGAAAAGCTGCTTCTAGGAGGTTATCAAGTGTTTTCGCTCGACGATTCCATTCTTGTGTGGTTGGTTTGGCCTTTGTTCCTGTAACTCGAATCCTAGCCCGGTATATCCCATTTTAATTTTACACCATTGTGAACCTTACTCATTTTTTACTCTCTGATTGATGTTCTCGGCATTGAAAAATCTTCGTAAACTAAATCACACGTGTATATGTTGATATTAAAGAGATATACAGTCAAGAAAATCAAGGGCAATGGTGATATATATGCGGATTAGACACCAAAAAAAAAACACTCAACAAATGGCTACAATTTAAGGAATGTGTTTAGTGTCGGCATTAGATTCCTAATTGATGGAGAAAGGTCTGGTGGCAAGAAAAGCAGCATCTAGGAGGTTGTCAAGTGTTTTCGCTCGACGATTCCATTCTTGGGTGGTTGGTTTGACCCTTGTTCCTGTAACTTGAATCCAAGCCCGGTATATCCCATTTTAATTTTACACCATTGTGAACCTTACGCCTTTTTTACTCTCTGGTCGAGGTTCTCGGCATTGAAAAATCTTCGTAAACAAAATCATACATGTATATGTTGATATTTAAGAGATATACAGTCAAGAAAATCAAGGGCAATGGTGATATATATGCGGATTAGACACCAAAAAAATAACACTAAACAAATGGCTACAATTTAAGGAATGTGTTTAGTGACGGCATCAGATTCCTAATTGATGGAGAAAGGTCTGGTGGCAAGAAAAGCTGCTTCTAGGAGGTTATCAAGTGTTTTCACTCGACGATTCCATTCTTGTGTGGTTGGTTTGGCCTTTGTTCCTGTAACTCGAATCCTAGCCCGGTATATCCCATTTTAATTTTACACCATTGTGAACCTTACTCATTTTTTACTCTCTGATTGATGTTCTCGGCATTGAAAAATCTTCGTAAACTAAATCACACGTGTATATGTTGATATTAAAGAGATATACAGTCAAGAAAATCAAGGGCAATGGTGATATATATGCGGATTAGACACCAAAAAAAAACACTCAACAAATGGCTACAATTTAAGGAATGTGTTTAGTGACGGCATTAGATTCCTAATTGATGGAGAAAGGTCTGGTGGCAAGAAAAGCAGCATCTAGGAGGTTGTCAAGTGTTTTCGCTCGACGATTCCATTCTTGGGTGGTTGGTTTGACCCTTGTTCCTGTAACTTGAATCCTAGCCCGGTATATCCCATTTTAATTTTACATCATTGTGAACCTTACGCCTTTTTTACTCTCTGGTCGAGGTTCTCGGCATTGAAAAATCTTCGTAAACAAAATCATACGTGTATATGTTGATATTTAAGAGATATACAGTCAAGAAAATCAAGGGCAATGGTGATATATATGCGGATTAGACACCAAAAAAATAACACTAAACAAATGGCTACAAATTTAAGGAATGTGTTTAGTGACGGCATCAGATTCCTAATTGATGGAGAAAGGTCTGGTGGCAAGAAAAGCTGCTTCTAGGAGGTTATCAAGTGTTTTCGCTCGACGATTCCATTCTTGGGTGGTTGGTTTGGCCTTTGTTCCTGTAACTCGAATCCTAGCCCGGTATATCCCATTTTAATTTTACACCATTGTGAACCTTACTCATTTTTTACTCTCTGATTGACGTTCTCGGCATTGAAAAATCTTCGTAAACTAAATCACACGTGTATATGTTGATATTAAAGAGATATACAGTCAAGAAAATCAAGGGCAATGGTGATATATATGCGGATTAGACACCAAAAAAAAACACTCAACAAATGGCTACAATTTAAGGAATGTGTTTAGTGACGGCATTAGATTCCTAATTGATGGAGAAAGGTCTGGTGGCAAGAAAAGCAGCATCTAGGAGGTTGTCAAGTGTTTTCGCTCGACGATTCCATTCTTGGGTGGTTGGTTTGACCCTTGTTCCTGTAACTTGAATCCTAGCCCGGTATATCCCATTTTAATTTTACACCATTGTGAACCTTACGCCTTTTTTACTCTCTGATCGAGGTTCTCGGCATTGAAAAATCTTCGTAAACAAAGTCACACGTGTATATGTTGATATTTAAGAGATATATAGTCAAGAAAATCAAGGGCAATGGTGATATATATGCGGATTAGACACCAAAAAATAACAGTCAACAAATGTCTACAATTTAAGGAATGTGTTTAGTGACGGCATCACATTCCTAATTGATGGAGAAAGGTCTGGTGGTAAGAAAAGCAGCTTCTAGGAGGTTGTCAAGTGTTTTCGCTCGACGATTCCATTCTTGGGTGGTCGGTTTGGCCCCTTTTCCAGTAACTCAAATACTAGCCCGGTATATCCCATTTTTGTCAACCTTACGCCTTTTTTACTCTCTGATCGAGGTTCTCGGCATTGAAAAATCTTCGTAAACAAAATCATACGTGTATATGTTGATATTTAAGAGATATACAGTCAAAAAAATCAAGGACAATTGTGATATATATGCGGATTAGACACCAAAAAAATAACACTCAACAAATGACTACAATTTAAGGAATGTGTTTAGTGACGGTATCAGATTCCTAATTGATGGAGAAAGGTCTGGTGGCAAGAAAAGCTACTTCTAGGAGGTTATCAAGTGTTTTCGCTCGACGATTCCATTCTTGGGTGGTTGGTTTGGCCCTTGTTCCTGTAACTCGAATCCTAGCCCGGTATATCCCATTTTAATTTTATACCATTGTGAACCTTACGCCTTTTTTACTCTCTGATCGATGTTCTCGGCATTGAAAAATCTTCGTAAACAAAATCACACGTGTATATGTTGATATTTAAGAGATATACAGTCAAGAAAATCAAGGGCAATGGTGATATATATGCGGATTAGACACCAAAAAAAAAAACACTCAACAAATGGCTACAATTTAAGGAATGTGTTTAGTGACGGCATTAGATTCCTAATTGATGGAGAAATGTCTGGTGGCAAGAAAAGCAGCATCTAGGAGGTTGTCAAGTGTTTTCGCTCGACGATTCCATTCTTGGGTGGTTGGTTTGGCCCTTGTTCCTGTAACTTGAATCCTAGCCCGGTATATCCCATTTTAATTTTACACCATTGTGAACCTTACGCCTTTTTTACTCTCTGGTCGAGGTTCTCGGCATTGAAAAATCTTCGTAAACAAAATCATACGTGTATATGTTGATATTTAAGAGATATACAGTCAAGAAAATCAAGGGCAATGGTGATATATATGCGGATTAGACACCAAAAAAATAACACTAAACAAATGGCTACAATTTAAGGAATGTGTTTAGTGACGGCATCAGATTCCTAATTAATGGAGAAAGGTCTGGTGGCAAGAAAAGCTGCTTCTAGGAGGTTATCAAGTGTTTTCGCTCGACGATTCCATTCTTGGGTGGTTGGTTTGGCCTTTGTTCCTGTAACTCGAATCCTAGCCCGGTGTATCCCATTTTAATTTTACACCATTGTGAACCTTACTCATTTTTTACTCTCTGATTGATGTTCTCGGCATTGAAAAATCTTCGTAAACTAAATCACACGTGTATATGTTGATATTAAAGAGATATACAGTCAAGAAAATCAAGGGCAATGGTGATATATATGAGGATTAGACACCAAAAAAGACAGTCAACAAATGGTTACAATTTAAGGAATGTGTTTAGTGACGGCATCATATTCCTAATTGATGGAGAAAGGTCTGGTGGCAAGAAAAGCTGCTTCTAGGAGGTTGTCAATTGTTTTTGCTCGACGATTCCATTCTTGGGTGGTTGGTTTGGCCCTTTTTCCTGTAACTCGAATCCTTGCCCGGTATATCCCATTTTAATTTTACACCATTGTGAACCTTACGCCTTTTTTACTCTCTGATCGAGGTTCTCGGCATTGAAAAATCTTTGTAAACTAAATCACACGTGTATATGTTGATACTTAAGAGATATACACTCAAGAAAATCAAGGGCAATGGTGATATATATGCGGATTAGACACACAAAAAAAACACTCAACAAATGGCTACAATTTAAGGAATGTGTTTAGTGACGGCATTAGATTCCTAATCGATGGAGAAAGGTCTGGTGGCAAGAAAAGCAGCATCTAGGAGGTTGTCAAGTGTTTTCGCTCGACGATTCCATTCTTGGGTGGTTGGTTTGACCCTTCTTCCTGTAACTTGAATCCTAGCCCGGTATATCCCATTTTAATTTTACACCATTGTGAACCTTACGCCTTTTTTACTCTCTGGTCGAGGTTCTCGGCATTGAAAAATCTTCGTAAACAAAATCATACGTGTATATGTTGATATTTAAGAGATATACAGTCAAGAAAATCAAGGGCAATGGTGATATATATGCGGATTAGACACCAAAAAAATAACACTAAACAAATGGCTACAATTTAAGGAATGTGTTTAGTGACGGCATCAGATTCCTAATTAATGGAGAAAGGTCTGGTGGCAAGAAAAGCTGCTTCTAGGAGGTTATCAAGTGTTTTCGCTCGACGATTACATTCTTGGGTGGTTGGTTTGGCCTTTGTTCCTGTAACTCGAATCCTAGCCCGGTATATCCCATTTTAATTTTACACCATTGTGAACCTTACTCATTTTTTACTCTCTGATTGATGTTCTCGGCATTGAAAAATCTTCGTAAACTAAATCACACGTGTATATGTTGATATTAAAGAGATATACAGTCAAGAAAATCAAGGGCAATGGTGATATATATGCGGATTAGACACCAAAAAAAAACACTCAACAAATGGCTACAATTTAAGGAATGTGTTTAGTGACGGCATTAGATTCCTAATTGATGGAGAAAGGTCTGGTGGCAAGAAAAGCAGCATCTAGGAGGTTGTCAAGTGTTTTCGCTCGACGATTCCATTCTTGGGTGGTTGGTTTGACCCTTGTTCCTGTAACTTGAATCCTAGCCCGGTATATCCCATTTTAATTTTACACCATTGTGAACCTTACGCCTTTTTTACTCTCTGATCGAGGTTCTCGGCATTGAAAAATCTTCGTAAACAAAATCACACGTGTATATGTTGATATTTAAGAGATATATAGTGAAGAAAATCAAGGGCAATGGTGATATATATGCGGATTAGACACCAAAAATTAACAGTCAACAAATGTCTACAATTTAAGGAATGTGTTTAGTGACGGAATCACATTCCTAATTGATGGAGAAAGGTCTGGTGGTAAGAAAAGCAGCTTCTAGGAGGTTGTCAAGTGTTTTCGCTCGACGATTCCATTCTTGGGTGGTCGGTTTGGCCCCTGTTCCTGTAACTCAAATACTAGCCCGGTATATCCCATTTTAAACTTACACCATTGTCAACCTTACGCCTTTTTTACTCTCTGATCGAGGTTCTCGGCATTGAAAAATCTTCGTAAACAAAATCATACGTGTATATGTTGATATTTAAGAGATATACAGTCAAGAAAATCAAGGGCAATGGTGATATATATGCGGATTAGACACCAAAAAAATAACACTCAACAAATGACTACAATTTAAGGAATGTGTTTAGTGACGGTATCAGATTCCTAATTGATGGAGAAAGGTCTGGTGGCAAGAAAAGCTACTTCTAGGAGGTTATCAAGTGTTTTCGCTCGACGATTCCATTCTTGGGTGGTTGGTTTGGCCCTTGTTCCTGTAACTTGAATCCTAGCCCGGTATATCCCATTTTAATTTTACACCATTGTGAACCTTACGCCTTTTTTACTCTCTGGTCGAGGTTCTCGGCATTGAAAAATCTTCGTAAACAAAATCATACGTGTATATGTTGATATTTAAGAGATATACAGTCAAGAAAATCAAGGGCAATGGTGATATATATGCGGATTAGACACCAAAAAAATAACACTAAACAAATGGCTACAATTTAAGGAATGTGTTTAGTGACGGCATCAGATTCCTAATTAATGGAGAAAGGTCTGGTGGCAAGAAAAGCTGCTTCTAGGAGGTTATCAAGTGTTTTCGCTCGACGATTCCATTCTTGGGTGGTTGGTTTGGCCTTTGTTCCTGTAACTCGAATCCTAGCCCGGTGTATCCCATTTTAATTTTACACCATTGTGAACCTTACTCATTTTTTACTCTCTGATTGATGTTCTCGGCATTGAAAAATCTTCGTAAACTAAATCACACGTGTATATGTTGATATTAAAGAGATATACAGTCAAGAAAATCAAGGGCAATGGTGATATATATGAGGATTAGACACCAAAAAAGACAGTCAACAAATGGTTACAATTTAAGGAATGTGTTTAGTGACGGCATCATATTCCTAATTGATGGAGAAAGGTCTGGTGGCAAGAAAAGCTGCTTCTAGGAGGTTGTCAATTGTTTTTGCTTGACGATTCCATTCTTGGGTGGTTGGTTTGGCCCTTTTTCCTGTAACTCGAATCCTTGCCCGGTATATCCCATTTTAATTTTACACCATTGTGAACCTTACACCTTTTTTACTCTCTGATCGAGGTTCTCGGCATTGAAAAATCTTTGTAAACTAAATCACACGTGTATATGTTGATACTTAAGAGATATACACTCAAGAAAATCAAGGGCAATGGTGATATATATGCGGATTAGACACACAAAAAAAACACTCAACAAATGGCTACAATTTAAGGAATGTGTTTAGTGACGGCATTAGATTCCTAATCGATGGAGAAAGGTCTGGTGGCAAGAAAAGCAGCATCTAGGAGGTTGTCAAGTGTTTTCGCTCGACGATTCCATTCTTGGGTGGTTGGTTTGACCCTTCTTCCTGTAACTTGAATCCTAGCCCGGTATATCCCATTTTAATTTTACACCATTGTGAACCTTACGCCTTTTTTACTCTCTGGTCGAGGTTCTCGGCATTGAAAAATCTTCGTAAACAAAATCATACGTGTATATGTTGATATTTAAGAGATATACAGTCAAGAAAATCAAGGGCAATGGTGATATATATGCGGATTAGACACCAAAAAAATAACACTAAACAAATGGCTACAATTTAAGGAATGTGTTTAGTGACGGCATCAGATTCCTAATTAATGGAGAAAGGTCTGGTGGCAAGAAAAGCTGCTTCTAGGAGGTTATCAAGTGTTTTCGCTCGACGATTACATTCTTGGGTGGTTGGTTTGGCCTTTGTTCCTGTAACTCGAATCCTAGCCCGGTATATCCCATTTTAATTTTACACCATTGTGAACCTTACTCATTTTTTACTCTCTGATTAATGTTCTCGGCATTGAAAAATCTTCGTAAACTAAATCACACGTGTATATGTTGATATTAAAGAGATATACAGTCAAGAAAATCAAGGGCAATGGTGATATATATGCGGATTAGACACCAAAAAAAAACACTCAACAAATGGCTACAATTTAAGGAATGTGTTTAGTGACGGCATTAGATTCCTAATTGATGGAGAAAGGTCTGGTGGCAAGAAAAGCAGCATCTAGGAGGTTGTCAAGTGTTTTCGCTCGACGATTCCATTCTTGGGTGGTTGGTTTGACCCTTGTTCCTGTAACTTGAATCCTAGCCCGGTATATCCCATTTTAATTTTACACCATTGTGAACCTTACGCCTTTTTTACTCTCTGATCGAGGTTCTCGGCATTGAAAAATCTTCGTAAACAAAATCACACGTGTATATGTTGATATTTAAGAGATATATAGTGAAGAAAATCAAGGGCAATGGTGATATATATGCGGATTAGACACCAAAAATTAACAGTCAACAAATGTCTACAATTTAAGGAATGTGTTTAGTGACGGAATCACATTCCTAATTGATGGAGAAAGGTCTGGTGGTAAGAAAAGCAGCTTCTAGGAGGTTGTCAAGTGTTTTCGCTCGACGATTCCATTCTTGGGTGGTCGGTTTGGCCCCTGTTCCTGTAACTCAAATACTAGCCCGGTATATCCCATTTTAAACTTACACCATTGTCAACCTTACGCCTTTTTTACTCTCTGATCGAGGTTCTCGGCATTGAAAATCTTCGTGAACAAAATCATACGTGTATATGTTGATATTTAAGAGATATACAGTCAAGAAAATCAAGGGCAATGGTGATATATATGCGGATTAGACACCAAAAAAATAACACTCAACAAATGACTACAATTTAAGGAATGTGTTTAGTGACGGTATCAGATTCCTAATTGATGGAGAAAGGTCTGGTGGCAAGAAAAGCTACTTCTAGGAGGTTATCAAGTGTTTTCGCTCGACGATTCCATTCTTGGGTGGTTGGTTTGGCCCTTGTTCCTGTAACTTGAATCCTAGCCCGGTATATCCCATTTTAATTTTACACCATTGTGAACCTTACGCCTTTTTTACTCTCTGGTCGAGGTTCTCGGCATTGAAAAATCTTCGTAAACAAAATCATACGTGTATATGTTGATATTTAAGAGATATACAGTCAAGAAAATCAAGGGCAATGGTGATATATATGCGGATTAGACACCAAAAAAATAACACTAAACAAATGGCTACAATTTAAGGAATGTGTTTAGTGACGGCATCAGATTCCTAATTAATGGAGAAAGGTCTGGTGGCAAGAAAAGCTGCTTCTAGGAGGTTATCAAGTGTTTTCGCTCGACGATTCCATTCTTGGGTGGTTGGTTTGGCCTTTGTTCCTGTAACTCGAATCCTAGCCCGGTATATCCCATTTTAATTTTACACCATTGTGAACCTTACTCATTTTTTACTCTCTGATTGATGTTCTCGGCATTGAAAAATCTTCGTAAACTAAATCACACGTGTATATGTTGATATTAAAGAGATATACAGTCAAGAAAATCAAGGGCAATGGTGATATATATGCGGATTAGACACCAAAAAAAACACTCAACAAATGGCTACAATTTAAGGAATGTGTTTAGTGACGGCATTAGATTCCTAATTGATGGAGAAAGGTCTGGTGGCAAGAAAAGCAGCATCTAGGAGGTTGTCAAGTGTTTTCGCTCGACGATTCCATTCTTGGGTGGTTGGTTTGACCCTTGTTCCTGTAACTTGAATCCTAGCCCGGTATATCCCATTTTAATTTTACACCATTGTGAACCTTACGCCTTTTTTACTCTCTGATCGAGGTTCTCGGCATTGAAAAATCTTCGTAAACAAAATCACACGTGTATATGTTGATATTTAAGAGATATATAGTGAAGAAAATCAAGGGCAATGGTGATATATATGCGGATTAGACACCAAAAATTAACAGTCAACAAATGTCTACAATTTAAGGAATGTGTTTAGTGACGGAATCACATTCCTAATTGATGGAGAAAGGTCTGGTGGTAAGAAAAGCAGCTTCTAGGAGGTTGTCAAGTGTTTTCGCTCGACGATTCCATTCTTGGGTGGTCGGTTTGGCCCCTGTTCCTGTAACTCAAATACTAGCCCGGTATATCCCATTTTAAACTTACACCATTGTGAACCTTACGCCTTTTTTACTCTCTGGTCGAGGTTCTCGGCATTGAAAAATCTTCGTAAACAAAATCATACGTGTATATGTTGATATTTAAGAGATATACAGTCAAGAAAATCAAGGGCAATGGTGATATATATGCGGATTAGACACCAAAAAAATAACACTAAACAAATGGCTACAATTTAAGGAATGTGTTTAGTGACGGCATCAGATTCCTAATTAATGGAGAAAGGTCTGGTGGCAAGAAAAGCAGCATCTAGGAGGTTGTCAAGTGTTTTCGCTCGACGATTCCATTCTTGGGTGGTTGGTTTGACCCTTGTTCCTGTAACTTGAATCCTAGCCCGGTATATCCCATTTTAATTTTACACCATTGTGAACCTTACGCCTTTTTTACTCTCTGATCGAGGTTCTCGGCATTGAAAAATCTTCGTAAACAAAATCACACGTGTATATGTTGATATTTAAGAGATATATAGTGAAGAAAATCAAGGGCAATGGTGATATATATGCGGATTAGACACCAAAAATTAACAGTCAACAAATGTCTACAATTTAAGGAATGTGTTTAGTGACGGAATCACATTCCTAATTGATGGAGAAAGGTCTGGTGGCAAGAAAAGCTACTTCTAGGAGGTTATCAAGTGTTTTCGCTCGACGATTCCATTCTTGGGTGGTTGGTTTGGCCCTTGTTCCTGTAACTTGAATCCTAGCCCGGTATATCCCATTTTAATTTTACACCATTGTGAACCTTACGCCTTTTTTACTCTCTGGTCGAGGTTCTCGGCATTGAAAAATCTTCGTAAACAAAATCATACGTGTATATGTTGATATTTAAGAGATATACAGTCAAGAAAATCAAGGGCAATGGTGATATATATGCGGATTAGACACCAAAAAAATAACACTAAACAAATGGCTACAATTTAAGGAATGTGTTTAGTGACGGCATCAGATTCCTAATTAATGGAGAAAGGTCTGGTGGCAAGAAAAGCTGCTTCTAGGAGGTTATCAAGTGTTTTCGCTCGACGATTCCATTCTTGGGTGGTTGGTTTGGCCTTTGTTCCTGTAACTCGAATCCTAGCCCGGTATATCCCATTTTAATTTTACACCATTGTGAACCTTACTCATTTTTTACTCTCTGATTGATGTTCTCGGCATTGAAAAATCTTCGTAAACTAAATCACACGTGTATATGATGATATTAAAGAGATATACAGTCAAGAAAATCAAGGGCAATGGTGATATATATGCGGATTAGACACCAAAAAAAACACTCAACAAATGGCTACAATTTAAGGAATGTGTTTAGTGACGGCATTAGATTCCTAATTGATGGAGAAAGGTCTGGTGGCAAGAAAAGCAGCATCTAGGAGGTTGTCAAGTGTTTTCGCTCGACGATTCCATTCTTGGGTGGTTGGTTTGACCCTTGTTCCTGTAACTTGAATCCTAGCCCGGTATATCCCATTTTAATTTTACACCATTGTGAACCTTACGCCTTTTTTACTCTCTGATCGAGGTTCTCGGCATTGAAAAATCTTCGTAAACAAAATCACACGTGTATATGTTGATATTTAAGAGATATATAGTGAAGAAAATCAAGGGCAATGGTGATATATATGCGGATTAGACACCAAAAATTAACAGTCAACAAATGTCTACAATTTAAGGAATGTGTTTAGTGACGGAATCACATTCCTAATTGATGGAGAAAGGTCTGGTGGTAAGAAAAGCAGCTTCTAGGAGGTTGTCAAGTGTTTTCGCTCGACGATTCCATTCTTGGGTGGTCGGTTTGGCCCCTGTTCCTGTAACTCAAATACTAGCCCGGTATATCCCATTTTAAACTTACACCATTGTCAACCTTACGCCTTTTTTACTCTCTGATCGAGGTTCTCGGCATTGAAAAATCTTCGTAAACAAAATCATACGTGTATATGTTGATATTTAAGAGATATACAGTCAAGAAAATCAAGGGCAATGGTGATATATATGCGGATTAGACACCAAAAAAATAACACTCAACAAATGACTACAATTTAAGGAATGTGTTTAGTGACGGTATCAGATTCCTAATTGATGGAGAAAGGTCTGGTGGCAAGAAAAGCTGCTTCTAGGAGGTTGTCAAGTGTTTTCGCTCGACGATTCCATTCTTGGGTGGTTGGTTTGGCCCTTGTTCCTGTAACTTGAATCCTAGCCCGGTATATCCCATTTTAATTTTACACCATTGTGAACCTTACGCCTTTTTTACTCTCTGGTCGAGGTTCTCGGCATTGAAAAATCTTCGTAAACAAAATCATACGTGTATATGTTGATATTTAAGAGATATACAGTCAAGAAAATCAAGGGCAATGGTGATATATATGCGGATTAGACACCAAAAAAATAACACTCAACAAATGACTACAATTTAAGGAATGTGTTTAGTGACGGTATCAGATTCCTAATTGATGGAGAAAGGTCTGGTGGCAAGAAAAGCTACTTCTAGGAGGTTATCAAGTGTTTTCGCTCGACGATTCCATTCTTGGGTGGTTGGTTTGGCCCTTGTTCCTGTAACTTGAATCCTAGCCCGGTATATCCCATTTTAATTTTACACCATTGTGAACCTTACGCCTTTTTTACTCTCTGGTCGAGGTTCTCGGCATTGAAAAATCTTCGTAAACAAAATCATACGTGTATATGTTGATATTTAAGAGATATACAGTCAAGAAAATCAAGGGCAATGGTGATATATATGCGGATTAGACACCAAAAAAATAACACTAAACAAATGGCTACAATTTAAGGAATGTGTTTAGTGACGGCATCAGATTCCTAATTAATGGAGAAAGGTCTGGTGGCAAGAAAAGCTGCTTCTAGGAGGTTATCAAGTGTTTTCGCTCGACGATTCCATTCTTGGGTGGTTGGTTTGGCCTTTGTTCCTGTAACTCGAATCCTAGCCCGGTATATCCCATTTTAATATTACACCATTGTGAACCTTACTCATTTTTTACTCTCTGATTGATGTTCTCGGCATTGAAAAATCTTCGTAAACTAAATCACACGTGTATATGTTGATATTAAAGAGATATACAGTCAAGAAAATCAAGGGCAATGGTGATATATATGCGGATTAGACACCAAAAAAAACACTCAACAAATGGCTACAATTTAAGGAATGTGTTTAGTGACGGCATTAGATTCCTAATTGATGGAGAAAGGTCTGGTGGCAAGAAAAGCAGCATCTAGGAGGTTGTCAAGTGTTTTCGCTCGACGATTCCATTCTTGGGTGGTTGGTTTGACCCTTGTTCCTGTAACTTGAATCCTAGCCCGGTATATCCCATTTTAATTTTACACCATTGTGAACCTTACGCCTTTTTTACTCTCTGATCGAGGTTCTCGGCATTGAAAAATCTTCGTAAACAAAATCACACGTGTATATGTTGATATTTAAGAGATATATAGTGAAGAAAATCAAGGGCAATGGTGATATATATGCGGATTAGACACCAAAAATTAACAGTCAACAAATGTCTACAATTTAAGGAATGTGTTTAGTGACGGAATCACATTCCTAATTGATGGAGAAAGGTCTGGTGGTAAGAAAAGCAGCTTCTAGGAGGTTGTCAAGTGTTTTCGCTCGACGATTCCATTCTTGGGTGGTCGGTTTGGCCCCTGTTCCTGTAACTCAAATACTAGCCCGGTATATCCCATTTTAAACTTACACCATTGTCAACCTTACGCCTTTTTTACTCTCTGATCGAGGTTCTCGGCATTGAAAAATCTTCGTAAACAAAATCATACGTGTATATGTTGATATTTAAGAGATATACAGTCAAGAAAATCAAGGGCAATGGTGATATATATGCGGATTAGACACCAAAAAAATAACACTAAACAAATGGCTACAATTTAAGGAATGTGTTTAGTGACGGCATCAGATTCCTAATTAATGGAGAAAGGTCTGGTGGCAAGAAAAGCTGCTTCTAGGAGGTTATCAAGTGTTTTCGCTCGACGATTCCATTCTTGGGTGGTTGGTTTGGCCTTTGTTCCTGTAACTCGAATCCTAGCCCGGTGTATCCCATTTTAATTTTACACCATTGTGAACCTTACTCATTTTTTACTCTCTGATTGATGTTCTCGGCATTGAAAAATCTTCGTAAACTAAATCACACGTGTATATGTTGATATTAAAGAGATATACAGTCAAGAAAATCAAGGGCAATGGTGATATATATGAGGATTAGACACCAAAAAAGACAGTCAACAAATGGTTACAATTTAAGGAATGTGTTTAGTGACGGCATCATATTCCTAATTGATGGAGAAAGGTCTGGTGGCAAGAAAAGCTGCTTCTAGGAGGTTGTCAATTGTTTTTGCTCGACGATTCCATTCTTGGGTGGTTGGTTTGGCCCTTTTTCCTGTAACTCGAATCCTTGCCCGGTATATCCCATTTTAATTTTACACCATTGTGAACCTTACGCCTTTTTTACTCTCTGATCGAGGTTCTCGGCATTGAAAAATCTTTGTAAACTAAATCACACGTGTATATGTTGATACTTAAGAGATATACAGTCAAGAAAATCAAGGGCAATGGTGATATATATGCGGATTAGACACACAAAAAAAACACTCAACAAATGGCTACAATTTAAGGAATGTGTTTAGTGACGGCATTAGATTCCTAATCGATGGAGAAAGGTCTGGTGGCAAGAAAAGCAGCATCTAGGAGGTTGTCAAGTGTTTTCGCTCGACGATTCCATTCTTGGGTGGTTGGTTTGACCCTTCTTCCTGTAACTTGAATCCTAGCCCGGTATATCCCATTTTAATTTTACACCATTGTGAACCTTACGCCTTTTTTACTCTCTGGTCGAGGTTCTCGGCATTGAAAAATCTTCGTAAACATAATCATACGTGTATATGTTGATATTTAAGAGATATACAGTCAAGAAAATCAAGGGCAATGGTGATATATATGCGGATTAGACACCAAAAATTAACAGTCAACAAATGGCTACAATTTAAGGAATGTGTTTAGTGACGGAATCACATTCCTAATTGATGGAGAAAGGTCTGGTGGTAAGAAAAGCAGCTTCTAGGAGGTTGTCAAGTGTTTTCGCTCGACGATTCCATTCTTGGGTGGTCGGTTTGGCCCTTGTTCCTGTAACTCGAATCCTAGCCCGGTATATCCCATTTTAATTTTACACCATTGTGAACCTTACTCATTTTTTACTCTCTGATTGATGTTCTCGGCATTGAAAAATCTTCGTAAACTAAATCACACGTGTATATGTTGATATTAAAGAGATATACAGTCAAGAAAATCAAGGGCAATGGTGATATATATGCGGATTAGACACCAAAAAAAAACACTCAACAAATGGCTACAATTTAAGGAATGTGTTTAGTGACGGCATTAGATTCCTAATTGATGGAGAAAGGTCTGGTGGCAAGAAAAGCAGCATCTAGGAGGTTGTCAAGTGTTTTCGCTCGACGATTCCATTCTTGGGTGGTTGGTTTGGCCCTTGTTCCTGTAACTTGAATCCTAGCCCGGTATATCCCATTTTAATTTTACACCATTGTGAACCTTACGCCTTTTTTACTCTCTGGTCGAGGTTCTCGGCATTGAAAAATCTTCGTAAACAAAATCATACGTGTATATGTTGATATTTAAGAGATATACAGTCAAGAAAATCAAGGGCAATGGTGATATATATGCGGATTAGACACCAAAAATTAACAGTCAACAAATGTCTACAATTTAAGGAATGTGTTTAGTGACGGAATCACATTCCTAATTGATGGAGAAAGGTCTGGTGGTAAGAAAAGCAGCTTCTAGGAGGTTGTCAAGTGTTTTCGCTCGACGATTCCATTCTTGGGTGGTCGGTTTGGCCCCTGTTCCTGTAACTCAAATCCTAGCCCGGTATATCCCATTTTAAACTTACACCATTGTGAACCTTACGCATTTTTTACTCTCTGATTGATGTTCTCGGCATTGAAAAATCTTCGTAAACAAAATCACACGTGTATATGTTGATATTAAAGAGATATACAGTTAAGAAAATCAAGGGCAATGGTGATATATATGAGGATTAGACACCAAAAAAGACAGTCAACAAATGGTTACAATTTAAGGAATGTGTTTAGTGACGGCATCATATTCCTAATTGATGGAGAAAGGTCTGGTGGCAAGAAAAGCTGCTTCTAGGAGGTTGTCAATTGTTTTCGCTCGACGATTCCATTCTTGGGTGGTTGGTTTGGCCCTTGTTCCTGTAACTCGAATCCTAGCCCGGTATATCCCATTTTAATTTTACACCATTGTGAACCTTACGCCTTTTTTACTCTCTGATCGAGGTTCTCGGCATTGAAAAATCTTTGTAAACTAAATCACACGTGTATATGTTGATACTTAAGAGATATACAGTCAAGAAAATCAAGGGCAATGGTGATATATATGCGGATTAGACACCAAAAAAAAAACACTCAACAAATGGCTACAATTTAAGGAATGTGTTTAGTGACGGCATTAGATTCCTAATCGATGGAGAAAGGTCTGGTGGCAAGAAAAGCAGCATCTAGGAGGTTGTCAAGTGTTTTCGCTCGACGATTCCATTCTTGGGTGGTTGGTTTGGCCCTTGTTCCTGTAACTTGAATCCTAGCCCGGTATATCCCATTTTAATTTTACACCATTGTGAACCTTACGCCTTTTTTACTCTCTGATCGAGGTTCTCGGCATTGAAAAATCTTCGTAAACTAAATCACACGTGTATATGTTGATATTTAAGAGATATACAGTCAAGAAAATCAAGGGTAATTATGATATATATGCGGATTAGACACACAAAAAAATCACTCAACAAATGGCAACAATTTAAGGAATGTGTTTAGTGTCGGCATCAGATTCCTAATTGATGGAGAAAGGTCTGGCGGCAAGAAAATCTGCTTCTAGGAGGTTGTCAAGTGTTTTCGCTCGACGATTCCATTCTTGGGTGGTTGGTTTGGCCCTTGTTCCTGTAACTCGAATCCTAGCCCGGTATATCCCATTTTAATTTTACACCATTGTGAACCTTACTCATTTTTTACTCTCTGATCGAGGTTCTCGGCATTGAAAAATCTTCGTAAACAAAATCACACGTGTATATGTTGATATTAAAGAGATATACAGTCAAGAAAATCAAGGGCAATGGTGATATATATGCGGATTAGACACCAAAAAAAAACACTCAACAAATGGCTACAATTTAAGGAATGTGTTTAGTGACGGCATTAGATTCCTAATTGATGGAGAAAGGTCTGGTGGCAAGAAAAGCAGCATCTAGGAGGTTGTCAAGTGTTTTCGCTCGACGATTCCATTCTTGGGTGGTTGGTTTGACCCTTGTTCCTGTAACTTGAATCCTAGCCCGGTATATCCCATTTTAATTTTACACCATTGTGAACCTTACGCCTTTTTTACTCTCTGATCGATGTTCTCGGCATTGAAAAATCTTCGTAAACTAAATCACAGAAAATCAATGGAAATGGTGATATATATGCGGATTAGACACACAAAAAAAACACTCAACAAATGGCTACAATTTAAGGAATGTGTTTAGTGACAGCATCAGATTCCTAATTGATGGAGAAAGGTCTAACGGCAAGAAAAGCTGCTTCTAGGAGGTTGTCAAGTGTTTTCGCTCGACGATTCCATTCTTGGGTGGTTGGTTTGGCCCTTGTTCCTGTAACTCGAATCCCAGCCCGGTATATCCCATTTTAATTTGACACCATTGTGAACCTTACGCCTTTTTTACTCTCTGATCGAGGTTCTCGGCATTTAAAAATCTTCGTAAACAAAATCACACGTGTATATGTTGATATTTAAGAGATATACAGTCAAGAAAATCAAGGGCAATGGTGATATATATGCGGATTAGACACCAAAAAAGACAGTCAACAAATGGCTACAATTTAAGGAATGTGTTTAGTGACGGCATCAGATTCCTAATTGATGGAGAAAGGTCTGGTGGCAAGAAAAGATGCTTCTAGGAGGTTGTCAAGTGTTTTCGCTCGACGATTCCATTCTTGGGTGGTTAGTTTGGCCCTTTTTCCTGTAACTCGAATCCTAGCCCGGTATATCCCATTTTAATTTTACACCATTGTGAACCTTACGCCTTTTTTACTCTCTGATCGATGTTCTCGGCATTGAAAAATCTTCGTAAACTAAATCACACGTGTATATGTTGATATTTAAGAGATATACAGTCAAGAAAATCAAGGGCAATGGTGATATATATGCGGATTAGACACCAAAAAAAACACTCAACAAATGGCTACAATTTAAGGAATGTGTTTAGTGACGACATTAGATTCCTAATTGATGGAGACAGGTCTGGTGGCAAGAAAAGCAGCTTCTAGGAGGCTGTCAAGTGTTTTCGCTCGATGATTCCATTCTTGGGTGGTTGGTTTGGCCCTTGTTCCTGTAACTCGAATCCTAGCCCGGTATATCCCATTTTAATTTTACACCATTGTGAACCTTACGCCTTTTTTACTCTCTGATCGAGGTTCTCGGCATTGAAAAATCTTTGTAAACTAAATCACACGTGTATATGTTGATATTTAAGAGATATATAGTCAAGAAAATCAAGGGCAATGGTGATATATATGCGGATTAGACACACAAAAAAAACACTCAACAAATGGCTACAATTTAAGGAATGTGTTTAGTGACAGCATCAGATTCCTAATTGATGGAGAAAGGTCTAGCGGCAAGAAAAGCTGCTTCTAGGAGGTTGTCAACTGTTTTCGCTCGACGATTCCATTCTTGGGTGGTTGGTTTGGCCCTTGTTCATGTAACTCGAATCCCAGCCCGGTATATCCCATTTTAATTTGACACCATTGTGAACCTTACGCCTTTTTTACTCTCTGGTCGAGGTTCTCGGCATTGAAAAATCTTCGTAAACAAAATCACACGTGTATATGTTGATATTTAAGAGATATACAGTCAAGAAAATCAAGGGCAATGGTGATATATATGCGGATTAGACACAAAAAAAAAACACTCAACAATTGGCTACAATTTAAGGAATGTGTTTAGTGACGGCATCAGATTCCTAATTAATGGAGAAAGGTCTGGTGGCAAGAAAAGGGCAATGGTGATATATATGCGGATTAGACACAAAAAAAAAACACTCAACAAATGGCTACAATTTAAGGAATGTGTTTAGTGACGGCATCAGATTCCTAATTGATGGAGAAAGGTCTGGTGGCAAGAAAAACTGCTTCTAGGAGGTTGTCAAGGGTTTTCGCTCGACAATTCCATTCTTGGGTGGTTGGTTTGGCCCTTGTTCCTGTAACTCGAATCCTAGCCCGTTATATCCCATTTTAATTTTACACCATTGTGAACCTTACGCCTTTTTTACTCTCTGATCGATGTTCTCGGCATTGAAAAATCTTCGAAAACTAAATCACACGTATATATGTTGATATTTAAGAGATATACAGCCAAGAAAATCAAGGGCAATGGTGGTATATATGCGGATTAGACTTAAAAAAAACATTCAACAAATGGCTACAATTTAAGGAATGTGTTTAGTGACGACATCAGATTCCTAATTGATGGAGAAAGGTCTGGTGGTAAGAAAAGCTGCTTCTAGGAGGTTGTCAAGTGTTTTCGCTCGACGATTCTATTCTTGGGTGGTTGGTTTGGCCCTTGTTCCTGTAACTCGAGTCCTAGCCCGGTATATCCCATTTTAATCTTACACCATTGTGAACCTTACGCCTTTTTTACTCTCTGATCGAGGTTCTCGGCATTGAAAAATCTTCGTAAACAAAATCACACGTGTATATGTTGATATTTAAGAGATATACAGTCAAAAAAATCAAGGGCAATGGTGATATATATGCGGATTAGACACCAAAAAAACACTCAACAAATGGCTACAATTTAAGGAATGTGTTTAGTGACGGCATCAGATTCCTAATTGATGGAGAAAGGTCTGGTGGCAAGAAAAGCAGCTTCTAGGAGGCTGTCAAGTGTTTTCGCTCGATGATTCCATTCATGGGTGGTTGGTTTGGCCCTTGTTCCTGTAACTCGAATCCCAGCCCGGTATATCCTATTTTAATTTGACACCATTGTGAACCTTACGCCTTTTTTACTCTCTGATCAAGGTTCTCGGCATTGAAAAATCTTCGTAAACAAAATCACACGTGTATATGTTGATATTTAAGAGATATACAGTCAAGAAAATCAAGGGCAATGGTGATATATATGCGGATTAGACACCAAAAAAACACTCAACAAATGGCTACAATTTAAGGAATGTGTTTAGTGACGGCATCAGATTCCTAATTGATGGAGAAAGGTCTGGTGGCAAGAAAAGCTGCTTCTAGGAGGTTTTCAAGTGTTTTCGCTTGACGATTCCATTCTTGGGTGGTTGGTTTGGCCCTTGTTCCTGTAACTCGAATCCTAGCCCGGTATATCCCATTTTAATTTTACAACATTGTAAACCTTACGCCTTTTTTACACTCTGATCGATGTTCTCGGCATTGAAAAATCTTCGTAAACTAAATGTCACGTGTATATGTTGGTATTTAAGAGATATACAGTCAAGAAAATCAAGGGCAATGGTGATATATATGCGGATTAGACACCAAAAAAAAACACTCAACAAATGGCTACAATTTAAGGAATGTGTTTAGTGACGGCATTAGATTCCTAATTGATGGAGAAAGGTCTGGTGGCAAGAAAAGCTGCTTCTAGGAGGCTGTCAAGTGTTTTCGCTCGACGATTCCATTCTTGGGTGGTTGGTTTGGCCCTTGTTCCTGTAACTCGAATCCTAGCCCGGTATATCCCATTTTAATTTTGCACCATTATGAACTTTACGCCTTTTTTACTCTCCGATCGAGGTTCTCGGCATTTTTAAAAATCTTTGTAAACTAAATCACACGTGTATATGTTGATATTTAAGAGATATACAGTCAAGAATATCAAGGGAAATGGTGATATATATGCGGATTAGACACACAAAAAAAACACTCAACAAATGGCAACAATTTAAGGAATGTGTTTAGTGACGGCATCAGATTCCAAATTGATGGAGAAAGGTCTAGCGGCAAGAAAAGCTGCTTCTAGGAGGTTGTCACGTGTTTTCGCTCGACGATTCCATTCTTGGGTGGTTGGTTTGGCTCTTGTTCCTGAACTCGAATCCCAGCCCGGTATATCCCATTTTAATTTGACACCATTGTGAACCTTACGCCTTTTTTACTCTCTGATCGAGGTTCTCGGCATTGAAAAATCTATGTAAACAAAATCACACGTGTATATGTTGTTATTTAAGAGATATACAATCAAGAAAATCAAGGGCAATGGTGATATATATGCGGATTAGACACCAAAAAAACACTCAACAAATGGCTACAATTTAAGGAATGTGTTTAGTGACGGCATTAGATTCCTAATTGATGGAGAAAGGTCTGGTGGCAAGAAAAGCAGCTTCTAGGAGGCTGTCAATTGTTTTCGCTCGACGATTCCATTCTTGGGTGGTTGGTTTGGCCCTTGTTGCTGTAACTCGAATCATAGCCCGGTATATCCCATTTTAATTTAACACCATTGTGAACCTTACGCCTTTTTTACTCTCTGGTCGAGGTTCTCGGCATTGAAAAATCTACGTAAACAAAATCACACGTGTATATGTTGTTATTTAAGAGATATACAATCAAGAAAATCAAGGGCAATGGTGATATATATGCGGATTAGACACCAAAAAAACACTCAACAAATGGCTACAATTTAAGGAATGTGTTTAGTGACGGCATTAGATTCCTAATTGATGGAGAAAGGTCTGGTGGCAAGAAAAGCAGCTTCTAGGAGGCTGTCAATTGTTTTCGCTCGACGATTCCATTCTTGGGTGGTTGGTTTGGCCCTTGTTGCTATAGCTCGAATCCTAGCCCGGTATATCCCATTTTAATTTGACACCATTGTAAACCTTACGCCTTTTTTACTTTCTGATCGATGTTCTCGGCATTGAAAAATCTTTGTAAACTAAATCACACGTGTATATGTTGATATTTAAGAGATATACAGTCAAGAAAATCAAGGGCAATGGTGATATATATCCGGATTAGACACACAAAAAAAAAACACTCAACAAATGGCAACAATTTAAGGAATGTGTTTAGTGACGGCATTAGATTCCTAATTGATGGAGAAAGGTCTGGTGACAAGAAAATCAGCTTCTAGGAGGCTGTCAAGTGTTTTCGCTCGACGATTCCATTCTTGGGTGGTTGGTTTGGCCCTTGTTCCTGTAACTCGAATCCTAGCCCGGTATATCCCATTTTAATTTTACACCATTGTGAACATTACGCCTTTTTTACTCTCTGATCGAGGTTCTCGGCATTGAAAAATCTTTGTAAACTAAATCACACGTGTATATGTTGATATTTAAGAGATATACAGTCTAGAAAATCAAGGGCAATGGTGATATATATGCGGATTAGACACACAAAAAAAAACACTCAACAAATGGCAACAATTTAAGGAATGTGTTTAGTGACGGCATCAGATTCCTAATTGATGGAGAAAGGTCTAGCGGCAAGAAAAGCTGCTTCTAGGAGGTTATCAAGTGTTTTCGCTCGACGATTCCATTCTTGGGTGGATGGTTTGGCCCTTGTTCCTGTAACTCGAATCCCAGCCCGGTATATCCCATTTTAATTTGACACCATTGTGAACCTTACGCCTTTTTTACTCTCTGATCGAGGTTCTCGGCATTGAAAAATCTTCGTAAACAAAATCACACGTGTATATGTTGATATTTAAGAGATATACAATCAAGAAAATCAAGGGCAATGGTGATATATATGCGGATTAGACACCAAAAAAAACACTCAACAAATGGCTACAATTTAAGGAATGTGTTTAGTGACGGCATTAGATTCCTAATTGATGGAGAAAGGTCTGGTGGCAAGAAAAGCAGCTTCTAGGAGGCTTTCAAGTGTTTTCGCTCGACGATTCCATTCTTGGGTGGTTGGTTTGGCCCTTGTTCCTGTAACTCGAATGCTAGCCCGGTATATCCCATTTTAATTTGACACCATTGTGAACCTTACGCCTTTTTTACTCTCTGATTGAGGTTCTCGGCATTGAAAAATCTTCGTAAACAAAATCACACGTGTATATGTTGATATTTAAGAGATATACAGTCAAGAAAATCAAGGGCAATGGTGATATATATGCGGATTAGACACCAAAAAAAACACTCAACAAATGGCTATAATTTAAGTAATGTGTTTAGTGACGACATCAGATTCCTAATTGATGGAGAAAGGTCTGGTGGCAAGAAAAGCTGCTTCTAGGAGGTTGTCAAGTGTTTCCGCTCGACGATTCCATTCTTGGGTGGTTGGTTTGGCCCTTGTTCCTGTAACTCGAATCCTAGCCCGGTATATCCCATTTTAATTTTACAACATTGTGAACCTTAAGCCTTTTTTACTCTCTGATCGATGTTCTCGGCATTGAAAAATCTTTGGAAACTAAATCACACGTGTATATGTTGATATTTAAGAGATATACAGTCAAGAAAATCAAGGGCAATGGTGATATATATGCGGATTAGACACCAAAAAAAAACACTCAACAAATGGCCACAATTTAAGGAATGTGTTTAGTGACGGCATTAGATTCCTAATTGATGGAGAAAGGTCTGGTGGCAAGAAAGGCTGCTTCTAGGAGGTTGTCAAGTGTTTTCGCTCGACGATTCCATTCTTGGGTGGTTGGTTTGGCCCTTGTTCCTGTAACTCGAATCCTAGCCCGGTATATCCCATTTTAATTTTACAACATTGTGAACCTTACGCCTTTTTTACTCTCTGATCGATGTTCTCGGCATTGAAAAATCTTCGTAAACAAAATCACACGTGTATATGCTGAAATTTAAGAGATATACAGTCAAGAAAATCAAGGGAAATGGTGATATATATGCGGATTAGACACAAAAAAAAAACACTCAACAAATGGCTACAATTTAAGGAATGTGTTTAGTGACGTCATCAGATTCCTAATTGATGGAGAAAGGTCTGGTGGCAAGAAAAGCTGCTTCTAGGAGGTTGTCAAGTGTTTCCGCTCGACGATTCCATTCTTGGGTGGTTGGTTTGGCCCTTGTTCCTGTAACTCGAATCCTAGCCCGGTATATCCCATTTTAATTTTACAACATTGTGAACCTTAAGCCTTTTTTACTCTCTGATCGATGTTCTCGGCATTGAAAAATCTTTGGAAACTAAATCACACGTGTATATGTTGATATTTAAGAGATATACAGTCAAGAAAATCAAGGGCAATGGTGATATATATGCGGATTAGACACCAAAAAAAAACACTCAACAAATGGCCACAATTTAAGGAATGTGTTTAGTGACGGCATTAGATTCCTAATTGATGGAGAAAGGTCTGGTGGCAAGAAAAGCAGCTTCTAGGAGGCTGTCAAGTGTTTTCGCTCGACGATTCCATTCTTGGGTGGTTGGTTTGGCCCTTGTTCCAGTAACTCGAATCCTAGCCCGGTATATCCCATTTTAATTTTACACCATTGTGAACCTTACGCCTTTTTTACTCTCTGATCGAGGTTCTCGGCATGAAAAATCTTTGTAAACTAAATCACACGTGTATATGTTGATATTTAAGAGATATACAGGCAAGAAAATCAAGGGCAATGGTGATATATATGCGGATTAGACACACAAAAAAAAAAACTCAACAAATGGCAACAATTTAAGGAATGTGTTTAGTGACGGCATTAGATTCCTAATTGATGGAGAAATGTCTAGCGGCAAGAAAAGTTGTTTCTAAGAGGTTGTCAAGTGTTTTCGCTCGACGATTCCATTCTTGGGTTGTTGGGTTGGCCCTTGTTCCTGTAACTCGAATCCCAGCCCGGTTATATCCCATTTTAATTTGAAACCATTGTGAACCTTACGCTTTTTTTACTCTCTGATCGAGGTTCTCGGCATTGAAAAATCTTCGTAAACAAAATCACACGTGTATATGTTGATATTTAAGAGATATACAATCAAGAAAATCAAGGGCAATGGTGATATATATGCGGATTAGACACCAAAAAAAACACTCAACAAATGGCTACAATGTAAGGAATGGGTTTAGTGACGACATTAGATTCCTAATTGATGGAGAAAGGTCTGGTGGCAAGAAAAGCTGCTTCTAGGAGGCTGCCAAGTGTTTTCGCTCGACGATTCCATTCTTGGGTGGTTGGTTTGGCCCTTGTTCCTGTAACTCGAATCCTAGCCCGATATATCCCATTTTAATTGTACACCATTGTGAACCTTACGCCTTTTTTACTCTCTGATCGAGGTTCTCGGCATTGCAAAATCTTTGTAAACTAAATCACACGTGTATATGTTGATATTTAAGAGATATACCGTCAAGAAAATCAAGGGCAATGGTGATATATATGCGGATTAGACACACAAAAAAAACACTCAACAAATGGCAACAATTGAAGGAATGTGTTTAGTGACGGCATCAGATTCCTAATTGATGGAGAAAGGTCTAGCGGCAAGAAAAGCTGCTTCTAGGAGGTTGTCAAGTGTTTTCGCTCGACGATTCCATTCTTGGGTGGTTGGTTTGGCCCTTGTTCCTGTAACTCGAATCCCAGCCCGGTATATCCCATTTTAATTTGACACCATTGTGAACCTTACGCCTTTTTTACTCTCTGATCGAGGTTCTCGGCATTGAAAAATCTTCGTAAACAAAATCACACGTGTATATGTTGATATTTAAGAGATATACAATCAAGAAAATCAAGGGCAATGGTGATATATATGCGGATTAGACACCAAAAAAAACACTCAACAAATGGCTACAATTTAAGGAATGTGTTTAGTGACGGCATCAAATTCCTAATTGATGGAGAAAGGCCTGGTGGCAAGAAAAGCTGCTTCTAGGAGGTTGTCAAGTGTTTTCGCTCGACGATTCCATTCTTGGGTGGTTGGTTTGGCCCTTGTTCCTGTAACTCGAATCCCAGCCCGGTATATCCCATTTTAATTTGACACCATTGTGAACCTTACGCCTTTTTTACTCTCTGATCGAGGTTCTCGGCATTGAAAAATCTACGTAAACAAAATCACTCGTGTATATGTTGATATTTAAGAGATATACAGTCAAGAAAATCAAGGGCAATGGTGATATATATGCGGATTAGACACCAAAAAAAAACACTCAACAAATGGCTACAATTTAAGGAATGTGTTTAGTGACGGCATTAGATTCCTAATTGATGGAGAAAGGTCTGGTGGCAAGAAAAGCTGCTTCTAGGAGGCTGTCAAGTGTTTTCGCTCCACGATTCCATTCTTGGGTGGTTGGTTTGGCCCTTGTTCCTGTAACTCGAATCCTAGCCCGGTATATCCCATTTTAATTTTACACCATTGTGAACCTTACGCCTTTTTTACTCTCTGATCGAGGTTCTCGGCATTGAAAAATCTTTGTAAACTAAATCACACGTGTATATGTTGATATTTAAGAGATATACAGTCAAGAAAATCAAGGGCAATGGTGATATATATGCGGATTAGACACACAAAAAAAACACTCAACAAATGGAAACAATTTAAGGAATGTGTTTAATGACGGCATCAGATTCCTAATTGATTGAGAAAGGTCTAGCGGCAAGAAAAGCTGCTTCTAGGAGGTCGTCAAGTGTTTTCGCTCGACGATTCCATTCTTGGGTGGATGGTTTGGCCCTTGTTCCGGTAACTCGAATCCTAGCCCGGTATATCCCATTTTAATTTGACACCATTGTGAACCTTACGCCTTTTTTACTCTCTGATCGAGTTTCTCGGCATTGAAAAATCTTCGTAAACAAAATCACACATGTATATGTTGATATTTAAGAGATATACAGTCAAGAAAATCAAGGGCAATGGTGATATATATGCGGATTAGACACCAAAAAAAACACTCAACAAATGGCTACAATTTAAGGAATGTGTTTAGGGACGGCATCAGATTCCTAATTGATGGAGAAAGGTCTGGTGGCAGGAAAAGCTGCTTCTAGGAGGTTGTCAAGTGTTTTCGGTCGACGATTCCATTCTTGGGTGGTTGGTTTGGCCCTTGTTCCTGTAACTCGAATCCTAGCCCGGTATATCCCATTTTAATTTTACAGCATTGAGAACCTTACGCCTTTTTTACTCTCTGATCGATGTTCTCGGCATTGAAAAATCTTTGTAAACTAAATCACACGTGTATATGTTGATATTTAAGAGATATACAGTCAAGAAAATCAAGGGCAATGGTGATATATATGCGGATTAGACACCAAGAAAAACACTCAACAAATGGCTACAATTTAAGGAATGTGTTTAGTGACGGCATTAGATTCCTAATTGATGGAGAAAGGTCTGGTGGCAAGAAAAGCTGCTTCTAGGAGGCTGTCAAGTGTTTTCGCTCGACGATTCCATTCTTGGGTGGTTCATTTGGCCCTTGTTCCTGTAACTCGAATCCTAGCCCGGTATATCCCATTTTAATTTTACACCATTGTGAACCTTACGCCTATTTTACTCTCTGATCGAGGTTCTCGGCATTGAAAAATCTTTGTAAACTAAATCACACGTGTATATGTTGATATTTAAGAGATATACAGTCAAGAAAATCAAGGGCAATGGTGATATATATGCGGATTAGACACACAAAAAAAACACTCAACAAATGGCAACAATTTAAGGAATGTGTTTAGTGACGGCATCAGATTCCTAATTGATGGAGAAAGGTCTAGCGGCAAGAAAAGCTGCTTCTAAGAGGTTGTCAAGTGTTTTCGCTCGACGATTCCATTCTTGGGTGGTTGGTTTGGCCCTTGTTCCTGTAACTCGAATCCCAACCTGGTATATCCCATTTTAATTTGACACCATTGTGAACCTTACGCCTTTTTTACTCTCTGATCGAGGTTCTCGGCATTAAAAAATCTTCGTAAACAAAATCACACGTGTATATGTCGATATTTAAGAGATATACAATCAAGAAAATCAAGGGCAATGGTGATATATATGCGGATTAGACACCAAAAAAAACACTCAACAAATGGCTACAATTTAAGGAATGTGTTTAGTGACGGCATTAGATTCCTAATTGATGGAGAAATGTCTGGTAGCAAGAAAAGCTGTTTCGAGGAGGCTGTCAAGTGTTTTCGCTCGACGATTCCATTCTTGGGTGGTTGGTTTGGCCCTTGTTCCAGTAACTCGAATCCTAGCCCGGTATATCCCATTTTAATTTTACACCATTGTGAACCTTACGCCTTTTTTACTCTCTGATCGAGGTTCTCGGCATTGAAAAATCTTTATAAACTAAATCACACGTGTAATTGTTGATATTTAAGAGATATACAGTCAAGAAAATCAAGGGCAATGGTGATATATATGCGGATTAGACACACAAAAAAAACACTCAACAAATGGCAACAATTTAAGGAATGTGTTTAGTGACGGCATCAGATTCCTAATTGATGGAGAAAGGTCTAGCGGCAAGAAAAGCTGCTTCTAGGAGGTTGTCAAGTGTTTTCGCTCGACGATTCCATTCTTGGGTGGTTGGTTTGGCCCTTGTTCCTGTAACTCGAATCCCTGCCCGGTATATCCCATTTTAATTTGACACCATTGTGAACCTTACGCCTTTTTTACTCTCTGATCGAGGTTCTCGGCATTGAAAAATCTTCGTAAACAAAATCACACGTGTATATGTTGATATTTAAGAGATATACAATCAAGAAAATCAAGGGCAATGGTGATATATATGCGGATTAGACACCAAAAAAAACACTCAACAAATGGCTACAATTTAAAGAATGTGTTTAGTGAGGGCATCAGATTTCTAATTGATGGAGAAAGGTCTGGTGGCAAGAAAAGCTGCTTCTAGGAGGTTGTCAAGTGTTTTCGCTCGACGATTCCATTCTTGGGTGGTTGGTTTGGCCCTTGTTCCTGTAACTCGAATCCCAGCCCGTTATATCCCATTTTAATTTGACACCATTGTTAACCTTACGACTTTTTTACTCTCTGATCGAGGTTCTCGGCATTGAAAAATCTTCGTAAACAAAATCACACGTGTATATGTTGATATTTAAGAGATATACAGTCAAGAAAATCAAGGGCAATGGTGATATATATGCGGATTAGACACAAAAAAAAAAACACTCAACAAATGGCTACAATTTAAGGAATGTGTTTAGTGACGGCATTAGATTCCTAATTGATGGAGAAAGGTCTGGTGGCAAGAAAAGCTGCTTCTAGGAGGCTGTCAAGTGTTTTCGCTCGACGATTCCATTCTTGGGTGGTTGGTTTGGCCCTTGTTCCTGTAACTCGAATCCTAGCCCGATATATCCCATTTTAATTTTACACCATTGTGAACCTTACGCCTTTTTTACTCTCTGATCGAGGTTCTCGGCATTGAAAAATCTTTGTAAACTAAATCACACGTGTATATGTTGATATTTAAGAGATATACAGTCAAGAAAATCAAGGGCAATGGTGATATATATGCGGATTAGACACACAAAAAAAACACTCAACAAATGGAAACAATTTAAGGAATGTGTTTAGTGACGGCATCAGATTCCTAATTGATGGAGAAAGGTCTAGCGGCAAGAAAAGCTGCTTCTAGGAGGTTGTCAAGTGTTTTCGCTCGACGATTCCATTCTTGGGTGGATGGTTTGGCCCTTGTTCCGGTAACTCGAATCCTAGCCCGGTATATCCCATTTTAATTTGACACCATTGTGAACCTTACGCCTTTTTTACTCTCTGATCGAGTTTCTCGGCATTGAAAAATCTTCGTAAACAAAATCACACGTGTATGTGTTGATATTTAAGAGATATGCAGTCAAGAAAATCAAGGGCAATGGTGATATATATGCGGATTAGACACCAAAAAAAACACTCAACAAATGGCTACAATTTAAGGAATGTGTTTAGGGACGGCATCAGATTCCTAATTGATGGAGAAAGGTCTGGTGGCAGGAAAAGCTGCTTCTAGGAGGTTGTCAAGTGTTTTCGGTCGACGATTCCATTCTTGGGTGGTTGGTTTGGCCCTTGTTCCTGTAACTCGAATCCTAGCCCGGTATATCCCATTTTAATTTTACAACATTGAGAACCTTACGCCTTTTTTACTCTCTGATCGATGTTCTCGGCATTGAAAAATCTTTGTAAACTAAATCACACGTGTATATGTTGATATTTAAGAGATATACAGTCAAGAAAATCAAGGGCAATGGTGATATATATGCGGATTAGACACCAAAAAAAACACTCAACAAATGGCTACAATTTAAGGAATGTGTTTAGTGACGGCATTAGATTCCTAATTGATGGAGAAAGGTCTGGTGGCAAGAAAAGCTGCTTCTAGGAGGCTGTCAAGTGTTTTCGCTCGACGATTCCATTCTTGGGTGGTTCATTTGGCCCTTGTTCCTGTAACTCGAATCCTAGCCCGGTATATCCCATTTTAATTTTACACCATTGTGAACCTTACGCCTATTTTACTCTCTGATCGAGGTTCTCGGCATTGAAAAATCTTTGTAAACTAAATCACACGTGTATATGTTGATATTTAAGAGATATACAGTCAAGAAAATCAAGGGCAATGGTGATATATATGCGGATTAGACACACAAAAAAAACACTCAACAAATGGCAACAATTTAAGGAATGTGTTTAGTGACGGCATCAGATTCCTAATTGATGGAGAAAGGTCTAGCGGCAAGAAAAGCTGCTTCTAGGAGGTTGTCAAGTGTTTTCGCTCGACGATTCCATTCTTGGGTGGTTGGTTTGGCCCTTGTTCCGGTAACTCGAATCCCAGCCCGGTATATCCCATTTTAATTTGACACCATTGTGAACCTTACGCTTTTTTACTCTCTGATCGAGGTTCTCGGCATTGAAAAATTTTCGTAAACAAAATCACACGTGTATATGTTGATATTTAAGAGATATACAGTCAAGAAAATCAAGGGCAATGGTGATATATATGCGGATTAGACACCAAAAAAAAACACCCAACAAATGGCTACAATTTAAGGAATGTGTTTAGTGACGGCATCAGATTTCTAATTGATGGAGAAAGGTCTGGTGGCAAGAAAAGTTGCTTCTAGGAGGTTGTCAAGTGTTTTCGCTCGACGATTCCATTCTTGGGTGGTTGGTTTGGCCCTTGTTCCTGTAACTCGAATCCCAGCCCGGTATATCCCATTTTAATTTGACACCATTGTGAACCTTATGCCTTTTTTACTCTCTGATCGAGGTTCTCGGCATTGAAAAATCTTCGTAAACAAAATCACACGTGTATATGTTGATATTTAAAAGATATACAGTCAAGAAAATCAAGGGCAATGGTGATATATATGCGGATTAGACACCAAAAAAAAACACTCAACAAATGGCTACAATTTAAGGAATGTGTTTAGTGACGGCATTAGATTCCTAATTGATGGAGAAAGGTCTGGTGGCAAGAAAAGCTGCTTTTAGGAGGCTGTCAAGTGTTTTCGCTCAACGATTCAATTCTTGGGTGGTTGGTTTGGCCCTTGTTCCTGTAACTCGAATCATAGCCCGGTATATCCCATTTTAATTTTACACCATTGTGAACCTTACGCCTTTTTTACTCTCTGATCGAGGTTCTCGGCATTGAAAAATCTTTGTAAACTAAATCACACGTGTATATGTTGATATTTAAGAGATATACAGTCAAGAAAATCAAGGGCAATGGTGATATATATGCGGATTAGACACCAAAAAAAACACTCAACAAATGGCTACAATTTAAGGAATGTGTTTAGTGACGGCATCAGATTCCTAATTGATGGAGAAAGGTCTGGTGGCAAGAAAAGCTGCTTCTAGGAGGTTGTCAAGTGTTTTCGGTCGATGATTCCATTCTTGGGTGGTTGGTTTGGCCCTTGTTCCTGTAACTCGTATCCTAGCCCGGTATATCCCATTTTAATTTTACACCATTGTGAACCTTACGCCTTTTTTACTCTCTGATCGAGGTTCTCGGCATTGAAAAATCTTTGTAAACTAAATCACACGTGTATATGTTGATATTTAAGAGATATACAGTCAAGAAAATCAAGGGCAATGGTGATATATATGCGGATTAGACACACAAAAAAAACACTCAACAAATGGCAACAATTTAAGGAATGTGTTTAGTGACGGCATCAGATTCCTAATTGATGGAGAAAGGTTTAGCGGCAAGAAAAGCTGCTTCTAGGAGATTGTCAAGTGTTTTCGCTCGACGATTCCATTCTTGGGTGGATGGTTTGGCCCTTGTTCCTGTAACTCGAATCCCAGCCCGGTATATCCCATTTTAATTTGACACCATTGTGAACCTTACGCCTTTTTTACTCTCTGATCGAGGTTCTCGGCATTGAAAAATCTTCGTAAACAAAATCACTCGTGTATATGTTGATATTTAAGAGATATACAGTCAAGAAAATCAAGGGCAATGGTGATATATATGCGGATTAGACACAAAAAAAAAACACTCAACAAATGGCTACAATTTAAGGAATGTGTTTAGTGACGGCATCAGATTCCTAATTGATGGAGAAAGGTCTGGTGGCAGGAAAAGCTGCTTCTAGGAGGTTGTCAAGTGTTTTCGGTCGACGATTCCATTCTTGGGTGGTTGGTTTTGCCCTTGTTCCTGTAACTCGAATCCTAGCCCGGTATATCCCATTTTAATTTTACAACATTGTGAACCTTACGCCTTTTTTACTCTCTGATCGATGTTCTCGGCATTGAAAAATCTTTGTAAACTAAATCACACGTGTATATGTTGATATTTAAGAGATATACAGTCAAGAAAATCAAGGGCAATGGTGATATATATGCGGATTAGACACCAAAAAAAAAAACACTCAACAAATGGCTTCAATTTAAGGAATGTGTTTAGTGACGGCATTAGATTCCTAATTGATGGAGAAAGGTCTGGTGGCAAGAAAAGCTGCTTCTAGGAGGCTGTCAAGTGTTTTCGCTCGACGATTCCATTCTTGGGTGGTTCGTTTGGCCCTAGTTCCTGTAACTCGAATCCTAGCCCGGTATATCCCATTTTAATTTTACACCATTGTGAACCTTACGCCTTTTTTACTCTCTGATCGAGGTTCTCGGCATTGAAAAATCTTTGTAAACTAAATCACACGTGTATATGTTGATATTTAAGAGATATACAGTCAAGAAAATCAAGGGCAATGGTGATATATATGCGGATTAGACACACAAAAAAAACACTCAACAAATGGCAACAATTTAAGTAATGTGTTTAGTGACGGCATCAGATTCCTAATTGATGGAGAAAGGTCTAGCGGCAAGAAACGCTGCTTCTAGGAGGTTGTCAAGTGTTTTCGCTCGACGATTCCATTCTTGGGTGGTTGGTTTGGCCCTTGTTCCTGTAACTCGAATCCCAGCCCGGTATATCCCATTTTAATTTGACTCCATTGTGAACCTTACGCCTTTTTTACTCTTTGATCGAGGTTCTCGGCATTGAAAAATCTTCGTAAACAAAATCACACGTGTATATGTTGATATTTAAGAGATATACAGTCAAGAAAATCAAGGGCAATGGTGATATATATGCGGATTAGACACCAAAAAAAACACTCAACAAATGGCTACAATTTAAGGAATGTGTTTAGTGACGGCATCAGATTTCTAATTGATGGAGAAAGGTCTGGTGGCAAGAAAAGTTGCTTCTAGGAGGTTGTCAAGTGTTTTCGCTCGACGATTCCATTCTTGGGTGGTTGGTTTGGCCCTTGTTCCTGTAACTCGAATCCCAGCCCGGTATATCCCATTTTAATTTGACACCATTGTGAACCTTACGCCTTTTTTACTCTCTGATCGAGGTTCTCGTCATTGAAATATCTTTGTAAACAAAATCACACGTGTATATGTTGATATTTAAGAGATATACAGTCAAGAAAATCAAGGGCAATGGTGATATATATGCGGATTAGACACCAAAAAAAAAAACACTCAACAAATGGCTACAATTTAAGTAATGTGTTTAGTGACGGCATTAGATTCCTAATTGATGGAGAAAGGTCTGGTGGCAAGAAAAGCTGCTTCTAGGAGGCTGTCAAGTGTTTTCGCTCAACGATTCAATTCTTGGGTGGTTGGTTTGGCCCTTGTTCCTGTAACTCGAATCATAGCCCGGTATATCCCATTTTAATTTTACACCATTGTGAACCTTACGCCTTTTTTACTCTCTGATCGAGGTTCTCGGCATTGAAAAATCTTTGTAAACTAAATCACACGTGTATATGTTGATATTTAAGAGATATACAGTCAAGAAAATCAAGGGCAATGGTGATATATATGCGGATTAGACACACAAAAAAAACACTCAACAAATGGCAACAATTTAAGGAATGTGTTTAGTGACGGCATCAGATTCCTAATTGATGGAGAAAGGTCTAGCGGCAAGAAAAGCTGCTTCTAGGAGGTTGTCAAGTGTTTTCGCTCGACGATTCCATTCTTGGGTGGTTGGTTTGGCCCTTGTTCCTGTAACTCGAATCCCAGCCCGGTATATCCCATTTTAATTTGACACCATTGTGAACCTTACGCCTTTTTTACTCTCTGATCGAGGTTCTCGGCATTGAAAAATCTTCGTAAATAAAATCACACGTGTATATGTTGATATTTAAGAGATATACAGTCAAGAAAATCAAGGGCAATGGTGATATATATGCGGATTAGACACCAAAAAAAACACTCAACAAATGGCTACAATTTAAGGAATGTGTTTAGTGACGGCATCAGATTTCTATTTGATGGAGAAAGGTCTGGTGGCAAGAAAAGCTGCTTCTAGGAGGTTGTCAAGTGTTTTCGCTCGACGATTCCATTCTTGGGTGGTTGGTTTGGCCCTTGTTCCTGTAACTCGAATCCCAGCCCGGTATATCCCATTTTAATTTGACACCATTGTGAACCTTACGCCTTTTTTACTCTCTGATCGAGGTTCTCGGCATTGAAAAATCTTCGTAAACAAAATCACACGTGTATATGTTGATATTTAAGAGATATACAATCATGAAAATCAAGGGCAATGGTGATATATATGCGGATTAGACACCAAAAAAAACACTCAACAAATGGCTACAATTTAAGGAATGTGTTTAGTGACGGCATCAGATTCCTAATTTATGGAGAAAGGTCTGGTGGCAAGAAAAGCTGCTTCTAGGAGGTTGTCAAGTGTTTTCGGTCGACGATTCCATTCTTGGGTGGTTGGTTTGGCCCTTGTTCCTGTAACTCGAATCCTAGCCCGGTATATCCCATTTTAATTTTACAACATTGTGAACCTTACGCCTTTTTTACTCTCTGATCGAGGTTCTCGGCATTGAAAAATCTTCGTAAACAAAATCACACGTGTATATGTTGATATTTAAGAGATATACAGTCAAGAAAATCAAGGGCAATGGTGATATATATGCGGATTAGACACACAAAAAAACCACTCAACAAATGGCAACAATTTAAGGAATGTGTTTAGTGACGGCATCAGATTCCTAATTGATGGAGAAAGGTCTAGCGGCAAGAAAAGCTGCTTCTAGGAGGTTGTCAAGTGTTTTCGCTCGACGATTCCATTCTTGGGTGGTTGGTTTGGCCCTTGTTCCTGTAACTCGAATCCCAGCCCGGTATATCCCATTTTAATTTGACACCATTGTGAACCTTACGCCTTTTTTACTCTCTGATCGAGGTTCTCGGCATTGAAAAATCTTCGTAAACAAAATCACACGTGTATATGTTGATATTTAAGAGATATACAATCATGAAAATCAAGGGCAATGGTGATATATATGCGGATTAGACACCAAAAAAAACACTAAACAAATGGCTACAATTTAAGGAATGTGTTTAGTGACGGCATCAGATTCCTAATTGATGGAGAAAGGTCTGGTGGCAAGAAAAGCTGCTTCTAGGAGGTTGCAAAGTGTTTTCGCTCGACGATTCCATTCTTGGGTGGTTGGTTTGGCCCTTGTTCCTGTAACTCGAATCCCAGCCCGGTATATCCCATTTTAATTTGATACCATTGTGAACCTTACGCCTTTTTTACTCTCTGATCGAGGTTCTCGGCATTGAAAAATCTTCGTAAACAAAATCACACATGTATATGTTGATATTTAAGAGATATACAACCAAGAAAATCAAGGGAAATGGTGATATATATGCGGATTAGCCACAAAAAAAAACACTCAACAAATGGCTACAATTTAAGGAATGTGTTTAGTGACGGCATCACATTCCTAATTGATGGAGAAAGGTCTGGTGGCAAGAAAAGCTGCTTCTAGGAGGCTGTCAAGTGTTTTCGCTCGACGATTCCATTCTTGGGTGGTTGGTTTGGCCCTTGTTCCTGTAACTCGAATCCTAGCCCGGTATATCCCATTTTAATTTTACACCATTGTGAACCTTACGCCTTTTTTACTCTCTGATAGAGGTTCTCGGCATTGAAAAATCTACGTAAACTAAATCACACGTGTATATGTTGACATTTAACAGATATACAGTCAAGAAAATCAAGGGCAATGGTGATATATATGCGGATTAGACACACAAAAAAACACTCAACAAATGGCTACAATTTAAGGAATGTGTTTAGTGACGACATCAGATTCCTAATTGAGAGAGAAAGGTCTGGTGGTAAGAAAAGCAGCTTCTAGGAGGTTGTCAAGTGTTTTCGCTCGACGATTCTATTCTTCGGTGGTTGGTTTGGCCCTTGTTCCTGTAACTCGAATCCTAGCCCGGTTTATCCCATTTTAATTTTACACCATTGTGAACGTTACGCCTTTTTTACTCTCTGATCGAGGTTCTCGGCATTGAAATTTCTTCGTAAACTAAATCACACGTGTATATCTTGACATTTAAGAGATATACAGTCAAGGAAATCAAGGGCAATGGTGATATATATGCGGATTAGACAAAAAAAAAACACTCAACAAATGGCCCCAATTTAAGTAATGTGTTTAGTGATGGCACCAGATTCCTAATTGATGGAGAAAGTTCTGGTGGTAAGAAAAGCTGCTTCTAGGAGGTTGTCAAGTGTTTTCGCTCGACGATTCCATTCTTGGGTGGTTGGTTTGGCCCTTGTTCCTGTAACTCGAATCCCAGCCCGGTATATCCCATTTTAATTTGACACCATTGTGAACCTTACGCCTTTTTTACTCTCTGATCGAGGTTCTCGGCATTGAAAAATCTTCGTAAACAAAATCACACGTGTATATGTTGATATTTAAGAGATATACAGTCAAGAAAATCAAGGGCAATGGTGATATATATGCGGATTAGACACCAAAAAAAAACACTCAACAAATGGCTACAATTTAAGGAATGTGTTTAGTGACGGCATTAGATTCCTAATTGATGGAGAAAGGTCAGGTGGCAAGAAAAGCAGCTTCTAGGAGGCTGTTAAGTGTTTTTGCTCGACGATTCCATTCTTGGGTGGTTGGTTTGGCCCTTGTTCCTGTAACTCGAATCCTAGCCCGGTATATCCCATTTTAATTTTACACCATTGTGAACCTTACGCCTTTTTTACTCTCTGATCGAGGTTCTCGGCATTAAAAAATCTGTGTAAACTAAATCACACGTGTATATGTTGATATTTAAGAGATATACAGTCAAGGAAATCAAGGGCAATGGTGATATATATGCGGATTAGACACACAAAAAAAACACTCAACAAATGGCAACAATTTAAGGAATGTGTTTAGTGACGGCATCAGATTCCTAATTGATGGAGAAAGGTCAAGCGGCAAGAAAAGCTGCTTCTAGGAGGTTGTCAAGTGTTTTCGCTCGACGATTCCATTCTTGGGTGGTTGGTTTGGCCCTTTTTCCTGTAACTCGAATCCTAGCCCGGTATATCCCATTTTAATTTGACACCATTGTGAACCTTACGCCTTTTTTACTCTCTGATCGAGGTTCTCGGCATTGAAAAATCTTCGTAAACAAAATCACACGTGTATATGTTGATATTTAAGAGATATACAGTCAAGAAAATGAAGGGCAATGGTGATATATATGCGGATTAGACACCAAAAAAACACTCAACAAATGGCTACAATTTAAGCAATTTGTTTAGTGACGGCATCAGATTCCTAATTGATGGAGAAAGGTCTGGTGGCAAGAAAAGCTGCTTCTAGGAGGTTGTCAAGTGTTTTCGCTCGACGATTCCATTCTTGGGTGGTTGGTTTGGCCCTTGTTCCTGTAACTTGAATCCTAGCTCGGTATATCCCATTTTAATTTTACACCATTGTGAACCTTACGGCTTTTTTACTCTCTGATCGAGGTTCTCGACATTGAAAAATCTTCGTAAACTAAATCACACGTGTATATGTTGATATTTAAGAAATATACAGTCAAGAAAATCAAGGGCAATGGTGATATATATGCGGATTAGACACAAAAAAAAAACACTCAACAAATGGCTACAATTTAAGGAATGTGTTTATTGACGGCATCAGATTCCTAATTGATGGAGAAATGTCTGGTGGTAAGAAAGGTTGCTTCTAGGAGGTTGTCAAGTGTTTTCGCTCGACGATTACATTCTTGGGTGGTTGGTTTGGCCCTTGTTCCTGTAACTCGAATCCCAGCCCGGTATATCCCATTTTAATTTGACACCATTGTGAACCTTACGCCTTTTTTACTCTCTGATCGAGGTTCTCGGCATTGAAAAATCTTCGTAAACAAAATCACACGTGTATATGTTGATATTTAAGAGATATACAATCAAGAAAATCAAAGGCAATGGTGATATATATGCGGATTAGACACAAAAAAAAACACTCAACAAATGGCTACAATTTAAGGAATGTGTTTAGTGACGGCATTAGATTCCAAATTGATGGAGAAATGTCTGGTGGTAAGAAAGGTTGCTTCTAGGAGGTTGTCAAGTGTTTTCGCTCGACGATTACATTCTTGGGTGGTTGGTTTGGCCCTTGTTCCTGTAACTCGAATCCCAGCCCGGTATATCCCATTTTAATTTGACACCATTGTGAACCTTACGCCTTTTTTACTCTCTGATCGAGGTTCTCGGCATTGAAAAATCTTCGTAAACAAAATCACACGTGTATATGTTGATATTTAAGAGATATACAGTCAAGAAAATCAAAGGCAATGGTGATATATATGCGGATTAGACACAAAAAAAACACTCAACAAATGGCTACAATTTAAGGAATGTGTTTAGTGACGGCATTAGATTCCTAATTGATGGAGAAAGGTCTGGTGGCAAGAAAAGCTGCTTCTAGGAGGCTGTCAAGTGTTTTCGCTCGACGATTCCATTCTTGGGTGGTTGGTTTGGCCCTTGTTCCTGTAACTCGAATCCTAGCCCGGTATATCCCATTTTAATTTTACACCATTGTGAACCTTACGCCTTTTTTACTCTCTGATCGAGGTTCTCGGCATTGAAAAATCTTTGTAAACTAAATCACACGTGTATATGTTGATATTTAAGAGATATACAGTTAAGGAAATCAAGGGGAATGGTGATATATATGCGGATTAGACACACAAAAAAAACACTCAACAAATGGCAACAATTTAAGGAATGTGTTTAGTGACGGCATCAGATTCCTAATTGATGGAGAAAGGTCTGGTGGCAAGAAAAGCTGCTTCTAGGAGGTTGTCAAGTGTTTTCGCTCGACGATTCCATTCTTGGGTGGTTGGTTTGGCCCTTGTTCCTGTAACTCGAATCCCAGCCCGGTATATCCCATTTTAATTTGACACCATTGTGAACCTTACGCCTTTTTTACTCTCTGATCGAGGTTCTCGGCATTGAAAAATCTTCGTAAACAAAATCACACGTGTATATGTTGATATTTAAGAGATATACAGTCAAGAAAATCAAGGGCAATGGTGATATATATGCGGATTAGACACCAAAAAAAACACTCAACAAATGGCTACAATTTAAGGAATGTGTTTAGTGACGGCATCAGATTTCTAATTGATGGAGAAAGGTCTGGTGGCAAGAAAAGCTGCTTCTAGGAGGTTGTCAAGTGTTTTTGCTCGACGATTCCATTCTTGGGTGGTTGGTTTGGCCCTTGTTCCTGTAACTCGAATCCCAGCCCGGTATATCCCATTTTAATTTGACACCATTGTGAACCTTACGCCTTTTTTACTCTCTGATCGAGGTTCTCGGCAATGAAAAATCTTCGTAAACAAAATCACACGTGTATATGTTGATATTTAAGAGATATACAGTCAAGAAAATCAAAGGCAATGGTGATATATATGCGGATTAGACACAAAAAAAAAACACTCAACAAATGGCTACAATTTAAGGAATGTGTTTAGTGACGGCATTAGATTCCTAATTGATGGAGAAAGGTCTGGTGGCAAGAAAAGCTGCTTCTAGGAGGCTGTCAAGTGTTTTCGCTCGACGATTCCATTCTTGGGTGGTTGGTTTGGCCCTTGTTCCTGTAACTCGAATCCTAGCCCGGTATATCCGATTTTAATTTTACACCATTGTGAACCTTACGCCTTTTTTACTCTATGATCGAGGTTCTCGGCATTGAAAAATCTTCGTAAACAAAATCACACGTGTATATGTTGATATTTAAGAGATATACAGTCAAGAAAATCAAGGGCAATGGTGATATATATGCGGATTAGACACCAAAAAAAACACTCAACAAATGGCTACAATTTAAGGAATGTGTTTAGTGACGGTATCAGATTTCTAATTGATGGAGAAAGGTCTGGTGGCAAGAAAAGCTGCTTCTAGGAGGTTGTCAAGTGTTTTTGCTCGACGATTCCATTCTTGGGTGGTTGGTTTGGCCCTTGTTCCTGTAATTCGAATCCCAGCCCGGTATATCCCATTTTAATTTGACACCATTGTGAACCTTACGCCTTTTTTACTCTCTGATCGAGGTTCTCGGCATTGAAAAATCTTCGTAAACAAAATCACACGTGTATATGTTGATATTTAAGAGATATACAGTCAAGAAAATCAAAGGCAATGGTGATATATATGCGGATTAGACACAAAAAAAAACACTCAATAAATGGCTACAATTTAAGGAATGTGTTTAGTGACGGCATTAGATTCCTAATTGATGGAGAAAGGTCTGGTGGCAAGAAAAGCTGCTTCTAGGAGGCTGTCAAGTGTTTTCGCTCGATGATTCCATTCTTGGGTGGTTGGTTTGGCCCTTGTTCCTGTAACTCGAATCCTAGCCCGGTATATCCCATTTTAATTTTACACCATTGTGAACCTTACGCCTTTTTTACTCTCTGATCGAGGTTCTCGGCATTGAAAAATCTTTGTAAACTAAATCACACGTGTATATGTTGATATTTAAGAGATATACAGTTAAGGAAATCAAGGGGAATGGTGATATATATGCGGATTAGACACACAAAAAAAACACTCAACAAATGGCAACAATTTAAGGAATGTGTTTAGTGACGGCATCAGATTCCTAATTGATGGAGAAAGGTCTGGTGGCAAGAAAAGCTGCTTCTAGGAGGTTGTCAAGTGTTTTCGCTCGACGATTCCATTCTTGGGTGGTTGGTTTGGCCCTTGTTCCTGTAACTCGAATCCCAGCCCGGTATATCCCATTTTAATTTGACACCATTGTGAACCTTACGCCTTTTTTACTCTCTGATCGATGTTCTCGGCATTGAAAAATCTTTGTAAACAAAATCACACGTGTATATGTTGATATTTAAGAGATATACACTCAAGAAAATCAAGGGCAATGGTGATATATATGCGGATTAGACACCAAAAAAAACACTCAACAAATGGCTACAATTTAAGGAATGTGTTTAGTGACGGCATCAGATTTCTAATTGATGGAGAAAGGTCTGGTGGCAAGAAAAGCTGCTTCTAGGAGGTTGTCAAGTGTTTTCGCTCGACGATTCCATTCTTGGGTGGTTGGTTTGGCCCTTGTTCCTGTAACTCGAATCCTAGCCCGGTATATCCCATTTTAATTTTACACCATTGTGAACCTTACGCCTTTTTTACTCTATGATCGAGGTTCTCGGCATTGAAAAATCTTTGTAAACTAAATCACACGTGTATATGTTGATATTTAAGAGATATACAGTCAAGGAAATCAAGGGGAATGGTGATATATATGCGGATTAGACACACAAAAAAAACACTCAACAAATGGCAACAATTTAAGGAATGTGTTTAGTGACGGCATCAGATTCCTAATTGATGGAGAAAGGTCAAGCGGCAAGAAAAGCTGCTTCTAGGAGTTTGTCAAGTGTTTTCGCTCGACGATTCCATTCTTGGGTGGTTGGTTTGGCCCTTTTTCCTGTAACTCGAATCCCAGCCCGGTATATCCCATTTTAATTTGACACCATTGTGAACCTTACGCCTTTTTTACTCTCTGATCGAGGTTCTCGGCATTGAAAAATCTTCGTAAACAAAATCACACGTGTATATGTTGATATTTAAGAGATATACAGTCAAGAAAATCAAGGGCAATGGTGATATATATGCGGATTAGACACAAAAAAAAAACACTCAACAAATGGCTACAATTTAAGGAATGTGTTTAGTGACGGCATTAGATTCCTAATTGATGGAGAAAGGTCTGGTGGCAAGAAAAGCTGCTTCTAGGAGGCTGTCAAGTGTTTTCGCTCGACGATTCCATTCTTGGGTGGTTGGTTTGGCCCTTGTTCCTGTAACTCGAATCCTAGCCTGGTATATCCGATTTTAATTTTACACCATTGTGAACCTTACGCCTTTTTTACTCTATGATCGAGGTTCTCGGCATTGAAAAATCTTTGTAAACTAAATCACACGTGTATATGTTGATATTTAAGAGATATACAGTCAAGGAAATCAAGGGGAATGGTGATATATATGCGGATTAGACACACAAAAAAAACACTCAACAAATGGCAACAATTTAAGGAATGTGTTTAGTGACGGCATCAGATTCCTAATTGATGGAGAAAGGTCAAGCGGCAAGAAAAGCTGCTTCTAGGAGGTTGTCAAGTGTTTTCGCTCGACGATTCCATTCTTGGGTGGTTGGTTTGGCCCTTTTTCCTGTAACTCGAATCCCAGCCCGGTATATCCCATTTTAATTTGACACCATTGTGAACCTTACGCCTTTTTTACTCTCTGATCGAGGTTCTCGGCATTGAAAAATCTTCGTAAACAAAATCACACGTGTATATGTTGATATTTAAGAGATATACAGTCAAGAAAATCAAGGGCAATGGTGATATATATGCGGATTAGACACCAAAAAAAAAACACTCAACAAATGGCTACAAGTTAAGGAATTTGTTTAGTGACGGCATCAGATTCCTAATTGATGGAGAAAGGTCTGGTGGCAAGAAAAGCTGCTTCTAGGAGGTTGTCAAGTGTTTTCGCTCGACGATTCCATTCTTGGGTGGTTGGTTTGGCCCTTGTTCCTGTAACTCGAATCCCAGCCCGGTATATCCCATTTTAATTTGACACCATTGTGAACCTTACGCCTTTTTTACTCTCTGATCGAGGTTCTCGGCATTGAAAAATCTTCGTAAACAAAATCACACGTGTATATGTTGATATTTAAGAGATATACAGTCAAGAAAATCAAGGGCAATGGTGATATATATGCGGATTAGACACCAAAAAAAACACTCAACAAATGGCTACAATTTAAGGAATGTGTTTAGTGACGGCATCAGATTTCTAATTGATGGAGAAAGGTCTGGTGGCAAGAAAAGTTGCTTCTAGGAGGTTGTCAAGTGTTTTTGCTCGACGATTCCATTCTTGGGTGGTTGGTTTGGCCCTTGTTCCTGTAACTCGAATCCCAGCCCGGTATATCCCATTTTAATTTGACACCATTGTGAACCTTACGCCTTTTTTACTCTCTGATCGAGGTTCTCGGCATTGAAAAATCTTCGTAAACAAAATCACACGTGTATATGTTGATATTTAAGAGATATACACTCAAGAAAATCAAGGGCAATGGTGATATATATGCGGATTAGACACCAAAAAAAACACTCAACAAATTGCTACAATTTAAGGAATGTGTTTAGTGACGGCATCAGATTTCTAATTGATGGAGAAAGGTCTGGTGGCAAGAAAAGTTGCTTCTAGGAGGTTGTCAAGTGTTTTTGCTCGACGATTCCATTCTTGGGTGGTTGGTTTGGCCCTTATTCCTGTAACTCGAATCCCAGCCCGGTATATCCCATTTTAATTTGACACCATTGTGAACCTTACGCCTTTTTTACTCTCTGATCGAGGTTCTCGGCATTGAAAAATCTTCGTAAACAAAATCACACGTGTATATGTTGATATTTAAGAGATATACACTCAAGAAAATCAAGGGAAATGGTGATATATATGCGGATTAGACACCAAAAAAAACACTCAACAAATGGCTACAATTTAAGGAATGTGTTTAGTGACGGCATCAGATTTCTAATTGATGGAGAAAGGTCTGGTGGCAAGAAAAGTTGCTTCTAGGAGGTTGTCAAGTGTTTTCGCTCGACGATTCCATTCTTGGGTGGTTGGTTTGGCCCTTGTTCCTGTAACTCGAATCCCAGCCCGGTATATCCCATTTTAATTTGACACCATTATGAACCTTACGCCTTTTTTACTCTCTGATCGAGGTTCTCGGCATTGAAAAATCTTCGTAAACAAAATCACACGTGTATATGTTGATATTTAAGAGATATACACTCAAGAAAATCAAGGGCAATGGTGATATATATGCGGATTAGACACCAAAAAAAACACTCAACAAATGGCTACAATTTAAGGAATGTGTTTAGTGACGGCATCAGATTTCTAATTGATGGAGAAAGGTCTGGTGGCAAGAAAAGCTGCTTCTAGGAGGTTGTCAAGTGTTTTCGCTCGACGATTCCATTCTTGGGTGGTTGGTTTGGCCCTTGTTCCTGTAACTCGAATCCTAGCCCGGTATATCCCATTTTAATTTTACACCATTGTGAACCTTACGCCTTTTTTACTCTATGATCGAGGTTCTCGGCATTGAAAAATCTTTGTAAACTAAATCACACGTGTATATGTTGATATTTAAGAGATATACAGTCAAGGAAATCAAGGGGAATGGTGATATATATGCGGATTAGACACACAAAAAAAAACACTCAACAAATGGCAACAATTTAAGGAATGTGTTTAGTGACGGCATCAGATTCCTAATTGATGGAGAAAGGTCAAGCGGCAAGAAAAGCTGCTTCTAGGAGGTTGTCAAGTGTTTTTGCTCGACGATTCCATTCTTGGGTGGTTGGTTTGGCCCTTTTTCCTGTAACTCGAATCCCAGCCCGGTATATCCCATTTTAATTTGACACCATTGTGAACCTTATGCCTTTTTTACTCTCTGATCGAGGTTCTCGGCATTGAAAAATCTTCGTAAACAAAATCACACGTGTATATGTTGATATTTAAGAGATATACAGTCAAGAAAATCAAGGGCAATGGTGATATATATGCGGATTAGACACCAAAAAAAAAACACTCAACAAATGGCTACAATTTAAGGAATTTGTTTAGTGACGGCATCAGATTCCTAATTGATGGAGAAAGGTCTGGTGGCAAGAAAAGCTGCTTCTAGGAGGTTGTCAAGTGTTTTCGCTCGACGATTCCATTCTTGGGTGGTTGGTTTGGCCCTTGTTCCTGTAACTCGAATCCCAGCCCGGTATATCCCATTTTAATTTGACACCATTGTGAACCTTACGCCTTTTTTACTCTCTGATCGAGGTTCTCGGCATTGAAAAATCTTCGTAAACAAAATCACACGTGTATATGTTGATATTTAAGAGATATACAGTCAAGAAAATCAAGGGCAATGGTGATATATATGCGGATTAGACACCAAAAAAAACACTCAACAAATGGCTACAATTTAAGGAATGTGTTTAGTGACGGCATCAGATTTCTAATTGATGGAGAAAGGTCTGGTGGCAAGAAAAGCTGCTTCTAGGAGGTTGTCAAGTGTTTTTGCTCGACGATTCCATTCTTGGGTGGTTGGTTTGGCCCTTGTTCCTGTAACTCGAATCCCAGCCCGGTATATCCCATTTTAATTTGACACCATTGTGAACCTTACGCCTTTTTTACTCTCTGATCGAGGTTCTCGGCATTGAAAAATCTTCGTAAACAAAATCACACGTGTATATGTTGATATTTAAGAGATATACACTCAAGAAAATCAAGGGCAATGGTGATATATATGCGGATTAGACACCAAAAAAAACACTCAACAAATGGCTACAATTTAAGGAATGTGTTTAGTGACGGCATCAGATTTCTAATTGATGGAGAAAGGTCTGGTGGCAAGAAAAGTTGCTTCTAGGAGGTTGTCAAGTGTTTTTGCTCGACGATTCCATTCTTGGGTGGTTGGTTTGGCCCTTGTTCCTGTAACTCGAATCCCAGCCCGGTATATCCCATTTTAATTTGACACCATTGTGAACCTTACGCCTTTTTTACTCTCTGATCGAGGTTCTCGGCATTGAAAAAATCTTCGTAAACAAAATCACACGTGTATATGTTGATATTTAAGAGATATACACTCAAGAAAATCAAGGGAAATGGTGATATATATGCGGATTAGACACCAAAAAAAACACTCAACAAATGGCTACAATTTAAGGAATGTGTTTAGTGACGGCATCAGATTTCTAATTGATGGAGAAAGGTCTGGTGGCAAGAAAAGTTGCTTCTAGGAGGTTGTCAAGTGTTTTCGCCCGACGATTCCATTCTTGGGTGGTTGGTTTGGCCCTTGTTCCTGTAACTCGAATCCCAGCCCGGTATATCCCATTTTAATTTGACACCATTGTGAACCTTACGCCTTTTTTACTCTCTGAACGAGGTTCTCGGCATTGAAAAATCTTCGTAAACAAAATCACACGTGTATATGTTGATATTTAAGAGATATACAGTCAAGAAAATCAAGGGCAATGGTGATATATATGCGGATTAGACACCAAAAAAAACACTCAACAAATGGCTACAATTTAAGGAATGTGTTTAGTGACGGCATTAGATTCCTAATTGATGGAGAAAGGTCTGGTGGCAAGAAAAGCAGCTTCTAGGAGGCTGTCAAGTGTTTTTGCTCGACGATTCCATTCTTGGGTGGTTGTTTTGGCCCTTGTTCCTGTAACTCGAATCCTAGCCCGGTATATCCCATTTTAATTTTACACCATTGTGAACCTTACGCCTTTTTTACTCTCTGATCGAGGTTCTCGGCATTAAAAAATCTGTGTAAACTAAATCACACGTGTATATGTTGATATTTAAGAGATATACAGTCAAGGAAATCAAGGGCAATGGTGATATATATGCGGATTAGACACACAAAAAAAACACTCAACAAATGGCAACAATTTAAGGAATGTGTTTAGTGACGGCATCAGATTCCTAATTAATGGAGAAAGGTCAAGCGGCAAGAAAAGCTGCTTCTAGGAGGTTATCAAGTGTTTTCGCTCGACGATTCCATTCTTGGGTGGTTGGTTTGGCCCTTTTTCCTGTAACTCGAATCCCAGCCCGGTATATCCCATTTTAATTTGACACCATTGTGAACCTTACGCCTTTTTTACTCTCTGATCGAGGTTCTCGGCATTGAAAAATCTTCGTAAACAAAATCACATGTGTATATGTTGATATTTAAGAGATATACAGTCAAGAAAATCAAGGGCAATGGTGATATATATGCGGATTAGACACCAAAAAAACACTCAACAAATGGCTACAATTTAAGGAATTTGTTTAGTGACGGCATCAGATTCCTAATTGATGGAGAAAGGTCTGTTGGCAAGAAAAGCTGCTTCTAGGAGGTTGTCAAGTGTTTTCGCTCGACGATTCCATTCTTGGGTGGTTGGTTTGGCCCTTGTTCCTGTAACTTGAATCCTAGCTCGGTATATCCCATTTTAATTTTACACCATTGTGAACCTTACGGCTTTTTTACTCTCTGATCGAGGTTCTCGACATTGAAAAATCTTCGTAAACTAAATCACACGTGTATATGTTGATATTTAAGAAATATACAGTCAAGAAAATCAAGGGCAATGGTGATATATATGCGGATTAGACACAAAAAAAAAACACTCAACAAATGCCTACAATTTAAGGAATGTGTTTATTGACGGCATCAGATTCCTAATTGATGGAGAAATGTCTGGTGGTAAGAAAGGTTGCTTCTAGGAGGTTGTCAAGTGTTTTCGCTCGACGATTACATTCTTGGGTGGTTGGTTTGGCCCTTGTTCCTGTAACTCGAATCCCAGCCCGGTATATCCCATTTTAATTTGACACCATTGTGAACCTTACGCCTTTTTTACTCTCTGATCGAGGTTCTCGGCATTGAAAAATCTTCGTAAACAAAATCACACGTGTATATGTTGATATTTAAGAGATATACAATCAAGAAAATCAAAGGCAATGGTGATATATATGCGGATTAGACACAAAAAAAAAACACTCAACAAATGGCTACAATTTAAGGAATGTGTTTAGTGACGGCATTAGATTCCTAATTGATGGAGAAAGGTCTGGTGGCAAGAAAAGCTGCTTCTAGGAGGTTGTCATGTGTTTTCGCTCGACGATTCCATTCTTGGGTGGTTGGTTTGGCCCTTGTTCCTGTAACTCGAATCCTAGCCGGTATATCCCATTTTAATTTTACACCATTGTGAACCTTACGCCTTTTTTACTCTATGATCGAGGTTCTCGGCATTGAAAAATCTTTGTAAACTAAATCACACGTGTATATGTTGATATTTAAGAGATATACAGTCAAGGAAATCAAGGGCAATGGTGATATATATGCGGATTAGACACACAAAAAAAACACTCAACAAATGGCAACAATTTAAGGAATGTGTTTAGTGTCGGCATCAGATTCCTAATTGATGGAGAAAGGTCAAGCGGCAAGAAAAGCTGCTTCTAGGAGGTTGTCAAGTGATTTCGCTCGACGATTCCATTCTTGGGTGGTTGGTTTGGCCCTTTTTCCTGTAACTCGAATCCCATCCCGGTATATCCCATTTTAATTTGACACCATTGTGAACCTTACGCCTTTTTTACTCTCTGATCGAGGTTCTCGGCATTGAAAAATCTTCGTAAACAAAATCACACGTGTATATGTTGATATTTAAGAGATATACAGTCAAGAAAATCAAGGGCAATGGTGATATATATGCGGATTAGACACCAAAAAAAACACTCAACAAATGGCTACAATTTAAGGAATTTGTTTAGTGACGGCATCAGATTCCTAATTGATGGAGAAAGGTCTGGTGGCAAGAAAAGCTGCTTCTAGGAGGTTGTCAAGTGTTTTCGCTCGACGATTCCATTCTTGGGTGGTTGGTTTGGCCCTTGTTCCTGTAACTCGAATCCCAGCCCGGTATATCCCATTTTAATTTGACACCATTGTGAATCTTACGCCTTTTTTACTCTCTGATCGAGGTTCTCGGCATTGAAAAATCTTCGTAAACAAAATCACACGTGTATATGTTGATATTTAAGAGATATACAGTCAAGAAAATCAAGGGCAATGGTGATATATATGCGGATTAGACACCAAAAAAAACACTCAACAAATGGCTACAATTTAAGGAATGTGTTTAGTGACGGCATTAGATTCCTAATTAATGGAGAAAGGTCTGGTGGCAAGAAAAGCAGCTTCTAGGAGGCTGTCAAGTGTTTTTTGCTCGACGATTCCATTCTTGGGTGGTTGTTTTGGCCCTTGTTCCTGTAACTCGAATCCTAGCCCGGTATATCCCATTTTAATTTTACACCATTGTGAACCTTACGCCTTTTTTACTCTCTGATCGAGGTTCTCGGCATTGAAAAATCTTCGTAAACAAAATCACACGTGTATATGTTGATATTTAAGAGATATACAGTCAAGAAAATCAAGGGCAATGGTGATATATATGCGGATTAGACACCAAGAAAACACTCAACAAATGGCTACAATTTAAGGAATTTGTTTAGTGACGACATCAGATTCCTAATTGATGGAGAAAGGTCTGTTGGCAAGAAAAGCTGCTTCTAGGAGGTTGTCAAGTGTTTTCGCTCGACGATTCCATTCTTGGGTGGTTGGTTTGGCCCTTGTTCCTGTAACTTGAATCCTAGCTCGGTATATCCCATTTTAATTTTACACCATTGTGAACCTTACGGCTTTTTTACTCTCTGATCGAGGTTCTCGACATTGAAAAATCTTCGTAAACTAAATCACACGTGTATATGTTGATATTTAAGAAATATACAGTCAAGAAAATCAAGGGCAATGGTGATATATATGCGGATTAGACACAAAAAAAAACACTCAACAAATGGCTACAATTTAAGGAATGTGTTTATTGACGGCATCAGATTCCTAATTGATGGAGAAATGTCTGGTGGTAAGAAAGGTTGCTTCTAGGAGGTTGTCAAGTGTTTTCGCTCGACGATTACATTCTTGGGTGGTTGGTTTGGCCCTTGTTCCTGTAACTTGAATCCCAGCCCGGTATATCCCATTTTAATTTGACACCATTGTGAACCTTACGCCTTTTTTACTCTCTGATCGAGGTTCTCGGCATTGAAAAATCTTCGTAAACAAAATCACACGTGTATATGTTGATATTTAAGAGATATACAATCAAGAAAATCAAAGGCAATGGTGATATATATGCGGATTAGACACAAAAAAAAACACTCAACAAATGGCTACAATTTAAGGAATGTGTTTAGTGACGGCATTAGATTCCTAATTGATGGAGAAAGGTCTGGTGGCAAGAAAAGCTGCTTCTAGGAGGCTGTCAAGTGTTTTCGCTCGACGATTCCATTCTTGGGTGGTTGGTTTGGCCCTTGTTCCTGTAACTCGAATCCTAGCCGGTATATCCCATTTTAATTTTACACCATTGTGAACCTTACGCCTTTTTTACTCTCTGATCGAGGTTCTCGGCATTAAAAAATCTGTGTAAACTAAATCACACGTGTATATGTTGATATTTAAGAGATATACAGTCAAGGAAATCAAGGGCAATGGTGATATATATGCGGATTAGACACACAAAAAAAACACTCAACAAATGGCAACAATTTAAGGAATGTGTTTAGTGACGGCATCAGATTCCTAATTGATGGAGAAAGGTCAAGCGGCAAGAAAAGCTGCTTCTAGGAGGTTATCAAGTGTTTTCGCTCGACGATTCCATTCTTGGGTGGTTGGTTTGGCCCTTTTTCCTGTAACTCGAATCCCAGCCCGGTATATCCCATTTTAATTTGACACCATTGTGAACCTTACGCCTTTTTTACTCTCTGATCGAGGTTCTCGGCATTGAAAAATCTTCGTAAACAAAATCAAACGTGTATATGTTGATATTTAAGAGATATACAGTCAAGAAAATCAAGGGCAATGCCGATATATATGCGGATTAGACACCAAAAAAAAACACTCAACAAATGGCTACAATTTAAGGAATTTGTTTAGTGACGGCATCAGATTCCTAATTGATGGAGAAAGGTCTGGTGGCAAGAAAAGCTGCTTCTAGGAGGTTGTCAAGTGTTTTCGCTCGACGATTCCATTCTTGGGTGGTTGGTTTGGCCCTTGTTCCTGTAACTGGAATCCTAGCTCGGTATATCCCATTTTAATATTACACCATTGTGAACCTTACGGCTTTTTTACTCTCTGATCGAGGTTCTCGACATTGAAAAATCTTCGTAAACTAAATCACACGTGTATATGTTGATATTTAAGAAATATACAGTCAAGAAAATCAAGGGCAATGGTGATATATATGCGGATTAGACACAAAAAAAAACACTCAACAAATGGCTACAATTTAAGGAATGTGTTTATCGACGGCATCAGATTCCTAATTGATGGAGAAATGTCTGGTGGTAAGAAAGGTTGCTTCTAGGAGGTTGTCAAGTGTTTTCGCTCGACGATTACATTCTTGGGTGGTTGGTTTGGCCCTGGTTCCTGTAACTCGAATCCCAGCCCGGTATATCCCATTTTAATTTGACACCATTGTGAACCTTACGCCTTTTTTACTCTCTGATCGAGGTTCTCGGCATTGAAAAATCTTCGTAAACAAAATCACACGTGTATATGTTGATATTTAAGAGATATACAATCAAGAAAATCAAAGGGAATGGTGATATATATGCGGATTAGACACAAAAAAAAACACTCAACAAATGGCTACAATTTAAGGAATGTGTTTAGTGACGGCATTAGATTCCTAATTGATGGAGAAAGGTCTGGTGGCAAGAAAAGCTGCTTCTAGGAGGCTGTCAAGTGTGTTCGCTCGACGATTCCATTCTTGGGTGGTTGGTTTGGCCCTTGTTCCTGTAACTCGAATCCTAGCCCGGTATATCCCATTTTAATTTTACACCATTGTGAACCTTACGCCTTTTTTACTCTATGATCGAGGTTCTCGGCATTGAAAAATCTTTGTAAACTAAATCACATGTGTATATGTTGATATTTAAGAGATATACAGTCAAGGAAATCAAGGGCAAAGGTGATATATATGCGGATTAGACACACAAAAAAAAACACTCAACAAATGGCAACAATTTAAGGAATGTGTTTAGTGACGGCATCAGATTCCTAATTGATGGAGAAAGGTCAAGCGGCAAGAAAAGCTGCTTCTAGGAGGTTGTCAAGTGTTTTCGCTCGACGATTCCATTCTTGGGTGGTTGGTTTGGCCCTTTTTCCTGTAACTCGAATCCTAGCCCGGTATATCCCATTTTAATTTGACACCATTGTGAACCTTACGCCTTTTTTACTCTCTGATCGAGGTTCTCGGCATTGAAAAATCTTCGTAAACAAAATCACACGTGTATATGTTGATATTTAAGAGATATACAGTCAAGAAAATCAAGGGCAATGGTGATATATATGCGGATTAGACACCAAAAAAAACACTCAACAAATGGCTACAATTTAAGGAATTTGTTTAGTGACGGCATCAGATTCCTAATTGATGGAGAAAGGTCTGGTGGCAAGAAAAGCTGCTTCTAGGAGGTTGTCAAGTGTTTTCGCTCGACGATTCCATTCTTGGGTGGTTGGTTTGGCCCTTTTTCCTGTAACTCGAATCCCAGCCCGGTATATCCCATTTTAATTTGACACCATTGTGAACCTTACGCCTTTTTTACTCTCTGATCGAGGTTCTCGGCATTGAAAAATCTTCGTAAACAAAATCACACGTGTATATGTTGATATTTAAGAGATATACAGTCAAGAAAATCAAGGGCAATGGTGATATATATGCGGATTAGACACAAAAAAAACACTCAACAAATGGCTACAATTTAAGGAATGTGTTTAGTGACGGCATCAGATTTCTAATTGATGGAGAAAGGTCTGGTGGCAAGAAAAGTTGCTTCTAGGAGGTTGTCAAGTGTTTTCGCTCGACGATTACATTCTTGGGTGGTTGGTTTGGCCCTTGTTCCTGTAACTCGAATCCCAGCCCGGTATATCCCATTTTAATTTGACACCATTGTGAACCTTACGCCTTTTTTACTCTTTGATCGAGTTTCTCGGCATTGAAAAATCTTCGTAAACAAAATCACACGTGTATATGTTGATATTTAAGAGATATACAGTCAAGAAAATCAAGGGCAATGGTGATATATATGCGGATTAGACACAAAAAAAAACACTCAACAAATGGCTACAATTTAAGGAATGTGTTTAGTGACGGCATTAGATTCCTAATTGATGGAGAAAGGTCTGGTGGCAAGAAAAGCAGCTTCTAGGAGGCTGTCAAGTGTTTTTGCTCGACGATTCCATTCTTGGGTGGTTGGTTTGGCCCTTGTTCCTGTAACTCGAATCCTAGCCCGGTATATCCCATTTTAATTTTACACCATTGTGAACCTTACGCCTTTTTTACTCTCTGATCGAGGTTCTCGGCATTAAAAAATCTGTGTAAACTAAATCACACGTGTATATGTTGATATTTAAGAGATATACAGTCAAGGAAATCAAGGGCAATGGTGATATATATGCGGATTAGACACAAAAAAAAAACACTCAACAAATGGCAACAATTTAAGGAATGTGTTTAGTGACGGCATCAGATTCCTAATTGATGGAGAAAGGTCAAGCGGCAAGAAAAGCTGCTTCTAGGAGGTTATCAAGTGTTTTCGCTCGACGATTCCATTCTTGGGTGGTTGGTTTGGCCCTTTTTCCTGTAACTCGAATCCCAGCCCGGTATATCCCATTTTAATTTGACACCATTGTGAACCTTACGCCTTTTTTACTCTCTGATCGAGGTTCTCGGCATTGAAAAATCTTCGTAAACAAAATCACACGTGTATATGTTGATATTTAAGAGATATACAGTCAAGAAAATCAAGGGCAATGCCGATATATATGCGGATTAGACACCAAAAAAAACACTCAACAAATGGCTACAATTTAAGGAATTTGTTTAGTGACGGCATCAGATTCCTAATTGATGGAGAAAGGTCTGGTGGCAAGAAAAGCTGCTTCTAGGAGGTTGTCAAGTGTTTTCGCTCGACGATTCCATTCTTGGGTGGTTGGTTTGGCCCTTGTTCCTGTAACTGGAATCCTAGCTCGGTATATCCCATTTTAATTTTACACCATTGTGAACCTTACGGCTTCTTTACTCTCTGATCGAGGTTCTCGACATTGAAAAATCTTCGTAAACTAAATCACACGTGTATATGTTGATATTTAAGAAATATACAGTCAAGAAAATCAAGGGCAATGGTGATATATATGCGGATTAGACACAAAAAAAAAACACTCAACAAATGGCTACAATTTAAGGAATGTGTTTATTGACGGCATCAGATTCCTAATTGATGGAGAAATGTCTGGTGGTAAGAAAGGTTGCTTCTAGGAGGTTGTCAAGTGTTTTCGCTCGACGATTACATTCTTGGGTGGTTGGTTTGGCCCTGGTTCCTGTAACTCGAATCCCAGCCCGGTATATCCCATTTTAATTTGACACCATTGTGAACCTTACGCCTTTTTTACTCTCTGATCGAGGTTCTCGGCATTGAAAAATCTTCGTAAACAAAATCACACGTGTATATGTTGATATTTAAGAGATATACAATCAAGAAAATCAAAGGGAATGGTGATATATATGCGGATTAGACACAAAAAAAAAACACTCAACAAATGGCTACAATTTAAGGAATGTGTTTAGTGACGGCATTAGATTCCTAATTGATGGAGAAAGGTCTGGTGGCAAGAAAAGCTGCTTCTAGGAGGCTGTCAAGTGTTTTCGCTCGACGATTCCATTCTTGGGTGGTTGGTTTGGCCCTTGTTCCTGTAACTCGAATCCTAGCCCGGTATATCCCATTTTAATTTTACACCGTTGTGAACCTTACGCCTTTTTTACTCTATGATCGAGGTTCTCGGCATTGAAAAATCTTTGTAAACTAAATCACACGTGTATATGTTGATATTTAAGAGATATACAGTCAAGGAAATCAAGGGCAAAGGTGATATATATGCGGATTAGACACACAAAAAAAAACACTCAACAAATGGCAACAATTTAAGGAATGTGTTTAGTGACGGCATCAGATTCCTAATTGATGGAGAAAGGTCAAGCGGCAAGAAAAGCTGCTTCTAGGAGGTTGTCAAGTGTTTTCGCTCGACGATTCCATTCTTGGGTGGTTGGTTTGGCCCTTTTTCCTGTAACTCGAATCCTAGCCCGGTATATCCCATTTTAATTTGACACCATTGTGAACCTTACGCCTTTTTTACTCTCTGATCGAGGTTCTCGGCATTGAAAAATCTTCGTAAACAAAATCACACGTGTATATGTTGATATTTAAGAGATATACAGTCAAGAAAATCAAGGGCAATGGTGATATATATGCGGATTAGACACCAAAAAAAACACTCAACAAATGGCTACAATTTAAGGAATTTGTTTAGTGACGGCATCAGATTCCTAATTGATGGAGAAAGGTCTGGTGGCAAGAAAAGCTGCTTCTAGGAGGTTGTCAAGTGTTTTCGCTCGACGATTCCATTCTTGGGTGGTTGGTTTGGCCCTTTTTCCTGTAACTCGAATCCCAGCCCGGTATATCCCATTTTAATTTGACACCATTGTGAACCTTACGCCTTTTTTACTCTCTGATCGAGGTTCTCGGCATTGAAAAATCTTCGTAAACAAAATCACACGTGTATATGTTGATATTTAAGAGATATACAGTCAAGAAAATCAAGGGCAATGGTGATATATATGCGGATTAGACACCAAAAAAAACACTCAACAAATGGCTACAATTTAAGGAATTTGTTTAGTGACGGCATCAGATTCCTAATTGATGGAGAAAGGTCTGGTGGCAAGAAAAGCTGCTTCTAGGAGGTTGTCAAGTGTTTTCGCTCGACGATTCCATTCTTGGGTGGTTGGTTTGGCCCTTGTTCCTGTAACTGGAATCCTAGCTCGGTATATCCCATTTTAATTTTACACCATTGTGAACCTTACGGCTTCTTTACTCTCTGATCGAGGTTCTCGACATTGAAAAATCTTCGTAAACTAAATCACACGTGTATATGTTGATATTTAAGAAATATACAGTCAAGAAAATCAAGGGCAATGGTGATATATATGCGGATTAGACACAAAAAAAAAACACTCAACAAATGGCTACAATTTAAGGAATGTGTTTATTGACGGCATCAGATTCCTAATTGATGGAGAAATGTCTGGTGGTAAGAAAGGTTGCTTCTAGGAGGTTGTCAAGTGTTTTCGCTCGACGATTACATTCTTGGGTGGTTGGTTTGGCCCTGGTTCCTGTAACTCGAATCCCAGCCCGGTATATCCCATTTTAATTTGACACCATTGTGAACCTTACGCCTTTTTTACTCTCTGATCGAGGTTCTCGGCATTGAAAAATCTTCGTAAACAAAATCACACGTGTATATGTTGATATTTAAGAGATATACAATCAAGAAAATCAAAGGGAATGGTGATATATATGCGGATTAGACACAAAAAAAAAACACTCAACAAATGGCTACAATTTAAGGAATGTGTTTAGTGACGGCATTAGATTCCTAATTGATGGAGAAAGGTCTGGTGGCAAGAAAAGCTGCTTCTAGGAGGCTGTCAAGTGTTTTCGCTCGACGATTCCATTCTTGGGTGGTTGGTTTGGCCCTTGTTCCTGTAACTCGAATCCTAGCCCGGTATATCCCATTTTAATTTTACACCGTTGTGAACCTTACGCCTTTTTTACTCTATGATCGAGGTTCTCGGCATTGAAAAATCTTTGTAAACTAAATCACACGTGTATATGTTGATATTTAAGAGATATACAGTCAAGGAAATCAAGGGCAAAGGTGATATATATGCGGATTAGACACACAAAAAAAAACACTCAACAAATGGCAACAATTTAAGGAATGTGTTTAGTGACGGCATCAGATTCCTAATTGATGGAGAAAGGTCAAGCGGCAAGAAAAGCTGCTTCTAGGAGGTTGTCAAGTGTTTTCGCTCGACGATTCCATTCTTGGGTGGTTGGTTTGGCCCTTTTTCCTGTAACTCGAATCCTAGCCCGGTATATCCCATTTTAATTTGACACCATTGTGAACCTTACGCCTTTTTTACTCTCTGATCGAGGTTCTCGGCATTGAAAAATCTTCGTAAACAAAATCACACGTGTATATGTTGATATTTAAGAGATATACAGTCAAGAAAATCAAGGGCAATGGTGATATATATGCGGATTAGACACCAAAAAAAACACTCAACAAATGGCTACAATTTAAGGAATTTGTTTAGTGACGGCATCAGATTCCTAATTGATGGAGAAAGGTCTGGTGGCAAGAAAAGCTGCTTCTAGGAGGTTGTCAAGTGTTTTCGCTCGACGATTCCATTCTTGGGTGGTTGGTTTGGCCCTTTTTCCTGTAACTCGAATCCCAGCCCGGTATATCCCATTTTAATTTGACACCATTGTGAACCTTACGCCTTTTTTACTCTCTGATCGAGGTTCTCGGCATTGAAAAATCTTCGTAAACAAAATCACACGTGTATATGTTGATATTTAAGAGATATACAGTCAAGAAAATCAAGGGCAATGGTGATATATATGCGGATTAGACACCAAAAAAAACACTCAACAAATGGCTACAATTTAAGGAATTTGTTTAGTGACGGCATCAGATTCCTAATTGATGGAGAAAGGTCTGGTGGCAAGAAAAGCTGCTTCTAGGAGGTTGTCAAGTGTTTTCGCTCGACGATTCCATTCTTGGGTGGTTGGTTTGGCCCTTGTTCCTGTAACTGGAATCCTAGCTCGGTATATCCCATTTTAATTTTACACCATTGTGAACCTTACGGCTTCTTTACTCTCTGATCGAGGTTCTCGACATTGAAAAATCTTCGTAAACTAAATCACACGTGTATATGTTGATATTTAAGAAATATACAGTCAAGAAAATCAAGGGCAATGGTGATATATATGCGGATTAGACACAAAAAAAAAACACTCAACAAATGGCTACAATTTAAGGAATGTGTTTATTGACGGCATCAGATTCCTAATTGATGGAGAAATGTCTGGTGGTAAGAAAGGTTGCTTCTAGGAGGTTGTCAAGTGTTTTCGCTCGACGATTACAATCTTGGGTGGTTGGTTTGGCCCTGGTTCCTGTAACTCGAATCCCAGCCCGGTATATCCCATTTTAATTTGACACCATTGTGAACCTTACGCCTTTTTTACTCTCTGATCGAGGTTCTCGGCATTGAAAAATCTTCGTAAACAAAATCACACGTGTATATGTTGATATTTAAGAGATATACAATCAAGAAAATCAAAGGGAATGGTGATATATATGCGGATTAGACACAAAAAAAAAACACTCAACAAATGGCTACAATTTAAGGAATGTGTTTAGTGACGGCATTAGATTCCTAATTGATGGAGAAAGGTCTGGTGGCAAGAAAAGCTGCTTCTAGGAGGCTGTCAAGTGTTTTCGCTCGACGATTCCATTCTTGGGTGGTTGGTTTGGCCCTTGTTCCTGTAACTCGAATCCTAGCCCGGTATATCCCATTTTAATTTTACACCGTTGTGAACCTTACGCCTTTTTTACTCTATGATCGAGGTTCTCGGCATTGAAAAATCTTTGTAAACTAAATCACACGTGTATATGTTGATATTTAAGAGATATACAGTCAAGGAAATCAAGGGCAAAGGTGATATATATGCGGATTAGACACACAAAAAAAAACACTCAACAAATGGCAACAATTTAAGGAATGTGTTTAGTGACGGCATCAGATTCCTAATTGATGGAGAAAGGTCAAGCGGCAAGAAAAGCTGCTTCTAGGAGGTTGTCAAGTGTTTTCGCTCGACGATTCCATTCTTGGGTGGTTGGTTTGGCCCTTTTTCCTGTAACTCGAATCCTAGCCCGGTATATCCCATTTTAATTTGACACCATTGTGAACCTTACGCCTTTTTTACTCTCTGATCGAGGTTCTCGGCATTGAAAAATCTTCGTAAACAAAATCACACGTGTATATGTTGATATTTAAGAGATATACAGTCAAGAAAATCAAGGGCAATGGTGATATATATGCGGATTAGACACCAAAAAAAACACTCAACAAATGGCTACAATTTAAGGAATTTGTTTAGTGACGGCATCAGATTCCTAATTGATGGAGAAAGGTCTGGTGGCAAGAAAAGCTGCTTCTAGGAGGTTGTCAAGTGTTTTCGCTCGACGATTCCATTCTTGGGTGGTTGGTTTGGCCCTTTTTCCTGTAACTCGAATCCCAGCCCGGTATATCCCATTTTAATTTGACACCATTGTGAACCTTACGCCTTTTTTACTCTCTGATCGAGGTTCTCGGCATTGAAAAATCTTCGTAAACAAAATCACACGTGTATATGTTGATATTTAAGAGATATACAGTCAAGAAAATCAAGGGCAATGGTGATATATATGCGGATTAGACACCAAAAAAAACACTCAACAAATGGCTACAATTTAAGGAATGTGTTTAGTGACGGCATCAGATTTCTAATTGATGGAGAAAGGTCTGGTGGCAAGAAAAGTTGCTTCTAGGAGGTTGTCAAGTGTTTTCGCTCGACGATTACATTCTTGGGTGGTTGGTTTGGCCCTTGTTCCTGTAACTCGAATCCCAGCCCGGTATATCCCATTTTAATTTGACACCATTGTGAACCTTACGCCTTTTTTACTCTTTGATCGAGTTTCTCGGCATTGAAAAATCTTCGTAAACAAAATCACACGTGTATATGTTGATATTTAAGAGATATACAGTCAAGAAAATCATGGGCAATGGTGATATATATGCGGATTAGACACCAAAAAAAACACTCAACAAATGGCTACAATTTAAGGAATGTGTTTAGTGACGGCATTAGATTCCTAATTGATGGAGAAAGGTCTGGTGGCAAGAAAAGCAGCTTCTAGGAGGCTGTCAAGTGTTTTTGCTCGACGATTCCATTCTTGGGTGGTTGGTTTGGCCCTTGTTCCTGTAACTCGAATCCTAGCCCGGTATATCCCATTTTAATTTTACACCATTGTGAACCTTACGCCTTTTTTACTCTCTGATCGAGGTTCTCGGCATTAAAAAATCTGTGTAAACTAAATCACACGTGTATATGTTGATATTTAAGAGATATACAGTCAAGGAAATCAAGGGCAATGGTGATATATATGCGGATTAGACACAAAAAAAAAAAACACTCAACAAATGGCAACAATTTAAGGAATGTGTTTAGTGACGGCATCAGATTCCTAATTGATGGAGAAAGGTCAAGCGGCAAGAAAAGCTGCTTCTAGGAGGTTATCAAGTGTTTTCGCTCGACGATTCCATTCTTGGGTGGTTGGTTTGGCCCTTTTTCCTGTAACTCGAATCCCAGCCCGGTATATCCCATTTTAATTTGACACCATTGTGAACCTTACGCCTTTTTTACTCTCTGATCGAGGTTCTCGGCATTGAAAAATCTTCGTAAACAAAATCACACGTGTATATGTTGATATTTAAGAGATATACAGTCAAGAAAATCAAGGGCAATGCCGATATATATGCGGATTAGACACCAAAAAAAACACTCAACAAATGGCTACAATTTAAGGAATTTGTTTAGTGACGGCATCAGATTCCTAATTGATGGAGAAAGGTCTGGTGGCAAGAAAAGCTGCTTCTAGGAGGTTGTCAAGTGTTTTCGCTCGACGATTCCATTCTTGGGTGGTTGGTTTGGCCCTTGTTCCTGTAACTGGAATCCTAGCTCGGTATATCCCATTTTAATTTTACACCATTGTGAACCTTACGGCTTTTTTACTCTCTGATCGAGGTTCTCGACATTGAAAAATCTTCGTAAACTAAATCACACGTGTATATGTTGATATTTAAGAAATATACAGTCAAGAAAATCAAGGGCAATGGTGATATATATGCGGATTAGACACAAAAAAAAACACTCAACAAATGGCTACAATTTAAGGAATGTGTTTATTGACGGCATCAGATTCCTAATTGATGGAGAAATGTCTGGTGGTAAGAAAGGTTGCTTCTAGGAGGTTGTCAAGTGTTTTCGCTCGACGATTACATTCTTGGGTGGTTGGTTTGGCCCTGGTTCCTGTAACTCGAATCCCAGCCCGGTATATCCCATTTTAATTTGACACCATTGTGAACCTTACGCCTTTTTTACTCTCTGATCGAGGTTCTCGGCATTGAAAAATCTTCGTAAACAAAATCACACGTGTATATGTTGATATTTAAGAGATATACAATCAAGAAAATCAAAGGCAATGGTGATATATATGCGGATTAGACACAAAAAAAAAACACTCAACAAATGGCTACAATTTAAGGAATGTGTTTAGTGACGGCATTAGATTCCTAATTGATGGAGAAAGGTCTGGTGGCAAGAAAAGCTGCTTCTAGGAGGCTGTCAAGTGTTTTCGCTCGACGATTCCATTCTTGGGTGGTTGGTTTGGCCCTTGTTCCTTTAACTCGAATCCTAGCCCGGTATATCCCATTTTAATTTTACACCATTGTGAACCTTACGCCTTTTTTACTCTATGATCGAGGTTCTCGGCATTGAAAAATCTTTGTAAACTAAATCACACGTGTATATGTTGATATTTAAGAGATATACAGTCAAGGAAATCAAGGGCAATGGTGATATATATGCGGATTAGACACACAAAAAAAAAACACTCAACAAATGGCAACAATTTAAGGAATGTGTTTAGTGACGGCATCGGATTCCTAATTAATGGAGAAAGGTCAAGCGGCAAGAAAAGCTGCTTCTAGGAGGTTGTCAAGTGTTTTCGCTCGACGATTCCATTCTTGGGTGGTTGGTTTGGCCCTTTTTCCTGTAACTCGAATCCCAGCACGGTATATCCCATTTTAATTTGACACCATTGTGAACCTTACGCCTTTTTTACTCTCTGATCGAGGTTCTCGGCATTGAAAAATCTTCGTAAACAAAATCACACGTGTATATGTTGATATTTAAGAGATATACAGTCAAGAAAATCAAGGGCAATGGTGATATATATGCGGATTAGACACCAAAAAAAACACTCAACAAATGGCTACAATTTAAGGAATTTGTTTAGTGACGGCATCGGATTCCTAATTAATGGAGAAAGGTCAAGCGGCAAGAAAAGCTGCTTCTAGGAGGTTGTCAAGTGTTTTCGCTCGACGATTCCATTCTTGGGTGGTTGGTTTGGCCCTTGTTCCTGTAACTCGAATCCCAGCCCGGTATATCCCATTTTAATTTGACACCATTGTGAACCTTACGCCTTTTTTACTCTCTGATCGAGGTTCTCGGCATTGAAAAATCTTCGTAAACAAAATCACACGTGTATATGTTGATATTTAAGAGATATACAGTCAAGAAAATCAAGGGCAATGGTGATATATATGCGGATTAGACACCAAAAAAAACACTCAACAAATGGCTACAATTTAAGGAATGTGTTTAGTGACGGCATCAGATTTCTAATTGATGGAGAAAGGTCTGGTGGCAAGAAAAGTTGCTTCTAGGAGGTTGTCAAGTGTTTTCGCTCGACGATTCCATTCATGGGTGGTTGGTTTGGCCCTTGTTCCTGTAACTCGAATCCCAGCCCGGTATATCCCATTTTAATTTGACACCATTGTGAACCTTACGCCTTTTTTACTCTCTGATCGAGGTTCTCGGCATTGAAAAATCTTCGTAAACTAAATCACACGTGTATATGTTGATATTTAAGAGATATACAGCCAAGCAAATCAAGGGCAATGGTGATATATATGCGGATTAGACATAAAAAAAACACTCAACAAATGGCTACAATTTAAGGAATGTGTTTAGTAACGGCATCAGATTTCTAATTGATGGAGAAATGTCAGGTGGCAAGAAAAGCTGCTTCTAGGAGGTTGTCAAGTGTTTTCGCTCGACGATTCCATTCTTGGGTTGTTGGTTTGACCCTTGTTCCTGTAACTCGAATCCTAGCCCGGCATATCCCATTTTAATTTTACACCATTGTGAACCTTACGCCTTTTTTACTCTCTGATCGAGGCTCACGGCATTGAAAAATCTTCGTAAACTAAATCGCACGTGTATATGTTGACATTTAAGAGATATACAGTCAAGAAAATCTAGGGCTATGCTGATATATATGCGGATTAGACACCAAAAAAAAACACTCAACAAATGGCTACAATTTAAGGAATGTGTTTATTGACGGCATCAGATTCCTAATTGATGGAGAAATGTCTGGTGGTAAGAAAAGTTGCTTCTAGGAGGTTGTCAAGTGTTTTCGCTCGACGATTACATTCTTGGGTGGTTGGTTTGGCCCTTGTTCCTGTAACTTGAATCCTAGCCCGGTATATCCCATTTTAATTTTACACCATTGTGAACCTTACGCCTTTTTTACTCTCTGATAGAGGTTCAAGGCATTGAAAAATCTTCGTAAACTAAATCACACGTGTATATGTTGACATTTAAGAGATATACAGTCAAGAAAATCAAGGGCAATGGTGATATATATGCGGATTAGACACAAAAAAAACACTCAACAAATGGCTACAATTTAAGGAATGTGTTTAGTGACGACATCAGATTCCTAATTGAGAGAGAAAGGTCTGGTGGTAAGAAAAGCTGCTTCTAGGAGGTTGTCAAGTGTTTTCGCTCGACGATTCCATTCTTGGGTGGTTGGTTTGGCCCTTGTTCCTGTAACTCGAATCCTAGCCCGTTATATCCCATTCTAATTTTACACCATTGTGAACCTTACGCCTTTTTTTACTCTCTGATCGATGTTCTCGGCATTGAAAAATCTTCGAAAACTAAATCACACGTGTATATGTTGATATTTAAGAGATATACAGTCAAGAAAATCAAGGGCAATGCCGATATATATGCGGATTAGACACCAAAAAAAACACTCAACAAATGGCTACAATTTAAGGAATTTGTTTAGTGACGGCATCAGATTCCTAATTGATGGAGAAAGGTCTGGTGGCAAGAAAAGCTGCTTCTAGGAGGTTGTCAAGTGTTTTCGCTCGACGATTCCATTCTTGGGTGGTTGGTTTGGCCCTTGTTCCTGTAACTGGAATCCTAGCTCGGTATATCCCATTTTAATTTTACACCATTGTGAACCTTACGGCTTTTTTACTCTCTGATCGAGGTTCTCGACATTGAAAAATCTTCGTAAACTAAATCACACGTGTATATGTTGATATTTAAGAAATATACAGTCAAGAAAATCAAGGGCAATGGTGATATATATGCGGATTAGACACAAAAAAAAACACTCAACAAATGGCTACAATTTAAGGAATGTGTTTATTGACGGCATCAGATTCCTAATTGATGGAGAAATGTCTGGTGGTAAGAAAGGTTGCTTCTAGGAGGTTGTCAAGTGTTTTCGCTCGACGATTACATTCTTGGGTGGTTGGTTTGGCCCTGGTTCCTGTAACTCGAATCCCAGCCCGGTATATCCCATTTTAATTTGACACCATTGTGAACCTTACGCCTTTTTTACTCTCTGATCGAGGTTCTCGACATTGAAAAATCTTCGTAAACAAAATCACACGTGTATATGTTGATATTTAAGAGATATACAGTCAAGAAAATCAAGGGCAATGGTGATATATATGCGGATTAGACACCAAAAAAAACACTCAACAAATGGCTACAATTTAAGGAATGTGTTTAGTGACGGCATCAGATTTCTAATTGATGGAGAAAGGTCTGGTGGCAAGAAAAGTTGCTTCTAGGAGGTTGTCAAGTGTTTTCGCTCGACGATTCCATTCATGGGTGGTTGGTTTGGCCCTTGTTCCTGTAACTCGAATCCTAGCCCGGCATATCCCATTTTAATTTTACACCATTGTGAACCTTACGCCTTTTTTACTCTCTGATCGAGGCTCACGGCATTGAAAAATCTTCGTAAACTAAATCGCACGTGTATATGTTGACATTTAAGAGATATACAGTCGAGAAAATCTAGGGCTATGCTGATATATATGCGGATTAGACACCAAAAAAAAAACACTCAACAAATGGCTACAATTTAAGGAATGTGTTTATTGACGGCATCAGATTCCTAATTGATGGAGAAATGTCTGGTGGTAAGAAAAGTTGCTTCTAGGAGGTTGTCAAGTGTTTTCGCTCGACGATTACATTCTTGGGTGGTTGGTTTGGCCCTTGTTCCTGTAACTTGAATCCTAGCCCGGTATATCCCATTTTAATTTTACACCATTGTGAACCTTACGCCTTTTTTACTCTCTGATCGAGGTTCTCGGCATTGAAATTTCTTCGTAAACTAAATCACACGTGTATATGTTGATATTTAAGAGATATACAGCCAAGCAAATCAAGGGCAATGGTGATATATATGCGGATTAGACATAAAAAAAACACTCAACAAATGGCTACAATTTAAGGAATGTGTTTAGTAACGGCATCAGATTTCTAATTGATGGAGAAATGTCAGGTGGCAAGAAAAGCTGCTTCTAGGAGGTTGTCAAGTGTTTTCGCTCGACGATTCCATTCTTGGGTTGTTGGTTTGGCCCTTGTTCCTGTAACTCGAATCCTAGCCCGGCATATCCCATTTTAATTTTACACCATTGTGAACCTTACGCCTTTTTTACTCTCTGATCGAGGCTCACGGCATTGAAAAATCTTCGTAAACTAAATCGCACGTGTATATGTTGACATTTAAGAGATATACAGTCAAGAAAATCTAGGGCTATGCTGATATATATGCGGAGTAGACACAAAAAAAAAACACTCAACAAATGGCTACAATTTAAGGAATGTGTTTATTGACGGCGTCAGATTCCTAATTGATGGAGAAATGTCTGGTGGTAAGAAAAGTTGCTTCTAGGAAGTTGTCAAGTGTTTTCGCTCGACGATTACATTCTTGGGTGGTTGGTTTGGCCCTTGTTCCTGTAACTTGAATCCTAGCCCGGTATATCCCATTTTAATTTTACACCATTGTGAACCTTACGCCTTTTTTACTCTCTGATAGAGGTTCAAGGCATTGAAAAATCTTCGTAAACTAAATCACACGTGTGTATGTTGATATTTAAGAAATATACAGTCAAGAAAATCAAGGGCAATGGTGATATATAGGCGGATTAGACACCAAAAAAAACACTCAACAAATGGCTACAATTTAAGGAATGTGTTTATTGACGGCATCAGATTCCTAATTGATGGAGAAATGTCTGGTGGTAAGAAAAGTTGCTTCTAGGAGGTTGTCAAGTGTTTTCGCTCGACGATTACATTCTTGGGTGGTTGGTTTGGCCCTTGTTCCTGTAACTTGAATCCTAGCCCGGTATATCCCATTTTAATTTTACACCATTGTGAACCTTACGCCTTTTTTACTCTCTGATAGAGGTTCTCGGCATTGAAAAATCTTCGTAAACTAAATCACACGTGTATATGTTGACATTTAAGAGATATACAGTTAAGAAAATCAAGGGCAATGGTGATATATATGCGGATTAGACACAAAATAAAACACTCAACAAATGGCTACTATTTAAGGAATGTGTTTAGTGACGACATCAGATTCCTAATTGAGAGAGAAAGGTCTGGTGGTAAGAAAAGCTGCTTCTAGGAGGTTGTCAAGTGTTTTCGCTCGACGATTCTATTCTTCGTTGGTTGGTTTGGCCCTTGTTCCTGTAACTCGAATCCTAGCCCCGTTTATCCCATTTTAATTTTACACCATTGTGAACGTTACGCCTTTTTTACTCTGTGATCGAGGTTCTCGGCATTGAAATTTCTTCGTAAACTAAATCACACGTGTATATGTTGACATTTAAGAGATATACAGTCAATGAAATCAGGGGCAATGGTGATATATATGCGGATTAGACACCAAAAAAAACACTCAACAAATGGCCCCAATTTAAGGAATGTGTTTAGTGATGGCACCAGATTCCTAATTGATGGAGAAAGTTCTGGTGGTAAGAAAAGCTGCTTCTAGGAGGTTGTCAAGTGTTTTCGCTCGACGATTCCATTCTTGGGTGGTTGGTTTGGCCCTTGTTCCTGTAACTCGAATCCTAGCCCGTTATATCCCATTCTAATCTTACACCATTGTGAACCTTACGGCTTTTTTACTCTCTGATCGAGGTTCTCGACATTGAAAATCTTCGTAAACTAAATCACACGTGTGTATGTTGATATTTAAGAAATATACAGTCAAGAAAATCAAGGGCAATGGTGATATATAGGCGGATTAGACACCAAAAAAAACACTCAACAAATGGCTACAATTTAAGGAATGTGTTTATTGACGGCATCAGATTCCTAATTGATTGAGAAATGTCTGGTGGTAAGAAAAGTTGCTTCTAGGAGGTTGTCAAGTGTTTTCGCTCGACGATTACATTCTTGGGTGGTTGGTTTGGCCCTTGTTCCTGTAACTTGAATCCTAGCCCGGTATATCCCATTTTAATTTTACACCATTGTGAACCTTACGCCTTTTTTACTCTCTGATAGAGGTTCTCGGCATTGAAAAATCTTCGTAAACTAAATCACACGTGTATATGTTGACATTTAAGAGATATACAGTTAAGAAAATCAAGGGCAATGGTGATATATATGCGGATTAGACACAAAATAAAACACTCAACAAATGGCTACTATTTAAGGAATGTGTTTAGTGACGACATCAGATTCCTAATTGAGAGAGAAAGGTCTGGTGGTAAGAAAAGCTGCTTCTAGGAGGTTGTCAAGTGTTTTCGCTCGACGATTCTATTCTTCGTTGGTTGGTTTGGCCCTTGTTCCTGTAACTCGAATCCTAGCCCCGTTTATCCCATTTTAATTTTACACCATTGTGAACGTTACGCCTTTTTTACTCTGTGATCGAGGTTCTCGGCATTGAAATTTCTTCGTAAACTAAATCACACGTGTATATGTTGACATTTAAGAGATATACAGTCAATGAAATCAGGGGCAATGGTGATATATATGCGGATTAGACACCAAAAAAAACACTCAACAAATGGCCCCAATTTAAGGAATGTGTTTAGTGATGGCACCAGATTCCTAATTGATGGAGAAAGTTCTGGTGGTAAGAAAAGCTGCTTCTAGGAGGTTGTCAAGTGTTTTCGCTCGACGATTCCATTCTTGGGTGGTTGGTTTGGCCCTTGTTCCTGTAACTCGAATCCTAGCCCGTTATATCCCATTCTAAACTTACACCATTGTGAACCTTACGGCTTTTTTACTCTCTGATCGAGGTTCTCGACATTGAAAATCTTCGTAAACTAAATCACACGTGTGTATGTTGATATTTAAGAAATATACAGTCAAGAAAATCAAGGGCAATGGTGATATATAGGCGGATTAGACACCAAAAAAAACACTCAACAAATGGCTACAATTTAAGGAATGTGTTTATTGACGGCATCAGATTCCTAATTGATTGAGAAATGTCTGGTGGTAAGAAAAGTTGCTTCTAGGAGGTTGTCAAGTGTTTTCGCTCGACGATTACATTCTTGGGTGGTTGGTTTGGCCCTTGTTCCTGTAACTTGAATCCTAGCCCGGTATATCCCATTTTAATTTTACACCATTGTGAACCTTACGCCTTTTTTACTCTCTGATAGAGGTTCTCGGCATTGAAAAATCTTCGTAAACTAAATCACACGTGTATATGTTGACATTTAAGAGATATACAGTTAAGAAAATCAAGGGCAATGGTGATATATATGCGGATTAGACACAAAATAAAACACTCAACAAATGGCTACTATTTAAGGAATGTGTTTAGTGACAACATCAGATTCCTAATTGAGAGAGAAAGGTCTGGTGGTAAGAAAAGCTGCTTCTAGGAGGTTGTCAAGTGTTTTCGCTCGACGATTCTATTCTTCGTTGGTTGGTTTGGCCCTTGTTCCTGTAACTCGAATCCTAGCCCCGTTTATCCCATTTTAATTTTACACCATTGTGAACGTTACGCCTTTTTTACTCTGTGATCGAGGTTCTCGGCATTGAAATTTCTTCGTAAACTAAATCACACGTGTATATGTTGACATTTAAGAGATATACAGTCAATGAAATCAGGGGCAATGGTGATATATATGCGGATTAGACACCAAAAAAAACACTCAACAAATGGCCCCAATTTAAGGAATGTGTTTAGTGATGGCACCAGATTCCTAATTGATGGAGAAAGTTCTGGTGGTAAGAAAAGCTGCTTCTAGGAGGTTGTCAAGTGTTTTCGCTCGACGATTCCATTCTTGGGTGGTTGGTTTGGCCCTTGTTCCTGTAACTCGAATCCTAGCCCGTTATATCCCATTCTAAACTTACACCATTGTGAACCTTACGGCTTTTTTACTCTCTGATCGAGGTTCTCGACATTGAAAATCTTCGTAAACTAAATCACACGTGTGTATGTTGATATTTAAGAAATATACAGTCAAGAAAATCAAGGGCAATGGTGATATATAGGCGGATTAGACACCAAAAAAAACACTCAACAAATGGCTACAATTTAAGGAATGTGTTTATTGACGGCATCAGATTCCTAATTGATTGAGAAATGTCTGGTGGTAAGAAAAGTTGCTTCTAGGAGGTTGTCAAGTGTTTTCGCTCGACGATTACATTCTTGGGTGGTTGGTTTGGCCCTTGTTCCTGTAACTTGAATCCTAGCCCGGTATATCCCATTTTAATTTTACACCATTGTGAACCTTACGCCTTTTTTACTCTCTGATAGAGGTTCTCGGCATTGAAAAATCTTCGTAAACTAAATCACACGTGTATATGTTGACATTTAAGAGATATACAGTTAAGAAAATCAAGGGCAATGGTGATATATATGCGGATTAGACACAAAATAAAACACTCAACAAATGGCTACTATTTAAGGAATGTGTTTAGTGACAACATCAGATTCCTAATTGAGAGAGAAAGGTCTGGTGGTAAGAAAAGCTGCTTCTAGGAGGTTGTCAAGTGTTTTCGCTCGACGATTCTATTCTTCGTTGGTTGGTTTGGCCCTTGTTCCTGTAACTCGAATCCTAGCCCCGTTTATCCCATTTTAATTTTACACCATTGTGAACGTTACGCCTTTTTTACTCTGTGATCGAGGTTCTCGGCATTGAAATTTCTTCGTAAACTAAATCACACGTGTATATGTTGACATTTAAGAGATATACAGTCAATGAAATCAGGGGCAATGGTGATATATATGCGGATTAGACACCAAAAAAAACACTCAACAAATGGCCCCAATTTAAGGAATGTGTTTAGTGATGGCACCAGATTCCTAATTGATGGAGAAAGTTCTGGTGGTAAGAAAAGCTGCTTCTAGGAGGTTGTCAAGTGTTTTCGCTCGACGATTCCATTCTTGGGTGGTTGGTTTGGCCCTTGTTCCTGTAACTCGAATCCTAGCCCGTTATATCCCATTCTAAACTTACACCATTGTGAACCTTACGGCTTTTTTACTCTCTGATCGAGGTTCTCGACATTGAAAATCTTCGTAAACTAAATCACACGTGTGTATGTTGATATTTAAGAAATATACAGTCAAGAAAATCAAGGGCAATGGTGATATATAGGCGGATTAGACACCAAAAAAAACACTCAACAAATGGCTACAATTTAAGGAATGTGTTTATTGACGGCATCAGATTCCTAATTGATTGAGAAATGTCTGGTGGTAAGAAAAGTTGCTTCTAGGAGGTTGTCAAGTGTTTTCGCTCGACGATTACATTCTTGGGTGGTTGGTTTGGCCCTTGTTCCTGTAACTTGAATCCTAGCCCGGTATATCCCATTTTAATTTTACACCATTGTGAACCTTACGCCTTTTTTACTCTCTGATAGAGGTTCTCGGCATTGAAAAATCTTCGTAAACTAAATCACACGTGTATATGTTGACATTTAAGAGATATACAGTTAAGAAAATCAAGGGCAATGGTGATATATATGCGGATTAGACACAAAATAAAACACTCAACAAATGGCTACTATTTAAGGAATGTGTTTAGTGACAACATCAGATTCCTAATTGAGAGAGAAAGGTCTGGTGGTAAGAAAAGCTGCTTCTAGGAGGTTGTCAAGTGTTTTCGCTCGACGATTCTATTCTTCGTTGGTTGGTTTGGCCCTTGTTCCTGTAACTCGAATCCTAGCCCCGTTTATCCCATTTTAATTTTACACCATTGTGAACGTTACGCCTTTTTTACTCTGTGATCGAGGTTCTCGGCATTGAAATTTCTTCGTAAACTAAATCACACGTGTATATGTTGACATTTAAGAGATATACAGTCAATGAAATCAGGGGCAATGGTGATATATATGCGGATTAGACACCAAAAAAAACACTCAACAAATGGCCCCAATTTAAGGAATGTGTTTAGTGATGGCACCAGATTCCTAATTGATGGAGAAAGTTCTGGTGGTAAGAAAAGCTGCTTCTAGGAGGTTGTCAAGTGTTTTCGCTCGACGATTCCATTCTTGGGTGGTTGGTTTGGCCCTTGTTCCTGTAACTCGAATCCTAGCCCGTTATATCCCATTCTAAACTTACACCATTGTGAACCTTACGGCTTTTTTACTCTCTGATCGAGGTTCTCGACATTGAAAATCTTCGTAAACTAAATCACACGTGTGTATGTTGATATTTAAGAAATATACAGTCAAGAAAATCAAGGGCAATGGTGATATATAGGCGGATTAGACACCAAAAAAAACACTCAACAAATGGCTACAATTTAAGGAATGTGTTTATTGACGGCATCAGATTCCTAATTGATTGAGAAATGTCTGGTGGTAAGAAAAGTTGCTTCTAGGAGGTTGTCAAGTGTTTTCGCTCGACGATTACATTCTTGGGTGGTTGGTTTGGCCCTTGTTCCTGTAACTTGAATCCTAGCCCGGTATATCCCATTTTAATTTTACACCATTGTGAACCTTACGCCTTTTTTACTCTCTGATAGAGGTTCTCGGCATTGAAAAATCTTCGTAAACTAAATCACACGTGTATATGTTGACATTTAAGAGATATACAGTTAAGAAAATCAAGGGCAATGGTGATATATATGCGGATTAGACACAAAATAAAACACTCAACAAATGGCTACTATTTAAGGAATGTGTTTAGTGACGACATCAGATTCCTAATTGAGAGAGAAAGGTCTGGTGGTAAGAAAAGCTGCTTCTAGGAGGTTGTCAAGTGTTTTCGCTCGACGATTCTATTCTTCGTTGGTTGGTTTGGCCCTTGTTCCTGTAACTCGAATCCTAGCCCCGTTTATCCCATTTTAATTTTACACCATTGTGAACGTTACGCCTTTTTTACTCTGTGATCGAGGTTCTCGGCATTGAAATTTCTTCGTAAACTAAATCACACGTGTATATGTTGACATTTAAGAGATATACAGTCAATGAAATCAGGGGCAATGGTGATATATATGCGGATTAGACACCAAAAAAAACACTCAACAAATGGCCCCAATTTAAGGAATGTGTTTAGTGATGGCACCAGATTCCTAATTGATGGAGAAAGTTCTGGTGGTAAGAAAAGCTGCTTCTAGGAGGTTGTCAAGTGTTTTCGCTCGACGATTCCATTCTTGGGTGGTTGGTTTGGCCCTTGTTCCTGTAACTCGAATCCTAGCCCGTTATATCCCATTCTAAACTTACACCATTGTGAACCTTACGGCTTTTTTACTCTCTGATCGAGGTTCTCGACATTGAAAATCTTCGTAAACTAAATCACACGTGTGTATGTTGATATTTAAGAAATATACAGTCAAGAAAATCAAGGGCAATGGTGATATATAGGCGGATTAGACACCAAAAAAAACACTCAACAAATGGCTACAATTTAAGGAATGTGTTTATTGACGGCATCAGATTCCTAATTGATTGAGAAATGTCTGGTGGTAAGAAAAGTTGCTTCTAGGAGGTTGTCAAGTGTTTTCGCTCGACGATTACATTCTTGGGTGGTTGGTTTGGCCCTTGTTCCTGTAACTTGAATCCTAGCCCGGTATATCCCATTTTAATTTTACACCATTGTGAACCTTACGCCTTTTTTACTCTCTGATAGAGGTTCTCGGCATTGAAAAATCTTCGTAAACTAAATCACACGTGTATATGTTGACATTTAAGAGATATACAGTTAAGAAAATCAAGGGCAATGGTGATATATATGCGGATTAGACACAAAATAAAACACTCAACAAATGGCTACTATTTAAGGAATGTGTTTAGTGACAACATCAGATTCCTAATTGAGAGAGAAAGGTCTGGTGGTAAGAAAAGCTGCTTCTAGGAGGTTGTCAAGTGTTTTCGCTCGACGATTCTATTCTTCGTTGGTTGGTTTGGCCCTTGTTCCTGTAACTCGAATCCTAGCCCCGTTTATCCCATTTTAATTTTACACCATTGTGAACGTTACGCCTTTTTTACTCTGTGATCGAGGTTCTCGGCATTGAAATTTCTTCGTAAACTAAATCACACGTGTATATGTTGACATTTAAGAGATATACAGTCAATGAAATCAGGGGCAATGGTGATATATATGCGGATTAGACACCAAAAAAAACACTCAACAAATGGCCCCAATTTAAGGAATGTGTTTAGTGATGGCACCAGATTCCTAATTGATGGAGAAAGTTCTGGTGGTAAGAAAAGCTGCTTCTAGGAGGTTGTCAAGTGTTTTCGCTCGACGATTCCATTCTTGGGTGGTTGGTTTGGCCCTTGTTCCTGTAACTCGAATCCTAGCCCCGTTTATCCCATTCTAATCTTACACCATTGTGAACCTTACGCCTTTTTTTACTCTCTGATCGATGTTCTCGGCATTGAAAAATCTTCGAAAACTAAATCACACGTGTATATGTTGATATTTAAGAGATATACAGCCAAGAAAATCAAGGGCAATGGTGATATATATGCGGATTAGACATAAAAAAAACACTCAACAAATGGCTACAATTTAAGGAATGTGTTTAGTGACGGCATCAGATTTCTAATTGATGGAGAAATGTCAGGTGGCAAGAAAAGCTGCTTCTAGGAGGTTGTCAAGTGTTTTCGCTCGACGATTCTATTCTTGGGTGGTTGGTTTGGCCCTTGTTCCTGTAACTCGAATCCTGGCCCGGCATATCCCATTTTAATTTTACACCATTGTGAACCTTACGCCTTTTTTACTCACTGATCGAGGCTCACGGCATTGAAAAATCTCCGTAAACTAAATCGCACGTGTATATGTTGACATTTAAGAGATATACAGTCAAAAAAATCAAGGGCAATGCTGATATATATGCGGATTAGATACCAAAAAAAAAACACTCAACAAATGGCTACAATTTAAGGAATGTGTTTAGTGACGGCATCAAATTCCTAATTGATGGAGAACGGTCTGGTGGCAAGAAAAGTTGCTTCTAGGAGGTTGTCAAGTGTTTTCGCTCGACGATTCCATTCTTGGGTGGTTGGTTTGGCCCTTGTTCCTGTAACTTTCATCCTAGCTCGGTAAATCCCATTTTAATTTTACACCATTGTGAACCTTACGGCTTTTTTACTTTCTGATCGAGGTTCTCGACATTGAAAATCTTCGTAAACTAAATCACACGTGTATATGTTGATATTTAAGAAATATACAGTCAAGAAAAGCAAGGGCAATGGTGATATATATGCGGATTAGCCACAAAAAAAAAACACTCAACAAATGGCTACAATTTAAGGAATGTGTTTATTGACGGCATCAGATTCCTTATTGATGGAGAAAGGTCTGGTGGTAAGAAAAGCTGCTTCTAGGAGGTTGTCAAGTGTTTTCGCTTGACGATTCCATTCTTGGGTGGTTGGTTTGGCCCTTGTTCCTGTAACTCGAATCCTAGCCCGATATATCCCATTTTAATTTTACACCATTGTGAACCTTACGCCTTTTTTACTCTCTGATCGAGGTTCTCGGCATTGAAAAATCTTCGTAAACTAAATCATACGTGTATTTGTTGATATTTAAGAGATATGCAATCAAGAAAATGAAGGGCAATGGTGATATATATGCGGATTAGACACCAAAAAAACACTCAACAAATGGCTACAATTTAAGAAATGTGTTTAGTGACGGCATCAGATTCCTAATTGATGGAGAAAGGTCTGGTGGTAAGAGAAGCTGCTTCTAGGAAGTTGTCAAGTGTTTTCGCTCGACGATTCCATTCTTGGGTGGTTGGTTTGGCCCTTGTTCCTGTAACTCGAATTCTAGCCCGGTATATACCATTTTCATTTTACACCATTGTGAACCTTACGCCGTTTTTACTCTCTGATCGAGGTTCTCGGCATTGAAAAATCTTCGTAAACTAAATAACACGTGTATATGTTGATATTTAAGAGATATGCAGTCAAGAAAATCAAGGGCAATGGTGATATATATGCGGATTAGACACAAAAAAAAACACTCAACAAATGGCTACAATTTAAGGAATGTGTTTAGTGACGGCATCAGATTCCTAATTGATGGAGAAAGGTCTGGTGGCAAGAAAAGCTGCTTCTAGGAGGTTGTCAAATGTTTTCGCACGTCGATTCCATTCTTGGGTGGTTGGTTTGGCCCTTGTTCCTGTAACTCGAATCCTAGCCCGGTATATCCCATTTTAATCTTACACCATTGTGAACCTTACGCCTTTTTTACTCTCTGATCGAGGTTCTCGGCATTGAAAAATCTTCGTAAACTAAATCACACGTGTATATGTTGACATTTAAGAGATATACAGTCAAGAAAATCAAGGGCAATGGTGATATATATATGCGGATTAGACACAAAAAAAAAACACCCAACAAATGGCTACAATTTAAGGAAAGTTTTTAGTGACGGCATCACATTCCTACTTGATGGAGAAAGGTCTGGTGGCAAGAAAAGCTGCTTCTAGGAGGTTGTCAAGTGTTTTCGCTCGACGATTCCATTCTTGGGTGGTTGGTTTGGCCCTTGTTCATGTAACTCGAATCCTAGCCCGGTATATCCCATTTTAATATTACACCATTGTGAACCTTACGCCTTTTTTTACTCTCTGATCGATGTTCTCGGCATTGAAAAATCTTCGTAAACTAAATCACACGTGTATATGTTTATATTTAAGAGATATACAGTCAAGAAAACCAAGGGCAACTGTGATATATACGCGGATTAGACACCAAAAAAAAACACTCAACAAATGGCTACAATTTAAGGAATGTGTTTAGTGACGGCATCAGATTCCTAATTGATGGAGAAAGGTCTGGTGGTAAGAAAAGCTGCTTCTAGGAGGTTGTCAAGTGTTTTCGCTCGACGATTCCATTCTTGGGTGGTTGGTTTGGCCCTTGTTCATGTAACTCGAATCCTAGCCCGGTATATCCCATTTTAATATTACATCATTGTGAACCTTACGCCTTTTTTTACTCTCTGATCGATGTTCTCGGCATTGAAAAATCTTCGTAAACTAAATAACACGTGTATATGTTGATATTTAAGAGATAGACAGTCAAGAAAATCAAGGGCAATGGTGATATATTTGCGGATTAGACACAAAAAAACACTCAACAAATGGCTACAATTTAAGGAATGTGTTTAGTGACGGCATCAGATTCCTAATTGATGGAAAAAGGTCCGGTAGCAAGAAAAGCTGCTTCTAGGAGGTTGTCTAGTGTTTTCGCTCGACGATTCCATTCTTGGGTGGTTGGTTTGGCCCTTGTTCCTGTAACTCGAATCCTAGCCCGGTATATCCCATTTTAATTTTACACCATTGTGAACCTTACGGCTTTTTTACTCTCTGATCGAGGTTCTCGGCATTGAAAAATCTTCGTAAACTAAATAACACGTGTATATGTTGATATTTAAGAGATAGACAGTCAAGAAAATCAAGGGCAATGGTGATATATTTGCGGATTAGACACAAAAAAACACTCAACAAATGGCTACAATTTAAGGAATGTGTTTAGTGACGGCATCAGATTCCTAATTGATGGAGAAAGGTCTGGTGGCAAGAAAAGCTGCTTCTAGGAGGTTGTCAAATGTTTTCGCACGTCGATTCCATTCTTGGGTGGTTGGTTTGGCCCTTGTTCCTGTAACTCGAATCCTAGCCCGGTATATCCCATTTTAATCTTACACCATTGTGAACCTTACGCCTTTTTTACTCTCTGATCGAGGTTCTCGGCATTGAAAAATCTTCGTAAACTAAATCACACGTGTATATGTTGACATTTAAGAGATATACAGTCAAGAAAATCAAGGGCAATGGTGATATATATGCGGATTAGACACAAAAAAAAACACTCAACAAATGGCTACAATTTAAGGAAAGTTTTTAGTGATGGCATCACATTCCTACTTGATGGAGAAAGGTCTGGTGGCAAGAAAAGCTGCTTCTAGGAGGTTGTCAAGTGTTTTCGCTCGACGATTCCATTCTTGGGTGGTTGGTTTGGCCCTTGTTCATGTAACTCGAATCCTAGCCCGGTATATCCCATTTTAATATTACACCATTGTGAACCTTACGCCTTTTTTTACTCTCTGATCGATGTTCTCGGTATTGAAAAATCTTCGTAAACTAAATCACACGTGTATATGTTTATATTTAAGAGATATACAGTCAAGAAAATCAAGGGCAACTGTGATATATATGCGGATTAGACACCAAAAAAAAAACACTCAATAAATGGCTACAATTTAAGGAATGTGTTTAGTGACGGCATCATATTCCTAATTGATGGAGAAAGGTCTGGTAGCAAGAAAAGCTGCTTCTAGGAGGTTGTCAAGTGTTTTCGCTCGACGATTCCATTCTTGGGTGGTTGGTTTGGCCCTTGTTCCTGTAACTCGAATCCTAGCCCGGTATATCCCATTTAAATTTTACACCATTGTGAACCTTACGGCTTTTTTACTCTCTGATCGAGGTTCTCGACATTGAAAAATCTTCGTAAACTAAATCACACGTGTATATGTTGATATTTAAGAAATATACAGTCAAGAAAATCAAGGGCAATGGTGATATATATGCGGATTAGACACAAAAACAAAACACTCAACAAATGGCTACAATTTAAGGAATGTGTTTATTGACGGCATCAGATTCTTAATTGATGGAGAAATGTCTGGTGGTAAGAAAAGTTTCTTCTAGGAGGTTGTCAAGTGTTTTCGCTCGACGATTACATTCTTGGGTGGTTGGTTTGGCCCTTGTTCCGTTAACTCGAATCTTAGCCCGGTATATCCCATTTTAATTTTACACCATTGTGAACCTTACGCCTTTTTTACTCTCTGATAGAGGTTCTCGGCATTGAAAAATCTTCGTAAATTAAATCACACGTGTATATGTTGACATTTAAGAGATATACAGTCAAGAAAATCAAGGGCAATGGTGATATATATGCGGATTAGACACAAAAAAAAAACACTCAACAAATGGCTACAATTTAAGGAATGTGTTTAGTGACGACATCATATTCCTAATTGATAGAGAAAGGTCTGGTGGTAAGAAAAGCTGCTTCTAGGAGGTTGTCAAGTGTTTTCGCTCGACGATTCTATTCTTGGGTGGTTGGTTTGGCCCTTGTTCCTGTAACTCGAATCCTAGCCCGGTATATCCCATTTTAATTTTACACCATTGTGAACCTTACGCCTTTTTTACTCTCTTATCGAGGTTCTCGGCATTGAAATTTCATCGTAAACTAAATCACAGGTGTATATGTTGACATTTAAGAGATATACAGTCAAGGAAATCAAGGGCAATGGTGATATATTTGAGGATTAGACACCAAAAAAAACACTCAACAAATGGCCCCAATTTAAGGAATGTGTTTAGTGATGGCACCAGATTCTTAATTGATGGAGAAAGTTCTGGTGGTAAGAAAAGCTGCTTCTAGGAGGTTGTCAAGTGTTTTCGCTCGACGATTCCATTCTTGGGTGGTTGGTTTGGCCCTTGTTCCTGTAACTCGAATCCTAGCCCGGTATATCCCATTTAAATTTTACACCATTGTGAACCTAACGCCTTTTTTACTCTCTGATCGAGGTTCTCGGCATTGAAAAATCTTCGTAAACTAAATCACACGTGTATATGTTGATATTTAAGAGATATACAGTCAAGAAAATCAAGGGCAATGGTGATATATATGCGGATTAGACACAAAAAAAAACACTCAACAAATGGCTACAATATAAAGAATGTGTTTATTGACGGCATCAGATTCCTAATTGATGGAGAAATGTCTGGTGGTAAGAAATGTTTCTTCTAGGAGGTTGTCAAGTGTTTTCGCTCGACGATTACATTCTTGGGTGGTTGGTTTGGCCCTTGTTCCTGTAACTCGAATCCTAGCCCGGTATATCCCATTTTAATTTTACACCATTGTGAACCTTATGCCTTTTTTACTCTCTGATAGAGGTTCTCGGCATTGAAAAATCTTCGTAAACTAAATCACACGTGTATATGTTGATATTTAAGAAATATACAGTCAAGAAAATCAAGGGCAATGGTGATATATATGCGGATTAGACACAAAAAAAAAACACTCAACAAGTGGCTACAATTTAAGGAATGTGTTTATTGACGGCATCAGATTCTTAATTGATGGAGAAATGTCTGGTGGTAAGAAAAGTTTCTTCTAGGAGGTTGTCAAGTGTTTTCGCTCGACGATTACATTCTTGGGTGGTTGGTTTGGCCCTTGTTCCGGTAACTCGAATCTTAGCCCGGTATATCCCATTTTAATTTTACACCATTGTGAACCTTACGCCTTTTTTACTCTCTGATAGAGGTTCTCGGCATTGAAAAATCTTCGTAAACTGAATCACACGTGTATATGTTGACATTTAAGAGATATACAGTCAAGAAAATCATGGGCAATGGTGATATATATGCGGATTAGACACAAAAAAAAAACACTCAACAAATGGCTACAATTTAAGGAATGTGTTTAGTGACGACATCATATTCCTAATTGATAGAGAAAGGTCTGGTGGTAAGAAAAGCTGCTTCTAGGAGGTTGTCAAGTGTTTTCGCTCGACGATTCTATTCTTGGGTGGTTGGTTTGGCCCTTGTTCCTGTAACTCGAATCCTAGCCCGGTATATCCCATTTTAATTTTACACCATTGTGAACCTTACGCCTTTTTTACTCTCTTATCGAGGTTCTCGGCATTGAAATTTCATCGTAAACTAAATCACAGGTGTATATGTTGACATTTAAGAGATATACAGTCAAGGAAATCAAGGGCAATGGTGATATATTTGAGGATTAGACACCAAAAAAAACACTCAACAAATGGCCCCAATTTAAGGAATGTGTTTAGTGATGGCACCAGATTCCTAATTGATGGAGAAAGTTCTGGTGGTAAGAAAAGCTGCTTCTAGGAGGTTGTCAAGTGTTTTCGCTCGACGATTCCATTCTTGGGTGGTTGGTTTGGCCCTTGTTCCTGTAACTCGAATCCAAGCCTGGTATATCCCATTTTAATTTTACACCATTGTGAACCTTATGCCTTTATTACTCTCTGATCGAGGTTCTCGGCATTGAAAAATCTTCGTAAACTAAATCAAACGTGTATATGTTGATATTTAAGAGATATACAGTCAAGAAAATCAAGGGCAATGGTGATATATATGCAGATTAGACACAAAAAAAAAACACTCAACAAATGGCTACAATTTAAGGAATGTGTTTATTGACGGCATCAGATTCCTAATAGATGGAGAAATGTCTTGTGGTAAGAAAAGTTGCTTCAAGGAGGTTGTCAAGTGTTTTCGCTCGACGATTACATTCTTGGGTGGTTGGCTTGGCCCTTGTTCCTGTAACTCGAATCCTAGCCTGGTATATCCCATTTTAATTTTACACCATTGTGAACCTTACGCCTTTTTTACTCTCTGATAGAGGTTCTCGGCATTGAAAAATCTTCGTAAACTAAATCACACGTGTATATGTTGACATTTAAGAGATATACAGTCAAGAAAATCAAGGGCAATGGTGATATATATGCGGATTAGACACAAAAAAAAACACTCAACAAATGGGTACAATTTAAGGAATGTGTTTAGTGACGACATCATATTCCTAATTGATAGAGAAAGGTCTGGTGGTAAGAAAAGCTGCTTCTAGGAGGTTGTCAAGTGTTTTCGCTCGACGATTCTATTCTTGGGTGGTTGGTTTGGCCCTTGTTCCTGTAACTCGAATCCTAGCCCGGTATATCCCATTTTAATTTTACACCATTGTGAACCTTACGCCTTTTTTACTCTCTGATCGAGGTTCTCGGCATTGAAATTTCATCGTAAACTAAATCACACGTGTATATGTTGACATTTAAGAGATATACAGTCAAGGAAATCAAGGGCAATGGTGATATATTTGCGGATTAGACACCAAAAAAAACACTCAACAAATGGCCCCAATTTAAGGAATGTGTTTAGTGATGGCACCAGATTCCTAATTGATGGAGAAAGTTCTGGTGGTAAGAAAAGCTGCTTCTAGGAGGTTGTCAAGTGTTTTCGCTCGACGATTCCATTCTTGGGTGGTTGGTTTGGCCCTTGTTCCTGTAACTCGAATCCTAGCCCGGTATATCCCATTTTAATTTTACACCATTGTGAACCTAACGCCTTTTTTAATCTCTGATCGAGTTTCTCGGCATTGAAAAATCTTCGTAAACTAAATCACACGTGTATATGTTGATATTTAAGAGATATACAGTCAAGAAAATCAAGGGCAGTGGTGATATATATGCGGATTAGACACAAAAAAAAACACTCAACAAATGGCTACAATTTAAAGAATGTGTTTATTGACGGCATCTGATTCCTAATTGATGGAGAAATGTCTGGTGGTAAGAAATGTTTCTTCTAGGAGGTTGTCAAGTGTTTTCGCTCGACGATTACATTCTTGGGTGGTTGGTTTGGCCCTTGTTCCTGTAACTCGAATCCTAGCCCGGTATATCCCATTTTAATTTTACACCATTGTGAACCTTACGCCTTTTTTACTCTCTGATAGAGGTTCTCGGCATTGAAAAATCTTCGTAAACTAAATCACACGTGTATATGTTGACATTTAAGGGATATATAGTCAAGAAAATCAAGGGCAATGGTGATATATATGCGGATTAGACACAAAAAAAAAAACACTCAACAAATGGCTACAATTTAAGGAATGTGTTTAGTGACGACATCATATTCCTAAGTGATAGAGAAAGGTCTGGTGGTAAGAAAAGCTGCTTCTAGGAGGTTGTCAAGTGTTTTCGCTCGACGATTCTATTCTTGGGTGGTTGGTTTGGCCCTTGTTCCTGTAACTCGAATCCTAGCCCGGTATATACCATTTTAATTTTACACCATTGTGAACCTTACGCCTTTTTTACTCTCTGATCGAGGTTCTCGGCATTGAAATTTCATCGTAAACTAAATCACACGCGTATATGTTGACATTTAAGAGATATACAGTCAAGGAAATCAAGGGCAATGGTGATATATTTGCGGATTAGACACCAAAAAAAACACTCAACAAATGGCCCCAATTTAAGGAATGTGTTTAGTGATGGCACCAGATTCCTAATTGATGGAGAAAGTTCTGGTGGTAAGAAAAGCTGCTTCTAGGAGGTTGTCAAGTGTTTTCGCTCGACGATTCCATTTTTGGGTGGTTGGTTTGGCCCTTGTTCCTGTAACTCGAATCCTAGCCCGGTATATCCCAATTTAATTTTACACCATTGTGAACCTAACGCCTTTTTTACTCTCTGATCGAGGTTCTCGGCATTGAAAAATCTTCGTAAACTAAATCACACGTGTATATGTTTATATTTAAGAGATATACAGTCAAGAAAATGAACGGCAATGGTGATATATATGCGGTTTAGACACCAAAAAAAAAACACTCAACAAATGGCTACAATTTAAGAAATGTGTTTAGTGACGGCATCAGATTCCTAATTGATGGAGAGGGGTCTGGTGGTAAGAAAAGCTGCTTCTAGGAGGTTGTCAAGTGTTTTCGCTCGATGATTCCATTCTTGGGTGGTTGGTTTGGCCCTTGTTCCTGTAACTCGAATCCTAGCCCGGTATATCCGATTTTAATTTTACACCATTCTGAAACTTACGCCTTTTTTACTCTCTGGTTGAGGTTCTCGGCGTTGAAAAATCTTCGTAAGCTAAATCACACGTGTATATGTTGACATTTAAGAGATATACAGTCAAGAAAATCAAGGGCAATGGTGATACATATGCGGATTAGCCACCAAAAAAAACACTCAACAAATGTCCCCAATTTAAGGAATGTGTTTAGTGACGGCACCAGATTCCTTATTGATGGAGAAAGGTCTGGTGGTAAGAAAAGCTGCTTCTAGGAGGTTGTCAAGTGTTTTCGCTTGACGATTCCATTCTTGGGTGGTTGGTTTGGCCCTTGTTCCTGTAACTCGAATCCTATTCCGATATATCCCATTTTAATTTTACACCATTGTGAACCTTACGCCTTTTTTACTCTCTGATCGAGGTTCTCGGCATTGAAAAATCTTCATAAACCAAAAATCATACATGTATATGTTGATATTTAAGAGATATACAATCAAGAAAATGAAGGGCAATGGTGATATATATGCGGATTAGGCACCAAAAAAACGCTCAACAAATGGCTACAATTTAAGGAATGTGTTTAGTGACGGCATCAGATTCCTAATTGATGGAGAAAGGTCTGGTGGCAAGAAAAGCTGCTTCTAGGAGGTTGTCAAATGTTTTCGCACGCCGATTCCATTCTTGGGTGGTTGGTTTGGCCCTTGTTCCTGTAACTCGAATCCTAACCCGGTATATCCCATTTTAATTTTACACCATTGTGAACCTTACGCCGTTTTTACTCTCTGATCGAGGTTCTCGGCATTGAAAAATCTTCGTAAACTAAATAACACGTGTATATGTTGATATTTAAGAGATATACAGTCAAGAAAATCAAGGGCAATGGTGATATATATGCGGATTAGACACAAAAAAAAAACACTCAACAAATGGCTACAATTTAAGGAATATGTTTAGTGACGGCATCAGATTCCTAATTGATGGAGAAAGGTCTGGTGGCAAGAAAAGCTGCTTCTAGGAGGTTGTCAAATGTTTTCGCACGTCGATTCCATTCTTGGGTGGTTGGTTTGGCCCTTGTTCCTGTAACTCGAATCCTAGCCCGGTATATCCCATTTTAATCTTACACCATTGTGAACCTTACGCCTTTTTTACTCTCTGATCGAGGTTCTCGGCATTGAAAAATCTTCGTAAACTAAATCACACGTGTATATGTTGACATTTAAGAGATATACAGTCAAGAAAATCAAGGGCAATGGTGATATATATGCGGATTAGACACAAAAAAAACACTCAACAAATGGCTACAATTTAAGGAAAGTTTTTAGTGACGGCATCACATTCCTACTTGATGGAGAAAGGTCTAGTGGCAAGAAAAGCTGCTTCTAGGAGGTTGTCAAGTGTTTTCGCTCGACGATTCCATTCTTGGGTGGTTGGTTTGGCCCTTGTTCATGTAACTCGAATCCTAGCCCGGTATATCCCATTTTAATTTTACACCATTGTGAACCTAACGCCTTTTTTACTCTCTGATCGAGGTTCTCGGCATTGAAAAATCTTCGTAAACTAAATCACACATGTATATGTTGACATTTAAGAGATATACAGTCAAGAAAATCAAGGGCAATGGTGATACATATGCGGATTAGCCACCAAAAAAAACACTCAACAAATGTCCCCAATTTAAGGAATGTGTTTAGTGACGGCACCAGATTCCTTATTGATAGAGAAAGGTCTGGTGGTAAGAAAAGCTGCTTCTAGGAGGTTGTCAAGTGTTTTCGCTTGACGATTCCATTCTTGGGTGGTTGGTTTGGCCCTTGTTCCTGTAACTCGAATCCTATTCCGATATATCCCATTTTAATTTTACACCATTGTGAACCTTACGCCTTTTTTACTCTCTGATCGAGGTTCTCGGCATTGAAAAATCTTCGTAAACTAAATCATACGTGTATATGTTGATATTTAAGAGATATACAATCAAGAATATGAAGGGCAATGGTGATATATATGCGGATTAGACACCAAAAAAACACTCAACAAATGGCTACAATTTAAGGAATGTGTTTAGTGACGGCATCAGATTCCTAATTGATGGAGAAAGGTCTGGTGGTAAGAAAGGCTGCTTCTAGGACGTTGTCAAGTGTTTTCGCTCGACGATTCCATTCTTGGGTGGTTGGTTTGGCCCTTGTTCCTGTAACTCGAATCCTAACCCGGTATATCCCATTTTAATTTTACACCATTGTGAACCTTACGCCGTTTTTACTCTCTGATCGAGGTTCTCGGCATTGAAAAATCTTCGTAAACTAAATAACACGTGTATATGTTGATATTTAAGAGATATACAGTCAAGAAAATCAAGGGCAATGGTGATATATATGCGGATTAGACACAAAAAAAAAACACTCAACAAATGGCTACAATTTAAGGAATATGTTTAGTGACGGCATCAGATTCCTAATTGATGGAGAAAGGTCTGGTGGCAAGAAAAGCTGCTTCTAGGAGGTTGTCAAATGTTTTCGCACGTCGATTCCATTCTTGGGTGGTTGGTTTGGCCCTTGTTCCTGTAACTCGAATCCTAGCCCGGTATATCCCATTTTAATCTTACACCATTGTGAACCTTACGCCTTTTTTACTCTCTGATCGAGGTTCTCGGCATTGAAAAATCTTCGTAAACTAAATCACACGTGTATATGTTGACATTTAAGAGATATACAGTCAAGAAAATCAAGGGCAATGGTGATATATATGCGGATTAGACACAAAAAAAACACTCAACAAATGGCTACAATTTAAGGAAAGTTTTTAGTGACGGCATCACATTCCTACTTGATGGAGAAAGGTCTAGTGGCAAGAAAAGCTGCTTCTAGGAGGTTGTCAAGTGTTTTCGCTCGACGATTCCATTCTTGGGTGGTTGGTTTGGCCCTTGTTCATGTAACTCGAATCCTAGCCCGGTATATCCCATTTTAATATTACACCATTGTGAACCTTACGCCTTTTTTTACTCTCTGATCGATGTTCTCGGCATTGAAAAATCTTCGTAAACTAAATCACACGTGTATATGTTTATATTTAAGAGATATACAGTTAAGAAAATCAAGGGCAACTGTGATATATAAGCGGATTAGACACAAAAAAAAAAACACTCAACAAATGGCTACAATTTAAGGAATGTGTTTAGTGACGGCATCATATTCCTAATTGATGGAGAAAGGTCTGGTAGCAAGAAAAGCTGCTTCTAGGAGGTTGTCAAGTGTTTTCGCTCGACGATTCCATTCTTGGGTGGTTGGGTTTGGCCCTTGTTCCTGTAACTCGAATCCTAGCCCGGTATATCCCATTTAAATTTTACACCATTCTGAACCTTACGCATTTTTTACTCTCTGATCGAGGTTCTCGATATTGACAAATCTTCGTAAACTAAATCACACGTGTATCTGTTGATATTTAAGAGATATACAGTCAAGAAAATCAAGGGCAATGGTGATATATATGCGGATTAAACACAAAAAAAAAACACTCAACAAATGGCTACAATTTAAGGAATGTGTTTATTGACGGCATCAGATTCCTAATTGATGGAGAAAGGTCTGGTGGCAAGAAAATCTGCTTCTAGGAGGTTGTCAAGTGTTTTCGCTCGTCGATTCCATTCTTGGGTGGTTGGTTTGTCCCTTGTTCCTGTAACTCGAATCCTATCCCGGTATATCCCATTTTAATCTTACACCATTGTGAACCTTACGCATTTTTTACTCTCTGATCGAGGTTCTCGGCATTGAAAAATCTTCGTAAACAAAATCACACGTGTATATGTTGACATTTAAGAGATATACAGTCAAGAAAATCAAGGGCAATGGTGATATATATGCGGATTAGAAACAAAAAAAAAACACTCAACAAATGGGTACAATTTAAGGAATGTGTTTAGTGACGGCATCAGATTCCTAATTGATGGAGAAAGGTCTGGTGGCAAGAAAAGCTGCTTCTAGGAGGTTGTCAAGTGTTTTCGCTCGACGATTCCATTCTAGGGTGTTTGGTTTGGCCCTTGTTCCTGTAACTCGAATCCTAGCCCGGTATATCCCATTTTAATATTACACCATTGTGAACCTTACGCCTTTTTTACTCTCTGATCGATGTTCTCGGCATTTAAAAATCTTCGTAAACTAAATCACACGTGTATATGTTGATATTTAAGAGATATACAGTCAAGAAAATCAAGGGCAATGGTGATATATATGAGGATTAGACACAATAAAAAACACTCAACAAATGGCTACAATTTAAGTAATGTGTTTAGTGACGGCATCATATTCCTAATTGATGGAGAAAGGTCTGGTGGCAAGAAAAGCTGCTTCTAGGAGGTTGTCAAGTGTTTTCGCTCGACGATTCCATTCTAGGGTGTTTGGTTTGGCCCTTATTCTTGTAACTCGAATCCTCGCCCGGTATATCCCATTTTAATATTACACCATTGTGAACCTTACGCCTTTTTTACTCTCTGATCAATGTTCTCGGCATTTAAAAATCTTCGTAAACTAAATCACACGTGTATATGTTGATATTTAAGAGATATACAGTCAAGAAAATCAAGGGCAATGGTGATATATATGCGGATTAGACACAAAAAAAAACACTCAACAAATGGCTACAATATAAGGAATGTGTTTCGTGACGGCATCATATTCCTAATTGATGGAGAAAGGTCTGGTGGAAGAAAAGCAGCTTCTAGGAGGTTGTCAAGTGTTTTCGCTCGACGATTCCATTCTTGGCTGGTTGGTTTGGCCCTTGTTCCTGTAACTCGAATCCTAGCCCGGTATATCCCATTTTAATTTTACACCATTGTGAACCTTACGCCTTTTTTACTCTCTGATCGAGGTTCTCGGCATTGAAAAATCTTCATAAACTAAATCACACGTGTATATATTGATATTTAAGAGATATACAGTCAAGAAAATCAAGGGCAATGGTGATATATATGCGGATTAGACACAAAAAAAAACACTCAACAAATGGCTACAATTTAAGGAATGTGTTTAGTGACGGCATCAGATTCCTAATTGATGGAGAAAGGTCTGGTGGAAGAAAAGCAGCTTCTAGGAGGTTGTCAAGTGTTTTCGCTCGACGATTCCATTCTTGGGTGGTTGGTTTGGCCCTTGTTCCTGTAACTCGAATCCTAGCCCGGTATATCCCATTTTAATTTTACACCATTGTTAACCTTACGTCTTTTTTACTCTCTGATCGAGGTTCTTGGCATTGAAAAATCTTCGTAAACTAAATCACACGTGTATATGTTGATATTTAAGAGATATACAGTCAAGAAAATCAAGGGCAATGGTGATATATATGTGGATTAGACACCAAAAAAAAACATTCAACAAATGGCAACAATTTAAGGAATGTGTTTAGTGACGGCATTAGATTCCTAATTGGTGGAGAAAGGTCTGGTGCCAATAAAAGCTGCTTCTAGGAGGTTGTCAAGTGTTTTCGCTCGACGATTCCATTCTTGGGTGGTTGGTTTGGCCCTTGTTCCTCTAACTCGAATCCTAGCCCGTTATATCCCATTTTAATTTGACACCATTGTGAACCTTACCCCATTTTTACTCTCTAATCGAGGTTCTCGGCATTGAAAAATCTTCGTAAACTAAATCACTCATGTATATGTTGACATTTAAGAGATATACAGTCAAGAAAATCAAGGGCAATGGTGATATATATGCGGATTAGACACAAAAAAAACACTCAACAAATGGCTACAATTTAAGGAATGTGTTTCGTGACGGCATCAGATTCCTAATTTATGGAGAAAGGTCTGGTGGTAAGAAAAGCTGCTTCTAGGAGGTCATCAAGTGTTTTCGCTCGACGATTCCATTGTTAAGTGGTTGTTTTTGCCCTTGTTCCTGTAACTCAAATCCTAGCCCGGTATATCCTATTTTAATTTTACACCATTGTGAACCTTACGCCTTTTTTACTCTCTGATCGAGGTTCTCGGCATTGAAAAATCTTCGTAAAATAAATCACATGTGTATAGGTTGATATTTAAGAGATATACAGTCAAGAAAATTAAGGGCAATGGTGATATATATGCGGATTAGACACAAAAAAAAAACACTCAACAAATGGCTACAATTTAAGAAATGTGTTTAGTGACGGCATCAGATTCCTAATTGATGGAGAAAGGTCTGGTGGCAAGAAAAGCTGCTTCTAGGAGGTTGTCAAATGTTTTCGCACGTCGATTCCATTCTTGGGTGGTTGGTTTGGCCCTTGTTCCTGTAACTCGAATCCTAGCCCGGTATATCCCATTTTAATCTTACACCATTGTGAACCTTACGCCTTTTTTACTCTCTGATCGAGGTTCTCGGCATTGAAAAATCTTCGTAAACTAAATCACACGTGTATATGTTGACATTTAAGAGATATATACAGTCAAGAAAATCAAGGGCAATGGTGATATATATGCGGATTAGACACAAAAAAAAAACACTCAACAAATGGCTACAATTTAAGGAAAGTTTTTAGTGACGGCATCATATTCCTAATTGATGGAGAAAGGTCTGGTGGCAAGAAAAGCTGCTTCTAGGAGGTTGTCAAGTGTTTTCGCTCGACGATTCCATTCTAGGGTGTTTGGTTTGGCCCTTATTCTTGTAACTCGAATCCTCGCCCGGTATATCCCATTTTAATATTACACCATTGTGAACCTTACGCCTTTTTTACTCTCTGATCAATGTTCTCGGCATTTAAAAATCTTCGTAAACTAAATCACACGTGTATATGTTGATATTTAAAAGATATACAGTCAAGAAAATCAAGGGCAATGGTGATATATATGCGGATTAGACACAAAAAAAAAACACTCAACAAATGGCTACAATATAAGGAATGTGTTTCGTGACGGCATCATATTCCTAATTGATGGAGAAAGGTCTGGTGGAAGAAAAGCAGCTTCTAGGAGGTTGTCAAGTGTTTTCGCTCGACGATTCCATTCTTGGCTGGTTGGTTTGGCCCTTGTTCCTGTAACTCGAATCCTAGCCCGGTATATCCCATTTTAATTTTACACCATTGTGAACCTTACGCCTTTTTTACTCTCTGATCGAGGTTCTCGGCATTGAAAAATCTTCATAAACTAAATCACACGTGTATATATTGATATTTAAGAGATATACAGTCAAGAAAATCAAGGGCAATGGTGATATATATGCGGATTAGACACAAAAAAAAACACTCAACAAATGGCTACAATTTAAGGAATGTGTTTAGTGACGGCATCAGATTCCTAATTGATGGAGAAAGGTCTGGTGGAAGAAAAGCAGCTTCTAGGAGGTTGTCAAGTGTTTTCGCTCGACGATTCCATTCTTGGGTGGTTGGTTTGGCCCTTGTTCCTGTAACTCGAATCCTAGCCCGGTATATCCCATTTTAATTTTACACCATTGTTAACCTTACGTCTTTTTTACTCTCTGATCGAGGTTCTTGGCATTGAAAAATCTTCGTAAACTAAATCACACGTGTATATGTTGATATTTAAGAGATATACAGTCAAGAAAATCAAGGGCAATGGTGATATATATGTGGATTAGACACCAAAAAAAAACATTCAACAAATGGCAACAATTTAAGGAATGTGTTTAGTGACGGCATTAGATTCCTAATTGGTGGAGAAAGGTCTGGTGCCAATAAAAGCTGCTTCTAGGAGGTTGTCAAGTGTTTTCGCTCGACGATTCCATTCTTGGGTGGTTGGTTTGGCCCTTGTTCCTCTAACTCGAATCCTAGCCCGTTATATCCCATTTTAATTTGACACCATTGTGAACCTTACCCCATTTTTACTCTCTAATCGAGGTTCTCGGCATTGAAAAATCTTCGTAAACTAAATCACTCATGTATATGTTGACATTTAAGAGATATACAGTCAAGAAAATCAAGGGCAATGGTGACATATATGCGGATTAGACACAAAAAAAACACTCAACAAATGGCTACAATTTAAGGAATGTGTTTCGTGACGGCATCAGATTCCTAATTTATGGAGAAAGGTCTGGTGGTAAGAAAAGCTGCTTCTAGGAGGTCATCAAGTGTTTTCGCTCGACGATTCCATTGTTAAGTGGTTGTTTTTGCCCTTGTTCCTGTAACTCAAATCCTAGCCCGGTATATCCTATTTTAATTTTACACCATTGTGAACCTTACGCCTTTTTTACTCTCTGATCGAGGTTCTCGGCATTGAAAAATCTTCGTAAAATAAATCACATGTGTATAGGTTGATATTTAAGAGATATACAGTCAAGAAAATTAAGGGCAATGGTGATATATATGCGGATTAGACACAAAAAAAAAACACTCAACAAATGGCTACAATTTAAGAAATGTGTTTAGTGACGGCATCAGATTCCTAATTGATGGAGAAAGGTCTGGTGGCAAGAAAAGCTGCTTCTAGGAGGTTGTCAAATGTTTTCGCACGTCGATTCCATTCTTGGGTGGTTGGTTTGGCCCTTGTTCCTGTAACTCGAATCCTAGCCCGGTATATCCCATTTTAATCTTACACCATTGTGAACCTTACGCCTTTTTTACTCTCTGATCGAGGTTCTCGGCATTGAAAAATCTTCGTAAACTAAATCACACGTGTATATGTTGACATTTAAGAGATATATACAGTCAAGAAAATCAAGGGCAATGGTGATATATATGCGGATTAGACACAAAAAAAAAACACTCAACAAATGGCTACAATTTAAGGAAAGTTTTTAGTGACGGCATCATATTCCTAATTGATGGAGAAAGGTCTGGTGGCAAGAAAAGCTGCTTCTAGGAGGTTGTCAAGTGTTTTCGCTCGACGATTCCATTCTAGGGTGTTTGGTTTGGCCCTTATTCTTGTAACTCGAATCCTCGCCCGGTATATCCCATTTTAATATTACACCATTGTGAACCTTACGCCTTTTTTACTCTCTGATCAATGTTCTCGGCATTTAAAAATCTTCGTAAACAAAATCACACGTGTATATGTTGATATTTAAGAGATATACAGTCAAGAAAATCAAGGGCAATGGTGATATATATGCGGATTAGACACAAAAAAAAAACACTCAACAAATGGCTACAATATAAGGAATGTGTTTCGTGACGGCATCATATTCCTAATTGATGGAGAAAGGTCTGGTGGAAGAAAAGCAGCTTCTAGGAGGTTGTCAAGTGTTTTCGCTCGACGATTCCATTCTTGGCTGGTTGGTTTGGCCCTTGTTCCTGTAACTCGAATCCTAGCCCGGTATATCCCATTTTAATTTTACACCATTGTGAACCTTACGCCTTTTTTACTCTCTGATCGAGGTTCTCGGCATTGAAAAATCTTCATAAACTAAATCACACGTGTATATATTGATATTTAAGAGATATACAGTCAAGAAAATCAAGGGCAATGGTGATATATATGCGGATTAGACACAAAAAAAAACACTCAACAAATGGCTACAATTTAAGGAATGTGTTTAGTGACGGCATCAGATTCCTAATTGATGGAGAAAGGTCTGGTGGAAGAAAAGCAGCTTCTAGGAGGTTGTCAAGTGTTTTCGCTCGACGATTCCATTCTTGGGTGGTTGGTTTGGCCCTTGTTCCTGTAACTCGAATCCTAGCCCGGTATATCCCATTTTAATTTTACACCATTGTTAACCTTACGTCTTTTTTACTCTCTGATCGAGGTTCTTGGCATTGAAAAATCTTCGTAAACTAAATCACACGTGTATATGTTGATATTTAAGAGATATACAGTCAAGAAAATCAAGGGCAATGGTGATATATATGTGGATTAGACACCAAAAAAAAACATTCAACAAATGGCAACAATTTAAGGAATGTGTTTAGTGACGGCATTAGATTCCTAATTGGTGGAGAAAGGTCTGGTGCCAATAAAAGCTGCTTCTAGGAGGTTGTCAAGTGTTTTCGCTCGACGATTCCATTCTTGGGTGGTTGGTTTGGCCCTTGTTCCTCTAACTCGAATCCTAGCCCGTTATATCCCATTTTAATTTGACACCATTGTGAACCTTACCCCATTTTTACTCTCTAATCGAGGTTCTCGGCATTGAAAAATCTTCGTAAACTAAATCACTCATGTATATGTTGACATTTAAGAGATATACAGTCAAGAAAATCAAGGGCAATGGTGATATATATGCGGATTAGACACAAAAAAAACACTCAACAAATGGCTACAATTTAAGGAATGTGTTTCGTGACGGCATCAGATTCCTAATTTATGGAGAAAGGTCTGGTGGTAAGAAAAGCTGCTTCTAGGAGGTCATCAAGTGTTTTCGCTCGACGATTCCATTGTTAAGTGGTTGTTTTTGCCCTTGTTCCTGTAACTCAAATCCTAGCCCGGTATATCCTATTTTAATTTTACACCATTGTGAACCTTACGCCTTTTTTACTCTCTGATCGAGGTTCTCGGCATTGAAAAATCTTCGTAAAATAAATCACATGTGTATAGGTTGATATTTAAGAGATATACAGTCAAGAAAATTAAGGGCAATGGTGATATATATGCGGATTAGACACAAAAAAAAAACACTCAACAAATGGCTACAATTTAAGAAATGTGTTTAGTGACGGCATCAGATTCCTAATTGATGGAGAAAGGTCTGGTGGCAAGAAAAGCTGCTTCTAGGAGGTTGTCAAATGTTTTCGCACGTCGATTCCATTCTTGGGTGGTTGGTTTGGCCCTTGTTCCTGTAACTCGAATCCTAGCCCGGTATATCCCATTTAAATTTTACACCATTCTGAACCTTACGCATTTTTTACTCTCTGATCGAGGTTCTCGTCATTGAAAAATCTTCGTAAACTAAATCACACGTGTATATGTTTATATTTAAGAGATATACAGTTAAGAAAATCAAGGGCAACTGTGATATATAAGCGGATTAGACACAAAAAAAAAACACTCAACAAATGGCTACAATTTAAGGAATGTGTTTAGTGACGGCATCATATTCCTAATTGATGGAGAAAGGTCTGGTAGCAAGAAAAGCTGCTTCTAGGAGGTTGTCAAGTGTTTTCGCTCGACGATTCCATTCTTGGGTGGTTGGGTTTGGCCCTTGTTCCTGTAACTCGAATCCTAGCCCGGTATATCCCATTTAAATTTTACACCATTCTGAACCTTACGCATTTTTTACTCTCTGATCGAGGTTCTCGACATTGACAAATCTTCGTAAACTAAATCACACGTGTATCTGTTGATATTTAAGAGATATACAGTCAAGAAAATCAAGGGCAATGGTGATATATATGCGGATTAAACACAAAAAAAAAACACTCAACAAATGGCTACAATTTAAGGAATGTGTTTATTGACGGCATCAGATTCCTAATTGATGGAGAAAGGTCTGGTGGCAAGAAAATCTGCTTCTAGGAGGTTGTCAAGTGTTTTCGCTCGTCGATTCCATTCTTGGGTGGTTGGTTTGTCCCTTGTTCCTGTAACTCGAATCCTATCCCGGTATATCCCATTTTAATCTTACACCATTGTGAACCTTACGCATTTTTTACTCTCTGATCGAGGTTCTCGGCATTGAAAAATCTTCGTAAACAAAATCACACGTGTATATGTTGACATTTAAGAGATATACAGTCAAGAAAATCAAGGGCAATGGTGATATATATGCGGATTAGAAACAAAAAAAAAACACTCAACAAATGGGTACAATTTAAGGAATGTGTTTAGTGACGGCATCAGATTCCTAATTGATGGAGAAAGGTCTGGTGGCAAGAAAAGCTGCTTCTAGGAGGTTGTCAAGTGTTTTCGCTCGACGATTCCATTCTAGGGTGTTTGGTTTGGCCCTTGTTCCTGTAACTCGAATCCTAGCCCGGTATATCCCATTTTAATATTACACCATTGTGAACCTTACGCCTTTTTTACTCTCTGATCGATGTTCTCGGCATTTAAAAATCTTCGTAAACTAAATCACACGTGTATATGTTGATATTTAAGAGATATACAGTCAAGAAAATCAAGGGCAATGGTGATATATATGAGGATTAGACACAAAAAAAAACACTCAACAAATGGCTACAATTTAAGGAATGTGTTTAGTGACGGCATCATATTCCTAATTGATGGAGAAAGGTCTGGTGGCAAGAAAAGCTGCTTCTAGGAGGTTGTCAAGTGTTTTCGCTCGACGATTCCATTCTAGGGTGTTTGGTTTGGCCCTTATTCTTGTAACTCGAATCCTCGCCCGGTATATCCCATTTTAATATTACACCATTGTGAACCTTACGCCTTTTTTACTCTCTGATCAATGTTCTCGGCATTTAAAAATCTTCGTAAACTAAATCACACGTGTATATGTTGATATTTAAGAGATATACAGTCAAGAAAATCAAGGGCAATGGTGATATATATGCGGATTAGACACAAAAAAAAAACACTCAACAAATGGCTACAATATAAGGAATGTGTTTCGTGACGGCATCATATTCCTAATTGATGGAGAAAGGTCTGGTGGAAGAAAAGCAGCTTCTAGGAGGTTGTCAAGTGTTTTCGCTCGACGATTCCATTCTTGGCTGGTTGGTTTGGCCCTTGTTCCTGTAACTCGAATCCTAGCCCGGTATATCCCATTTTAATTTTACACCATTGTGAACCTTACGCCTTTTTTACTCTCTGATCGAGGTTCTCGGCATTGAAAAATCTTCATAAACTAAATCACACGTGTATATGTTGACATTTAAGAGATATATACAGTCAAGAAAATCAAGGGCAATGGTGATATATATGCGGATTAGACACAAAAAAAAAACACTCAACAAATGGCTACAATTTAAGGAATGTGTTTAGTGACGGCATCAGATTCCTAATTGATGGAGAAAGGTCTGGTGGAAGAAAAGCAGCTTCTAGGAGGTTGTCAAGTGTTTTCGCTCGACGATTCCATTCTTGGGTGGTTGGTTTGGCCCTTGTTCCTGTAACTCGAATCCTAGCCCGGTATATCCCATTTTAATTTTACACCATTGTTAACCTTACGTCTTTTTTACTCTCTGATCGAGGTTCTTGGCATTGAAAAATCTTCGTAAACTAAATCACACGTGTATATGTTGATATTTAAGAGATATACAGTCAAGAAAATCAAGGGCAATGGTGATATATATGTGGATTAGACACCAAAAAAAAACATTCAACAAATGGCAACAATTTAAGGAATGTGTTTAGTGACGGCATTAGATTCCTAATTGGTGGAGAAAGGTCTGGTGCCAATAAAAGCTGCTTCTAGGAGGTTGTCAAGTGTTTTCGCTCGACGATTCCATTCTTGGGTGGTTGGTTTGGCCCTTGTTCCTCTAACTCGAATCCTAGCCCGTTATATCCCATTTTAATTTGACACCATTGTGAACCTTACCCCATTTTTACTCTCTAATCGAGGTTCTCGGCATTGAAAAATCTTCGTAAACTAAATCACTCATGTATATGTTGACATTTAAGAGATATACAGTCAAGAAAATCAAGGGCAATGGTGATATATATGCGGATTAGACACAAAAAAAACACTCAACAAATGGCTACAATTTAAGGAATGTGTTTCGTGACGGCATCAGATTCCTAATTTATGGAGAAAGGTCTGGTGGTAAGAAAAGCTGCTTCTAGGAGGTCATCAAGTGTTTTCGCTCGACGATTCCATTGTTAAGTGGTTGTTTTTGCCCTTGTTCCTGTAACTCAAATCCTAGCCCGGTATATCCTATTTTAATTTTACACCATTGTGAACCTTACGCCTTTTTTACTCTCTGATCGAGGTTCTCGGCATTGAAAAATCTTCGTAAAATAAATCACATGTGTATAGGTTGATATTTAAGAGATATACAGTCAAGAAAATTAAGGGCAATGGTGATATATATGCGGATTAGACACAAAAAAAAAACACTCAACAAATGGCTACAATTTAAGAAATGTGTTTAGTGACGGCATCAGATTCCTAATTGATGGAGAAAGGTCTGGTGGCAAGAAAAGCTGCTTCTAGGAGGTTGTCAAATGTTTTCGCACGTCGATTCCATTCTTGGGTGGTTGGTTTGGCCCTTGTTCCTGTAACTCGAATCCTAGCCCGGTATATCCCATTTTAATCTTACACCATTGTGAACCTTACGCCTTTTTTACTCTCTGATCGAGGTTCTCGGCATTGAAAAATCTTCGTAAACTAAATCACACGTGTATATGTTGACATTTAAGAGATATATACAGTCAAGAAAATCAAGGGCAATGGTGATATATATGCGGATTAGACACAAAAAAAAAAACACTCAACAAATGGCTACAATTTAAGGAAAGTTTTTAGTGACGGCATCATATTCCTAATTGATGGAGAAAGGTCTGGTGGCAAGAAAAGCTGCTTCTAGGAGGTTGTCAAGTGTTTTCGCTCGACGATTCCATTCTAGGGTGTTTGGTTTGGCCCTTATTCTTGTAACTCGAATCCTCGCCCGGTATATCCCATTTTAATATTACACCATTGTGAACCTTACGCCTTTTTTACTCTCTGATCAATGTTCTCGGCATTTAAAAATCTTCGTAAACTAAATCACACGTGTATATGTTGATATTTAAGAGATATACAGTCAAGAAAATCAAGGGCAATGGTGATATATATGCGGATTAGACACAAAAAAAAAACACTCAACAAATGGCTACAATATAAGGAATGTGTTTCGTGACGGCATCATATTCCTAATTGATGGAGAAAGGTCTGGTGGAAGAAAAGCAGCTTCTAGGAGGTTGTCAAGTGTTTTCGCTCGACGATTCCATTCTTGGCTGGTTGGTTTGGCCCTTGTTCCTGTAACTCGAATCCTAGCCCGGTATATCCCATTTTAATTTTACACCATTGTGAACCTTACGCCTTTTTTACTCTCTGATCGAGGTTCTCGGCATTGAAAAATCTTCATAAACTAAATCACACGTGTATATATTGATATTTAAGAGATATACAGTCAAGAAAATCAAGGGCAATGGTGATATATATGCGGATTAGACACAAAAAAAAACACTCAACAAATGGCTACAATTTAAGGAATGTGTTTAGTGACGGCATCAGATTCCTAATTGATGGAGAAAGGTCTGGTGGAAGAAAAGCAGCTTCTAGGAGGTTGTCAAGTGTTTTCGCTCGACGATTCCATTCTTGGGTGGTTGGTTTGGCCCTTGTTCCTGTAACTCGAATCCTAGCCCGGTATATCCCATTTTAATTTTACACCATTGTTAACCTTACGTCTTTTTTACTCTCTGATCGAGGTTCTTGGCATTGAAAAATCTTCGTAAACTAAATCACACGTGTATATGTTGATATTTAAGAGATATACAGTCAAGAAAATCAAGGGCAATGGTGATATATATGTGGATTAGACACCAAAAAAAAACATTCAACAAATGGCAACAATTTAAGGAATGTGTTTAGTGACGGCATTAGATTCCTAATTGGTGGAGAAAGGTCTGGTGCCAATAAAAGCTGCTTCTAGGAGGTTGTCAAGTGTTTTCGCTCGACGATTCCATTCTTGGGTGGTTGGTTTGGCCCTTGTTCCTCTAACTCGAATCCTAGCCCGTTATATCCCATTTTAATTTGACACCATTGTGAACCTTACCCCATTTTTACTCTCTAATCGAGGTTCTCGGCATTGAAAAATCTTCGTAAACTAAATCACTCATGTATATGTTGACATTTAAGAGATATACAGTCAAGAAAATCAAGGGCAATGGTGATATATATGCGGATTAGACACAAAAAAAACACTCAACAAATGGCTACAATTTAAGGAATGTGTTTCGTGACGGCATCAGATTCCTAATTTATGGAGAAAGGTCTGGTGGTAAGAAAAGCTGCTTCTAGGAGGTCATCAAGTGTTTTCGCTCGACGATTCCATTGTTAAGTGGTTGTTTTTGCCCTTGTTCCTGTAACTCAAATCCTAGCCCGGTATATCCTATTTTAATTTTACACCATTGTGAACCTTACGCCTTTTTTACTCTCTGATCGAGGTTCTCGGCATTGAAAAATCTTCGTAAAATAAATCACATGTGTATAGGTTGATATTTAAGAGATATACAGTCAAGAAAATTAAGGGCAATGGTGATATATATGCGGATTAGACACAAAAAAAAAACACTCAACAAATGGCTACAATTTAAGAAATGTGTTTAGTGACGGCATCAGATTCCTAATTGATGGAGAAAGGTCTGGTGGCAAGAAAAGCTGCTTCTAGGAGGTTGTCAAATGTTTTCGCACGTCGATTCCATTCTTGGGTGGTTGGTTTGGCCCTTGTTCCTGTAACTCGAATCCTAGCCCGGTATATCCCATTTTAATATTACACCATTGTGAACCTTACGCCTTTTTTTACTCTCTGATCGATGTTCTCGGCATTGAAAAATCTTCGTAAACTAAATCACACGTGTATATGTTTATATTTAAGAGATATACAGTCAAGAAAATAAAGGGCAACTGTGATATATATGCGGATTAGACACAAAAAAAACACTCAACAAATGGCTACAATTTAAGGAATGTGTTTATTGACGGCATCAGATTCCTAATTGATGGAGAAAGGTCTGGTGGCAAGAAAATCTGCTTCTAGGAGGTTGTCAAGTGTTTTCGCTCGTCGATTCCATTCTTGGGTTTGTCCCTTGTTCCTGTAACTCGAATCCTATCCCGGTATATCCCATTTTAATCTTACACCATTGTGAACCTTACGCCTTTTTTACTCTCTGATCGAGGTTCTCAGCATTGAAAAATCTTCGTAAACTAAATCACACATGTATATGTTGACATTTAAGAGATATACAGTCAAGAAAATCAAGGGCAATGGTGATATATATGCGGATTAGAAACAAAAAAAACACTCAACAAATGGGTACAATTTAAGGAATGTGTTTAGTGACGGCATCATATTCCTAATTGATGGAGAAAGGTCTGGTAGCAAGAAAAGCTGCTTCTAGGAGGTTGTCAAGTGTTTTCGCTCGACGATTCCATTCTTGGGTGGTTGGGTTTGGCCCTTGTTCCTGTAACTCGAATCCTAGCCCGGTATATCCCATTTAAATTTTACACCATTCTGAACCTTACGCCTTTTTTACTCTCTGATCGAGGTTCTCGGCATTGACAAATCTTCGTAAACTAAATCACACGTGTATATGTTGATATTTAAGAGATATACAGTCAAGAAAATCAGGGGCAATGGTGATATATATGCGGATTAAACACAAAAAAAAACACTCAACAAATGGCTACAATTTAAGGAATGTGTTTATTGACGGCATCAGATTCCTAATTGATGGAGAAAGGTCTGGTGGCAAGAAAATCTGCTTCTAGGAGGTTGACAAGTGTTTTCGCTCGTCGATTCCATTCTTGGGTTTGTCCCTTGTTCCTGTAACTCGAATCCTATCCCGGTATATCCCATTTTAATCTTACACCATTGTGAACCTTACGCCTTTTTTACTCTCTGATCGAGGTTCTCAGCATTGAAAAATATTCGTAAACTAAATCACACATGTATATGTTGACATTTAAGAGATATACAGTCAAGAAAATCAAGGGCAATGGTGATATATATGCGGATTAGAAACAAAAAAAACACTCAACAAATGGGTACAATTTAAGGAATGTGTTTAGTGACGGCATCAGATTCCTAATTGATGGAGAAAGGTCTGGTGGCAAGAAAAGCTGCTTCTAGGAGGTTGTCAAGTGTTTTCGCTCGACGATTCGATTCTAGGGTGTTTGGTTTGGCCCTTGTTCCTGTAACTCGAATCCTAGCCCGGTATATCCCATTTTAATATTACACCATTGTGAACCTTACGCCTTTTTTACTCTCTGATCGATGTTCTCGGCATTTAAAAATCTTTGTAAACTAAATCACACGTGTATATGTTGATATTTAAGAGATATACAGTCAAGAAAATCAAGGGCAATGGTGATATATATGAGGATTAGACACAATAAAAAACACTCAACAAATGGCTACAGTTTAAGGAATGTGTTTACTGACGGCATCATATTCCTAATTGATGGAGAAAGGTCTGGTGGCAAGAAAAGCTGCTTCTAGGAGGTTGTCAAGTGTTTTCGCTCGACGATTCCATTCTAGGGTGTTTGGTTTGGCCCTTATTCCTGTAACTCGAATCCTCGCCCGGTATATCCCATTTTTATATTACACCATTGTGAACCTTACGCCTTTTTTACTCTCTGATCAATGTTCTCAGCATTTAAAAATCTTCGTAAACTAAATCACACGTGTATATGTTGATATTTAAGAGATATACAGTCAAGAAAATCAAGGGCAATGGTGATATATATGCGGATTAGACACCAAAAAAAAACTCTCAACAAATGGCTACAATTTAAGGAATGTGTTTAGTGACGGCATCAGATTCCTAATTGATGGAGAAAGGTCTGGTGGCAAGAAAAGCTGCTTCTAGGAGGTTGTCAAGTGTTTTCGCTCGACGATTCGATTCTAGGGTGTTTGGTTTGGCCCTTGTTCCTGTAACTCGAATCCTAGCCCGGTATATCCCATTTTAATATTACACCATTGTGAACCTTACGCCTTTTTTACTCTCTGATCGATGTTCTCGGCATTTAAAAATCTTTGTAAACTAAATCACACGTGTATATGTTGATATTTAAGAGATATACAGTCAAGAAAATCAAGGGCAATGGTGATATATATGAGGATTAGACACAATAAAAAACACTCAACAAATGGCTACAATTTAAGGAATGTGTTTAGTGACGGCATCATATTCCTAATTGATGGAGAAAGGTCTTGTAGCAAGAAAACCTGCTTCTAGGAGGTTGTCAAGTGTTTTCGCTCGACGATTCCATTCTTGGCTGGTTGGTTTGGCCCTTGTTCCTGTAACTCGAATCCTAGCCCGGTATATCCCATTTTAATTTTACACCATTGTGAACCTTACGCCTTTTTTACTCTCTGATCGAGGTTCTCGGCATTGAAAAATCTTCATAAACTAAATCACACGTGTATATGTTGATATTTAAGAGATATACAGTCAAGAAAATCAAGGGCAATGGTGATATATATGCGGATTAGACACAAAAAAAAACACTCAACAAATGGCTACAATTTAAGGAATGTGTTTAGTGACGGCATCAGATTCCTAATTGATGGAGAAAGGTCTGGTGGAAGAAAAGCAGCTTCTAGGAGGTTGTCAAGTGTTTTCTCTCGACGATTCCATTCTTGGGTGGTTGGTTTGGCCCTTGTTCCTGTAACTCGAATCCTAGCCCGGTATATCCCATTTTAATTTTACACCATTGTTAACCTTACGCCTTTTTTACTCTCTGTTCGAGGTTCTCGGCATTGAAAAATCTTCGTAAACTAAATCACACGTGTATATGTTGATATTTAAGAGATATACAGTCAAGAAAATCAAGGGCAATGGTGATATATATGTGGATTAGACACCAAAAAAAAAACATTCAACAAATGGCAACAATTTAAGGAATGTGTTTAGTGACGGCATTAGATTCCTAATTGGTGGAGAAAGGTCTGGTGCCAATAAAAGCTGCTTCTAGGAGGTTGTCAAGTGTTTTCGCTCGACGATTCCATTCTTGGGTGGTTAGTTTGGCCCTTGTTCCTCTAACTCGAATCCTTGCCCATTATATCCCATTTTAATTTGACACCATTGTGAACCTTACCCATTTTTACTCTCTGATCGAGGTTCTCGGCATTAAAAAATCTTCGTAAACTAAATCACTCATGTATATGTTGACATTTAAGAGATATACAGTCAAGAAAATCAAGGGCAATGGTGATAAATATGCGGATTAGACACAAAAAAAACACTCAACAAATGGCTACAATTTAAGGAATGTGTTTCGTGACGGCATCAGATTCCTAATTTATGGAGAAAGGTCTTGTGGTAAGAAAAGCTGCTTCTAGGAGGTTATCAAGTGTTTTCGCTCGACGATTCCATTCTTGAGTGGTTGTTTTGGCCCTTGTTCCTGTAACTCAAATCCTAGCCCGGTATATCCTATTTTAATTTTACACCATTATGAACCTTACGCCTTTTTTACTCTCTGATCGAGGTTCTCGGCATTGAAAAATCTTCGTAAAATAAATCACATGTGTATAGGTTGATATTTAAGAGATATACAGTCAAGAAAATTAAGGGCAATGGTGATCTATATGCGGATTAGACACCAAAAAAAAATACTCAACAAATGGCTACAATTTAAGGAATGTGTTTAGTGACGGCATCAGATTCCTAATTGATGGAGAATGGTCCGGCGGCAGGAAAAGCTGCATCTAGGAGGTTGTCAAGTGTTTTCGCTCGACGATTCCATTCTTGGTTGGTTGGTTTGGCCCTTGTTCCTGTAACTCGAATCCTTGCCCGGTATATCCCATTTTTATTTGATACCATTGTGAACCTTAAGCCTTTTTTACTCCCTGATCGAGGTTCTCGGCATTGAAAAATCTTCCTAATCAAAATCACACGTGTATATGTTGATATTTAAGAGATATACAGTCAAGAAAATCAAGGGCAACGGCGATATATATGCGGATTAGACACCAAAAAAAACACTCAACAAATGGCTACAATTTAAGGATTGTGTTTAGTGACGGCATCAGATTCCTAATTGATGGAGAAAGGTCTGGTGGCAAGAAAAGCTGCTTCTAGGAGGTTGTCAAGTGTTTTCGATCGACGATTCCATTCTTGGGTTGTTGGTTTGGACCTTTTTCCTGTAACTCGAATCCTAGCCCGGTATATCCTATTTTATTTTTACACCATTGTGAACGTTACGCCTTTTTTAATCTCTGATCGAGGTTCTCGGCATTGAAAAATCTTCGTAAACTAAATCACACGTGTATATGTTGATATTTAAGAGATATACAGTCAAGAAAATCAAGGGCAATGGTGATATATATGCGGATTAGACACCAAAAAAAACACTCAACAAATGGCTACAATTTAAGGAATGTGTTTAGTGACGGCATCAGATTCCTAATTGATGGAGAAAGGTCTGGTGGCAAGAAAAGCTGCTTCTAGGATGTTGTCAAGTGTTTTCGCTCGTCAATTCCATTCTTGGGTGGTTGGTTTGGCCCTTGTTCCTGTAACTCGAATCCTAGCACGGTATATCCTATTTTAATCTTACACCATTGTGAACCTTACGCCTTTTTTACGCTCGGATCGAGGTTCTCGGCATTGAAAAATGTTCGTAAACTAAATCACACGTGTATATGTTGACATTTAAGGGATATACAGTCAAGAAAGTCAAAGGCAATGGTGATATATATGCGGATTAGACACAAAAAAAAACATTCAACAAATGGCTACAATTTAAGGAATGTGTTTAGTGACGGCATCAGATTCCTAATTGATGGAGAAAGCTCTGGTGGCAAGAAAAGCTGCTTCTAGGAGGTTGTCAAGTGTTTTCGCTCGACGATTCCATTCTTGGGTGGTTGGTTTGGCCTTTGTTCCTGTAACTCGAATCCTAGCCCGGTATATCCCATTTTAATTTTACACCATTGTGAACCTTACGCCATTTTTACTCTCTGATCGAGGTTCTCGGCATTGAAAAATCTTCGTAAACTAAATCACACGTGTAAATGTTGACATTTAAGAGATATACAATTAAGAAAATCATGGGCAATGGTGATATATATGCGGATTAGACACCAAAAAAAAACACGCAACAAATGGCTACAATTTAAGGAATGTGTTTAGTGACGGCATCAGATTCCTAATTGATGGAGAAAGGTCTGGTGGTAAGAAAAACTGCTTCTAGGAGGTTGTCAAGTGTTTTCGGTCGACAATTCCATTCTTGGGTTGTTGGTTTGGCCCTTGTTCCTGTAACTCGAATCCTAGCCCGGTAAATCCCATTTTAATTTTACACCATTGTGAACCTTACGCCTTTTTTACTCTCTGATCGAGGTTCTCGGCATTGAAAAATCTTCGTAAACTAAATCACACGTGTATTTGTTGATATTTAAGAGATATACTGTCAAGAAAATCAAGGGCAATTGTGATTTATATGCGGATTAGACACACAAAAAAAAAGCACTCAACAAATGGCAAAAATTTAAGGAATGTGTTTAGTGACGGCATCAGATTCCTAATTGATGGGGAAAGGTCTGGCGGCAAGAAAAGCTGCTTCTAGGAGGTTGTCAAGTGTATTTGCTCAACGATTCCATTCTTGGGTGGTTGGTTTGGCCCTTGTTTCTGTAACTCGAATCCTAGCCCGGTGTATCCCATTTTAATTTTACACCATTGTGAACGTTACGCCTTTTTTACTCTCTGATCGAGGTTCCCGGCATTGAAAAATCTTCGTAAACTAAATCACACGTGTATATGTTGATATTTAAGAGATATACAGAGAAGAAAATCAAGGGCAATGGTGATATATATGCGGATTAGACACCAAAAAAAACACTCAACAAATGGCTACAATTTAAGGAATGTGTTTAGTGACAGCATCAGATTCCTAATTGATGGAGAAAGGTCTGGTGGCAAGAAAAGCTGCTTCTAGGAGGTTGTCAAGTGTTTTCGCTCGTCAATTCCATTCTTGGGTGGTTGGTTTGGCCCATGTTCCTGTAACTTGAATCCTAGCATGGTATATCCTATTTTAATCTTACACCATTGTGAACCTTACGCCTTTTTTACTTTCGGATCAAGGTTCTCGGCATTGAAAAATCTTCGTAAACTAAATCACAAGCGTATATGTTGACATTTAAGGGATATACAGTCAAGAAAATCAAGGGCAATGGATATTTATATATATATGCGGATTAGACACAAAAAAAAACATTCAACAAATGGCTACAATTTAAGGAATGTGTTTAGTGACAGCATCAGATTCCTAATTGATGGAGAAAGGTCTGGTGGCAAGAAAACCTGCTTCTAGGAGGTTGTCAAGTGTTTTCGCTCGACGATTCCATTCTTGGGTGGATGGTTTGGCCCTTGTTCCTGTAACTCGAATCCTAGCCCGGTATATCCCATTTTAATTTTACACCATTGTGAACCTTACGCCTTTTTTACTCTCTAATCGAGGTTTTCGGCATTGAAAAATCTTCGTAAACTAAATCACACGTCAATATGTTGACATTTAAGAGACATACAGTCAAGAAAATCAAGGGCAATGGTGATATATATGCGGATTAGACACCAAAAAAAACACGCAACAAATGGCTACAATTTAAGGAACGTGTTTAGTGACGGCATCAGATTCCTAATTGATGGAGAAAGGTCTGGTGGTAAGAAAAGCTGCTTCTAGGAGGTTGTCAAGTGTTTTCGCTCGACGATTCCATTCTTGGGTGGTTGGTTTGGCCCTTGTTCCTGTAACTCGAATCCTAGCCCGGTATATCCCATTTTAATTTTACACCATTGTGAACCTTACGCCTTTTTTACTCTCCGATCGAGGTTCTCGGCATTGAAAAATATTCGTAAACTAAATCACACGTGTATATGTTGACATTTAAGAGATATACAGTCAAGAAAATCAAGGGCAATGGTGATATATATGCGGATTAGACACCAAAAAAAACAGGCAACAAATGGATACAATTTAAGGAATGTGTTTAGTGACAGCATCAGATTCCTAATTGATGGAGAAAGATCTGGTGGTAAGAAAAGCTGCTTCTAGGAGGTTGTCAATTGTTTTCGCTCGACGATTCCATTCTTGGGTGGTTGGTTTGGCCCTTGTTCCTGTAACTCGAATCCTAGCCCGGTATATCCCATTTTAATTTTACACCATTGTGAACCTTACGCCTTTTTTATTCTCTGATCGAGGTTCTCGGCATTGAAAAATCTTCGTAAAATAAATCACACGTGTATAGGTTGATATTTAAGAGATATACAGTCAAGAAAATCAAGGGCAATGGTGATATATATGCGGATTAGAAGCCAAAATAAACACTCAACAAATGGCTACAATGTAAGGAATGTGTTTAGTGACGGCATCAGATTCCTAATTGATGGAGAAATTTCTGGTGGCAAGAAAAGCAGCTTGTAGGAGGTTGTCAAGTGTTTTCGCTCGACGATTCCATTCTTGGGTGGTTGGTTTGGCCTTTTTCCTGTAACTCGAATCCTAGCCCGGTATATCCCATTTTAATTTTACACCATTGTGAACCTTACGCCTTTTTTACTCTCTGATCGAGGTTCTCGGCATTGAAAAATCTTCGTAAACTAAATCACACATGTATATGTTGATATTTAAGAGATATACAGTCAAGAAAATCAAGGGCAATTGTGATTTATATGTGGATTAGACACACAAAAAAAAAAGCACTCAACAAATGGCAACAATTTTGAGGAATGTGTTTAGTGGCGGCATCAGATTCCTAATTGATGGAGAAAGGTCTGGTGGCAAGAAAAGCTGCTTCTAGGAGGTTGTCAAGTGTTTTCGCTCGTCAATTCCATTCTTGGATGGTTGGTTTGGCCCATGTTCCTGTAACTTGAATCCTAGCACGGTATATCCTATTTTAATCTTACACTATTGTGAACCTTACGCCTTTTTTACTCTTGGATCAAGGTTCTCGGCATTGAAAAATCTTCGTAAACTAAATCACACGTGTATATGTTGATATTTAATGGATATACAGTAAAGAAAATCAAGGGCAATGGATATATATATGCGGATTAGACACAAAAAAAAACATTCAACAAATGGCTACAATTTAAGGAATGTGTTTAGTGACGGCATCAGATTCCTAATTGATGGAGAAAGGTCTGGTGGCAAGAAAAACTGCTTCTAGGAGGTTGTCAAGTGTTTTCGCTCGACGATTCCATTCTTGGGTGGTTGGTTTGGCCCTTGTTCCTGTAACTCGAATCCTAGCACGGTATATCCTATTTTAATCTTACACCATTGTGAACCTTACGCCTTTTTTACGCTCGGATCGAGGTTCTCAGCATTGAAAAATGTTCGTAAACTAAATCACACGTGTATATGTTGACATTTAAGGGATATACAGTCAAGAAAGTCAAAGGCAATGGTGATATATATGCGGATTAGACACACAAAAAAAACATTCAACAAATGGCTACAATTTAAGGAATGTGTTTAGTGACGGCATCAGATTCCTAATTGATGGAGAAAGCTCTGGTGGCAAGAAAAGCTGCTTCTAGGAGGTTGTCAAGTGTTTTCGCTCGACGATTCCATTCTTGGGTGGTTGGTTTGGCCTTTGTTCCTGTAACTCGAATCCTAGCCCGGTATATCCCATTTTAATTTTACACCATTGTGAACCTTACGCCTTTTTTACTCTCTGATCGAGGTTCTCGGCATTGAAAAATCTTCGTAAACTAAATCACACGTGTATATGTTGACATTTAAGAGATATACAGTTAAGAAAATCATGGGAAATGGTGATATATATGCGGATTAGACACCAAAAAAAAAACACGCAACAAATGGCTACAATTTAAGGAATGTGTTTAGTGACGACATCAGATTCCTAATTGAGGGAGAAAGGTCTGGTGGTAAGAAAAACTGCTTCTAGGAGGTTGTCAAGTGTTTTCGCTCGACAATTCCATTCTTGGGTGGTTGGTTTGGCCCTTGTTCCTGTAACTCGAATCCTAGCCCGGTATATCCCATTTTAATTTTACACCATTGTGAACCTTACGCCTTTTTTTTCCCTGATCGAGGTTCTCGGCATTGAAAAATCTTCGTAAAATAAATCACACGTGTATAGGTTGATATTTAAGAGATATACAGTCAAGAAAATCAAGGGCAATGGTGATATATATGCGGATTAGACAACAAAAAAAATCACTCAACAAATGGCTACAATTTAAGGAATGTGTTTAGTGACGGCATCAGATTCCTAATTGATGGAGAAAGGTCTGGTGGCAAGAAAAGCAGCTTCTAGGAGGTTGTCAAGTCTTTTCGCTCGACGATTCCATTCTTGGGTGGTTGGTTTGGCCCTTGTTCCTGTAACTCGAATCCTAGCCCGGTAAATCCCATTTTAATTTTACACCATTGTGAACCTTACGCCTTTTTTACTCTCTGATCGAGGTTCTCGGCATTGAAAAATCTTCGTAAACTAAATCACACGTGTATTTGTTGATATTTAAGAGATATACTGTCAAGAAAATCAAGGGCAATTGTGATTTATATGCGGATTAGACACACAAAAAAAAAGCACTCAACAAATGGCAAAAATTTAAGGAATGTGTTTAGTGACGGCATCAGATTCCTAATTGATGGGGAAAGGTCTGGCGGCAAGAAAAGCTGCTTCTAGGAGGTTGTCAAGTGTATTTGCTCAACGATTCCATTCTTGGGTGGTTGGTTTGGCCCTTGTTTCTGTAACTCGAATCCTAGCCCGGTGTATCCCATTTTAATTTTACACCATTGTGAACGTTACGCCTTTTTTACTCTCTGATCGAGGTTCCCGGCATTGAAAAATCTTCGTAAACTAAATCACACGTGTATATGTTGATATTTAAGAGATATACAGAGAAGAAAATCAAGGGCAATGGTGATATATATGCGGATTAGACACCAAAAAAAACACTCAACAAATGGCTACAATTTAAGGAATGTGTTTAATGACAGCATCAGATTCCTAATTGATGGAGAAAGGTCTGGTGGCAAGAAAAGCTGCTTCTAGGAGGTTGTCAAGTGTTTTCGCTCGTCAATTCCATTCTTGGGTGGTTGGTTTGGCCCATGTTCCTGTAACTTGAATCCTTGCATGGTATATCCTATTTTAATCTTACACCATTGTGAACCTTACGCCTTTTTTACTTTCGGATCAAGGTTCTCGGCATTGAAAAATCTTCGTAAACTAAATCACAAGCGTATATGTTGACATTTAAGGGATATACAGTCAAGAAAATCAAGGGCAATGGATATATATATATATATATATATGCGGATTAGACACAAAAAAAAAACATTCAACAAATGGCTACAATTTAAGGAATGTGTTTAGTGACGGCATCAGATTCCTAATTGATGGAGAAAGGTCTGGTGGCAAGAAAACCTGCTTCTAGGAGGTTGTCAAGTGTTTTCGCTCGACGATTCCATTCTTGGGTGGATGGTTTGGCCCTTGTTCCTGTAACTCGAATCCTAGCCCGGTATATCCCATTTTAATTTTACACCATTGTGAACCTTACGCCTTTTTTACTCTCTAATCGAGGTTTTCGGCATTGAAAAATCTTCGTAAACTAAATCACACGTCAATATGTTGACATTTAAGAGACATACAGTCAAGAAAATCAAGGGCAATGGTGATATATATGCGGATTAGACACCAAAAAAAACACGCAACAAATGGCTACAATTTAAGGAACGTGTTTAGTGACGGCATCAGATTCCTAATTGATGGAGAAAGGTCTGGTGGTAAGAAAAGCTGCTTCTAGGAGGTTGTCAAGTGTTTTCGCTCGACGATTCCATTCTTGGGTGGTTGGTTTGGCCCTTGTTCCTGTAACTCGAATCCTAGCCCGGTATATCCCATTTTAATTTTACACCATTGTGAACCTTACGCCTTTTTTACTCTCCGATCGAGGTTCTCGGCATTGAAAAATATTCGTAAACTAAATCACACGTGTATATGTTGACATTTAAGAGATATACAGTCAAGAAAATCAAGGGCAATGGTGATATATATGCGGATTAGACACCAAAAAAAACAGGCAACAAATGGATACAATTTAAGGAATGTGTTTAGTGACAGCATCAGATTCCTAATTGATGGAGAAAGATCTGGTGGTAAGAAAAGCTGCTTCTAGGAGGTTGTCAATTGTTTTCGCTCGACGATTCCATTCTTGGGTGGTTGGTTTGGCCCTTGTTCCTGTAACTCGAATCATAGCCCGGTATATCCCATTTTAATTTTACACCATTGTGAACCTTACGCCTTTTTTATTCTCTGATCGAGGTTCTCGGCATTGAAAAATCTTCGTAAAATAAATCACACGTGTATAGGTTGATATTTAAGAGATATACAGTCAAGAAAATCAAGGGCAATGGTGATATATATGCGGATTAGAAGCCAAAATAAACACTCAACAAATGGCTACAATGTAAGGAATGTGTTTAGTGACGGCATCAGATTCCTAATTGATGGAGAAATGTCTGGTGGCAAGAAAAGCAGCTTGTAGGAGGTTGTCAAGTGTTTTCGCTCGACGATTCCGTTCTTGGGTGGTTGGTTTGGCCTTTTTCCTGTAACTCGAATCCTAGCCCGGTATATCCCATTTTAATTTTACACCATTGTGAACCTTACGCCTTTTTTACTCTCTGATCGAGGTTCTCGGCATTGAAAAATCTTCGTAAACTAAATCACACATGTATATGTTGATATTTAAGAGATATACAGTCAAGAAAATCAAGGGCAATTGTGATTTATATGTGGATTAGACACACAAAAAAAAAGCACTCAACAAATGGCAACAATTTTGAGGAATGTGTTTAGTGGCGGCATCAGATTCCTAATTGATGGAGAAAGGTCTGGTGGCAAGAAAAGCTGCTTCTAGGAGGTTGTCAAGTGTTTTCGCTCGTCAATTCCATTCTTGGATGGTTGGTTTGGCCCATGTTCCTGTAAATCGAATCCTAGCACGGTATATCCTATTTTAATCTTACACCATTGTGAACCTTACGCCTTTTTTACTTTCGGATCGAGGTTCTCGGCATTGAAAAATCTTCGTAAACTAAATCACACGTGTATATGTTGATATTTAATGGATATACAGTAAAGAAAATCAAGGGCAATGGATATATATATGCGGATTAGACACAAAAAAAACATTCAACAAATGGCTACAATTTAAGGAATGTGTTTAGTGACGGCATCAGATTCCTAATTGATGGAGAAAGGTCTGGTGGCAAGAAAAACTGCTTCTAGGAGGTTGTCAAGTGTTTTCGCTCGACGATTCCATTTTTGGGTGGTTGGTTTGGCCCTTGTTCCTGTAACTCGAATCCTAGCACGGTATATCCTATTTTAATCTTACACCATTGTGAACCTTACGCCTTTTTTACGCTCGGATCGAGGTTCTCAGCATTGAAAAATGTTCGTAAACTAAATCACACGTGTATATGTTGACATTTAAGGGATATACAGTCAAGAAAGTCAAAGGCAATGGTGATATATATGCGGATTAGACACACAAAAAAAACATTCAACAAATGGCTACAATTTAAGGAATGTGTTTAGTGACGGCATCAGATTCCTAATTGATGGAGAAAGCTCTGGTGGCAAGAAAAGCTGCTTCTAGGAGGTTGTCAATTGTTTTCGCTCGACGATTCCATTCTTGGGTGGTTGGTTTGGCCTTTGTTCCTGTAACTCGAATCCTAGCCCGGTATATCCCATTTTAATTTTACACCATTGTGAACCTTACGCCTTTTTTACTCTCTGATCGAGGTTCTCGGCATTGAAAAATCTTCGTAAACTAAATCACACGTGTATATGTTGACATTTAAGAGATATACAGTTAAGAAAATCATGGGCAATGGTGATATATATGCGGATTAGACAACAAAAAAAACACGCAACAAATGGCTACAATTTAAGGAATGTGTTTAGTGACGACATCAGATTCCTAATTGAGGGAGAAAGGTCTGGTGGTAAGAAAAACTGCTTCTAGGAGGTTGTCAAGTGTTTTCGCTCGACAATTCCATTCTTGGGTGGTTGGTTTGGCCCTTGTTCCTGTAACTCGAATCCTAGCCCGGTATATCCCATTTTAATTTTACACCATTGTGAACCTTACGCCTTTTTTTTCCCTGATCGAGGTTCTCGGCATTGAAAAATCTTCGTAAAATAAATCACACGTGTATAGGTTGATATTTAAGAGATATACAGTCAAGAAAATCAAGGGCAATGGTGATATATATGCGGATTAGACAACAAAAAAAATCACTCAACAAATGGCTACAATTTAAGGAATGTGTTTAGTGACGGCATCAGATTCCTAATTGATGGAGAAAGGTCTGATGGCAAGAAAAGCAGCTTCTAGGAGGTTGTCAAGTCTTTTCGCTCGACGATTCCATTCTTGGGTGGTTGGTTTGGCCTTTGTTCCTGTAACTCGAATCCTAGCCCGGTATATCCCATTTTAATTTTACACCATTGTGAACCTTACGCCTTTTTTACTCTCTGATCGAGGTTCTCGGCATTGAAAAATCTTCGTAAACTAAATCACACGTGTATTTGTTGATATTTAAGAGATATACTGTCAAGAAAATCAAGGGCAATTGTGATTTATATGCGGATTAGACACACAAAAAAAAGCACTCAACAAATGGCAAAAATTTAAGGAATGTGTTTAGTGACGGCATCAGATTCCTAATTGATGGGGAAAGGTCTGGCGGCAAGAAAAGCTGCTTCTAGGAGGTTGTCAAGTGTATTTGCTCAACGATTCCATTCTTGGGTGGTTGGTTTGGCCCTTGTTTCTGTAACTCGAATCCTAGCCCAGTATATCCCATTTTAATTTTACACCATTGTGAACGTTACGCCTTTTTTACTCTCTGATCGAGGTTCCCGGCATTGAAAAATCTTCGTAAACTAAATCACACGTGTATATGTTGATATTTAAGAGATATACAGAGAAGAAAATCAAGGGCAATGGTGATATATATGCGGATTAGACACCAAAAAAACACTCAACAAATGGCAACAATTTAAGGAATGTGTTTAGTGACAGCATCAGATTCCTAATTGATGGAGAAAGGTCAGGTGGCAAGAAAAGCTGCTTCTAGGAGGTTGTCAAGTGTTTTCGCTCGTCAATTCCATTCTTGGGTGGTTGGTTTGGCCCATGTTCCTGTAACTTGAATCCTAGCACGGTATATCCTATTTTAATCTTACACCATTGTGAACCTTACGCCTTTTTTACTTTCGGATCGAGGTTCTCGGCATTGAAAAATCTTCGTAAACTAAATCACAACCGTATATGTTGACATTTAAGGGATATACAGTCAAGAAAATCAAGGGCAATGGATATATATATATATATATATATATATATATATATATATATATATATATATATATATATATATATATATATATGCGGATTAGACACAAAAAAAAAACATTCAACAAATGGCTACAATTTAAGGAATGTGTTTAGTGACGGCATCAGATTCCTAATTGATGGAGAAAGGTCTGGTGGCAAGAAAACCTGCTTCTAGGAGGTTGTCAAGTGTTTTCGCTCGACGATTCCATTCTTGGGTGGATGGTTTGGCCCTTGTTCCTGTAACTCGAATCCTAGCCCGGTATATCCCATTTTAATTTTACACCATTGTGAACCTTACGCCTTTTTTACTCTTTAATCGAGGTCTTCGGCATTGAAAAATCTTCGTAAACTAAATCACACGTCAATATGTTGACATTTAAGAGACATACAGTCAAGAAAATCAAGGGCAATGGTGATATATATGCGGATTAGACACCAAAAAAAACACGCAACAAATGGCTACAATTTAAGGAACGTGTTTAGTGACGGCATCAGATTCCTAATTGATGGAGAAAGGTCTGGTGGTAAGAAAAGCTGCTTCTAGGAGGTTGTCAAGTGTTTTCGCTCGACGATTCCATTCTTGGGTGGTTGGTTTGGCCCTTGTTCCTGTAACTCGAATCCTAGCCCGGGATATCCCATTTTAATTTTACACCATTGTGAACCTTACGCCTTTTTTACTCTCTGATCGTGGTTCTCGGCATTGAAAAATATTCGTAAACTAAATCACACGTGTATATGTTGACATTTAAGAGATATACAGTCAAGAAAATCAAGGGCAATGGTGATATATATGCGGATTAGACACCAAAAAAAAAACAGGCAACAAATGGATACAATTTAAGGAATGTGTTTAGTGACAGCATCAGATTCCTAATTGATGGAGAAAGATCTGGTGGTAAGAAAAGCTGCTTCTAGGAGGTTGTCAAGTGTTTTCGCTCGACGATTTCATTCTTGGGTGGTTGGTTTGGCCCTTGTTCCTGTAACTCGAATCCTAGCCCGGTATATCCCATTTTAATTTTACACCATTGTGAACCTTACGCCTTTTTTATTCTCTGATCGAGGTTCTCGGCATTGAAAAATCTTCGTAAAATAAATCACACGTGTATAGGTTGATATTTAAGAGATATACAGTCAAGAAAATCAAGGGCAATGGTGATATATATGCGGATTAGAAACCAAAATAAACACTCAACAAATGGCTACAATGTAAGGAATGTGTTTAGTGACGGCATCAGATTCCTAATTGATGCAGAAATGTCTGGTGGCAAGAAAAGCAGCTTGTAGGAGGTTGTCAAGTGTTTTCGCTCGACGATTCCATTCTTGGGTGGTTGGTTTGGCCTTTTTCCTGTAACTCGAATCCTTGCCCGGTATATCCCATTTTAATTTTACACCATTGTGAACCTTACGCCTTTTTTACTCTCTGATCGAGGTTCTCGGCATTGACAAATCTTCGTAAACTAAATCACACGTGTATATGTTGATATTTAAGAGATATACAGTCAAGAAAATCAAGGGCAATTGTGATTTATATGCGGATTAGACACACAAAAAAAAGCACTCAACAAATGGCAACAATTTAAGGAATGTGTTTAGTGACGGCATTAGATTCCTAATTGATGGAGAAAGGTCTGGTGGCAAGAAAAGCTGCTTCTAGGAGGTTGTCAAGTGTTTTCGCTCGTCAATTCCATTCTTGGGTGGTTGGTTTGGCCCATGTTCCTGTAACTCGAATCCTAGCACGGTATATCATATTTTAATCTTACACCATTGTGAACCTTATGCCTTTTTTACTCTTGGATCGAGGTTCTCGGCATTGAAAAATCTTCATAAACTAAATCACACGTGTATATGTTGACATTTAAGGGATATACAGTCAAGAAAATCAAGGGCAATTAATATATATATGCGGATTAGACACAAAAAAAAAACATTCAACAAATCGCTACAATTTAAGGAATGTGTTTAGTGACGGCATCAGATTCCTAATTGATGGAGAAAGGTCTGGTGGCAAGAAAAGCTGCTTCTAGGAGGTTGTCAAGTGTTTTCGCTCGACGATTCCATTCTTGGGTGGTTGGTTTGGCCCTTGTTCCTGTAACTCGAATCCTAGCCCGGTATATCCCATTTTAATTTTACACCATTGTGAACCTTACGCCTTTTTTACTCTCTGATCGATGTTCTCGGAATTGAAAAATCTTCGTAAACTAAATCACACGTGTATATGTTGACATTTAAGAGATATACAGTCAAGAAAATCAAGGGCAATGGTGATATATATGCGGATTAGACACCAAAAAAAAACACGCAACAAATGGATACAATTTAAGGAATGTGTTTAGTGACAGCATCAGATTGCTAATTGATGGAGAAAGGTCTGGTGGTAAGAAAAGCTGTTTCTAGGTGGTTGTCAAGTGTTTTCGCTCGGTGATTCCATTCTTGGGTGGTTGGTTTGGCCCTTGTTCCTGTAACTCGAATCCTAGCCCGGTATATCCGATTTTAATTTTACACCATTGTGAACCTTACGCCTTTTTTATTCTCTGATCGAGGTTCTCGGCATTGAAAAATCATCGTAAAATAAATCACACGTGTATAGGTTGATATTTAAGAGATATACAGTCAAGAAAATCAAGGGCAATGGTGATATATATGCGGATTAGAAACCAAAATAAACACTCAACAAATGGCTACAATTTAAGGAATGTGTTTAGTGACGGCATCAGATTGCTAATTGATGGAGAAATGTCTGGTGGCAAGAAAAGCAGCTTGTAGGAGGTTGTCAAGTGTTTTCGCTCGACGATTCCATTCTTGGGTGGTTGGTTTGGCCTTTTTCCTGTAACTTGAATCCTAGCCCGGTATATCCCATTTTAATTTTACACCATTGTGAACCTTACGCCTTTTTTACTCTCTGATCAAGGTTCTCGGCATTGAAAAATCTTCGTAAACTAAATCACACGTGTATATGTTGATATTAAAGAGATATACAGTCAAGAAAATCAAGGGCAATTGTGATTTACATGCGGATTAGACACATAAAAAAAAGCACTCAACAAATGGCAACAATTTTGAGGAATGTGTTTAGTGACGGCATCAGATTCCTAATTGATGGAGAAAGGTCTGGTGGCAAGAAAAGCTGCTTCTAAGAGGTTGTCAAGTGTTTTCGCTCGTCAATTCAATTCTTGGGTGGTTGGTTTGGCCCATGTTCCTGTAACTCGAATCCTAGCACGGTATATCCTATTTTAATCTTACACCATTGTGAACCTTACGCCTTTTTTACTCTCTGATCGAGGTTCTCGGCATTGAAAAATCTTCGTAAACTAAATCACACGTGTATATGTTGACATTTAAGAGATATACAGTCAAGAAAATCAAGGGCAATGGTGATATATATGTGGATTAGACACCAAAAAAAAAACACGCAACAAATGGCTACAATTTAAGGATTGTGTTTAGTGACGGCATCAGATTCCTAATTGATGGAGAAAGGTCTGGTGGTAAGAAAAGCTGCTTCTAGGACGTTGTCAAGTGTTTTCGCTCGACGATTCCATTCTTGGGTGGTTGGTTTGGCCCTTGTTCCTGTAACTCGAATCCTAGCCCGGTATATCCCATTTTAATTTTACACCATTGTGAACCTTACGCCTTTTTTATTCTCTAATCGAGGTTCTCGGCATTGAAAAATCTTCGTAAAATAAATCACACGTGTATAGGTTGATATTTAAGAGATATACAGTCAAGAAAATCAAGGGCAATGGTGATATATATGCGGATTAGAAACCAAAAAAACACTCAACAAATGGCTACAATTTAAGGAATGTGTTTAGTGACGGCATCAGATTCCTAATTGATGGAGAAAGGTCTGGTGGCAAGAAAAGCAGCTTCTAGGAGGTTGTCAAGTGTTTTCGCTCGACGATTCCATTCTTTGGTGGTTAGTTTGGCCCTTGTTCCTGTAACTCGAATCCTAGCACGGTATATCCTATTTTAATCTTACACCATTGTGAACCTTACGCCTTTTTTACGCTCGGATCGACGTTCTCGGCATTGAAAAATGTTCGTAAACTAAATCACACGTGTATATGTTGACATTTAAGGGGTATACAGTCAAGAAAGTCAAAGGAAATGGTGATATATATGCGGATTAGACACAAAAAAAAAACATTCAACAAATGGCTACAATTTAAGGAATGTGTTTAGTGACGGCATCAGATTCCTAATTGATGGAGAAAGCTCTGGTGGCAAGAAAAGCTGCTTCTAGGAGGTTGTCAAGTGTTTTCGCTCGACGATTCCATTCTTGGGTGGTTGGTTTGGCCTTTGTTCATGTAACTCGAATCCTAGCCCGGTATATCCCATTTTAATTTTACACCATTGTGAACCTTACGCCTTTTTTACTCTCTGATCGAGGTTCTCGGCATTGAAAAATCTTCGTAAACTAAATCACACGTGTATATGTTGACATTTAAGAGATATACAGTTAAGAAAATCATGGGCAATGGTGATATATATGCGGATTAGACACCAAAAAAAAACACGCAACAAATGGCTACAAATTAAGGAATGTGTTTAGTGACGGCATCAGATTCCTAATTGATGGAGAAAGGTCTGGTGGTAAGAAAAACTGCTTCTAGGAGGTTGTCAAGTGTTTTCGCTCGACAATTCAATTCTTGGGTGGTTGGTTTGGCCCTTGTTCCTGTAACTCGAATCCTAGCCCGGTATATCCCATTTTAATTTTACACCATTGTGAACCTTACTCCTTTTTTTTCCCTGATCGAGGTTCTCGGCATTGAAAAATCTTCGTAAAATAAATCACACGTGTATAGGTTGATATTTAAGAGATATACAGTCAAGAAAATCAAGGGCAATGGTGATATATATGCGGATTAGACAACAAAAAAAATCACTCAACAAATGGCTACAATTTAAGGAATGTGTTTAGTGACGGCATCAGATTCCTAATTGATGGAGAAAGGTCTGGTGGCAAGAAAAGCAGCTTCTAGGAGGTTGTCAAGTCTTTTCGCTCGACGATTCCATTCTTGGGTGGTTGGTTTGGCCTTTGTTCCTGTAACTCGAATCCTACCCCGGTATATCCCATTTTAATTTTCACCATTGTGAACCTTACGCCTTTTTTACTCTCTGATCGAGGTTCTCGGCATTGAAAAATCTTCGTAAACTAAATCACACGTGTATTTGTTGATATTTAAGAGATATACTGTCAAGAAAATCAAGGGCAATTGTGATTTATATGCGGATTAGACACACAACAAAAAAGCACTCAACAAATGGCAAAAATTTAAGGAATGTGTTTAGTGACGGCATCAGATTCCTAATTGATGGGGAAAGGTCTGGCGGCAAGAAAAGCTGCTTCTAGGAGGTTGTCAAGTGTATTTGCTCAACGATTCCATTCTTGGGTGGTTGGTTTGGCCCTTGTTTCTGTAACTCGAATCCTAGCCCAGTATATCCCATTTTAATTTTACACCATTGTGAACGTTACGCCTTTTTTACTCTCTGATCGAGGTTCTCGGCATTGAAAAATCTTCGTAAACTAAATCACACGTGTATATGTTGATATTTAAGAGATATACAGAGAAGAAAATCAAGGGCAATGGTGATATGTATGCGGATTAGACACCAAAAAAAACACTCAACAAATGGCTACAATTTAAGGAATGTGTTTAGTGACAGCATCAGATTCCTAATTGATGGAGAAAGGTCTGGTGGCAAGAAAAGCTGCTTCTTGGAGGTTGTCAAGTGTTTTCGCTCGTCAATTCCATTCTTGGGTGGTTGGTTTGGCCCATGTTCCTGTAACTTGAATCCTACCACGGTATATCCTATTTTAATCTTACACCATTGTGAACCTTACGCCTTTTTTACTTTCGGATCGAGGTTCTCGGCATTGAAAAATCTTCGTAAACTAAATCACAACCGTATATGTTGACATTTAAGGGATATACAGTCAAGAAAATCAAGGGCAATGGATATATATATATATATATATATATATGCGGATTAGACCCAAAAAAAAACATTCAACAAATGGCTACAATTTAAGGAATGTGTTTATTGACGGCATCAGATTCCTAATTGATGGAGAAAGGTCTGGTGGCAAGAAAACCTGCTTCTAGGAGGTTGTCAAGTGTTTTCGCTCGACGATTCCATTCTTGGGTGGATGGTTTGGCCCTTGTTCCTGTAACTCGAATCCTAGCCCGGTATATCCCATTTTAATTTTACACCATTGTGAACCTTACGCCTTTTTTACTCTCTAATCGAGGTTTTCGGCATTGAAAAATCTTCGTAAACTAAATCACACGTCAATATGTTGACATTTAAGAGATATACAGTCAAGAAAATCAAGGGCAATGGTGATATATATGCGGATTAGAAACCAAAAAAACACTCAACAAATGGCTACAATTTAAGGAATGTGTTTAGTGACGGCATCAGATTCCTAATTGATGGAGAAAGGTCTGGTGGCAAGAAAAGCAGCTTCTAGGAGGTTGTCAAGTGTTTTCGCTCGACGATTCCATTCTTTGGTGGTTAGTTTGGCCCTTGTTCCTGTAACTCGAATCATAGCACGGTATATCCTATTTTAATCTTACACCATTGTGAACCTTACGCCTTTTTTACGCTCGGATCGACGTTCTCGGCATTGAAAAATGTTCGTAAACTAAATCACACGTGTATATGTTGACATTTAAGGGGTATACAGTCAAGAAAGTCAAAGGCAATGGTGATATATATGCGGATTAGACACAAAAAAAAACATTCAACAAATGGCTACAATTTAAGGAATGTGTTTAGTGACGGCATCAGATTCCTAATTGATGGAGAAAGCTCTGGTGGCAAGAAAAGCTGCTTCTAGGAGGTTGTCAAGTGTTTTCGCTCGACGATTCCATTCTTGGGTGGTTGGTTTGGCCTTTGTTCATGTAACTCGAATCCTAGCCCGGTATATCCCATTTTAATTTTACACCATTGTGAACTTTACGCCTTTTTTACTCTCTGATCGAGGTTCTCGGCATTGAAAAATCTTCGTAAACTAAATCACACGTGTATATGTTGACATTTAAGAGATATACAGTTAAGAAAATCATGGGCAATGGTGATATATATGTGGATTAGACACCAAAAAAAAAACACGCAACAAATGGCTACAATTTAAGGATTGTGTTTAGTGACGGCATCAGATTCCTAATTGATGGAGAAAGGTCTGGTGGTAAGAAAAGCTGCTTCTAGGACGTTGTCAAGTGTTTTCGCTCGACGATTCCATTCTTGGGTGGTTGGTTTGGCCCTTGTTCCTGTAACTCGAATCCTAGCCCGGTATATCCCATTTTAATTTTACACCATTGTGAACCTTACGCCTTTTTTATTCTCTAATCGAGGTTCTCGGCATTGAAAAATCTTCGTAAAATAAATCACACGTGTATAGGTTGATATTTAAGAGATATACAGTCAAGAAAATCAAGGGCAATGGTGATATATATGCGGATTAGAAACCAAAAAAACACTCAACAAATGGCTACAATTTAAGGAATGTGTTTAGTGACGGCATCAGATTCCTAATTGATGGAGAAAGGTCTGGTGGCAAGAAAAGCAGCTTTTAGGAGGTTGTCAAGTGTTTTCGCTCGACGATTCCATTCTTTGGTGGTTAGTTTGGCCCTTGTTCCTGTAACTCGAATCCTAGCACGGTATATCCTATTTTAATCTTACACCATTGTGAACCTTACGCCTTTTTTACGCTCGGATCGACGTTCTCGGCATTGAAAAATGTTCGTAAACTAAATCACACGTGTATATGTTGACATTTAAGGGGTATACAGTCAAGAAAGTCAAAGGAAATGGTGATATATATGCGGATTAGACACAAAAAAAAAACATTCAACAAATGGCTACAATTTAAGGAATGTGTTTAGTGACGGCATCAGATTCCTAATTGATGGAGAAAGCTCTGGTGGCAAGAAAAGCTGCTTCTAGGAGGTTGTCAAGTGTTTTCGCTCGACGATTCCATTCTTGGGTGGTTGGTTTGGCCTTTGTTCATGTAACTCGAATCCTAGCCCGGTATATCCCATTTTAATTTTACACCATTGTGAACTTTACGCCTTTTTTACTCTCTGATCGAGGTTCTCGGCATTGAAAAATCTTCGTAAACTAAATCACACGTGTATATGTTGACATTTAAGAGATATACAGTCAAGAAAATCAAGGGCAATGGTGATATATATGTGGATTAGACACCAAAAAAAAAACACGCAACAAATGGCTACAATTTAAGGATTGTGTTTAGTGACGGCATCAGATTCCTAATTGATGGAGAAAGGTCTGGTGGTAAGAAAAGCTGCTTCTAGGACGTTGTCAAGTGTTTTCGCTCGACGATTCCATTCTTGGGTGGTTGGTTTGGCCCTTGTTCCTGTAACTCGAATCCTAGCCCGGTATATCCCATTTTAATTTTACACCATTGTGAACCTTACGCCTTTTTTATTCTCTAATCGAGGTTCTCGGCATTGAAAAATCTTCGTAAAATAAATCACACGTGTATAGGTTGATATTTAAGAGATATACAGTCAAGAAAATCAAGGGCAATGGTGATATATATGCGGATTAGAAACCAAAAAAACACTCAACAAATGGCTACAATTTAAGGAATGTGTTTAGTGACGGCATCAGATTCCTAATTGATGGAGAAAGGTCTGGTGGCAAGAAAAGCAGCTTCTAGGAGGTTGTCAAGTGTTTTCGCTCGACGATTCCATTCTTTGGTGGTTAGTTTGGCCCTTGTTCCTGTAACTCGAATCCTAGCACGGTATATCCTATTTTAATCTTACACCATTGTGAACCTTACGCCTTTTTTACGCTCGGATCGACGTTCTCGGCATTGAAAAATGTTCGTAAACTAAATCACACGTGTATATGTTGACATTTAAGGGGTATACAGTCAAGAAAGTCAAAGGAAATGGTGATATATATGCGGATTAGACACAAAAAAAAAACATTCAACAAATGGCTACAATTTAAGGAATGTGTTTAGTGACGGCATCAGATTCCTAATTGATGGAGAAAGCTCTGGTGGCAAGAAAAGCTGCTTCTAGGAGGTTGTCAAGTGTTTTCGCTCGACGATTCCATTCTTGGGTGGTTGGTTTGGCCTTTGTTCATGTAACTCGAATCCTAGCCCGGTATATCCCATTTTAATTTTACACCATTGTGAACCTTACGCCTTTTTTACTCTCTGATCGAGGTTCTCGGCATTGAAAAATCTTCGTAAACTAAATCACACGTGTATATGTTGACATTTAAGAGATATACAGTTAAGAAAATCATGGGCAATGGTGATATATATGCGGATTAGACACCAAAAAAAAACACGCAACAAATGGCTACAAATTAAGGAATGTGTTTAGTGACGGCATCAGATTCCTAATTGATGGAGAAAGGTCTGGTGGTAAGAAAAACTGCTTCTAGGAGGTTGTCAAGTGTTTTCGCTCGACAATTCAATTCTTGGGTGGTTGGTTTGGCCCTTGTTCCTGTAACTCGAATCCTAGCCCGGTATATCCCATTTTAATTTTACACCATTGTGAACCTTACTCCTTTTTTTTCCCTGATCGAGGTTCTCGGCATTGAAAAATCTTCGTAAAATAAATCACACGTGTATAGGTTGATATTTAAGAGATATACAGTCAAGAAAATCAAGGGCAATGGTGATATATATGCGGATTAGACAACAAAAAAAATCACTCAACAAATGGCTACAATTTAAGGAATGTGTTTAGTGACGGCATCAGATTCCTAATTGATGGAGAAAGGTCTGGTGGCAAGAAAAGCAGCTTCTAGGAGGTTGTCAAGTCTTTTCGCTCGACGATTCCATTCTTGGGTGGTTGGTTTGGCCTTTGTTCCTGTAACTCGAATCCTACCCCGGTATATCCCATTTTAATTTTCACCATTGTGAACCTTACGCCTTTTTTACTCTCTGATCGAGGTTCTCGGCATTGAAAAATCTTCGTAAACTAAATCACACGTGTATTTGTTGATATTTAAGAGATATACTGTCAAGAAAATCAAGGGCAATTGTGATTTATATGCGGATTAGACACACAACAAAAAAGCACTCAACAAATGGCAAAAATTTAAGGAATGTGTTTAGTGACGGCATCAGATTCCTAATTGATGGGGAAAGGTCTGGCGGCAAGAAAAGCTGCTTCTAGGAGGTTGTCAAGTGTATTTGCTCAACGATTCCATTCTTGGGTGGTTGGTTTGGCCCTTGTTTCTGTAACTCGAATCCTAGCCCAGTATATCCCATTTTAATTTTACACCATTGTGAACGTTACGCCTTTTTTACTCTCTGATCGAGGTTCTCGGCATTGAAAAATCTTCGTAAACTAAATCACACGTGTATATGTTGATATTTAAGAGATATACAGAGAAGAAAATCAAGGGCAATGGTGATATGTATGCGGATTAGACACCAAAAAAAACACTCAACAAATGGCTACAATTTAAGGAATGTGTTTAGTGACAGCATCAGATTCCTAATTGATGGAGAAAGGTCTGGTGGCAAGAAAAGCTGCTTCTTGGAGGTTGTCAAGTGTTTTCGCTCGTCAATTCCATTCTTGGGTGGTTGGTTTGGCCCATGTTCCTGTAACTTGAATCCTACCACGGTATATCCTATTTTAATCTTACACCATTGTGAACCTTACGCCTTTTTTACTTTCGGATCGAGGTTCTCGGCATTGAAAAATCTTCGTAAACTAAATCACAACCGTATATGTTGACATTTAAGGGATATACAGTCAAGAAAATCAAGGGCAATGGATATATATATATATATATATATATGCGGATTAGACCCAAAAAAAAACATTCAACAAATGGCTACAATTTAAGGAATGTGTTTATTGACGGCATCAGATTCCTAATTGATGGAGAAAGGTCTGGTGGCAAGAAAACCTGCTTCTAGGAGGTTGTCAAGTGTTTTCGCTCGACGATTCCATTCTTGGGTGGATGGTTTGGCCCTTGTTCCTGTAACTCGAATCCTAGCCCGGTATATCCCATTTTAATTTTACACCATTGTGAACCTTACGCCTTTTTTACTCTCTAATCGAGGTTTTCGGCATTGAAAAATCTTCGTAAACTAAATCACACGTCAATATGTTGACATTTAAGAGATATACAGTCAAGAAAATCAAGGGCAATGGTGATATATATGCGGATTAGAAACCAAAAAAACACTCAACAAATGGCTACAATTTAAGGAATGTGTTTAGTGACGGCATCAGATTCCTAATTGATGGAGAAAGGTCTGGTGGCAAGAAAAGCAGCTTCTAGGAGGTTGTCAAGTGTTTTCGCTCGACGATTCCATTCTTTGGTGGTTAGTTTGGCCCTTGTTCCTGTAACTCGAATCATAGCACGGTATATCCTATTTTAATCTTACACCATTGTGAACCTTACGCCTTTTTTACGCTCGGATCGACGTTCTCGGCATTGAAAAATGTTCGTAAACTAAATCACACGTGTATATGTTGACATTTAAGGGGTATACAGTCAAGAAAGTCAAAGGCAATGGTGATATATATGCGGATTAGACACAAAAAAAAACATTCAACAAATGGCTACAATTTAAGGAATGTGTTTAGTGACGGCATCAGATTCCTAATTGATGGAGAAAGCTCTGGTGGCAAGAAAAGCTGCTTCTAGGAGGTTGTCAAGTGTTTTCGCTCGACGATTCCATTCTTGGGTGGTTGGTTTGGCCTTTGTTCATGTAACTCGAATCCTAGCCCGGTATATCCCATTTTAATTTTACACCATTGTGAACTTTACGCCTTTTTTACTCTCTGATCGAGGTTCTCGGCATTGAAAAATCTTCGTAAACTAAATCACACGTGTATATGTTGACATTTAAGAGATATACAGTTAAGAAAATCATGGGCAATGGTGATATATATGCGGATTAGACACCAAAAAAAAACACGCAACAAATGGCTACAAATTAAGGAATGTGTTTAGTGACGGCATCAGATTCCTAATTGATGGAGAAAGGTCTGGTGGTAAGAAAAACTGCTTCTAGGAGGTTGTCAAGTGTTTTCGCTCGACAATTCAATTCTTGGGTGGTTGGTTTGGCCCTTGTTCCTGTAACTCGAATCCTAGCCCGGTATATCTCATTTTAATTTTACACCATTGTGAACCTTACGCCTTTTTTTTCCCTGATCGAGGTTCTCGGCATTGAAAAATCTTCGTAAAATAAATCACACGTGTATAGGTTGATATTTAAGAGATATACAGTCAAGAAAATCAAGGGCAATGGTGATATATATGCGGATTAGACAACAAAAAAAATCACTCAACAAATGGCTACAATTTAAGGAATGTGTTTAGTGACGGCATCAGATTCCTAATTGATGGAGAAAGGTCTGGTGGCAAGAAAAGCAGCTTCTAGGAGGTTGTCAAGTCTTTTCGCTCGACGATTCCATTCTTGGGTGGTTGGTTTGGCCTTTGTTCCTGTAACTCGAATCCTACCCCGGTATATCCCATTTTAATTTTCACCATTGTGAACCTTACGCCTTTTTTACTCTCTGATCGAGGTTCTCGGCATTGAAAAATCTTCGTAAACTAAATCACACGTGTATTTGTTGATATTTAAGAGATATACTGTCAAGAAAATCAAGGGCAATTGTGATTTATATGCGGATTAGACACACAAAAAAAAGCACTCAACAAATGGCAAAAATTTAAGGAATGTGTTTAGTGACGGCATCAGATTCCTAATTGATGGGGAAAGGTATGGCGGCAAGAAAAGCTGCTTCTAGGAGGTTGTCAAGTGTATTTGCTCAACGATTCCAATCTTGGGTGGTTGGTTTGGCCCTTGTTTCTGTAACTCGAATCCTAGCCCAGTATATCCCATTTTAATTTTACACCATTGTGAACGTTACGCCTTTTTTACTCTCTGATCGAGGTTCCCGGCATTGAAAAATCTTCGTAAACTAAATCACACGTGTATATGTTGATATTTAAGAGATATACAGAGAAGAAAATCAAGGGCAATGGTGATATGTATGCGGATTAGACACCAAAAAAAACACTCAACAAATGGCTACAATTTAAGGAATGTGTTTAGTGACAGCATCAGATTCCTAATTGATGGAGAAAGGTCTGGTGGCAAGAAAAGCTGCTTCTAGGAGGTTGTCAAGTGTTTTCGCTCGTCAATTCCATTCTTGGGTGGTTGGTTTGGCCCATGTTCCTGTAACTTGAATCCTAGCACGGTATATCCTATTTTAATCTTACACCATTGTGAACCTTACGCCTTTTTTACTTTCGGATCGAGGTTCTCGGCATTGAAAAATCTTCGTAAACTAAATCACAAGCGTATATGTTGACATTTAAGGGATATACAGTCAAGAAAATCAAGGGCAATGGATATATATATATATATATATATGCGGATTAGACCCAAAAAAAAACATTCAACAAATGGCTACAATTTAAGGAATGTGTTTATTGACGGCATCAGATTCCTAATTGATGGAGAAAGGTCTGGTGGCAAGAAAACCTGCTTCTAGGAGGTTGTCAAGTGTTTTCGCTCGACGATTCCATTCTTGGGTGGATGGTTTGGCCCTTGTTCCTGTAACTCGAATCCTAGCCCGGTATATCCCATTTTAATTGTACACCATTGTGAACCTTACGCCTTTTTTACTCTCTAATCGAGGTTTTCGGCATTGAAAAATCTTCGTAAACTAAATCACACGTCAATATGTTGACATTTAAGAGACATACAGTCAAGAAAATCAAGGGCAATGGTGATATATATGCGGATTAGACACCAAAAAAAACACGCAACAAATGGCTACAATTTAAGGAACGTGTTTAGTGACGGCATCAGATTCCTAATTGATGGAGAAAGGTCTGGTGGTAAGAAAAGTTGCTTCTAGGAGGTTGTCAAGTGTTTTCGCTCGAAGATTCCATTCTTGGGTGGTTGGTTTGGCCCTTGTTCCTGTAACTCGAATCCTAGCCCGGTATATCCCATTTTAATTTTACACCATTGTGAACCTTACGCCTTTTTTACTCTCTGATCAAGGTTCTCGGCATTGAAAAATATTCGTAAACTAAATCACACGTGTATGTGTTGACATTTAAGAGATATACAGTCAAGATAATCATGGGCAATGGTGATATATATGCGGATTAGACACCAAAAAAAAAACAGGCAACAAATGGATACAATTTAAGGAATGTGTTTAGTGACAGCATCAGATTCCTAATTGATGGAGAAAGATCTGGTGGTAAGAAAAGCTGCTTCTAGGAGGTTGTCAAGTGTTTTCGCTCGACGATTCCATTCTTGGGTGGTTGGTTTGGCCCTTGTTCCTGTAATTCGAATCCTAGCCCGGTATATCCCATTTTAATTTTACACCATTGTGAACCTTACGCCTTTTCTATTCTCTGATCGAGGTTCTCGGCATTGAAAAATCTTCGTAAAATAAATCACACGTGTATAGGTTGATATTTAAGAGATATACAGTCAAGAAAATCAAGGGCAATGGTGATATATATGCGGATTAGAAACCAAAATAAACACTCAACAAATGGCTACAATGTAAGGAATGTGTTTAGTGACGGCATCAGATTCCTAATTGATGGAGAAATGTCTGGTGGCAAGAAAAGCAGCTTGTAGGAGGTTGTCAAGTGTTTTCGCTCGACGATTCCATTCTTGGGTGGTTGGTTTGGCCTTTTTCCTGTAACTCGAATCCTAGCCCGGTATATCCCATTTTAATTTTACACCATTGTGAACCTTACGCCTTTTTTACTCTCTGATCGAGGTTCTCGGCATTGAAAAATCTTCGTAAACTAAATCACACGTGTATATGTTGATATTTAAGAGATATACAGTCAAGAAAATCAAGGGCAATTGTGATTTATATGCGGATTAGACACACAAAAAAAAAAGCACTCAACAAATGGCAACAATTTTGAGGAGTGTGTTTAGTGGCGGCATCAGATTCCTAATTGATGGAGAAAGGTCTGGTGGCAAGAAAAGCTGCTTCTAGGAGGTTGTCAAGTGTTTTCGCTCGTCAATTCCATTCTTGGGTGGTTGGTTTGGCCCATGTTCCTGTAACTCGAATCCTAGCACGGTATATCCTATTTTAATCTTACACTATTGTGAACCTTACGCCTTTTTTACTCTTGGATCAAGGTTCTCGGCATTGAAAAATCTTCGTAAATTAAATCACACGTGTATATGTTGATATTTAATGGATATACAGTAAAGAAAATCAAGGGCAATGGATATATATATGCGGATTAGACACAAAAAAAAAAAAAACATTCAACAAATGGCTACAATTTAAGGAATGTGTTTAGTGACGGCATCAGATTCCTAATTGAGGGAGAAAGGTCTGGTGGCAAGAAAAACTGCTTCTAGGAGGTTGTCAAGTGTTTTCGCTCGACGATTCCATTCTTGGGTGGTTGGTTTGGCCCTTGTTCCTGTAACTCGAATCCTAGCCCGGTATATCCCATTTTAATTTTACACCATTGTGAACCTTACGCCTTTTTTACTCTCTGATCGAGGTTCTCGGCATTGAAAAATCTTCGTAAACTAAATCACACGTGTATATGTTGACATTTAAGAGATATACAGTCAAGAAAATCAAGGGCAATGGTGATATATATGCGGATTAGCCACCAAAAAAAAACACGCAAGAAATGGCTACAATTTAAAGAATGTGTTTAGTGACGGCATCAGATTCCTAATTGATGGAGAAAGGTCTGGTGGTAAGAAAAGCTGCTTCTAGGACGTAGTCAAGTGTTTTCGCTCGACGATTCCATTCTTGGGTGTTTGGTTTGGCCCTTGTTCCTGTAACTCGAATCCTAACCCGGTATATCCCATTTTAATTTTACACCATTGTGAACCTTACGCCTTTTTTATTCTCTGATCGAGGTTCTCGGCATTGAAAAATCTTCGTAAAATAAATCACACGTGTATATATTGATATTTAAGAGATATACAGTCAAGAAAATCAAGGGCAATGGTGATATATATGCGGATTAGAAACCAAAAAAAAAAACACACAACAAATGGCAACAATTTAAGGAATGTGTTTAGTGACGGCATCAGATTCCTAATTGATGGAGAAAGGTCTGGTGGCAAGAAAAGCAGCTTATAGGAGGTTGTCAAGTGTTTTCGCTCGACGATTCCATTCTTGGGTGGTTGGTTTGGCCTTTTTCATGTAACTCGAATCCTAGCCCGGTATATCCCATTTTAATTTTACACCATTGTGAACCTTACGCCTTTTTTACTCTCTGATCGAGGTTCTCGGCATTGACAAATCTTCGTAAACTAAATCACACGTGTATATGTTGATATTTAAGAGATATACAGTCAAGAAAATCAAGGGAAATTGTGATTTATATGCGGATTAGACACACAAAAAAAAGCACTCAACAAATGGCAACAATTTAAGGAATGTGTTTAGTGACGGCATTAGATTCCTAATTGATGGAGAAAGGTCTGGTGGCAAGAAAAGCTGCTTCTAGGAGGTTTTCAAGTGTTTTCTCTCATCAATTCCATTCTTGGGTGGTTGGTTTGGCCCATGTTCCTGTAACTCGAATCCTAGCACGGTATATCATATTTTAATCTTACACCATTGTGAACCTTATGCCTTTTTTACTCTTGGATCGAGGTTCTCGGCATTGAAAAATCTTCGAAAACTAAATCACACGTGTTTATGTTGACATTTAAGGGATATACAGTCAAGAAAATCAAGGGCAATTAATATATATATGCGGATTAGACACAAAAAAAAAATTCAACAAATCGCTACAATTTAAGGAATGTGTTTAGTGACGGCATCAGATTCCTAATTGATGGAGAAAGGTCTGGTGGCAAGAAAAGCTGCTTCTAGGAGGTTGTCAAATGTTTTCGCTCGACGATTCCATTCTTGGGTGGTTGGTTTGGCCCTTGTTCCTGTAACTCGAATCCTAGCCCGGTATATCCCATTTTAATTTTACACCATTGTGAACCTTACGCCTTTTTTACTCTCTGATCGAGGTTCTCGGAATTGAAAAATCTTCGTAAACTAAATCACACGTGTATATGTTGAGATTTAAGAGATATACAGTCAAGAAAATCAAGGGCAATGGTGATATATATGCGGATTAGACACCAAAAAAAAAAAACACGCAACAAATGGATACAATTTAAGGAATGTGTTTAGTGACAGCATCAGATTCCTAATTGATGGAGAAAGGTCTGGTGGTAAGAAAAGCTGCTTCTAGGTGGTTGTCAAGTGTTTTCGCTCGACGATTCCATTCTTGGGTGGTTGGTTTGGCCCTTGTTCTTGTAACTCGAATCCTAGCCCGGTATATCCCATTTTAATTTTACACCATTGTGAACCTTACGCCTTTTTTATTCTCTGATCGAGGTTCTCGGCATTGAAAAATCATCGTAAAATAAATCACACGTGTATAGGTTGATATTTAAGAGATATACAGTCAAGAAAATCAAGGGCAATGGTGATATATATGCGGATTAGAAACCAAAATAAACACTCAACAAATGGCTACAATTTAAGGAATGTGTTTAGTGACGGCATCAGATTTCTAATTGATGGAGAAATGTCTGGTGGCAAGAAAAGCAGCTTGTAGGAGGTTGTCAAGTGTTTTCGCTCGACGATTCCATTCTTGGGTGGTTGGTTTGGCCTTTTTCCTGTAACTCGAATCCTAGCCCGGTATATCCCATTTTAATTTTACACCATTGTGAACCTTACGCCTTTTTTACTCTCTGATCGAGGTTCTCGGCAATGAAAAATCTTCGTAAACTAAATCACACGTGTATATGTTGATATTTAAGAGATATACATTCAAGAAAATCAAGGGCAATTGTGATTTACATGCGGATTAGACACACAAAAAAAAGCACTCAACAAATGGCAACAATTTTGAGGAATGTGTTTAGTGACGGCATCAGATTCCTAATTGATGGAGAAAGGTCTGGTGGCAAGAAAAGCTGCTTCTAGGAGGTTGTCAAGTGTTTTCGCTCGTCAATTCCATTCTTGGGTGGTTGGTTTGGCCCATGTTCCTGTAACTCGAATCCTAGCACGGTATATCCTATTTTAATCTTACACCATTGTGAACCTTACGCCTTTTTTACTCTCTGATCGAGGTTCTCGGCATTGAAAAATCTTCGTAAACTAAATCACACGTGTATATGTTGACATTTAAGAGATATACAGTCAAGAAAATCAAGGGAAATGGTGATATATATGCGGATTAGACACCAAAAAAAAACACGCAACAAATGGCTACAATTTAAGGATTGTGTTTAGTGACGGCATCAGATTCCTAATTGATGGAGAAAGGTCTGGTGGTAAGAAAAGCTGCTTCTAGGACGTTGTCAAGTGTTTTCGCTCGACGATTCCATTCTTGGGTGGTTGGTTTGGCCCTTGTTCCTGTAACTCGAATCCTAGCCCGGTATATCCCATTTTAATTTTACACCATTGTGAACCTTACGCCTTTTTTATTCTCTGATCGAGGTTCTCGGCATTGAAAAATCTTCGTAAAATAAATCACACGTGTATAGGTTGATATTTAAGAGATATACAGTCAAGAAAATCAAGGGCAATTGTGATTTACATGCGGATTAGACACACAAAAAAAAGCACTCAACAAATGGCAACAATTTTGAGGAATGTGTTTAGTGACGGCATCAGATTCCTAATTGATGGAGAAAGGTCTGGTGGCAAGAAAAGCAGCTTCTAGGAGGTTGTCAAGTGTTTTCGCTCGACGATTCCATTCTTTGGTGGTTAGTTTGGCCTTTTTCCTGTAACTCGAATCCTAGCCCGGTATATCCCATTTTAATTTTACACCATTGTGACCCTTACGCCGTTTTTACTCTCTGATAGAGGTTCTCGGCATTGAAAAATCTTCGTAAACTAAATCAGACGTGTATATGTTGATATTTAAGAGATATACAGTCAAGAAAATCAAGGGCAATTGTGATTTATATGCGGATTAGACACACAAAAAAAAGCACTCAACAAATGGCAACAATTTAAGGAATGTGTTTAGTGACGGCATCAGATTCCTAATTAATGGAGAAAGGTCTGGCGGCAAGAAAAGCTGCTTCTTGGAGGTTGTCAAGTGTTTTCGCTCAACGATTCCATTCTTGGGTGGTTGGTTTGGCCCTTGTTCTTGTAACTCGAATCCTAGCCCAGTATATACCATTTTAAATTTACACCATTGTGAACGTTACGCCTTTTTTACTCTCTGATCGAGGTTCTCGGCATTGAAAAATCTTCGTAAACAAAATCACACGTGTATATGTTGATATTTAAGAGATATACAGTTAAGAAAATCAAGGGCAATGGTGATATATATGCGGATTAGACACCAAAAAAAACACTCAACAAATGGGTACAATTTAAGGAATGTGTTTAGTGACGGCATTAGATTCCTAATTGATGGAGAAATCTCTGGTGGCAAGAAAAGCTGCTTCTAGGAGGTTGTCAAGTGTTTTTGCTCGTCAATTCCATTCTTGGGTGGTTGGTTTGGCTCATGTTCCTGTAACTCGAATCCTAGGACGGTATATCCTATTTTAATCTTACACTATTGTGAACCTTACGTCTATTTTACTCTCGGATCGAGGTTCTCGGCATTGAAAAATCTTCGTAAACTAAATCACACGTGTATATGTTGATATTTAATGGATATACAGTAAAGAAAATCAAGGGCAACGGATATATATATGCGAATTAGACACAAAAAAAACATTCAACGATTGGCTACAATTTAAGGAATGTGTTTAGTGACGGCATCTGATTCCTAATTGATGGAGAAAGGTCTGTTGGCAAGAAAAGCTGCTTCTAGGAGGTTGTCAAGTGTTTTCGCTCGACGATTCCATTCTTGGGTGGTTGGTTTGGCCCTTGTTCCTGTAACTCGAATCCTAGCCCGGTATATCCCATTTTAATTTTACACCATTGTGAACCTTACGCCTTTTTTACTCTCTGATCTAGGTTCTCGGCATTGAAAAATCTTCGTAAACTAAATCACACGTGTATATGTTGACATTTAAGAGATATATAGTCAAGAAAATCAAGGGCATTGGTGATATATATGCGGATTAGACACCAAAAAAAAGCACGCAACAAATGGCTACAATTTAAGGAATGTGTTTAGTGACGGCATCAGATTCCTAATTGATGGAGAAAGGTCTGGTGTTAAGAAAAGCTGCTTCAAGGAAGTTGTCAAGTGTTTTCGCTCGACGATTCCATTCTTGGGTGGTTGGTTTGGCCCTTGTTCCTGTAACTCGAATCCTAGCCCGGTATATCCCATTTTAATTTTACACCATTGTGAACCTTACGCCTTTTTTATTCTCTGATCGAGGTTCTCGGCATTGAAAAATCTTCGTAAAATAAATCACACGTGTATAGGTTGATATTTAAGAGATATACAGTCAAGAAAATCAAGGGCAATGGTGATATATATGCGGATTAGAAACAAAAAAAAACACTCAACAAATGGCTACAATTTAAGGAATGTGTTTAGTGACGGAATCAGATTCCTAATTGATGGAGAAAGGTCTGGTGGCAAGAAAAGCAGCTTCTAGGAGGTTGTCAAGTGTTTTCGCTCGACGATTTCATTCTTTGGTGGTTAGTTTGGCCTTTTTCCTGTAACTCGAATCCTAGCCCGGTATATGCCATTTTAATCTTACACCATTGTGAACCTTACGCCTTTTTTACTCTCTGATCGAGGTTCTCGGCATTGAAAAATCTTCGTAAACTAAATTAGACGTGTATATGTTGATATTTAAGAGATATACAGTCAAGAAAATCAAGGGCAATTGTGATTTAAATGCGGATTAGACACACAAAAAAAAAGCACTCAACAAATGGCAACAATTTAAGGAATGTGTTTAGTGACGTCATCAGATTCCTAATTAATGGAGAAAGGTCTGGCGGGAAGAAAAGCTGCTTCTAGGAGGTTGTCAAGTGTTTTCGCTCAACGATTCCATTCGTGGGTGGTTGGTTTGGCCGTTGTTGTTGTAACTCGAATCCTAGCCCAGCATATCCCATTTTAATTTTATACCATTGTGAACGTTACGCCTTTTTTACTCTCTGATCGAGGTTCTCGGCATTGAAAAATCTTCGTAAACAAAATCACACGTGTATATGTTGATATTTAAGAGATATACATTCAAGAAAATCAAGGGCAATGGTGATATATATGCGGATTAGACACCAAAAAAAACATTCAACAAATGGGTACAATTTAAGGAATGTGTTTAGTGACGGCATTAGATTCCTAATTGATGGAGAAAGGTCTTGTGGTAAGAAAAGCTGCTTCTAGGAGCTTATCAAGTGTTTTCGGTCGACCTTTCCATTATTGGGTTGTTGGTTTGGCCCTGGTTCCTGTAACTCAAATCCTAGCCATGTATATCCCATTTTAATTTTACACCATTGTGAACCTTACGCCTTTTTTACTCTCTGATCGAGGTTCTCGGCATTGAAAAATCTTTGTAAAATAAATCACACGTGTATAGGTTGATATTTAAGAGATATACAGTCAAGAAAATCAAGGGCAATGGTGATATATATATATATATATATGCGGATTAGACACAAATAAAAAAAACACTCAACAAATGGCTACAATTTAAGGAATGTGTTTAGTGATGGCATCAGATTCCTAATTGATGGAGAATGGTCTGGTGGCAAGAAAAGCTGCTTCAAAGAGGTTGTCAAGTGTTTTCGCTCGACGATTCCATTCTTGGGTGGTTGGTTTGGCCGTTGTTCCTGTAACTCGAATCCTAGCCCAGTATATCCCATTTTAATTTTACACCATTGTGAACCTTATGCCTTTTTTACTCTCTGATCGAGGTTCTCGGCATTGAAAAATCTTCGTAAACTAAATCACACGTGTATATGTTGACATTTAAGAGATATACAGTCAAGAAAATCAAGGGTAATGGTGATATATATGCGGATTAGACACCAAAAAAAAACACTCAACAAATGGCCCCAATTTAAGGAATGTGTTTAGTGACGGCACCAGATTCCTAATTGATGGAGAAAGTTCTGGTGGTAAGAAAAGCTGCTTCTAGAAGATTGTCAAGTGTTTTCGCTCGACGATTGTATTCTTGGGTGGTTGGTTTGGCCCTTGTTCCTTTAACTCGAATCCTAGCCCGGTATATCCCATTTTAATTTTACACCAATGTGAACGTTATGCCTTTTTTACTCTCTGATTGAGGTTCTCGGCATTGAAAAATCTTCGTAAACTAAATCACACGTGTATATGTTGATATTTAAGAGATATACATTCAAGAAAATCAAGGGCAATGGTGATATATATGCGGATTAGACACCAAAAAAAACATTCAACAAATGGGTACAATTTAAGGAATGTGTTTAGTGACGGCATCAGATTCCTAATTGATGGAGAAAGGTCTGGTGGCAAGAAAAGCTGCTTCTAGGAGGTTCTCAAGTGTTTTCACTCGTCAATTCCATTCTTGGGTGGTTGGTTTGGCTCTTGTTCCTGTAACTCGAATCCTAGCCCGGTATATCCCAATTTAATCTTACACCATTGTGAACCTTACGCCTTTTTTACTCTCTGATCGAGGTTCTTGGCACTGATAAATCTTCGTAAACTAAATCACACGTGTATATGTTGACATTTAAGAGATATACAGTCAAGAAAATCAAGGGCAATGGTGATATATATGCGGACTAGACACCAAAAAAAAAAACACTCAACAAATGGCTACAATTTAAGGAATGTGTTTAGTGACGGCATCAGATTCCTAATTGATGGAGAAAGGTCTTGTGGTAAGAAAAGCTGCTTCTAGGAGGTTATCAAGTGTTTTCGGTCGACCATTCCATTACTGGGTTGTTGGTTTGGCCCTTGTTCCTGTAACTCAAATCCTAGCCCTGTATATCCCATTTTAATTTTACACCATTGTGAACCTTACGCCTTTTTTACTCTCTGATCGAGGTTCTCGGCATTGAAAAATCTTTGTAAAATAAATCACACGTGTATAGGTTGATATTTAAGAGATATACAGTCAAGAAAATCAAGGGCAATGGTGATATATATATATATTTATATGTATATATATATATATATATATATATATATGCGGATTAGAGACAAATAAAAAAAAACACTCAACAAATGGCTACAATTTAAGGAATGTGTTTAGTGATGGCATCAGATTCCTAATTGATGGAGAAAGGTCTGGTGGCAAGAAAAGCTGCTTCAAAGAGGTTGTCAAGTGTTTTCGCTCGACGATTCTATTCTTGGGTGGTTGGTTTGGCCGTTGTTCCTGTAACTCGAATCCTAGCCCGGTATATCCCATTTTAATTTTACACCATTGTGAACCTTATGCCTTTTTTCCTCTCTGATCGAGGTTCTCGGCATTGAAAAATCTTCGTAAACTAAATCACACGTGTATATGTTAAACATTTAAGAGATATACAGTCAAGAAAATCAAGGGCAATGATGATATATATGCGGATTAGACACCAAAAAAAAACACTCAACAAATGGCCCCAATTTAAGGAATGTGTTTAGTGACGGCAGCAGATTCCTAATTGATGGAGAAAGTTCTGGTGGTAAGAAAAGCTGCATCTAGGAGATTGTCAAGTGTTTTCGCTCGACGATTGCATTCTTGGGTGGTTGGTTTGGCCCTTGTTCCTTTAACTCGAATCCTAGCCCGGTATATCCCATTTTAATTTTACACCAATGTGAACGTTATGCCTTTTTTACTCTCTGATTGAGGTTCTCGGCATTGAAAAATCTTCGTAAACTAAATCACACGTGTATATGTTGATATTTAAGAGATATACATTCAAAAAAATCAAGGGCAATGGTGATATATATGCGGATTAGACACCAAAAAAAACATTCAACAAATGGGTACAATTTAAGGAATGTGTTTAGTGACGGCATCATATTCCTAATTGATGGAGAAAGGTCTGGTGGCAAGAAAAGCTGCTTCTAGGAGGTTCTCAAGTGTTTTCGCTCGTCAATTCCATTCTTGGGTGGTTGGTTTGGCCCTTGTTCCTGTAACTCGAATCCTAGCCCGGTATATCCCATTTTAATCTTACACCATTGTGAAACCTTACGCCTTTTTTACTCTCTGATCGAGGTTCTTGGCACTGAAAAATCTTCGTAAACTAAATCACACGTGTATATGTTGACATTTAAGAGATATACAGTCAAGAAAATCAAGGGCAATGGTGATATATATGCGGATTAGAAACAAAAAAAAACACTCAACAAATGGCTACAATTTAAGGAATGTGTTTAGTGACGGAATCAGATTCCTAATTGATGGAGAAAGGTCTGGTGGCAAGAAAAGCAGCTTCTAGGAGGTTGTCAAGTGTTTTCGCTCGACGATTTCATTCTTGGGTGGTTAGTTTGGCCCTTGTTCCTGTAACTCGATTCCTAGCCCGGTATATCCCATTTTAATTTTACACCATTGTGAACCTTACGCCTTTTTTACTCTCTGATCGAGGTTCTCGGCATTGAAAAATCTTCGTAAACTAAATTAGACGTGTATATGTTGATATTTAAGAGATATACAGTCAAGAAAATCAAGGGCAATTGTGATTTATATGCGGATTAGACACACAAAAAAAAGCACTCAACAAATGGCAACAATTTAAGGAATGTGTTTAGTGACGTCATCAGATTCCTAATTAATGGAGAAAGGTCTGGCGGCAAGAAAAGCCGCTTCTAGGAGGTTGTCAAGTGTTTTCGCTCGACGATTTCATTCTTTGGTGGTTAGTTTGGCCTTTTTCCTGTAACTCGAATCCTAGCCCGGTATATGCCATTTTAATTTTACACCATTGTGAACCTTACGCCTTTTTTACTCTCTGATCGAGGTTCTCGGCATTGAAAAATCTTCGTAAACTAAATTAGACGTGTATATGTTGATATTTAAGAGATATACATTCAAGAAAATCAAGGGCAATGGTGATATATATGCGGATTAGACACCAAAAAAAACATTCAACAAATGGGTACAATTTAAGGAATGTGTTTAGTGACGGCATTATATTCCTAATTGATGGAGAAAGGTCTTGTGGTAAGAAAAGCTGCTTCTAGGAGGTTATCAAGTGTTTTCGGTCGACCATTCCATTATTGGGTTGTTGGTTTGGCCCTGGTTCCTGTAACTCAAATCCTAGCCCTGTATATCCCATTTTAATTTTACACCATTGTGAACCTTACGCCTTTTTTACTCTCTGATCGAGGTTCTCGGCATTGAAAAATCTTTGTAAAATAAATCACACGTGTATAGGTTGATATTTAAGAGATATACAGTCAAGAAAATCAAGGGCAATGGTGATATATATATATATATGCGGATTAGACACAAATAAAAAAAACACTCAACAAATGGCTACAATTTAAGGAATGTGTTTAGTGATGGCATCAGATTCCTAATTGATGGAGAATGGTCTGGTGGCAAGAAAAGCTGCTTCAAAGAGGTTGTCAAGTGTTTTCGCTCGACGATTCCATTCTTGGGTGGTTGGTTTGGCCGTTGTTCCTGTAACTCGAATCCTAGCCCAGTATATCCCATTTTAATTTTACACCATTGTGAACCTTATGCCTTTTTTTCCTCTCTGATCGAGGTTCTCGGCATTGAAAAATCTTCGTAAACTAAATCACACGTGTATATGTTGACATTTAAGAGATATACAGTCAAGAAAATCAAGGGTAATGGTGATATATATGCGGATTAGACACCAAAAAAAAACACTCAACAAATGGCCCCAATTTAAGGAATGTGTTTAGTGACGGCACCAGATTCCTAATTGATGGAGAAAGTTCTGGTGGTAAGAAAAGCTGCTTCTAGGAGATTGTCAAGTGTTTTCGCTCGACGATTGTATTCTTGGGTGGTTGGTTTGGCCCTTGTTCCTTTAACTCGAATCCTAGCCCGGTATATCCCATTTTAATTTTACACCAATGTGAACGTTATGCCTTTTTTACTCTCTGATTGAGGTTCTCGGCATTGAAAAATCTTCGTAAACTAAATCACACGTGTATATGTTGATATTTAAGAGATATACATTCAAGAAAATCAAGGGCAATGGTGATATATATGCGGATTAGACACCAAAAAAAACATTCAACAAATGGGTAAAATTTAAGGAATGTGTTTAGTGATGGCATCAGATTCCTACTTGATGGAGAAAGGTCTGGTGGCAAGAAAAGCTGCTTCTAGGAGGTTCTCAAGTGTTTTCGCTCGTCAATTCCATTCTTTTGTGGTTGGTTTGGCCCTTGTTCCTGTAACTCGAATCCTAGCCCGGTATATCCCATTTTAATCTTACACCATTGTGAAACCTTACGCCTTTTTTACTCTCTGATCGAGGTTCTTGGCACTGAAAAATCTTCGTAAACTAAATCACACGTGTATATGTTGACATTTAAGAGATATACAGTCAAGAAAATCAAGGGCAATGGTGATATATATGCGGATTAGACACCAAAAAAAAAACACTCAACAAATGGCTACAATTTAAGGAATGTGTTTAGTGACGGCATCAGATTCCTAATTGATGGAGAAAGGTCTTGTGGTAAGAAAAGCTGCTTCTAGGAGGTTATCAAGTGTTTTCGGTCGACCATTCCATTCTTGGGTAGTTGGTTTGGCCCTTGTTCCTGTAACTCAAATCCTAGCCCTGTATATCCCATTTTAATTTTACACCATTGTGAACCTTACGCCTTTTTTACTCTCTGATCGAGGTTCTCGGCATTGAAAAATCTTTGTAAAATAAATCACACGTGTATAGGTTGATATTTAAGAGATATACAGTCAAGAAAATCAAGGGCAATGGTGATATATATATGCGGATTAGACACAAATAAAAAAAAACACTCAACAAATGGCTACAATTTAAGGAATGTGTTTAGTGATGGCATCAGATTCCTAATTGATGGAGAAAGGTCTGGTGGCAAGAAAAGCTGCTTCAAAGAGGTTGTCAACTGTTTTCGCTCGACGATTCCATTTTTGGGTGGTTGGTTTGGCCGTCGTTCCTGTAACTCGAATCCTAGCCCGGTATATCCCATTTTAATTTTACACCATTGTGAACCTTACGCCTTTTTTCCTCTCTGATCGAGGTTCTCGGCATTGAAAAATCTTCGTAAACTAAATCACACGTGTATATGTTGACATTTAAGAGATATACAGTCAAGAAAATCAAGGGCAATGGTGATATATATGCGGATTAGACACCAAAAAAAACACTCAACAAATGGCTACAATTTAAGGAATGTGTTTAGTGACGGCATCAGATTCCTAATTGATGGAGAAAGGACTGGTGGTAAGAAAAGTTGCTTCTAGGAGGTTGTCAAGTGTTTTCGCTCGACGATTCCATTCTTGGGTGGTTGGTTTGGCACTTGTTCCTTTAACTCGAATCCTAGCCCGGTATATCCCATTTTAATTTTACACCAATGTGAACCTTACGCCTTTTTTACTCTCTGATTGAGGTTCTCGACATTGAAAAATCTTCGTAAACTAAATCACACGTGTATATGTTGATATTTAAGAGATATACAGTCAAGAAAATGATGGGCAATGGTGATATATATGCGGATTAGACACAAAAAAAAGCACTCAACAAATGGCTACAATTTAAGGAATGTGTTTAGTGACGGCATCAGATTCCTAATTTATGGAGAAAGGTCTGGTGGTATGAAAAGCTGCTTCTAGGAGGTTGTCAAGTGTTTTCGCTAGACGATTCCATTCTTGGGTGGTTGGTTTGGCCCTTGTTCCTGTAACTCGAACCCTAGCCCGGTATATCCCATTTTAATTTTACACCAATGTGAACCTTACGCCTTTTTTACTCTCTGATTTAGGTTCTCGGCATTGAAAAATCTTCGTAAACTAAATCACACGTGTATATGTTGATATTTAAGAGATATACAGTCAAGAAAATGATGGGCAATGGTGATATATATGCGGATTAGACACAAAAAAAAACACTCAACAAATGGCTACAATTTAAGGAATGTGTTTAGTGACGGCATCAGATTCCTAATTTATGGAGAAAGGTCTGGGGGTATGAAAAGATGCTTCTAGGAGGTTGTTAAGTGTTTTCGCTAGACGATTCCATTCTAGGGTGGTTGGTTTAGCCCTTGTTCCTGTAACTCGAACCCTAGCCCGGTATATCCCATTTTAATCTTACACCATTGTGAACCTTACGCATTTTTTTACTCTCTGATCGAGGTTCTCGGCATTGAAAAATCTTCGTAAACTAAATCACACGTGTATATGTTGATATTTAAGAGATATACGGTCAAGAAAATGAAGGGCAATGGTGATATATATGCAGATTAGACACCAAAAAAAACACTCAATAAATGGCTACAATTTAAGGAATGTGTTTAGTGACGGCATCAGATTCCTTATTGATGGAGAAAGGTCTGGTGGCAAGAAAAGCTGCTTCTAGGAGGTTGTCAAGTGTTTTTGCTCGACGATTCCATTCTTGGGTGGTTGGTTTGGCCCTTGTTCCTGTAACTCGAATCCTAGCCCGGTATATCCCATTTTAATTTTACACCATTGTAAACCTAACGCCTTTTTTACTCTCTGATCGAGGTTCTTGGCATTGAAAAATCTTCGTAAACTAAATCACACGTGTATATGTTGACATTTAAGAGATATACAGTCAAGAAAATCAAGGGCAATGGTGATATATATGCGGATTAGACACCAAAAAAAACACTCAACAAATGGCTACAATTTAAGGAATATGTTTAGTGACGGCATCAGATTCCTAATTGATGAAGAAAGGTCTGGTGCTAAGAAAAGCTGCTTCTAGGAGGTTGTCAAGTGTTTTCGCTTGACCATTCCATTCTTGGGTGGTTGGTTTGACCCTTGTTCCTGTAACTCAAATCCTAGCCCGGTATATCCCATTTTAATTTTACACCATTGTGAACCTTACGCCTTTTTTACTCTCTGATCGTGGTTCTCGGAATTGAAAAATCTTCGTAAAATAAAACACACGTGTATAGGTTGATATTTAAGAGATATACAGTAAATAAAATCAAGGGAAATGGTTATATATATATATGCGGATTAGACACAAATAAAAAACACACTCAACAAATGGCTACAATTTAAGGAATGTGTTTAGTGACGGCATCAGATTCCTAATTGATGGAGAAAGGTCTGGTGACAAGAAAAGCTGCTTCTAGGAGGTTGTCAAGTGTTTTTGCTCGACGATTCCATTCTTGGGTGGTTGGTTTGGCCCTTGTTCCTGTAACTCGAATCCTAGCTCGATATATCCCATTTTAATTTTACACCATTGTGAACCTTACGACTTTTTTACTCTCTGATCGAGGTTCTCGACATTGAAAAATCTTCGTAAACTGAATCTCACGTGTATATGTTGATATTTAAGAGATATACAGTCAAGAAAATCATGGGCAATGGTGATATATATGCGGATTAGACACAAAAAAAAAACACTCAACAAATGGCTACAATTTAAGGAATGTGTTTAGTGACGGCATCAGATTCCTAATTGGTGGAGAAAGGTCTTGTGGCAAGAAAAGCTGCTTCTAGGAGGTTGTCAAGTGTTTTCGCTCGACGATTCCATTCTTGGGTGGTTGGTTTGGTCCTTGTTCCTGTAACTCGAATCCTAACCCGGTATATCCCATTTTAATTTTACACCATTGTGAACCTTACGCCTTTTTTACTCTCTGATCGAGGTTCTCGGCATTGAAAAATCTTCGTAAACTAAATCACACATGTATATGTAGATATTTAAGAGATATACAGTCAAGAAAATCAAGGGCATTGGTGATATATATGCGGATTAGAAACAAAAAAAAACACTCAACAAATGGCTACAATTTATAGAATGTGTTTAGTGTCGGGATCAGGTTCCTAATTGATGGAGAAACGTCTGGTGGTAAGAAAAGCTGCTTCTAGGAGTTGTCAAATGTTTTCCCTCGACGATTCCATTCTTGGGGGGTTGGTTTTGCCCTTGTTCCTGTAACTCGAATCCTAGCCCAGTATATCCCATTTTAAACTTACACCATTGTGAACCTTATGCCTTTTTTACTCTCTGATCGAGGTTCTCGGCATTGAAAAATATTCGTAACCTAAATCACACGTGTATATGTTGATATTTAAGAGATATACGGTCAAGAAAATGAAGGGCAATGGTGATATATATGCAGATTAGACACCAAAAAAAACACTCAACAAATGGCTACAATTTAAGGAATGTGTTTAGTGACGGCATCAGATTCCTAATTTATGGAGAAAGGTCTGGGGGTATGAAAAGATGCTTCTAGGAGGTTGTTAAGTGTTTTCGCTAGACAATTCCATTCTTGGGTGGTTGGTTTGGCCCTTGTTCCTGTAACTCGAACCCTAGCCCGGTATATCCCATTTTAATCTTACACCATTGTGAACCTTACGCATTTTTTTACTCTCTGATCGAGGTTCTCGGCATTGAAAAATCTTCGTAAACTAAATCACACGTGTATATGTTGATATTTAAGAGATATACGGTCAAGAAAATGAAGGGCAATGGTGATATATATGCAGATTAGACACCAAAAAAAACACTCAATAAATGGCTACAATTTAAGGAATGTGTTTAGTGACGGCATCAGATTCCTTATTGATGGAGAAAGGTCTGGTGGCAAGAAAAGCTGCTTCTAGGAGGTTGTCAAGTGTTTTTGCTCGACGATTCCATTCTTGGGTGGTTGGTTTGGCCCTTGTTCCTGTAACTCGAATCCTAGCCCGGTATATCCCATTTTAATTTTACACCATTGTAAACCTAACGCCTTTTTTACTCTCTGATCGAGTTTCTTGGCATTGAAAAATCTTCGTAAACTAAATCACACGTGTATATGTTGACATTTAAGAGATATACAGTCAAGAAAATCAAGGGCAATGGTGATATATATGCGGATTAGACACCAAAAAAAACACTCAACAAATGGCTACAATTTAAGGAATATGTTTAGTGACGGCATCAGATTCCTAATTGATGAAGAAAGGTCTGGTGCTAAGAAAAGCTGCTTCTAGGAGGTTGTCAAGTGTTTTCGCTTGACCATTCCATTCTTGGGTGGTTGGTTTGGCCCTTGTTCCTGTAACTCAAATCCTAGCCCGGTATATCCCATTTTAATTTTACACCATTGTGAACCTTACGCCTTTTTTACTCTCTGATCGTGGTTCTCGGCATTGAAAAATCTTCGTAAAACAAAACACACGTGTATAGGTTGATATTTAAGAGATATACAGTAAATAAAATCAAGGGAAATGGTTATATATATATATATGCGGATTAGACACAAATAAAAAACACACTCAACAAATGGCTACAATTTAAGGAATGTGTTTAGTGACGGCATCAGATTCCTAATTGATGGAGAAAGGTCTGGTGACAAGAAAAGCTGCTTCTAGGAGGTTGTCAAGTGTTTTTGCTCGACGATTCCATTCTTGGGTGGTTGGTTTGGCCCTTGTTCCTGTAACTCGAATCCTAGCTCGATATATCCCATTTTAATTTTACACCATTGTGAACCTTACGACTTTTTTACTCTCTGATCGAGGTTCTCGACATTGAAAAATCTTCGTAAACTGAATCTCACGTGTATATGTTGATATTTAAGAGATATACAGTCAAGAAAATCATGGGCAATGGTGATATATATGCGGATTAGACACAAAAAAAAACACTCAACAAATGGCTACAATTTAAGGAATGTGTTTAGTGACGGCATCAGATTCCTAATTGGTGGAGAAAGGTCTTGTGGCAAGAAAAGCTGCTTCTAGGAGGTTGTCAAGTGTTTTCGCTCGACGATTCCATTCTTGGGTGGTTGGTTTGGTCCTTGTTCCTGTAACTCGAATCCTAACCCGGTATATCCCATTTTAATTTTACACCATTGTGAACCTTACGCCTTTTTTACTCTCTGATCGAGGTTCTCGGCATTGAAAAATCTTCGTAAACTAAATCACACATGTATATGTTGATATTTAAGAGATATACAGTCAAGAAAATCAAGGGCATTGGTGATATATATGCGGATTAGAAACAAAAAAAAAACACTCAACAAATGGCTACAATTTATAGAATGTGTTTAGTGTCGGGATCAGGTTCCTAATTGATGGAGAAACGTCTGGTGGTAAGAAAAGCTGCTTCTATGAGTTGTCAAATGTTTTCCCTCGACGATTCCATTCTTGGGGGGTTGGTTTTGCCCTTGTTCCTGTAACTCGAATCCTAGCCCAGTATATCCCATTTTAAACTTACACCATTGTGAACCTTATGCCTTTTTTACTCTCTGATCGAGGTTCTCGGCATTGAAAAATATTCGTAACCTAAATCACACGTGTATATGTTGATATTTAAGAGATATATAGTCAATAAAATCAAGGGCAATGGTGATATATATGCGGATTAGACAAAAAAAAAAACACTCAACAAATGGCTACAATTTAAGGAGTGGGTTTAGTGACGGCATCAGATTCCTAATTGATGGAGAAAGATCTGGTGGTAAGAAAAGCTACTTCTAGGAGGTTGTCAAGTGTTTTCGCTCGACGATTCCATTCTTGGGTGGTTGGTTTGGCCCTTGTTCCTGTAACTCGAATCATAGCCCGGTATATCCCATTTTAATTTTACACCATTGTGAACCTTACGCCTTTTTTACTCTCTGATAGAGGTTCTCGGCATTGAAAAATCTTCGTAAACTAAATCACACGTGTATATGTTGACATTTAAGAGATATACAGTCAAGAAAATCAAGGGAAATGGTGATATATATGCGGATTAGACACCAAAAAAAACACTCAACGAATGGCTACAATTTAAGGAATGTGTTTAGTGACGGAATCAGATTCCTAATTGATGGAGAAAGGTCTGGTGGTAAGAAAACCCGCTTCTAGGAGGTTGTCAAGTGTTTTCGCTCGACGATTCCATTCTAGGGTGGTTGGTTTGGCACTTGTTCCTGTAACTCGAATCCTAGCCCGGTATATCCCATTTTAATTTTACACCATTGTGAACCTTACGCCTTTTTTACTCTCTGATCGAGGTTCTCGGCATTGAAAAATCTTCGTAAACTAAATCACACGTGTATATGTTGACATTTAAGAGATATACAGTCAAGAAAATCAAGGGCAATGGTGATATATATGCGGATTAGACACCAAAAAAAAAACATTCAACAAATGGCCCCAATTTAAGGAATGCGTTTAGTGACGGCACCAGATTCCTAATTGATGGAGAAGGTTCTGGTGGTAAGAAAAGCTGCTTCTTGGAGGTTGTCAAGTGTTTTCGCTCGACGAATCCATTCTTGGGTGGTTGGTTTGGCCCTTGTTCCTGTAACTCGAATCCTAGCCCGGTATATCCCATTTTAATTTTACACCAATGTGAACCTTACGCCTTTTTTACTCTTTGATCGAGGTTCTCGGCATTGAAAAATCTTCGTAAACTAAATCACACGTGTATATGTTGATATTTAAGAGATATAAAGTAAAGAAAATGATGGGCAATGGTGATATATATGTGGATTAGACACAAAAAAAAAACACTTAACAAATGGCTACAATTTAAGGAATGTGTTTAGTGACGGCATCAGATTCCTAATTGATGGAGAAAGGTCTGGTGGTTTGAAAAGCTGCTTCTAGGAGGTTGTCAAGTGTTTTCGCTAGACGATTCCATTCTTGGGTGGTTGGTTTGGCCCTTGTTCCTGTAACTCGAACCCTAGCCCGGTATATCCCATTTGTATCTTACACCATTGTGAACCTTACGCATTTTTTTACTCTCTGATCGAGGTTCTCGGCATTGAAAAATCTTCGTAAACTAAATCACACGTGTATATGTTGATATTTAAGAGATATACGGTCAAGAAAATGAAGGGCAATGGTGATATATATGCGGATTAGACACAAAAAAAAAAAACACTCAATAAATGGCTACAATTTAAGGAATGTGTTTAGTGACGGCATCAGATTCCTTATTGATGGAGAAAGGTCTGGTGGCAAGAAAAGCTGCTTCTAGGAGGTTGTCAAGTGTTTTTGCTCGACGATTCCATTCTTGGGTGGTTGGTTTGGCCCTTGTTCCTGTAACTCGAATCCTAGCCCGGTATATCCCATTTTAATTTTACACCATTGTAAACCTAACGCCTTTTTTACTCTCTGATCGAGGTTCTTGGCATTGAAAAATCTTCGTAAACTAAATCACACGTGTATATGTTGACATTTAAGAGATATACAGTCAAGAAAATCAAGGGCAATGGTGATATATATGCGGATTAGACACAAAAAAAAACACTCAACAAATGGCTACAATTTAAGGAATGTGTTTAGTGACGGCATCAGATTCCTAATTGATGGAGAAAGGACTGGTGGTAAGAAAAGTTGCTTCTAGGAGGTTGTCAAGTGTTTTCGCTCGACGATTCCATTCTTGGGTGGTTGGTTTGGTCCTTGTTCCTGTAACTCGAATCCTAACCCGGTATATCCCATTTTAATTTTACACCATTGTGAACCTTACTCCTTTTTTACTCTCTGATCGAGGTTCTCGGCATTGAAAAATCTTCGTAAACTAAATCACACGTGTATAGGTTGATATTTAAGAGATATACAGTCAAGAAAATCAAGGGCAATGGTTATATATATATGCGGATTAGACACAAATAAAAAAAAAACACTCAACAAATGGCTACAATTTAAGGAATGTGTTTAGTGACGGCATCAGATTCCTAATTGATGGAGAAAGGTCTGGTGGCAAGAAAAGCTGCTTCAAGGAGGTTGTCAAGTGTTTTCGCTCGACGATTCCATTCTTGGGTGGTTGGTTTGGCCCTTGTTCATGTAACTCGAATCCTAGCCCGATATATCCCATTTTAATTTTACACCACTGTAAACCTTACGCCTTTTTTACACTCTGATCGAGGTTCTTGGCATTGAAAAATCTTCGTAAACCAAATCACACGTGTATATGTTGACATTTAAGAGATATACAGTCAAGAAAATCAAGGGCAATGGTGATATATATGCGGATTAGACACCAAAAAAAACACTCAACAAATGGCTACAATTTAAGGAATGTGTTTAGTGACGGCATCAGATTCCTAATTGATGGAGAAAGGTCTGGTGGTAAGAAAAGCTGCTTCTAGGGGGTTGTCAAGTGTTTTCGCTCGACCATTCCATTCTTGGCTGGTTGGTTTGGCCCTTGTTCCTGTAACTCGAATCCTAGCCCGGTATATCCCATTTTAATTTTACACCATTGTGAACCTTACGCCTTTTTTACTCTCTAATCGAGGTTCTCGGCATTGAAAAATCTTCGTAAAATAAATCACACGTGTATAGGTTGATATTTAAGAGATATACATTCAAGAAAATCAAGGGCAATGGTGATATATATGCGGATTAGACACCAAAAAAAACACTCAACAAATGGCTACAATTTAAGGAATGTGTTTAGTGACGGCATCAGATTTCCTAATTGATGGAGAAAGGTCTGGTGGCAAGAAAAGCTGCTTCTAGGAGTTGTCAAGTATTTTCCCTCGACGATTCCATTCTTGGGTGGTTGGTTTGGCCCTTGTTCCTGTAACTCGAATCCTAGCCCCGTATATCCCATTTTAATCTTACACCATTGTGAACCTTACGCCTTTTTTACTCTTTGATCGAGGTTCTCGGCATTGAAAAATCTTCGTAAACTAAATCACACGTGTATATGTTGACATTTAAGGGATATACAGTCAAGAAAATCAAGGGCAATGGTGATATATATGCGGATTAGACACAAAAAAACATTCAACAAATGGCTACAATTTAAGGAATGTGTTTAGTGACGGCATCAGATTCCTAATTGATGGAGACAGGTCTGGTGGCAAGAAAAGCTGCTTCTAGGAGGTTGTCAAGTGTTTTTGCTCAACGATTCCATTCTTGGGTGGTTGGTTTGGCCCTTGTTCCTGTAACTCGAATCCTAACTCGATATATCCCATTTTAATTTTACACCATTGTGAACCTTACGATTTTTTTACTCTCTGATTGAGGTTCTCGACAATGCCAAAACTACCCAAGACTATAGGAATAAGGTTGATGGAGAATGTCTGACCAGCTAAGACGAGGTTACAACCCTTGACTACTAGAAGATTGCTGACCAGGGCTCTGATAGTCATCGATCTTTCGCTGCTGTGCCTGGAACTGAATCGTAGTCGAACCCTTGCTGGAGGTTCCATCCCATTTTTGTTTGTTATCACTGGGAGTAGCAGGAGTAGTAGTAGTAGTAGTAGCACCGATACGCTTAGGCAGCCTGTTCTGTTCCACTGCCTGGTCTGTGAGACGATGAGCAAGACGAGTAACATCCTGGATAGTAGCAAGGTTGGCAGAAGTCACATGACTTTGAATCTCTGGTACCAAGTCTTTGAGGTACAGCTCAATGCGTTTGATGGGAGGATCCACCATAGTTGGACATAACACTGCCAGTTCATTGGATCGCTTCGTGTATGCTTCTAACTCTGACCCCGTCATCTTCAGGTTAAATAACTCCACTTCCAGCTTGTGGATGTCATCACGACTATAGTATTCACGTTTGATCAGTTCCTTAAAATCATTCCATGGGGTGGCATTGGCAGCCGCCAACCCCAACATCTGAACTTGCGCGTTCCACCAAGTTTGCGCAGTGCCTTCGAGAGTACCAGTGGCGTACTTCACCCTACGAGCCTCAGGGCATTCACACATCCCGAAGACCGATTCAAGCTTCTCGAACCAGTGGAGGAGTCCAACGGCCCCTTCAGTGCCACTGAAAGTAGTAGGACGACAATCCATAAAAGTTTTGAACGTGCACGCAGGCGGCTGAGCATGCTGGCCTGTTGTTTGCGTAAGAATAAGCAAGGTTAAGCACAAGTGTTGGATTACGAGAGTAGGATCTAAAGATCCTAGAGTAAGTGGTGATGGCAGGTTATACCTCCTGCCTGGGCAGCTACGAGTGCTGCAGTAACTTGTTCAGTTATCAGAGCAGCCAACTGGGCTTGAGTTAGGTTAACGCATCCACTCATGATCTTGATATCAAAGAGAACATGAGTGAGAGAGGTTCGCGGAAGTGAGATGACAGAAGAGAGTAAGCACACAAGTGTTCTCAAGCAATAATTGTTACGTTTATCTAAGCATACCATGAGCAAAGTTCTATGAAATCTAGCAAGTAGGCAATGTAAACATGAACTGTATTACCTATAGTGTTGAGTCTTGCACGTGGAGCGAAGCGTCGTTGTGGATCGTTGAGCACTGTACAGGTTATAGTCTGGTTTTAACAAAAACTTTTTCCCCTTTATTAAAACCAAGTTCACTATAACCAATGGCTCTGATACCAATCTGTCACACCCCCAAAATCCACCCGCGGAGTATCACCGCTTGGGAGCATGACTGACCAGGATCAAGCCACCAATCATATCGAACAACATAAATAGTAAAGGTAAATGTAATTTAACTAAACCAATCCATATGAAAGGTGTTTCAAAACATAAGTAGAAATTCAACGTTTAGCGGAAGCATATGAGTAAAAGCCCAACATAAGTAAAGTATGAAATGTCAAATGTTTAATTAAAGCATTCACGATTCTCGTCCACAACGACCGCGCCTCCCAGTGCAAGCTCCATGTATACCTAACGAACTGCAAGGCATGTAACAGAGAGTCAACAACTAGTTGAGCGAGTTCACAGTAAGTAAGTTCGTAATAGTAAGTTCTTTTCGTAACATGTGGCTCTACTAGGCCGATAGTATGCTCTATTAGTGGGGGCTTCCCATATTTGTATATACACTAGACTATTTGTAACCATAAGTGTTCTTCTTAACCCGAGAACAGTAGTACGTACAAGTTTACGTAGATTTTACGTAAGTGCCCTTCTTTACCCGAGGACAGTGGTACGCGTGGGGTTTACGTAGGTTTTACGTAAGTGTCATTCCTGACCCCGGAAGACAGTATCATGTGTGAGTTTACGTAGGTTTTACGTAAGTGTCCCTCGAAACCTGAGGACAGTGGTAAGTACTTGTTTACGTAGGTTTTACGTAAGTGCCCTGCTTAACCCGAGGACGATGGTAGATAGTCTAGTAGCCGTGTAAGTACGAGTAATTGTTAAATCCCATCATTCAACCCATTCCCAATCCCCGGGAATCCCATGCCTTGGTAAGAGTGTGAACTCACCTTGGTTTGCTCGGTATGCTAAGTTATGTGCTCACAAGAAATCAGTCAAGTCCTATAGTTTGCATGTGTACTCAATCAGTTCAAGTTCGTAAAGTTTCACGTACAATCAGTATTACAGCGTGATTTGGCAGTTAACATCAAATATCACATAAACAGTTTGTCAATCATACCAGATTCAAAGTTACATGCAAGTTCCTTAACCTAGATATCATGCTCACAGAGTTAATGTATTTATTAACTGAGTTAATAAGCTTAATAGATTTAACAACTTATCATGATTAGAATACATAACAGGAATAGCAAACTGACAGTGCTAGTTAACTAACAGAGTTAACAAACAAAGTTAACAAGCTAATAAAGTTAACTACTTAAGAGAGTTACATTATTTAACGGAATTAAAACAGTTAACAACAGAGTTAATAAACTAACTACGTTACTGTACACTAAATCTTATGTGACGAAAACACTTGGGCCGAATTCCCTTTGGACGAAAACACTTGGGCCGAAATCCCCATGGTGTTTTCGTTGAGATAGAGTTTTCGTTGGGTGGAGATTTCGTCGGTTACATCATCAACATCAACAACAGTTACAAGATCAATCATTTACACAATCATTCCCTCAGATCAGTTCATGAAGCCATACATTACTATTCTACCTCCGTAAATGATTATGTTTACCGTTTATTCGACACATGATACACACATAATCCTAATCTGTTAATAGTCTATCAGATCATCAATATCAAATTGAACCTGAACAATAAGCATGACACAACAGATCATACATCGGTTCATGGGAATTCCTGTCGCATTTATCTCTTTAAATTGTATTGTATAGTTGTCGGTAATTAATCATTCCATCCACAACAACATCAAATGACACTGACACCCACATGCAAGTATATCAATCCAAATCAAATAAATATATACAAATCATGATTTCATAACAGGGTATCAGATCATCATTATTCCTGTATTTTTCTTAATTGGCCACCAAAGAAAATTAATACATATCTTTTCTTTGTCTTATGTTGGTTGCGTCTAACAATAAATATTGTCGGCCATTAAGTCATTGTTTATTAATAAAGAGGCTGTGTTTTGAATCATTGTTTTTGTAGGGGATTCTCGATCAAACAATTTAGATTCCAGCCATCACGTGAAAGAGCATTGAATCGGTCCAATCACAATCAAAGAAATCATTATATAACTAAATCATATATTCAAGAGATCATATAATAATTTACTAACATATATTCAAGAGATCACATATAACAAGGACCCAAAACTAAAAGGGAGGAATCTACTAACCGAACATCAGATGAAATTGAAGGAAGAGGATTCACGGACTTGGGGTACAGCCGTCGGGTTCAAGAGGGAGGGTCCTAGGGTTTTCAGATTAAATTCTACGTAAGGGTTATTATCCAAAACTTAAAGTTATTCGCTACTGGGCCGAAGCCCATTCAGGATTTCGTTGGGCTCATGATGGACGAAAACACAAGTGTTTTCGTGAGCGGTTGATTTCGTGAAGAGGTGATTGACAAGGATCCCAGTTTTTTTAATTGTACACATCACATCATTAACACAAACTATATAAATCGCATACACACTTATATAATGCACACAAAACATATATATAAAACACACTTCGAAATTAAATACAAGGTTAAGTCGAACGAGACCTTGAAAACTCGAGTTGTCACATTATCCCCAACTTGAAAGAAATTTCGTCCCGAAATTTAGCATGCGGTTACTGTGGAAGCTAGTTGAGTTATATCATTTACTGGTTTCCCTAGGGTGTCACATCATCCCCCCGTTGATTTGGAATTTCATCCCGAAATTCTGTAGTAGCTTCAGCCTCAGTAGTGGTTGCATGGTTTCCGAATAACTGGGGATACTTGAGTTTCATTTGGTCTTCTCGTTCCCAGGTGAACTCTGGGCCACGACGGGAGTCCCAACGAACTCATACGAGAGGTATTCTAGTGTGCTTGAGGACCTTAACATCCCGGTCCATGATTTCTACCGGTTCCTCGACGAATCGCAACTGCTCGTCGATAGTGAGCTCCTTCAAAGGAACTATGAGGGTCTCATCTGACAGACACTTCTTCAGATTCGACACGTGGAATACGTTGTGAACTGCACCGAGTTCAGCTGGTAGGTTTAGTCTGTAGGCTACTTTGCCTATTCTTTCAGTGATTTCGAACGGTCCAACATACCGCAGATTGAGCTTGCCTCGTTTACCAAAACGAACCACACCCTTCCAGGGTGAGACTTTGAGTAGCACTCGATCCCCAACTTGGAACTCGAGTGGTTTCCTGCGCTTATCAGCGTAAATTTTCTGACGGTCGCGAGTTGCCGCCATGCGTTGTCGTATCTGTGCAATTCGTTCAGTAGCATCAACTACAAGTTCTGGACCTGTGATTTGACTATCCCCAACCTCTGCCCAACAGAGAGGTGACCGGCATTTACGTCCGTACAATGCCTCGAATGGAGTGGCTTGAATGCTGGTGTGGTAACTGTTATTGTATGAAAACTCCACTAGAGGGAGATGCTTTTCCCGGCTGCTGCCGAGATCAATATCACATGCCCGAAGCATGTCTTCTAGGGTTTGAATCGTGCGCTCAGACTGCCCATCCGTCTGAGGATGATATGTTGTGCTCATTCCTAGCCGTGAGCCAAAAGTTTTGTGCATTGCTTGCCACAGTTCTGAAGTGAATCGTGCATCACGATCGGAAATAATAGAGGTGGGCACCCCGTTCCTCGAAACCACTTCCTTCAAGTAAACGTCTGCTAAAGTAAAGAACTTGTCTGTTTCCTTGATAGCCAAGAAGTGTGCAGATTTTGTGAGTCGGTCCACGATCACCCAAATAGTATCGTTACCACGTTGAGATCTAGGTAGGCCAGTAACGAAATCCATGGAAATTTGCTCCCATTTCCATTGTGGTATCTCTGGTTGTTGGAGTAGGCCCGATGGTTTCTGATATTCCGATTTGACTCTCGCACAAGTCAAACACTTGCTAATGTAAGTTGCTATATGAGCTTTCATGCTAGGCCACCAATATGTAGTTCTCAAGTCGTGGTACATCTTATCCGAACCAGGATGTACTGAGTAGCGAGACTTATGAGCTTCATCCATTACAAGCTCGCGTAAGTTGCCATAGAGTGGGACCCAAATGCGTCCTGTTACATAGTAAGCGCCGTCTTCCTTTTGTTCCAGCCGTTGTCTTGAACCGCGTAGGGCTTCAGCCCTGACGTTTTCTGGTTTCAATGCTTCTACTAGAGCATCTCGTATCTGAGAAGGAAGACTAGACTGAATAGTGAGTTGCAACGCTCGTACACGCCTAGGTGTAGTATCCTTTCGACTGAGGGCGTCGGCCACCACATTGGCTTTGCCCGGATGGTACTTTATAGCACATTCGTAATCGTTCAGTAACTTGACCCATCGACGTTGTCGCATGTTAAACTCTTTCTGCTTGAAGATATGCTCGAGACTCCTGTGATCGGTGTAGATGGTGCACTTGGTGCCATACAGGTAATGTCGCCATATCTTGAGCGCAAAAACAACAGCTCCCAACTCTAAATCATGTGTAGTGTAATTCCGTTCGTGAATCTTAAGTTGGCGCGAAGCATAAGCAATGACTTTATCCCATTGCATCAATACACAACCAAGACCCTGAATTGATGCGTCGCAGTAAACCACAAAGTCATCTGTGCCCTCTGGCAATGAAAGGATAGGTGCGCTACAAAGTCTATCCTTTAAGTGCTGAAACGCTGTTTCCTGTGTATTACCCCAACGGTAAGCAACACCTTTCTGTGTCAGTAGTGCAAGCGGCTGTGCAATCTTTGAGAAGTCTTTGATGAACCTTCTGTAGTAACCTGTCAAACCCAAGAATTGGCGAATTTCTGTTGGTGTACGCGGTGCAGGCTAGTTCCTGATCGAATCAACTTTCGATGGATCAACATGAATCCCATCCTTGTTTACCACGTGGCCTAGAAGGTGGACTTCACGAAGCCAGAAGTCGCATTTCGACAACTTAGCATACAGTTGTTCTGCTCGAAGTAGTTCCAAAATGAGTCGTAAATGCTGCTCGTGTTCCTCCTGACTCTTCGAATAGATCAGGATGTCGTCGATGAAAACAATAACGAATTTGTCAAGATAAGGTTTGCACACCCTATTCATAAGATCCATGAAAACTGCAGGCGCGTTTGTTAATCCGAATGGCATGACCAGAAACTCGTAGTGGCCGTAGCGTGTTCTGAACGCTGTTTTGGAGACGTCCTCGTCCCAGACTCTCAGTTGATGATAGCCTGACCTCAAATCTATCTTTGAATAGTAGCTTGACCCTTGCAGTTGGTCGAATAAATCATCAATGCGTGGAAGAGGATAGTGATTCTTCACAGTCACCTTGTTCAGTTCGCGGTAATCTATGCACATGCGGAAGGTACTGTCTTTCTTCTTCACAAACAATACGAGAGCTCCCTAGTGCGAAGAGCTAGGACGAATGAAACCCTTATCCAAGAGTTCTTGTAATTGCTTAGACAGTTCTTCCAGTTCGGTTGGAGCTAAGCGATAAGGTGCTCGAGCTATAGGCGCTGCTCCTGGAGCTAGCTCGATCTGGAATTCGACCTGGCGATGAGGCGGTAGCCCAGGTAACTCTTCAGGAAACACTTGAGGAAAGTCACGTACAACTGGAATATCCTCTAACTTCTTCTCTTTCGTCGATGTATCAGTAACGAGTGCTAATATAGCAGTGTGGCCCTTTCGCAAACACTTCCGAGCCTTCAAGAAAGAGATGATGCCACTCACGACACCACTCTTGTCGCCTTGAACTTCGAGAGGTTCTTTGCCAGAACGGGGAATGCGAATGATCTTCTCTTTGCATAGGATCTCTGCTTGTTGTTGGGATAACCAATCCATACCAATGACAATGTCAAAACTACCCAAGACTATAGGAATGAGGTTGATGGAGAATGTCTGACCAGCTAACACGAGGTTACAACCCTTGACTACTAGAAGATTGCTGACCAGGGCTCTGATAGTCATCGATCTTTCGCTGCTGTTCCTGGAACTGAACCGTAATCGAACCCTTGCTGGAGGTTCCATCCCATTTTTTTTTTTTATCACTGGGAGTAGCAGGAGTAGTAGTAGTAGTAGTAGTAGTAGTAGTAGTAGTAGTAGCACCAATACGCTTAGGCAGCCTGTTCTATTCCACTGCCTGGTCTGTGAGACGATGAGCAAGACGAGTAACATCCTGGATAGTAGCAAGGTTGGCAGAAGTCACATGACTTTGAATCTCTGGTACCAAGTCTTTGAGGTACAGCTCAATGCGTTTGATGGGAGGATCCACCATAGTTGGACATAACACTGCCAGTTCATTGGATCGCTTCGTGTATGCTTCTAACTCTGACCCCGTCATCTTCAGGTTAAAGAACTCCACTTCCAGGTTGTGGATGTCATCACGACTATAGTATTCACATTTGATCAGTTCCTTAAAATCATTCCATGGGGTGGCATTGGCAGCCGCCAACCCCAACATCTGAACTTGCGCGTTCCACCAAGTTTGCGCAGTGCCTTCGAGAGTACCAGTGGCGTACTTCACCCTACGAGCCTCAGGGCATTCACACATCCCGAAGACCGATTCGAGCTTCTCGAACCAGTGGAGGAGTCCAACGGCCCCTTCAGTGCCACTGAAAGTAGTAGGACGACAATCCATAAAAGTTTTGAACGTGCACGCAGGCGGCTGAGCATGCTAGCGTATTGTGTGCGTAAGAATAATCAAGGTTAAGCACAAGTGTTGGATTACGAGAGTAGGATTTAAAGATCCTAGAGTAAGTGGTGATGGCAGGTTATACCTCCTGCCTGGGCAGCTACGAGTGCTGCAGTAACTTGTTCAGTGATCAGAGCCGTCAACTGGGCTTGAGTTAGGTTAACGCATCCACTCATGATCTTGATATCAAAGAGAACATGAGTGAGAGAGGTTCGCGGAAGTGCGATGACAGAAGAGAGTAAGCACACAAGTGTTCTCAAGCAATAATTGTTACGTTTATCTAAGCATACCATGAGCAAAGTTCTATGAAATCTAGCAAGTAGGCAATGTAAACATGAACTGTATTACCTATAGTGTTGAGTCTTGCACGTGGAGCGAAGCGTCGTTGTGGATCGTTGAGCACTGTACAGGTTATAGTCTGGTTTTAACAAAAACTTTTTCCCCTTTATTAAAACCAAGTTCACTATAACCAATGGCTCTGATACCAATCTGTCACACCCCCAAAATCCACCCGCGGAGTATCACCGCTTGGGAGCGTGACTGACCAGGATCAAGCCACCAATCATATCAAATAACATAAATAGTAAAGGTAAATGTAATTTAACTAAACCAATCCATATGAAAGGTGTTTCAAAACATAAGTAGAAATTCAACGTTTAGCGGAAGCATATGAGTAAAAGCCCAACATAAGTAAAGTATGAAATGTTAAATGTTTAATCAAAGCATTCACGATTCTCGTCCACAACGACCGCGCCTCCCAGTGCAAGCTCCATGTATACCTAACGACCTGCAAGGCATGTAACAGAGAGTCAACAACTAGTTGAGCGAGTTCACAGTAAGTAAGTTCGTAATAGTAAGTTCTTTTCGTAACATGTGGCTCTACTAGGCCGATAGTATGCTCTATTAGTGGGGGCTTCCCATATTTGTATATACACTAGACTATTTGTAACCATAAGTGTTCTTCTTAACCCGAGAACAGTAGTACGTACAAAGTTTACGTAGGTTTTACGTAAGTGCCCTTCTTTACCCGAGGACAGTGGTACGCGTGGGGTTTACGTAGGTTTTATGTAAGTGTCCTTCCTGACCCCGGAAGACAGGGTCATGTGTGAGTTTACGTAGGTTTTACGTAAGTGTCCCTCGAAACCTGAGGACAGTGGTAAGTACTTGTTTACGTAGGTTTTACGTAAGTGCCCTGCTTAACCCGAGGGCGATGGTAGATAGTCTAGTAGCCGTGTAAGTACGAGTAATTGTTAAATCCCATCATTCAACCCATTCCCAATCCCCGGGAATCCCATGCCTTGGTAAGAGTGTGAACTCACCTTGGTTTGCTCGGTATGCTAAGTTATGTGCTCACAAGAAATCAGTCAAGTCCTATAGTTTGCATGTGTACTCAATCAGTTCAAGTTCGTAAAGTTTCACGTACAATCAGTATTACAGCGTGATTTGGCAGTTAACATCAAATATCACATAAATAGTTTGTCAATCATACCAGATTCAAAGTTACATGCAAGTTCCTTAACCTAGATATCATGCTCACAGAGTTAATGTATTTATTAACTGAGTTAATAAGCTTAATAGATGTAACAACTTATCATGATTAGAATACATAACAGGAATAGCAAACTGACAATGCTAGTTAACTAACAGAGTTAACAAACAAAGTTAACAAGCTAATAAAGTTAACTACTTAACAGAGTTACATTATTTAACGGAATTAAAACAGTTAACAACAGAGTTAATAAACTAACTACGTTACTGTACACCAAATCTTATGTGACGAAAACACTTGGGCCGAATTCCCTTTGGACGAAAACACTTGGGCCGAAATCCCCATGGTGTTTTCGTTGAGATAGAGTTTTCGTTGGGTGGAGATTTCGTCGGTTACATCATCAACATCAACAACAGTTACAAGATCAATCATTTACACAATCATTCCCTCAGATCAGTTCATGAAACCATACATTACTATTCTACCTCCGTAAATGATTATGTTTACCGTTTATTCGACACATGATACACACATAATCCTAATCTATTAATCGTCTATCAGATCATCAATATCAAATCGAACCTGAACAATAAGCATGACACAACAGATCATACATCGGTTCATGGGAATTCTTGTCGCATTTATCTATTTAAATTGTATTGTATAGTTGTCGGCAATTAATCATTCCATCCACAACAACATCACATGACACTGACACCCACATGCAAGTATATCAATCCAAATCAAATAAATGTATACAAATCATGATTTCATAACAGGGTATCAGATCATCATTATTCCCCTATTTTTCTTAATTGGCCACCAAAGAAAATTAATACATATCTTTTCTTTGTCTTATGTTGGTTGCGTCTAACAATAAATATTGTCGGCCATTAAGTCATTGTTTATTAATAAAGAGGCTGTGTTTTGAATCATTGTTTTTGCAGGGGATTCTCGATCAAACAATTTAGATTCTAACCATCACGTGAAAGAGCATTGAATCGGTCCAATCACAATCAAAGAAATCATTATATAACTAAATCATATATTCAAGAGATCATATAATAATTTACTAACATATATTCAAGAGATCACAAATAACAAGGACCCAAAACTAAAAGGGAGGAATCTACTAACCGAACATCAGATGAAATCGAAGGAAGAGGATTCACGGACTTGGGGTACAGCCGTCGGGTTCAAGAGGGAGGGTCCTAGGGTTTTCAGATTAAATTCTACGTAAGGGTTATTATCCAAAACTTAAAGTTATTCGCTACTGGGCCGAAGCCCATTCAGGATTTCGTTGGGCTCATGATGGACGAAAACACAAGTGTTTTCGTGAGCGGTTGATTTCGTGAAGAGGTGATTGACAAGGATCCCAGTTTTATTAATTATACGAATCACATCATTAACACAAACTATATAAATCGCATACACACTTATATAAAGCACACAAAACATATATATTCGAAATTAAATACAAGGTTAAGTCGAACGAGACCTTGAAAACTCGAGTTGTAACAGTTGGTTTGGCCCTTGTTCCTGTAGCTCGAATCCTAGCCCGGTATATCCCATTTTAATTTTACACCATTGTGAACCTTACGCCTTTTTTACTCTCTGATAGAGGTTCTCGGCATTGAAAAATCTTCGTAAACTAAATCACACGTGTATATGGTGACATTTAAGAGATATACAGTCAAGAAAATCAAGGGCAATGGTGATATATATGCGGATTAGACACCAAAAAAAAAACACTCAACAAATGGCTACAATTTAAGGAATGTGTTTATTGACGGAATCAGATTCCTAATTGATGGAGAAAGGTCTGGTGGTAAGAAAAGCTGCTTCTAGGAGGTTGTCAAGTGTTTTCGCTCGATGATTGCATTCTTGGGAGGTTGGTTTGGGCGTTGTTCCTGTAACTCGAATCCTAGCCCGGTATATCCCATTTTAATTTTAAACCATTGTGAACCTTACGCCTTTTTTCCTCTCTGATCGAGGTTCTCGGCATTGAAAAATCTTCGTAAACTAAATCACACGTGTATATGTTGACATTTAAGAGATATACAGTCAAGAAAATCAAGGCAATGGTGATATATATGCGGATTAGACACCAAAAAATAACACTCAACAAATGGCCCCAATTTAAGGAATGTGTTTAGTGACGGCACCAGATTCCTAATCGATGGAGAAAGGTCTGGTGGTAAAAAAAGCTGCTTCTAGGAGGTTGTCATGTGTTTTCGCTCGACGAATCCAATCTTGGGTGGTTGGTTTGGCCCTTGTTCTTGTAACTCGAATCCTAGCCCGGTATATCCCAATTTAATTTTACACCAATGTGAACCTTACGCCTTTTTTACTCTCTGATCGAGGTTCTCGGCATTGAAAAATCTTCGTAAACTAAATCACACGTGTATATGTTGATATTTAAGAGATATACAGTCAAGAAAATGATGGGCAATTGTGATATATATGCGGATTAGACACAAAAAAAACACTCAACAATTGGCTACAATTTAAGGAATGTGTTTAGTGACGGCATCAGATTCCTAATTGATGGAGAAAGGTCTGGTGGTATGAAAAGCTGCTTCTAGGAGGTTGTCAAGTGTTTTCGCTCGACGATTCCATTCTTGGGTGGTTGGTTTGGCCCTTGTTCCTGTAACTCGAACCCTAGCCCAGTATATCCCATTTTAATCTTACACCATTGTGAACCTTACGCATTTTTTTATTCTCTGATCAAGGTTCTCGGCATTGAAAAATCTTCGTAAACTAAATCACACGTGTATATGTTGATATTTAAGAGATATACGGTCAAGAAAATGAAGGGCAATGGTGATATATATGCGGATTAGACACAAAAAAAAACACTCAATAAATGGCTACAATTTAAAGAATGTGTTTAGTGACGGCATCAGATTTCTTATTGATGGAGAAAGGTCTGGTGGCAAGAAAAGCTGCTTCTAGGAGGTTGTCAAGTGTTTTTGCTCGACGATTCCATTCTTGGGTGGTTGGTTTGGCCCTTGTTCCTGTAACTCGAATCCTAGCCCGGTATATCCCATTTTAATTTTACACCATTGTGAACCTTACGGCTTTTTTACTCTCTGATCGAGGTTCTCGGCATTGAAAAATCTTCGTAAACTAAATCACACGTGTGTATGTTGACATTTAAGGGATATACAGTCAAGAAAATCAAGGGCAATGGTCATATATATGTGGATTAGACACAAAAAAAAAACAGTCAACAAATGGCTACAATTTAAGGAATGTGTTTAGTGACGGCATCAGATTCCTAATTGATGGAGAAAGGTTTGGTGGTAAGAAAAGCTGCTTCTAGGAGGTTGTCAATTGTTTTCGCTTGACCATTCCATTCTTGGGTGGTTGATTTGGCCCTTGTTCCTGTAACTCGAATACTAGCCCGGTAAATCCCATTTTAATTTTACACCATTGTGAACCTTACGCCTTTTTTATTCTCTGATCGAGGTTCTCGGCATTGAAAACTCTTCGTAAAATAAATCACACGTGTATAGGTTGATATTTAAGAGATACACAGTCAAGAAAATCAAGGGCAATGGTGATATATATGCGGATTAGACACAAAAAAAAAAAACACTCAACAAATGGCTACAATTTAAGGAATGTGTTTGGTGACGGCATCAGATTCCTAATTGATAGAGAAAGGTCTGGTGGCAAGAAAAGCAGGTTCTAGGAGGTTGTCAAGTGTTTTCGCTCGACGATTCCATTCTTTGGTGGTTGTTTTGGCATTTGTTCCTGTAACTCGAATCCTAGCCCGGTATATCCCATTTTTATTTTACACCATTGTAAACCTTACAACTTTTTTACTCTCTGATCGAGGTTCACGACATTGAAAAATCTTCGTAAACTGAATCACACGTGTATATGTTGATATTTAAGAGATATACAGTCAAGAAAATCATGGGCAATGGTGATATATATGCGGATTAGACACAAAAAAAACACTCAACAAATGGCTACAATTTAAGGAATGTGTTTAGTGACGGCATCAGATTCCTAATTGGTGGAGAAAGGTCTGGTGGCAAGAAAAGCTGCTTCTAGGAGGTTGTCAAGTGTTTTCGCTCGACGATTCCATTCTTGGGTGGTTGGTTTGGCCCTTGTTCCTGTAACTCGAATTCTAACCCGGTATATCCCATTTTAATTTTACACCATTGTGAACCTTACGCCTTTTTTACTCTCTGATCGTGGTTCTCGACATTGAAAAATCTTCGTAAACTAAATCACACATGTATATGTTGATATTTAAGAGATATATAGTCAAGAAAATCAAGGGCATTGGTGATATATATGCGGATTAGAAACCCAAAAAAAAAAAACACTCAACAAATGGCTACAATTTATGGAATGTGTTTAGTGACAGGATCAGGTTCCTAATTGATGGAGAAACGTCTGGTGGTAAGAAAAGCTGCTTCTAGGAGTTGTCAAGTGTTTTCCCTCGACGATTCCATTCTTGGGTGGTTGGTTTGGCCCTTGTTCCTGTAACTCGAATCCTTGCCCGGTATATGCCATTTTAATCTTACACCATTGTGAACCTTACGCCTTTTTTACTCTCTGATCGAGGTTCTCGGCATTGAAAAATCTTCGTAAACAAAATCACACGTGTATATGTTGATATTTAAGAGATATATAGTCAAGAAAATCAAGGGCAATGGTGATATATATGCGGATTAGACACAAAAAAAAACACTCAACAAATGGCTACAATTTAAGGAATGGGTTTAGTGACGGCATCAGATTCCTAATTGATGGAGAAAGATCTGGTGGTAAGAAAAGCTACTTCTAGGAGGTTGTCAAGAGTTTTCGCTCGACGATTCCATTCTTGGGTGGTTGGTTTGGCCCTTGTTCCTGTAACTCGAATCCTAGCCCGGTATATCCCATTTTAATTTTACACCATTGTGAACCTTACGCCTTTTTTACTCTCTGATAGAGGTTCTCGGCATTGAAAAATCTTCGTAAACTAAATCACACGTGTATATGTTGACATTTAAGAGATATACACTCAAGAAAATCAAGGGCAATGGTGATACATATGCGGATTAGACACAAAAAAAAAAAAAACACTCAACAAATGGCCCCAATTTAAGGAATGTGTTTAGTGACGGCAACAGATTCCTAATTGATGGAGAAAGGTCTGGTGGTAAGAAAAGCTGCTTCTAGGAGGTTGTCAAGTATTTTCGCTCGACGAATCCATTCTTGGGTGGTTGGTTTGGCCCTTGTTCATGTAACTTGAATCCTAGCCCGGTATATCCCATTTTAATTTTACACCAATGTGAACCTTACGCCTTTTTTACTCTCTGATCGAGGTTCTCGGCATTGAAAAATCTTCGTAAACTAAATCACACGTGTATATGTTGATATTTAAGAGATATACAGTCAAGAAAATGAAGGGCAATTGTGATATATATGCGGATTAGACACCAAAAAAAAACACTCAACAAACGCCTACAATTTAAGGAATGTGTTTAGTGACAGCATCCGATTCCTAATTGATGGAGAAAGGTCTGGTGGTATGAAAAGCTGCTTCTAGGAGGTTGTCAAGTGTTTTTGCTCGACGATTCCATTCTTGGGTGGTTGGTTTGGCCCTTGTTCCTGGAACTCGAACCCTAGCCCGGTATATCCCATTTTAATCTTACACCATTGTGAACCTTAAGGCTTTTTTACTCTCTGATCGAGGTTCTCGGCATTGAAAAATCTTCGTAAACTAAATCACACGTGTATATGTTGATATTTAAGAGATATACGGTCAAGAAAATGAAGGGCAATGGTGATATATATTCGGATTAGACACAAAAAAAAAACACTCAATAAATGGCTACAATTTAAGGAATGTGTTTAGTGACGGCATCAGATTCCTTATTGACGGAGAAAGGTCTGGTGGCAAGAAAAGCTGCTTCTAGGAGGTTGTCAAGTGTTTTCGCTCGACGATTCCATTCTTGGGTGGTTGGCTTGGCCCTTGTTCCTGTAACTCGAATCCTAGCCCGGTATATCCCATTTTAATTTTACACCATTGTGAACCTTACGCCTTTTTTACTCTCTGATCGAGGTTCTTGGCATTGAAAAATTTTTGTAAACTTAATCACACGTTTATATGTTGACATTTAAGAGATATACAGTCAAGAAAATCAAGGGCAATGGTGATATATATGCGGATTAGACACCAAAAAAAAACTCAACAAATAGCTTCAATTTAAGGAATGTGTTTAGTGACGGCATCAGATTCCTAATTGATGGAGAAAGGTCTGGTGGTAAGAAAAGCTGCTTCTAGGAGGTTGTCAAGTGTTTTCGCTCGACCATTCCATTCTTGGGTGGTTGGTTTGGCCCTTGTTCCTGTAACTCGAATCCTTGCCCGGTATATGCCATTTTAATCTTACACCATTGTGAACCTTACGCCTTTTTTACTCTCTGATCGAGGTTCTCGTCATTGAAAAATCTTCGTAAACAAAATCACACGTGTATATGTTGATATTTAAGAGATATATAGTCAAGAAAATCAAGGGCAATGGTGATATATATGCGGATTAGACACAAAAAAAAAAACACTCAACAAATGGCTACAATTTAAGGAATGGGTTTAGTGACGGCATCAGATTCCTAATTGATGGAGAAAGATCTGGTGGTAAGAAAAGCTACTTCTAGGAGGTTGTCAAGAGTTTTCGCTCGACGATTCCATTCTTGGGTGGTTGGTTTGGCCCTTGTTCCTGTAACTCGAATCCTAGCCCGGTATATCCCATTTTAATTTTACACCATTGTGAACCTTACGCCTTTTTTACTCTCTGATAGAGGTTCTCGGCATTGAAAAATCTTCGTAAACTAAATCACACGTGTATATGTTGACATTTAAGAGATATACAGTCAAGAAAATCAAGGGCAATGGTGATACATATGCGGATTAGACACAAAAAAAAACACTCAACAAATGGCCCCAATTTAAGGAATGCGTTTAGTGACGGCAACAGATTCCTAATTGATGGAGAAAGGTCTGGTGGTAAGAAAAGCTGCTTCTAGGAGGTTGTCAAGTATTTTCGCTCGACGAATCCATTCTTGGGTGGTTGGTTTGGCCCTTGTTCATGTAACTTGAATCCTAGCCCGGTATATCCCATTTTAATTTTACACCAATGTGAACCTTACGCCTTTTTTACTCTCTGATCGAGGTTCTCGGCATTGAAAAATCTTCGTAAACTAAATCACACGTGTATATGTTGATATTTAAGAGATATACAGTCAAGAAAATGAAGGGCAATTGTGATATATATGCGGATTAGACACAAAAAAAAAACACTCAACAAATGCCTACAATTTAAGGAATGTGTTTAGTGACAGCATCAGATTCCTAATTGATGGAGAAAGGTCTGGTGGTATGAAAAGCTGCTTCTAGGAGTTGTCAAGTGTTTTCGCTCGACGATTCCATTCTTGGGTGGTTGGTTTGGCCCTTGTTCCTGGAACTCGAACCCTAGCCCGGTATATCCCATTTTAATCTTACACCATTGTGAACCTTACGGCTTTTTTACTCTCTGATCGAGGTTCTCGGCATTGAAAAATCTTCGTAAACTAAATCACACGTGTATATGTTGATATTTAAGAGATATACGGTCAAGAAAATGAAGGGCAATGGTGATATATATGCGGATTAGACACCAAAAAAAAACACTCAATAAATGGCTACAATTTAAGGAATGTGTTTAGTGACGGCATCAGATTCCTTATTGACGGAGAAAGGTCTGGTGGCAAGAAAAGCTGCTTCTAGGAGGTTGTCAAGTGTTTTCGCTCGACGATTCCATTCTTGGGTGGTTGGCTTGGCCCTTGTTCCTGTAACTCGAATCCTAGCCCGGTATATCCCATTTTAATTTTACACCATTGTGAACCTTACGCCTTTTTTACTCTCTGATCGAGGTTCTTGGCATTGAAAAATTTTTGTAAACTTAATCACACGTGTATATGTTGACATTTAAGAGATATACAGTCAAGAAAATCAAGGGCAATGGTGATATATATGCGGATTAGACACCAAAAAAAAACTCAACAAATAGCTTCAATTTAAGGAATGTGTTTAGTGACGGCATCAGATTCCTAATTGATGGAGAAAGGTCTGGTGGTAAGAAAAGCTGCTTCTAGGAGGTTGTCAAGTGTTTTCGCTCGACCATTCCATTCTTGGGTGGTTGGTTTGGCCCTTGTTCCGGGAACTCGAACCCTAGCCCGGTATATCCCATTTTAATTTTACACCATTGTGAACCTTACGCCTTTTTTATTCTCTAATCGAGGTTCTCGGCATTGAAAACTCTTCGTAAAATAAATCACACGTGTATAGGTTGATATTTAAGAGATATACAGTCAAGAAAATCAAGGGCAATGGTGATATATATGCGGATTAGACACAAAAAAAAACACTCAACAAATGGCAACAATTTAAGGAATGTGTTTAGTGACGGCATCAGATTCCTAATTGATGGAGAAAGATCTGGTGGCAAGAAAAGCAGCTTCTAGGAGGTTGTCAGGTGTTTTCGCTCGACGATTCCATTCTTGGGTGGTTGGTTTGGCCTTTGTTCCTGTAACTCGAATCCTAGCCCGGTATATCCCATTTTAATTTTATACCATTGTGAACCTTACCACTTTTTTACTCTCTGATCGAGGTTCTCGACATTGAAAAATCTTCGTAAACTGAATCACACGTGTATATGTTGATATTTAAGAGATATACAGTCAATAAAATCATGGGCAATGGTGATATATATGCGGATTAGACAAAAAAAAACACTCAACAAATGGCTACAATTTAAGGAATGTGTTTAGTGACGGCATCAGATTCCTAATTGGTGGGGAAAGCTCTGGTGGCAAGAAAAGCTGCTTCTAGGAGGTTGTCAAGTGTTTTCGATCGACGATTCCATTCTTGGGTGGTTGGTTTGGCCCTTGTTCCTGTAACTCGAATCCTAACCCGCTATATCCCATTTTAATTTTACACCATTGTGAACCTTACGCCTTTTTTACTCTCTGATCAAGGATCTCGGCGTTGAAAAATCTTCGTAAACTAAATCACACATGTATATGTTGATATTTAAGAGATATACCGTCAAGAAAATCAAGGGCGTTGGTGATATATATGCGGATTAGACACAAATAAAAAACACTCAACAAATGGATACAATTTAAGGAATGGGTTTAGTGACGGGATCAGGTTCCTAATTGATGGAGAAACGTCTGGTGGTAAGAAAAGCTGCTTCTAGGAGGTTGTCAGTTGTTTTCGCTTGACCATTCCATTCTTGGGTGGTTGATTTGGCCCTTGTTCCTGTAACTCGAATCCTTGCCCGGTAAATCCCATTTTAATTTTACACTATTGTGAACCTTACGCCTTTTTTATTCTCTGATCGAGGTTCTCGGCATTGAAAACTCTTCGTAAAATAAATCACACGTGTATAGGTTGATATTTAAGAGATACACAGTCAAGAAAATCAAGGGCAATGGTGATATATATGCGGATTAGACACAAAAAAAAAACACTCAACAAATGGCTACAATTTAAGGAATGTGTTTGGTGACGGCATCAGATTCCTAATTGATAGAGAAAGGTCTGGTGGCAAGAAAAGCAGCTTCTAGGAGGTTGTCAAGTGTTTTCGCTCGACGATTCCATTCTTTGGTGGTTGTTTTGGCCTTTGTTCCTGTAACTCGAATCCTAGCCCGGTATATCCCATTTTTATTTTACACCATTGTAAACCTTTCAACTTTTTTACTCTCTGATCGAGGTTCACGACATTGAAAAATCTTCGTAAACTGAATCACACGTGTATATGTTGATATTTAAGAGATATACAGTCAAGAAAATCATGGGCAATGGTGATATATATGCGGATTAGACACAAAAAAAACACTCAACAAATGGCTACAATTTAAGGAATGTGTTTAGTGACGGCATCAGATTCCTAATTGGTGGAGAAAGGTCTGGTGGCAAGAAAAGCTGCTTCTAGGAGGTTGTCAAGTGTTTTCGCTCGACGATTCCATTCTTGGGTGGTTGGTTTGGCCCTTGTTCCTGTAACTCGAATCCTAACCCGGTATATCCCATTTTAATTTTACACCATTGTGAACCTTACGCCTTTTTTACTCTCTGATCGTGGTTCTCGACATTGAAAAATCTTCGTAAACTAAATCACACATGTATATGTTGATATTTAAGAGATATATAGTCAAGAAAATCAAGGGCATTGGTGATATATATGCGGATTAGAAACCCAAAAAAAAAACACTCAACAAATAGCTACAATTTATGGAATGTGTTTAGTGACAGGATCAGTTTCCTAATTGATGGAGAAACGTCTGGTGGTAAGAAAAGCTGCTTCTAGGAGTTGTCAAGTGTTTTCCCTCGACGATTCCATTCTTAGGTGGTTGGTTTGGCCCTTGTTCCTGTAACTCGAATCCTTGCCCGGTATATGCCATTTTAATCTTACACCATTGTGAACCTTACGCCTTTTTTACTCTCTGATCGAGGTTCTCGGCATTGAAAAATCTTCGTAAACAAAATCACACGTGTATATGTTGATATTTAAGAGATATATAGTCAAGAAAATCAAGGGCAATGGTGATATATATGCGGATTAGACACAAAAAAAAAACACTCAACAAATGGCTACAATTTAAGAATGGGTTTAGTGACGGCATCAGATTCCTAATTGATGGAGAAAGATCTGGTGGTAAGAAAAGCTACTTCTAGGAGGTTGTCAAGAGTTTTCGCTCGACGATTCCATTCTTGGGTGGTTGGTTTGGCCCTTGTTCCTGTAACTCGAATCCTAGCCCGGTATATCCCATTTTAATTTTACACCATTGTGAACCTTACGCCTTTTTTACTCTCTGATAGAGGTTCTCGGCATTGAAAAATCTTCGTAAACTAAATCACACGTGTATATGTTGACATTTAAGAGATATACAGTCAAGAAAATCAAGGGCAATGGTGATACATATGCGGATTAGACACACAAAAAAAAACACTCAACAAATGGCCCCAATTTAAGGAATGTGTTTAGTGACGGCAACAGATTCCTAATTGATGGAGAAAGGTCTGGTGGTAAGAAAAGCTGCTTCTAGGAGGTTGTCAAGTATTTTCGCTAGACGAATCCATTCTTGGGTGGTTGGTTTGGCCCTTGTTCATGTAACTTGAATCCTAGCCCGGTATATCCCATTTTAATTTTACACCAATGTGAACCTTACGCCTTTTTTACTCTCTGATCGAGGTTCTCGGCATTGAAAAATCTTCGTAAACTAAATCACACGTGTATATGTTGATATTTATGAGATATACAGTCAAGAAAATGAAGGGCAATTGTGATATATATGCGGATTAGACACCAAAAAAAAACACTCAACAAATGCCTACAATTTAAGGAATGTGTTTAGTGACAGCATCAGATTCCTAATTGATGGAGAAAGGTCTGGTGGTATGAAAAGCTGCTTCTAGGAGGTTGTCAAGTGTTTTCGCTCGACGATTCCATTCTTGGGTGGTTGGTTTGGCCCTTGTTCCTGGAACTCGAACCCTAGCCCGGTATATCCCATTTTAATCTTACACCATTGTGAACCTTACGGCTTTTTTACTCTCTGATCGAGGTTCTCGGCATTGAAAAATCTTCGTAAACTAAATCACACGTGTATATGTTGATATTTAAGAGATATACGGTCAAGAAAATGAAGGGCAATGGTGATATATATGCGGATTAGACACCAAAAAAAAACACTCAATAAATGGCTACAATTTAAGGAATGTGTTTAGTGACGGCATCAGATTCCTTATTGACGGAGAAAGGTCTGGTGGCAAGAAAAGCTGCTTCTAGGAGGTTGTCAAGTGTTTTCGCTCGACGATTCCATTCTTGGGTGGTTGGCTTGGCCCTTGTTCCTGTAACTCGAATCCTAGCCCGGTATATCCCATTTTAATTTTACACCATTGTGAACCTTACCACTTTTTTACTCTCTGATCGAGGTTCTCGACATTGAAAAATCTTCGTAAACTGAATCACACGTGTATATGTTGATATTTAAGAGATATACAGTCAATAAAATCATGGGCAATGGTGATATATATGCGGATTAGACAAAAAAAAAACACTCAACAAATGGCTACAATTTAAGGAATGTGTTTAGTGACGGCATCAGATTCCTAATTGGTGGAGAAAGCTCTGGTGGCAAGAAAAGCTACTTCTAGGAGGTTGTCAAGTGTTTTCGATCGACGATTCCATTCTTGGGTGGTTGGGTTGGCCCTTGTTCCTGTAACTCGAATCCTAACCCGGTATATCCCATTTTAATTTTACACCATTGTGAACCTTACGCCTTTTTTACTCTCTGATCAAGGATCTCGGCGTTGAAAAATCTTCGTAAACTAAATCACACATGTATATGTTGATATTTAAGAGATATACCGTCAAGAAAATCATGGGCGTTGGTGATATATATGCGGATTAGACACAAATAAAAAACACTCAACAAATGGCTACAATTTAAGGAATGGGTTTAGTGACGGGATCAGGTTCCTAATTGATGGAGAAACGTCTGGTGGTAAGAAAAGCTGCTTATAGGAGTTGTCAAGTGTTTTCCCTCGACGACTCCATTCTTGGGTGGTTGGTTTGGCCCTTGTTCCTGTAACTCGAATCCTAGCCCGGTATTTCCCATTTTAATCTTACACCATTGTGAACCTTACGCCTTTTTTACTCTCTGATCGAGGTTCTCGGCATTGAAAAATCTTCGTAAACTAAATCACACGTGTATATGGTGATATTTAAGAGATATATAGTCAAGAAAATCAAGGGCAATGGTGATATATATGCGGATTAGACACAAATAAAAAACACTAAACAAATGGCTACAATTTAAGGAATGGGTTTAGTGACGGCATCAGATTCCTAATTGATGGAGAAAGATCTGGTGGTAAGAAAAGCTACTTCTTGGAGGTTGTCAAGTGTTTTCGCTCGACGATTCCATTCTTGGGTGGTTGGTTTGGCCCCCTGTTCCAGTAACTCGAATCCTAGCCCGGTATATCCCATTTTAATTTTACACCATTGTGAACCTTACGCCTTTTTTACTCTCTGATAAAGGTTCTCGGCATTAAAAAATCCTCGTAAACTAAATCACACATGTATATGTTGACATTTAAGAGATATACAGTCAAGAAAATCATGGGCAATGGTGATATATATGCGGATTAGACACCAAAAAAAACACTCAACAAATGGCTACAATTTAAGGAATGTGTTTAGGGACAGAATCAGATTCCTAATTGTTGGAGAAAGGTCTGGTGGTAAGAAAATCTGCTTATAGGAGGTTGTCAAGTGTTTTCGCTCGACGATGGCATTCTTGGGTGGTTGGTTTGGCCGTTGTTCCTGTAACTCGAATCCTTGCCCGGTATATCCCATTTTAATTTTATACCATTGTGAACCTTACGCCTTTTTTCCTCTCTGATCGAGGTTCTCGGCATTGAAAAATCTTCGTAAACTAAATCACACGTGTATATGTTGACATTTAAGAGATATACAGTCAAGAAAATCAAGGGCAATGGTGATATATATGCGGATTAGACACCAAAAAAAACACTCAACAAATGGCCCCAATTTAAGGAATGTGTTTAGTGACGGCACCAGATTCCTAGTTGATGGAGAAAGGTCTGATGGTAAGAAAAGCTGCTTCTGGGAGGTTGTCAAGTGTTTTCGCTCGACGAATCCATTCTTGGTTGGTTGGTTTGGCCCTTGTAACTGTAACTCGAATCCTAGCCCGGTATATCCTATTTTAATTTTACACCAATGTGAACCTTACGCCTTTTTTACTCTCTGATCGAGGTTATCGGCATTGAAAAATCTTCGTAAACTAAATCACACGTGTATATGTTGATATTTAAGAGATATACAGTCAAGAAAATGAAGGGCAATGGTGATATATATGCGGATTAGACACCAAAAAAAAAACACTCAACAAATGGCTACAATTTAAGGAATGTGTTTAGTGACGGCATCAGATTCCTAATTGATGGAGAAAGGTCTGGTGGTATGAAAAGCTGCTTCTAAGAGGTTGTCAAGTGTTTTCGCTCGACGATTCCATTCTTGGTTGGTTGGTTTGGCCCTTGTTCCTGTAACTCGAATCCTAGCCCGGTATATCCTATTTTAATTTTACACCAATGTGAACCTTACGCCTTTTTTACTCTCTGATCGAGGTTATCGGCATTGAAAAATCTTCGTAAACTAAATCACACGTGTATATGTTGATATTTAAGAGATATACAGTCAAGAAAATGAAGGGCAATGGTGATATATATGCGGATTAGACACCAAAAAAAACACTCAACAAATGGCTACAATTTAAGGAATGTGTTTAGTGACGGCATCAGATTCCTAATTGATGGAGAAAGGTCTGGTGGTATGAAAAGCTGCTTCTAAGAGGTTGTCAAGTGTTTTCGCTCGACGATTCCATTCTTGGGTGGTTGGTTTGGCCCTTGTTCCTGTAACTCGAACCCTAGCCCGGTATATCCCATTTTAATCTTACACCATTGTGAACCTTATGCCTTTTTACCTCTCTGATCGAGGTTCTCGGCATTGAAAAATCTTCGTAAACTAAATCACACGTGTATATGTTGACATTTAAGAGATATACAGTCAAGAAAATCAAGGGCAATGGTGATATATATGCGGATTAGATACCAAAAAAAACACTCAACAAATGGCCCCAATTTAAGGAATGTGTTTAGTGACGACACCAGATTCCTAATTGATGGAGAAAGGTCTGGTGGTAAGAAAAGCTGCTTCTAGGAGGTTGTCAAGTGTTTTCGCTCGACGAATCCATCCTTGGTTGGTTGGTTTGGCCCTTGTTTCTGTAACTCGAATCCTAGCCCGGTATATCCTATTTTAATTTTACACCATTGTGAACCTTACGCCTTTTTTACTCTCTGATCGAGGTTCTCGGCATTGAAAAATCTTCGTAAACTAAATCACACGTGTATATGTTGATATTTAAGAGATATACAGTCAAGAAAATGAAGGGCAATGGTGATATATATGCGGATTAGACACAAAAAAAAACACTCAACAAATGGCCCCAATTTAAGGAATGTGTTTAGTGACGGCATCAGATTCCTAATTGATGGAGAAAGGTCTAGTGGTATAAAAAGCTGCTTCTAAGAGGTTGTCAAGTGTTTTCGCTCGACGATTCCATTCTTGGGTGGTTGGTTTGGCCCTTGTTCCTGTAACTCGAACCCTATCCCGGTATATCCCATTTTAATCTTACACCATTGTGAACCTTACGCCTTTTTTCCTCTCTGATCGAGGTTCTCGGCATTGAAAAATCTTCGTAAACTAAATCACACGTGTATATGTTGACATTTAAGAGATATACAGTCAAGAAAATCAAGGGCAATGGTGATATATATGCAGATTAGACACCAAAAAAAACACTCAACAAATGGCCCCAATTTAAGGAATGTGTTTAGTGACGGCACCAGATTCCTAATTGATGGAGAAAGGTCTGGTGGTAAGAAAAGCTGCTTCTAGGAGGTTGCCAAGTGTTTTCGTTCGACGAATCCATTCTTGGTTGGTTGGTTTGGCCCTTGTTCCTGTAACTCGAATCCTAGCCCGGTATATCCTATTTTAATTTTACACCAATGTGAACCTTACGCCTTTTTTACTCTCTGATCGAGGTTATCGGCATTGAAAAATCTTCGTAAACTAAATCACACGTGTATATGTTGATATTTAAGAGATATACAGTCAAGAAAATGAAGGGCAATGGTGATATATATGCGGATTAGACACCAAAAAAAACACTCAACAAATGGCTACAATTTAAGGAATGTGTTTAGTGACGGCATCAGATTCCTAATTGATGGAGAAAGGTCTGGTGGTATGAAAAGCTGCTTCTAAGAGGTTGTCAAGTGTTTTCGCTCGACGATTCCATTCTTGGGTGGTTGGTTTGGCCCTTGTTCCTGTAACTCGAACCCTAGCCCGGTATATCCCATTTTAATCTTACACCATTGTGAACCTTATGCCTTTTTACCTCTCTGATCGAGGTTCTCGGCATTGAAAAATCTTCGTAAACTAAATCACACGTGTATATGTTGACATTTAAGAGATATACAGTCAAGAAAATCAAGGGCAATGGTGATATATATGCGGATTAGATACCAAAAAAAACACTCAACAAATGGCCCCAATTTAAGGAATGTGTTTAGTGACGACACCAGATTCCTAATTGATGGAGAAAGGTCTGGTGGTAAGAAAAGCTGCTTCTAGGAGGTTGTCAAGTGTTTTCGCTCGACGAATCCATCCTTGGTTGGTTGGTTTGGCCCTTGTTTCTGTAACTCGAATCCTAGCCCGGTATATCCTATTTTAATTTTACACCATTGTGAACCTTACGCCTTTTTTACTCTCTGATCGAGGTTCTCGGCATTGAAAAATCTTCGTAAACTAAATCACACGTGTATATGTTGATATTTAAGAGATATACAGTCAAGAAAATGAAGGGCAATGGTGATATATATGCGGATTAGACACAAAAAAAAAAACACTCAACAAATGGCTACAATTTAAGGAATGTGTTTAGTGACGGCATCAGATTCCTAATTGATGGAGAAAGGTCTAGTGGTATAAAAAGCTGCTTCTAAGAGGTTGTCAAGTGTTTTCGCTCGACGATTCCATTCTTGGGTGGTTGGTTTGGCCCTTGTTCCTGTAACTCGAACCCTAGCCCGGTATATCCCATTTTAATCTTACACCATTGTGAACCTTACGCCTTTTTTACTCTCTGATCGAGGTTCTCGGCATTGAAAAATCTTCGTAAACTAAATCACACGTGTATATGTTGATATTTAAGAGATATACGGTCAAGAAAATGAAGGGCAATGGTGATATATATGCGGATTAGACAACAAAAAAAACACCCAACAAATGGCTACAATTTAAGGAATGTGTTTAGTGACGGCATCAGATTCCTTATTGATGGAGAAAGGTCTGGTGGCAAGAAAAGCTGCTTCTAGGATGTTGTCAAGTGTTTTCGCTCGACGATTCCATTCTTGGGTGGTTGGTTTCGCCCTTGTTCCTGTAACTCGAATCCTAGCCCGGTATATCCCATTTTAATTTTACACCATTGTGAACCTTACGCCTTTTTTACTTTCTGATCGAGGTTCTTGGCATTGAAAAATCTTTGTAAACTAAATCACACGTGTATATGTTGACATTTAAGATATATACAGTCAAGAAAATAAAGGGCAATGGTGATATATATGCGGATTAGACACCAAAAAAAACACTCAACAAATGGCTACAATTTAAAGAAGTGTTTAGTGACGGCATCAAATTCCTAATTGATGGAGAAAGGTCTGGTGGTAAGAAAAGCTGCTTCTAGGAGGTTGTCAAGTGTTTTCGCTCGACCATTCCATTCTTGGATGGTTGATTTGGCCCTTGTTCCTGTAACTCGAATCCTAGCCCGGTATATCCCATTTTAATTTTACACCATTGTGAACCTTACGCCTTTTTTACTCTTTGATCGAGGTTCTCGGCATTGAAAAAGCTTCGTAAACTAAATCACACGTGTATATGTTGATATTTAAGAGATATACAGTCAACAAAATCAAGGGCAATTGTAATTTATATGCGGATTAGACACACAAAAAAAACACTCAACAAATGGCAAAAATTTAAGGAATGTGTTTAGTGATGGCATCAGATTCCTAATTGATGGAGAAAGGTTTGGCGGCAAGAAAAGCTGCTTCTAGAAGGTTGCCAAGTGTTTTCCCTCGACGATCCCATTCTTGGGTGGTTGGTTTGGCCCTTGTTCCTGTAACTCGAATCCTAGCCCGGTATATCCCATTTTAATTTGACTCCATTGTGAACCTTACGCCTTTTTTACTCTCTGATCGAGGTTCTCGGCATTGAAAAATCTTCGTAAACAAAATCACACGTGTATATGTTGATATTTAAGAGTTATACAGTCAAGAAAATCAAGGGCAATGGTGATATATATGCGGATTAGACACAAAAAAAACACTCAACAAATGGCTACAATTTAAGGAATGTCTTTAGTGACGGCAACAGATTCCTAATTGATGGAGAAAGGTCTGGGGGCAAGAAAAGCTGCTTCTAGGAGGTTGTCAAGTGTTTTCGCTCGATGATTCCATTCTTGGGTGGTTGGTTTGGCCCTTGTTCCTGTAACTCGAATCCTAGCCCGGTATATCCCATTTTAATTTTACACCATTGTGAACGTTAAGCCTTTTTTACTATCTGATCGAGGTTCTCGGCATTGAAAAAATCTTCGTAAACTAAATCACATGTGTATATGTTGATATTTAAGAGATATACAATCAAGAAAATCATGGGCAATGGTAATATATATGCGGATTAGACACCAAAAAAACACTCAACAAATGGCTACAATTTAAGGAATATATTTAGTGACGGCATCAGATTCCTAATTGATGGAGAAAGGTCTGGTGGCAAGAAAAGCTGCTTCTATCAGGTTGTCAAGTGTTTTCGCTCGTCAATTCCATTCTTGGGTGGTTGGTTTGGCCCTTGTTCCTGTAACTCGAATCCTAGCCAGGTATATCCCATTTTAATCTTACACCATTGTAAACCTTACGCCTTTTTTACTCTCTGATCGAGGTTCTCGGCATTGAAAAATCTTCGTAAACTAAATCACACGTGTATATGTTGACATTTAAGGGATATACAGTCAAGAAAATCAAGGGCAATGGTGATATATATGTGGATTAGAAACCAAAAAAAAACACTCAACAAATGGCTAAAATTTATGGAATGTGTTTAGTGACGGGATCAGGTTCCTAATTGATGGAGAAACGTCTGGTGGTAAGAAAAGATGCTTCTAGGAGGTAGTCAAGTGTTTTCGCTCGACGATTCCATTCTTGGGTGGTTGGTTTGGCCGTTGTTCCTGTAACTCGAATCCTATCCCGGTATATCCCATTTTAATTTTACACCATTGTGAACCTTACGCCTTTTTTCCTCTCTGATCGAGGTTCTCGGCATTGAAAAATCTTCGTAAACTAAATCACACGTGTATATGTTGACATTTAAGAGATATACAGTCAAGAAAATCAAGGGCAATGGTGATATATATGCGGATTAGACACCAAAAAAAACACTCAACAAATGGCCCCAATTTAAGGAATGTGTTTATTGACGGCATCAGACTCCTAATTGATGGAGAAAGGTCTGGTGGCAAGAAAAGCTGCTTCTAGGAGGTTGTCAAGTGTTTTCGCTCGACGAATCCATTCTTGGGTTGTTGGTTTGGCCCTTGTTCCTGTAACTCGAATCCTAGCCCGGTATATCCCATTTTAATTTTACACCAATGTGAACCTTACGCCTTTTTTACTCTCTGATCGAGGTTCTCGGCATTGAAAAATCTTCGTAAACTAAATCACACGTGTATATGTTGATATTTAAGAGATATACAGTCAAGAAAATGAAGGGCAATGGTGATATATATGCGGATTAGACACCAAAAAACACTCAACAAATGGCTACAATTTAAGGAATGTGTTTAGTGACGGCATCAGATTCCTTATTGATGGAGAAAGGTCTGGTGGTAAGAAAAGCTGCTTCTAGGAGGTTGTCAAGTGTTTTCGCTCGACGATTCCATTCTTGGGTGGTTGGTTTGGCCCTTGTTCCTGTAACTCGAATCCTAGCTCGGTATAGCCCATTTTAATCTTATACCATTGTGAACCTTACGCCTTTTTTACTCTCTGATCGAGGTTCTCGGCATTGAAAAATCTTCGTAAACTAAATCACACGTGTATATGTTGATATTTAAGAGATATACAGTCAAGAAAATCAGGGGCAATGGTGATATATATGCGGATTAGTCACGAAAAAAAACACTCAACAAATGGCTACAATTTAAGGAATGTGTTTAGTGACGGCATCGGATTCCTAATTGATGGAGAAAGGTCTGGTGGCAAGAAAAGCTGCTTCTAGGAGGTTGTCAAGTGTTTTCGCTCGTCGATTCCATTCTAGGGTGGTTGGTTTGGCCCTTGTTCCTGTAACTCGAATCCTAGCCCGGTATATCCAATTTTAATCTTACACCATTGTGAACCTTACACCTTTTTTACTCTCTGATCGAGGTTCTCGGAATTGAAAAACCTTCGTAAACTAAATCACACGTGTATATGTTGACATTTAAGAGATATACAGTCAAGAAAATCATGTACAATGGTGATATATATGCGGATTAGACACAAAAAAAAAACACTCAACAAATGGCTACAATTTAAGGAATGTGTTTAGTGACAGCATCAGATTCCTAATTGATGGAGAAAGGTCTGGTGGCAAGAAAAGCTGCTTCTAGGAGGTTGTCAAGTGTTTTGCTCATCGATTCCATTCTAGGGTGGTTGGTTTAGCCCTTGTTCCTGTAACTCGAATCCTAGCCCGGTATATCCCATTTTAATCTTACACCATTGTGAACCTTACGCCTTTTTTACCCTCTGATCGAGGTTCTCGGCATTGAAAAATCTTCGTAAACTAAATCACACGTGTATATGTTGACATTTAAGAGATATACATTCAAGAAAATCAAGGGCAATGGTGATATATATGCGGATTAGACACAAAAAAAACACTCAACAAATGGCTACAATTTAAGGAATGTGATTAATGACGGCATCAGATTCCTAATTGATGGAGAAAGGTCTTGGGGCAAGAAAAGCTGCTTCTAGGAGGTTGTCAAGTGTTTTCGCTCGACGATTCCATTCTTGAGTGGTTGGTTTGGCCCTTGTTCCTGTAACTCGAATCCTAGCCCGGTATATCCCATTTTAATCTTACACCATTGTGAACCTTACGCCTTTTTTACTCTCTGATCGAGGTTCTCGGCATTGAAAAATCTTGGTAAACTAAATCACACGTGTATATGTTGATATTTAAGAGATATACGGTCAAGAAAATGAAGGGCAATGGTGATATATATGCGGATTAGACACCAAAAAAACACTCAACAAATGGCTACAATTTAAGGAATGTGTTTAGTGACGGCATCAGATTCCTTATTGATGGAGAAATATCTGGTGGAAAGAAAAGCTGCTTCAAGGAGGTTGTCAAGTGTTTTCGCTCGACGATTCCATTCTTGGGTGGTTGGTTTGGCCCTTGTTCCTGTAACTCGAATCCTAGCTCGGTATATCCCATTTTAATCTTACACCATTGTGAACCTTACGCCTTTTTCACTCTCTGATCGAGGTTCTCGGCATTGAAAAATCTTCGTAAACTAAATTACACGTGTATATGTTGATATTTAAGAGATATACAGTCAAGAAAATCATGGGCAATGGTGATATATATGCGGATTAGACACAAAAAAAAACACTCAACAAATGGCTACAATTTAAGGAATGTGTTTAGTGATGGCATCAGATTCCTAATTGATGGAGAAAGGTCTGGTGGCAAGAAAAGCTGCTTCTAGGAGGTTGTCAAGTGTTTTCGCTCGTCGATTCCATTCTAGGGTGGTTGGTTTTGTGACAACTCGTGAATTAGAACCCTTCATTGTATCTTGATGTAATATGCTGGAACGTTATGTTTTATATTTTAGCAAATGCAAGTTAGTGATTATCGTAATGTGCTATGTGTTATTAATGTGTACGTATAAAGTGTAGTTTATACAAGTGTGTTTGTAGTGAACCGAATAATGCGACAAGAACCCAACTCGAGACCACTCGGTCTCGAGAGGATAGTGCAACTGTTGGGCCGGTTGGGCCATGATCCTCTTCACCCCACTCGAAAACCCACTAGGGTGAACTAACTTAGTATATAACTCATGCTCCTAGCCATTCTTGCCATTTCTTTGGGCAACTCACACTCACTCTCACACACACTCTCCTACATTCTCTCTCACTAAAACCCTAGAAGCACAAGCCTTCTCTCCTCTCTTTCGGATTCAACCGGTGACAACAAGGGCTCTCGGTTCAAGCTTAGGATCTCCTTTGGAAGCTTATTCATCGATTTCTTCATATCCTCGCACCTTGAAAACCTAACCGGTTAGTGATTCATGTTATGTCTTGCATTTCGGTTGATGATGATGTGTTGTATTTCGGTTGATGATGATGTATGATGAAGTTATTTGATAATATGTTTGCTTGTGAAGTTTTATGCATGATGAATATATCCTCCTTGAATAATCGGTATTAAAATTGTTGTTATCCATGATGAAGGTGTTTGCTAGATGATATGAGTAGTGTGTTTTGCTTGAGTTAAGTAAATAAAATTCTCCTTCATAATGATATGAGAATAATATGATGAGTTAAGGTTGCTTATGGGGTTTAGTACATGACTAGTTGATGCAAACATGATTAATGAGATGGTAATGATTAATGGCTGTTGAAAGTGCTTCGAAAATGGCATGATAGATCTAGTATAGCATGTTTAGAGTTGGATTCGGATGAATGATCATGATGAATAACTTGAATACGTAAAGAACAACATGAATATGATATGAATGTGCCTTGAATATTTGAAAAACTGGTTGTTTGATCCATTTTAATTGATTGTTAGACAAATAAACATGTTTGTGAACCCTCATTGGATAGTACACCAAATCATGAAATCGAAATTCTATTGGTTAGTATATGC